>OW240912.1:323848108-323951108 GCA_933207985.1 Pelobates cultripes | reverse complement strand
GAATTAATGTTTAGTGATGGTTTTAGTGTTAAGTAGGAAATAGTGTTTAGTGATAGTGCTAGAGTAAAGTAGGAATTAAGGTTTAGTGTTAGTGTAATGTAGGAATTAATGTCCAGTGATAGTTTTAGTGTAATGTAGCAATTAATGTTTAGTGATAGTGCTAGCGTAATGTAGGAATTAATGTTTAGTGATAGTGTTAGCGTAATGTAGGGGTTAATGTTTAGTGATAGTGTTAGCGTAATGTAGGAATAAATGTTTAGTGATAATGTTAGCGTAATGTAGGAATTAATGTTTAGTGATAGTGTTAGCGTAATTTAGGAATAAATGTTTAGTGATAATGTTAGCGTAATGTAGGGGTTAATGTTTAGTGATAGTGTTAGCGTAATGTAGGGGTTAATGTTTAGTGATAGTGTTAGCGTAATGTAGGGGTTAATGTGATAGTGTTAGCATTATGTAGGGGTTAATGTTTAGTGATAATGTTAGCGTAATGTGGGAGTTAATGTTTATTGAGTGAAGATGTACTGAGATCATTTACCATTTCTCATCTTTCAGAGAGCAGTGTATAAGGGTTATCCACTAAAGTAAGAATTCAAAGTGAAATTAACAATTTAGTAAATAATCCTGTATATATTGAACTGTTGTTGTGTGATACTTTATTTGATAACATTTAAACTCAGAAAAGAATATTTCAAGGTGGCTGGTTTTATGTTGAAAACTATTGTGGAGAAAAAAAGCTAAAATATCCAATTTGTAATAAATAGTTACCCCTTCACTCTGGGGGCCCAATGTTCACATTGCAAGAATAAATTGCCCTAAAAGCAATACAATTGCCTTGTAATTGGCATCTACCTGTAGGACATTGAAGTAAAAATCATATTCCTCTGGATTAAAGTCATTTTTTGGATCAATGGTCAGGCTGCATATCTGAAGCAAAGCTTTGACAATAAAGAAAAAAGAGTTTTCTAAGGCTGTATTAAGTACTCAAACCACATAAGTTACAAAAAATCTACAAAGTGATATCCACACACTAACTGAAGTATGAGCACATTTACGGAATTTCAAATATGACAGTTGATGTTCTGGTTCCTAAAAACACAGCTTTTATTGCAGCAACCCTTATTGATGCAACCCTCAATGGACATCTTTGCGGCCCGGCGAGCCACAAGTGCATGCTTAGTGTTAAGCATTTCTCCACATTGCAGGTGCCTACTCTGCTAAAACATACCCGGACGGGGAGGATGGCCAACAAGGGAGCTCAGTGTTCCTGCTCCTCACTGCTCCCTCTCACAAGCCATCTGTAGTGAAGCCGGGCGCCGGAATATGACGTCATATTCCAGCATCACTAAACTGCGCGCGAGGGAGCAGTGAGGAGTAGATAGAAGATCCCCACTGGACCCCAGGGAGAGGCCCCATATCGGCTCCAAAAAATAGGGAGCAATAAAGAAAATGATGTGCGTGCAAGAATGTGTAAATGTGTGTGTGTCTGTCAGTAAGTGTCTGTGTCTGTTTGTGTGTCTGTCTGTGAGTGAGTGTGTCTGTCTGTTTGTGTCTGTGAGTCTGTCTGCGATTGTATGTTTGTGTGTGTCTGTCTGTGAGTGTGTGTCTTTCTGTCAGTGTGTGTGTGTCAGTGAGTGTGTGTGTGTGTGTTGGTCAGTGTTGCATTGGCTGCGACTGGACAGTGGAGTACCTAGAGGTGCATGGAGGCACGCAACGCCACGTCACATTCTGATGTGACATCGACGTGCTCCACCTTCACAGGTTTTCAAAAAGTAGCGGGATGATCAGATTTGGCACAGGGTGCAGACGGCACCATTTGGGGTATACCAGAGGCCGTACTCCGGAGTCGCATACTGGCAACGGAACTGTGAGTGGAGTCTGCTTGTTGGTTAGAGGGGGGTGCTGGGATTTAGTAGAGAGGGAGGACTGGGATTTAGTATATGGGGGTCCTGGATTAAGTAGAAAGGGGGTGGGATTTATTAGAGGGGGTGCTGTAGTTTAGTAGAAGGGGATGCTGTTTTTTTTTTTTTTTACTGTACTTTTCAAAATAAAACTAAGTTTCTATGAAAATTTAAGGTTTTGGTTTTTTTTGCGGCCAAAACCTAAACCTTGTTTATGTGGCCCGTGCTAGACTTTTAGTTTGACATGCTTGCCCTAACGTGTTTACAATAACCTTGGACCAGTGCAGTAGAAGAAGAGTCCAGCGTTTAGCAGCCATGCGGTAATATAACCACAGTCCAGAAATGAGTATCTGCGGTCCACGAGTGGCACCTAATCAATTGAACCATTTGGAGTAAACATGCCAAAACCATGGGCAAACATATTCAAGGGGTCTGAATACTTTTGCAAAGCACTGTAATATATACACACATGTCGGGGTTATTTACTGAAGTGAGAATTCTCAGGAATGACAAGTGAATTCAAAGTGAATTTCAAATCTAAGGCCAAAGTAACCAAATTGGATACATAGCTGAACTGAAGATTTTTTCCAATTCGTCTTTTTTTGTGTGTGTGTCAATCTCTTTTTTATTGAGACTTTAGATTTGTTTGGAACAGAAAAAAAGAGAGGGAGTTAATTAATATTACATCACATATGTGTATCACAGCTCAAGACAATATACTCCTAGAAATAACTGCCTGTTTTGTTTTTTTTTAAGTAACACAAGAGTCTAAACATGCTAAGTATAACTAAAACATTATAGATAAAGCTGGCTTGACCACATGGCTTCTAGGTATAATGTATTCTGACACAAGGAGAAACTGTCTAGATAAAGGCAATTTAAATCAATAGGTTATATCAGGCTAAGCATACAACATTAGGCTGAGTAAAAGTGGTGAGCATATCAGGAGAGAAAAACATATTCTGGCTAGAGAGTTATAGCTAGATGTGAGACAGATCTGGAGATTATAGGAGAAGTAATTAACCAGACATTTAAAGTGAGATTAAGTGAAACAAGCCTTGGCGGCATAACAGTGTGAGTATCTTCCTAATGTTTATGTGTATGTAGAAGTAGAGCAGTATTGTCTAGCGGTGCTAATGGTATGCCAAGCAGGTACATGACGGTTGGTGTGTTAGCTGAAAGGCAAACTAGTGAGTCAGAGGGTTGTTGCAAATTACGTGAGCAATGCTTAATGGTTCAAAAAATATGCTGGAGCTTGTGCTCAGCTAGTGTTAGGGACCCTAATTACAGTTTCCCATTGGGAAGATGAGTGTGGAGGGCAGCAGTTAGATTTAACTGTAGTGTGAGCATGACCCTCCTGCCTTGATGCCACAGGTTATTATCACCCTATACCCATGCTGACCAGACTAGTGTCAGATGTAGACTGTGTCCCAGTAGTCCAATTTTGGCCACCCGCTGACCCCAGGCCTTCTCACGAGCCCATGTGCAGGTCCCACCGCTCAGGGCGCTCTCAGCTCCGTCAGCGAGATCTCAGAGGCTGTAAGGTGGTGTTGGACCTTCCAAGTATGTGGGGTAGGCAACAGGGTATTCCCCTTTCAGGCCAGGAAGGCAGTGGCGGGTGTTGGACTTATCTGGACGTGGCTTCCCCCTCACTGTCTTCCCATGCTCAGGCACTGACAGTGGACTCCATCTCTTGCTAGTCGCAAAGTGCAGATTATCGGGAGGTAAGCCTTTCTTCTCAGCTTTTCTCCACAGGTACTTCAGGCATATCAGATGGCCCTCTATCGACAGACATCGGGTAGTTGGTGGGTTTTTGAGGGTTTGTACCTCGTGGGGGGGGTCAAGTGCTAAGGTTCGGTTTCTCCACCCGAGGGCTGCATGTAGTCAGGGTCCCCATGTTTGTTTGCAGGGCTTGCTCCGACATTCCCCAAAGCTTGGTGAGCCATCGGCTTCCGCCTTCCCATGGACCCCTCCACTTGAGGTGTGTTGGACCCCCGGCATCGAGAGCACAGCAGCGAGGTGGGATGCATCTGCTCATATAACTTGGCCAAAATGCCTCAAATATTTGGTCTAAGTTGGTCAGGTTGCTTATTGCCAGCATGTGGGAGTTCGAGGGTTCTGCATGTGGTTGCGGGGCATCCGCCATTTTGTGTGGGTGTCAGCTCTACCAGGCATGCTGCAGGTCACTGTGCCAAGATGTGTGCACACTGGGTACAGAGTGGTCTGTGATTAATGCAGGCTCCAATTTGGGAGAACAAAGGACAGGGAGATCGGCCTCCTCTCCCACGCCACCACTG
Organism: Pelobates cultripes; assembly: GCA_933207985.1. Taxonomy (NCBI): domain Eukaryota; kingdom Metazoa; phylum Chordata; class Amphibia; order Anura; family Pelobatidae; genus Pelobates; species Pelobates cultripes. The sequence continues at coordinate 323,946,913 of OW240912.1, read as the reverse complement.
AGGCAGCAGGTCGGTCCAGCCGCCACAGCTGTGTCAGAAGTGTGTCTGGTTCCTTGCTGGGGCTCCCACGGGAGCGACTCCGCCACCCCCCCCCCCCCACGAATTAACAATTAGAGTCAACAAACTCTACTGTTTGTCACTGCCCTTCTCTGAAAGCCATCTTATGCAGTGTATTCTCAGTTATTTGACCTGTCGCAGACTTTGCAACTATCCACTGCTTTTAAGAGTCACCTGCCGGAAAATGCTCCCCCTGCAGTGTGTCTGCACACATAGGCTCCTTAGCCTAGGACTGGCAGCCATTCCCTCTCTCTCCTTCACCCCTCTGATTCGTCTTTTTTTGACCTTCAATCTAAAATTCACTTTGAATCTACAACATTTTGACTTCTGACTAGTAAAATATATATACACATTTACAGTCTTTTATAGCATGTGCATTTACTTTTCTTGCTTCGTTTATTATTATGCATGAGCTTTTTGAGTAGAACAGCAGGAAGGAAATATATCAAACGAAGATAATATTACATCTAGCTATGTTGTAAATGGCTATTATACGTCAATCCATTTTCAATGCTACTGGCCACTGATAAAACAAGATGCTCTTAAGAGACAATCAAATGCTTCTCTCACCAGAAATATTTTTTCAATGCCTATAAATGACACATCCCATTTGCCAGTGAAGGAATAATGGAATGTACTGCAAGGGAATGAAATCCATTTAAAAGACTTCTATAAGATTCATAGAATAGCAAAACGGACACATTCATATCAAACAGATAAAGTAAAGCCCTCTGTAAGTAATGTAGACATTGGCCTTTATTCACTATACAGTGAGTCAATTGTTGACAACAAACTCACGATTTCCATCAAGCTTAAATGAACTAAGCATCATTTTGTGGATGTTCATTTGTGCTGTTTTAGTGTATTATTATGACATATTATGAATATATTGTTTCTCTCAGTTAATTGCAGTAGACATGATATAAAATTCACACGGTCCGAAATTTCCAAACAATGCTGAACAGGTACAACAAGAACTAAACTGATATAACATGTTTAATACAAGTTGAGTCCATGGGATTATTTCATTAAAATGTTACTTTGACTTTATCTATAATAGAATACAGCTGTAGAGTGTTGATAACATGTACAATGTACAGGTTTAAAAGGAGGTTTAAAAAGGAAGGTTACTCTGATATATTTACTTACATCTATGAAAGCTTTAACTGAAGGGTAGTGGTGATCTAGCTGCCGTCAAAAGGTCAACAAATGTATGTTCCTGTCTAAATCACACTGTCAACAGACATGATGGACATGTGTTTTTTGTTTTGTTTGTTTTTTTAAAGGAGATTCCAGGTACATGCTGGCAACCAACTTGATAGATTGTTGGCCCTCATATTTATGTTGTGTTTGTCTCCACATTCAAATCTATTACCTAATTCTGTTAATATAAAATATTCACAACTCCTTTTTTTCACAAAGAAAATTTCCTGTGAGAAGTAATCTGTTTATGTACTAATCTCAGCTATTGAAATATCAGCGTACACTGAGGTACTGACATGACTTCACCCAACGCCACCATAACTATCCTCATATTATCTACCCCTTCTTATCCAAACACATTTATGGATTACTGTAAGAAGAGAACATTGGGCTAAGTCAAGTCAGCAGCTCTGCGTGCCTTCCAGTCAGGAAGACATTTTGTGAAAAGTCAAGGGGTGGTTAAGAGAGTTATGAAAAGTTGAGGCGTGGTTAAGGGGGTTATTGTGCAGAAAGTAGCAGATTTATTTATTAGGCAAAATTTAAAAAAATTTGAACAGGGTGAAAAAGACAGCATAATTACGAGAGCAATGTCGTCAATTGCCCTTAGACTTGTGTTGACTCTCAGTGTGTCCTTTTAGAGAGCAGAAAGCTTTCAACTTAGGGATCCTTAACTTTTGACAGGAACCCAAATTATATACATTAGCTTGGAGGCTCCTTCTTTAACTGTGATATAAAATATGCTAAAATACATTCTGCAAGCTACCTTCATTATACTCTTGCCTGTGTCAGCAACGTTTGCCATTGCACTTTGTGCCGTTGCCTGAAGCTTGGTGAACTTGCTGTGCCTGCTCCGATTAATGAATTCACTGAAAATGCATGGGAACAAAATGTAGGGCCCCGGTCAGGGGTTTAAAAAACATTTATTTAATCTGAATATAGTAAATGTTCTGTATATTTTAAAGGGGATTATGCAAATCCATTTGTTGATCTTGTTATATCTAAGGTTAAGGCATTTTTTTAGCTGAAGCAACTTTGAAGACTTTTTTTTCTTTTCCTGAGAATTACATAGCTACATAGCTGAAAAGACACTTGTGTCCATCAAGTTCAGCCTTCCTCACATTTGTTTTTTGCTGTTGATCCAAAAGAAGGCAAAAAACAGTCTGAAGCACTTCCAATTTTGCCACAAACCAGGAAAAAATTCCTTCTTGACCCCAAAATAGCAGTCAGAAATATATAATTAGAAATTATATCCCTGTATGTTATGTTTTTGCAAGTATTTATCCAATTTCAGTTTAAACATCTGTATGGACTCTGACAAAACCACCTCTTCAGGCAGAGAATTCAATATCCTTATTGTTCTTACTGTAAAAAAACCTTTTCTTTGCCTTAGATTAAATCTCCTTTCTTCCAGCCTAAATGGGTGACCTTGTGTCCTATGTATAGCCTTGTTTATGAATAGATTTCCAGATAAAGGTTTGTACTGGCCCGAATATATTTGTATAAAGTTATCATATCCCCTCTCAGGCGCCGTTTTTCCAAACTAAACAGATTTAATTTTTTTAACCTTTCTTCATAACTAAAATGCTCCATTCCTTTTATCAATTTTGTAGCTCGTCTCTGGACCCTCACCAGTGCCATGATATCCTTCTTTAGAACAGGCGCCCAAAATTGCACAGCATATTCAAGGTGTGGTCTTACCAGCGATTTATAAAGAGGCAAAATTATATTTTCATCCCGAGAATTTATGCCCCTATTTATACATGACAAAATCTTACTGGCCTTAGCAACTGCAGATTGACATTGCATATTGCTGCCTAATTTGTTGTCTATAACAATTCCCAAATCCTTCTCGTGTGTGGTTATCCCTAATTCACTACCATTTAGTGTGTAAGTTGCTTGTGCATTCTTAACCCTGAAGTGCATAACTTTGCATTTCTCTATGTTAAATTTCATCTGCCATTTTAGTGCCCAGTCCCCCAATCTATCCAAATCTCTCTACAGCAAAGCAATATCCTGCTCACATTTTATTACTTTACAAAGTTTTGTGTCATCTGCAAACACTGATACATGGCTTTCAATGCCTATTTCAAGATCATTTATAAATATGTTATATAGAACATATTTTATAGAAACTGGGATGTTTTTGACAAATTTTAAGTTTAGATAATAGTGGAAATTAAGAGGGATTTTAAATCAGTCTGGAAAAGTTCTGTAACATACTTTTTTTTTGAATATCCAAGAAATCTCCCATGTAAAAAAATTTTAAGGTTTCTAGCAGTACTGAAATGCAGAATATGACCATCATACTTTAACATAAATATTTCATATCTCAGAATTGTATTTGAAAAAAAGAACCTACTCTTCAAAGCACAAATGATTGTAATCCACTGTTCCTAATTCATCTAAGAATTTAAATGATACAGAAATTAGCTTGACACAACCAACAGTGGACTAAAAAAAGTAGACTAGCCAGAGAATTTCAGGTACCTGTACATTTCCTACCAAGGACATGTTGACAATTTCAACATAATATTTAATGATTGGAATTATGCATGATGACGCAAATCTGCATCCTCACATGTTGACATTGACGCATGTGCATTGCATCATAAAATGGAGCAAAGCCAAGGCATCTGTGCCAATATCGTTGGAAAAATGAGACATTGTGAGTATTCCTATGACCAATGTGGTTACCTAGATGACACACAATGTACAGGGAGTGCAGAATTATTAGGCAAATTAGTATTTTGACCACATCATCCTCTTTATGCATGTTGTCTTACTCCAAGCTGTATTGGCTCGAAAGCCTACTACCAATTAAGCATATTAGGTGATGTGCATCTCTGTAATGAGAAGGGGTGTGGTCTAATGACATCAACACCCTATATCAGGTGTGCATAATTATTAGGCAACTTCCTTTCCTTTGGCAAAATGGGTCAAAAGAAGGACTTTACAGGTTCAGAAAAGTCAAAAATAGTGAGATATCTTGCAGAGGGATGCAGCACTCTTAAAATTGCAAAGCTTCTGAAGCGTGATCATCGAACAATCAAGCGTTTCATTCAAAATAGTCAACAGGGTCGCAAGAAGCGTGTGGAAAAACCAAGGCGCAAAATAACTGCCCATGAACTGAGAAAAGTCAAGCGTGCAGCTGCCACGATGCCACTTGCCACCAGTTTGGCCATATTTCAGAGCTGCAACATCACTGGAGTGCCCAAGAGCACAAGGTGTGCAATACTCAGAGACATGGCCAAGGTAAGAAAGGCTGAAAGACGACCACCACTGAACAAGACACACAAGCTGAAACGTCAAGACTGGGCCAAGAAATATCTCAAGACTGATTTTTCTAAGGTTTTATGGACTGATGAAATGAGAGTGAGTCTTGATGGGCCAGATGGATGGGCCCGTGGCTGGATTGGTAAAGGGCAGAGAGCTCCAGTCCAACTCAGACGCCAGCAAGGTGGAGGTGGAGTACTGGTTTGGGCTGGTATCATCAAAGATGAGCTTGTGGGGCCTTTTCGGGTTGAGGATGGAGTCAAGCTCAACTCCCAGTCCTACTGCCAGTTCCTGGAAGACACCTTCTTCAAGCAGTGGTACAGGAAGAAGTCTGCATCCTTCAAGAAAAACATGATTTTCATGCAGGACAATGCTCCATCACACGCGTCCAAGTACTCCACAGCGTGGCTGGCAAGAAAGGGTATAAAAGAAGAAAATCTAATGACATGGCCTCCTTGTTCACCTGATCTGAACCCCATTGAGAACCTGTGGTCCATCATCAAATGTGAGATTTACAAGGAGGGAAAACAGTACACCTCTCTGAACAGTGTCTGGGAGGCTGTGGTTGCTGCTGCACGCAATGTTGATGGTGAACAGATCAAAACACTGACAGAATCCATGGATGGCAGGCTTTTGAGTGTCCTTGCAAAGAAAGGTGGCTATATTGGTCATTGATTTGTTTTTGTTTTGTTTTTGAATGTCAGAAATGTATATTTGTGAATGTTGAGATGTTATATTGGTTTCACTGGTAATAATAAATAATTGAAATGGGTATATATTTTTTTTCTGTTAAGTTGCCTAATAATTATGCACAGTAATAGTCACCTGCACACACAGATATCCCCCTAACATAGCTAAAACTAAAAACAAACTAAAAACTACTTCCAAAAATATTCAACTTTGATATTAATGAGTTTTTTGGGTTCATTGAGAACATGGTTGTTGTTCAATAATAAAATTAATCCTCAAAAATACAACTTGCCTAATAATTCTGTACTCCCTGTATGGTGACACCAGTAGTACCAGTAGTAGTAATACAGGCTAGAATGTAATACGATTTAACAATCTTCAAGTACATTGATAAGGACATATTGAAGACCAAATGAGCAAACTCATTCAATAAGTTCATAATAGTCAAGTTACATGGACAAGTAATTTCATCCATGCCTTTAAGAACTATATTTCTATGTAAAATCAACAATTATAAATAACATTTTGTGGGGGGAAAAAAGCTTTATGATTACCTGCTATTAGCTCCTCTGTTAAAGGTTAATGAATTATTCTGAAGTCATTATCGGATTTAATGGTTCGCTAAATGTGAATGGTGAATGCTCTCCATTTTTAATTTCTGTTTTTTAGAAGACTAATGTATTGAACACTTTGAATTCTAATTTCCAGCATCATTTTAAAGGGTATTTGAAAACACGAAGCCTAATAGAAACATTTATAGTTGCATGGCGCTTAAGTACCTTGACTTGTACTAAGAGGTTTAGCTGAATGCGAGAGAAAGTTCATTATTTTTAATTAGTGTAATTGCTAATGTTGCATTAAGAGTGGGTTAGTGTAAGTAATTACACAAAGTGTATTAGATTGGAGAATTGGCATTCATCTTGCGACTTTATTAAAATTACAGAATTGGAAATATCCCTTGTGGGTTCCTGTCAGTGCATTGTTTACCTAAGGATGTTAAATTAATCATATCTTCAATGCCCAGCAAGAGGGAAATAATGATAATATTTTACCAAGAATTTTCTATTGAAGGAATGCCATAGATGATGATTTTCTGCTTTGCCATGCTGTGGGTATTTATTTTTTCCGATTTATATTTTTTCAATATTTTTTTCTATTAGTGTACTATGCAGTGGTAATGAGACACTGCAATGGGGCAAAATATAGGCAGTATGCTATGACATGCAAATTCATTGTTTAGTTATTTATAATCGCATTTAAACTTTTTTCTAGCTGTTCTTAATTTCAAAAGTAAAATAAAAAATCAAACGTCAAAAATAATCAAAGTTACCTTTCGATCCACTTTTTTTTAAGATTTCCTGAAAAGAAAAAAGATATTGTGTTGTCTCAAGGGGTTGTGCTCTTGGATTGATTAGTTGCTACATGGCCTGAAAGAATGAATGTTTCACGGATATATTTGTTACATTGTTACATAGGAATATAAACTAAAAATGACTTTTTAGCTAGAACCAGTTTAAAGGGACACTGTAGTCACCAGAACCACTACAGCCTAATGTAGTGGTTCTGGGGTCTATAGCATGACCCTGCAGTCTTAGCACTGTAAATGCTAACATTGCAGCCTATTAACACTGCAGTCACTCAGACGGCCATTAGAGGTGCTTCCTAGTTCAGTGATCTACTGTGTGTTCAGGACTTGCATTCAGTGTCTCCACGCTCTACATGGAGCTGCTAAAATTCTCTCCAAAGATGCTGATTGGCTCTTGTGGTTTGGCACAGGCACAATAGCCTCCAAATGCTTTCCTATAGGAAATCGTTGGATTGGCTGAGATCATCAAGACTGATGATCTCAGCCATGCAGGTGGGGCAAGTAGAGGCGAGACCAGCACGGCGATGGAGAAAAAAGCATGTTTAAATTCTTATTGAGGGGGGCTAGAAACCTAAATAGGTAGTCCAGCATTATAGTGTTAGGAATACATTACAAGTGTTCCTTTAACACATCTTTACTTTCTGTTGACTCAAAAAAAAAAATCAAAAAAAAAATCCAACTTTTATGTCCTTGAATATTTCGTTTTTCATAAAAACATCCAAACTGTTCAAAATCTGACTAAACTACCTCAGTTGAGTGATAATCAGATTAGAGAATTAATATTCTGAATAGGCAAAATTTAGGAATCTTAAATACGCTATGAACCAAATTGTCAAATATATGACCGAAGTCCAACTTTTGCTCATATCTTTTGCTGGGGCAAAATGCAACTTCTTGTGAGATATCCAATTAGTTCTGATGGGCTGATGGCTATTGATCCAGAACTTCTTCTGTTTGTCCGATGTATATGTGAACTATGTTTTTAGTATGATACGTATATGGTTTTGTTAGATTTAAATTTCAAAATGATAACAAATGAATCATATTGAGTTCTGGGAATATCGAGTGATGGATATTAAAACAGATGTTCATTGGATACCTTTGAAGATACCTTCAAGACATTCATATAATGTGTTAGTCTTTTAATAATACATTTGCAATATGCTATTTGATATCACAAGACTTTTGTTTTTCTTTTAAGTGGATATTGTATCAGTCTTAATGTTTTCTTATTTTAACAATTTTGATTGCCTATTATAATTTATTTTTTATTGTTTTTATATATTTGTAAGGACTTATAATTGTAACATCTATGTATGCTATAGCTTATTCATTTATTTCATTAAGTAATATCCTTATTTTTCAGCATGGTTCAAGCAGATGTGCATCCTCAAGGGATTCAACTCCACCAGCTACACAGCACCATTGCCAAGAAGTGGTCTATGATGCAAAGTTGACTTCCTGTTCCTGTCCCTTGTATTCCTGCAAATGGGAAGGTCACTTAGAGGTCGTTATTTCTCATTTGACACAAACCCACACAATTAACATACTACAAGGAGCAGAGATTGTGTTTCTTGCAACTGACATGAACCTTCCAGCCCCAGTGGATTGGATAATTGCACACTCCTGTCTTGGCCACCACTTTTTGCTCGTGCTAAGAAAGCAAGAAAAATATCAAGGCAGCCCACAATTTTTTGCTACAATGATGCTGATTGGCACACCAGCACAGGCAGATAATTTTAACTACAAACTTGAACTTAACAGGAACCGACGGAGACTGACTTGGGAATCCACCCCACGTTCTGTTTTGGACTGTGTTGACTCCGGCATTACAGATGGAGATTGCCTTGTGCTCAATGCCTCAGTTGCACAACTCTTTTCAGATAATGGAAACCTGGCTATTGGAATTGCAATAACTACCAACACACTTTGTTCTCTTGAAACTAAAATTTAATATTTTTAACTAGTAAAAATGAGAATCCAGCTGGAAAGGCTTTTATTGTGTTTTTTTCTGAAGTTACCATGGCTTTTTATTGCTTGTATATAATGTTGTGATGGGAATAGGGATGAGGGTATCTTGTAAGAAACAAGTCACTGGCACCTCTTGGAAATTTATTTAGGTTTAGTTGCTATGACAACCTTTTTTAATGAATTGATTTAAACGAACTAATGAAAATAAATACATGTTTCTGTTAATGGTAATCAACAGGTGTTATACTTTGTGAAATAATTTTTAAATGGATTTCTAACATTCAAACAAAAGTGTGAATTATTAAGTAAATGAAATAATGTAATTTAATCAAAGCATTGATTAATTTATTCTGCATTCTTGATAAATAAATGACATTACATTTAAATCATATCTAAAATATGTTTTTCCTTGAGAATAAATATTTTTTATTATTCAGGATATTTGTAATGACCTTATATAAAGTAGTGTGATAGAAATTAATGTTTTTCAATCTGTAAGGGGAGTCCATTTTGCGTTAAGGTAACATACTAAGCAAGAGTTGCTACAATCGAGTCTTTTGCCAACCATTAAAAGCAAAAATTATTTGGCTTAGGCTAGGAGTCTCTAATTCAACATAAGCTACAATACGTGGAATTATCATACTTTGTACATACTGTGTCCAACTTAAAAGGGAACTCAAGTCCTGCCCCGTGTACCAATATAACTTAAAGGATTTTTATAGGTTTAGGCTTTACATTCATGCTGTGTTTTCCTTCACATACAAAATTCGAGTTTTGCTAAAAAAAAAAAAAAAGTCAGAGTGCCTTCTGCAGTGTAAATCTGCCCCTTAGCTACATCACATTGCATCTTCCTTAATACAAATACACAAAAGAAGTCCTGTGCTCAGACTCCCACTACTCCTGGGCGTCAGCAATGACCATGGTACACATCAGCCCCAATACATACAACAAAAACAAAAAAAATATCTTTTTGCGCACTATCACAAATCCCTATGCATATTTAAATAAATGGAGTTTATGCAATTCACCTTGCTTCCTTCCGCTACAGGTAAAAAAAATGCTCTATTGAGACAGAGAGAGGCATTTTTCTAAACCCCTACATACTAACTAACCCTTAGTAGGGAACACATGGGGTCGGTGGCAGCATTGTAACATGGCTGTGTGATACAAAAACAAATACAAAAATAAGTCCTGCGCTCAGACTCCCACTACTCCTGGGCGGCAGCAATGACCATAGTACACATCAGCCCCAATACATACAGTAAAAACCAAAGAATAGCGTTATTTTCTTTGGTTTTTATTGTATGTATTGGAGCTAATGTGTACTATGGCATTGTTGCCGCCCAGGACTTATTTTTGTGTATTTGTACTAAAAACCTCCAGTTATTTAAATATGCAAAGAGATTTGGGATAGTGCACAGGTAACTCTTTTCTTTCCTTATTAGACATACTCTGAGTACGCATTCTGCCCAATCAACGATAGATCAGTGTGAGCTGTCAAGACTCCAACCAACAGCCAGTCATTGTCCTCTAATTAATTACTTTTCCCGTTAGCATGATATTTGCGGCCCACCTGCCCAGGGGCCACTTTGTGCTGGGGCTGCGACCAGCCGCCAGACAGGAAAGATATTTGCCATCTGATTCCTGCCTTCCCTCCCACAGCCACAAGAGCGCAGAGTCTCTGTCTGCAGAGCAGACCAGTCACTCCCCCTTCCCTCCTGCTCGCAGTGCTGGAACTGGAGGTGGTTGGAGGGGTGCAGTGTGTTAAATTAGAGGGAGGGCAGTGTATTAAATTGGGGGAGGGAGAGGGCAGTGTATTAGAGTGGTGATGGGTGGCAGTGTATTAGAGTGGTGGGAGGGAGCAGTGGATTAGTGTGGTGAGAGGGGGGCCAATGTGTTAAATTGGGGGGGAGGACAGTATATTAAATTAGGGGTGGGAAGCTGGTCGTGTATTAAATTGTGGGAGGGAGGACAGTGTATTAAATTAGAATGGTGGGAGTGGGGTCAGTTTATTCAGTTAGAGTGGAGGGAGGAAGGGCAGTGTATTAGATTAAGAGGCAGTGTATTAGATTGGGGGAGGGGCAGTGTATTAAATTGGGTCTGCATGGAGGCACTGAATGCAGAATGTTGATTGGCCGCGCAGCTTTTTGCCACTCATGCACAATATCCTCCCAATGCTTTCCTATAGGAAAACATTGGATTGGCTGAGATCATCAAGTTTGATGATCTCAACCAAAGTGAAGAACACACTCATAGAACTTAAAAATCAACAAGATAACGTCATTTGTTTTTTACAGCTGGGCAACAGCATACATTCTCCATTTCAGTCCCATTACCAAACTTTTAATATGTCAAGGTAGTTGGAGTGAAACAACTGGTTATATGCAAATGCACGTCTTGTTAAAATAAATTCACTCTTTTGTTTACTTTGAAGTCCTACGAGTGTGAGGACGTCCAGTATCAGTTAGGTAACTTTTTTATACTGTACTTTTCAAAATAAACCTACATTTCTATGAAAACTGAAGCTTTGTTTATTTGCCCTGTATTAGCCTTTGAGTTTGACATGCTTAGTCTAAGAGGACAATGATTTGCTGTGAGGTGGGGTTACACTGCAGACAGCTGCAACTTTGTTTAGAAAAAATAAAGAGATCTGAACAGGAATTAAATGCATTTAAGTGTAGTGGATCCAAGTGTTCTTTTAACTAGCAGTAACATAGTGTCAAATATTGTATTATTAGAAAAAATATTTATTCCACTGTCAAACACACACATGAAAAAAAATGGATTTCAAAGGAAATGCAGTGGGGTTTAAATAGCCTTATGCATTTTGTGTGTTAGCTCTTTTTTAAAGGCTGTCTGACTACGTGCATAAAGGTAATTAATCGGTAAAGGAACAGGAGAGCATGCAGAATCAGTGCGCATGCAAGACCAACAAACAATTAAAGAAACAGCTGTGTAAATAAACACATTTATTTTTTTAATAGACATGTATTCCTATATGGAAAATAGATAGTAACGATAGTTATGTAATGCCTGTGAAGCAAAATAAATATTGGATCTGTAATAGTTATAATTCATAGGGTGCATTGTATTACACAGTGTATTACACAGTTCTTCAAGCTGTCCAGAATCTGACCAAGTCAATACAATTTGTCTTTGCTTTTGTTTTTAATGTACTGTTTGCAATGGTTTCATGTAATCAGCATTCCCCACATGATGTAAATAATGTAGTACAAAATGTAATACAAAATGGTCTCTGCAACTGAAAAATTATTTCACACTGAACAAGATGTCCGTTATGGATATTTACAAAAATACATGTGTAAAGAACATCTTGGATGATTTAGCCTGCTCATTAAACAACATTAGTTGAAGGGAAAAATATTTTCTGCCTAAACATTAGCATACTGTCACAATAAGCGCATGTTCATTTGAAGACTTACTTGAATTTATCTATGTTGTCATAAGACAACACCTTAACGTTTATTAAATACACACAAAAGAACACTTCACTATCAAATTATTTTAGTTAAGAACATAACACAGACTTGGTGTTAATCTTTTATCGTCTAGCGTTGAAACCAGTTGTGTAGTGGTTATTATCTTCAATTAATGTTAACGAATTGCCAGTCACTAACAGTTACATTTTGTTACGTAGAAACATCCGGGAGTCACTAACTTTACTAGCAGCCATTTTAAAGATTACGGGTAACTGACTTTAGCAAGCCTAGAAAAAAGCCTAAAATAGTAAGGGAGGAAAAAAAGGAATACATGTATGTTATTAAGGACGAGCTGATATGAAATGGAGGGTGAAGGGCAACTGATATGTGAGGGAAGAGGTGAGGTGCTAACAAAAAGGCATTCAGTAACCACTTTTCTTTAAAAAAAAAAAAAAGGATATGAAATGCATATCAACAATGGCAGAACTACAGCTGGTGCAGTTGGTGCAGCTGCACACTGAGGGGGTCCATCGGGTGGCCGATTCAGTTAGGGCAACCCAATATAATGTGTTTTCAGGAGCTCAATCAGCCCTATGGCTCTTTAACAGCATCCCAGATATCACAGGGCCCCCTTTAAGGATGTCAGTGCTGGGAGGAAGTGACAGCCGGTCACTTCCTCCCAGCTAACACAGAGTGTTGGAGAGCCAGAGAGAGGGACTGTATACCATGTGTCTGTATTTGTGTCTGTGTATCTATATGTGTGTCTGTGTGTCATTGTATCGGTGTGTATGTGTCATTCTGTGTACATGTGTGATTCTGTATATCTTAATGTAATTCTGTGTATCTGAATGTGTTACATTCTGTGTCTGTGTATCTGTATGTGTGTTAGTGTGTGTGCATATTTGCATGCGCATCAGTGTGTGTATCTGTGCGTCTGTTTATCTGTATGTGTGTTAGTGTGTGTGTATTTGCACGTGTGTCAGTGCGTGTCGTGTATCTGTATGTGTGTCAGTGTGTGTTTCTGTGCGTCTGTGTATCTGTATGTGTGCCAGTGTGTGTATCTGTGTGACTGTGTGTATCTGTATGTGTATATCTGCATGTGTGTTAGTCTGTGTGTCTGAATAGGTGCATGTGTATCATATACTAAAGTTTAAGAACAGTACATAAAAAAAAAAAATACTACACACAAACAGGGCCAGCGCATTCTATTGGCGACTTAGGGAATCGCCTAGGGCGCACACCGGCCTAGGGGGCACAAATTTTGAGTGACTCGGCAGGAGGGAAGTGCACAGCGCTCCCTCTTGCCAGTCACTCAGTGTAGCGTGGCCAGGCTGCGTGGACCGCGGTGCAGGAGCTTCCTGAACCAGGCTGGACTGAAAGGAAGTGCTCTCTCAGTGAACACTTCCTGTCAGTCAGGCCAGGTACTAGAAATAGAAGCTTCTGTACCTCGGTCCACGCTGCCTGGCCTCGCTACAATGAGTGACTGGCAGGAGGGACTGGCAGAGTGTAAGACACACAGAAAGGCTGAGGAAGGGGTGAAAGAGAAGCACAGAAGGGTTCAGGAGAGAGACACACAAAGTCGCTTGTAAGGGAGACACACAGAGGGGCCTGGGGGGAAAAGAGACACTCAAGGAGCTGGGAAGAGTAAGACACAAAGGAGCTTGGGGGAGTAAGACACGCAAAGGGGTTAGGAGGATGTAGGCGACATACAAAGAGGGGGGATAAGAGACACACAAGGGGTTTGTAAGAGATACACTAAAGGGAAGTGTAAGACACAAAACGTAAAGAAAAAGTATTAAAAATTATTTATATTTACAAAATAAATATAACAATAAAATAAAGAGCTACTCCACTCTCAGCCCCTGTCCTACCCCACAAACCCTCTCTTTCACACTACACACATACACAATGCATCCTTACACATACACAGAAACAGATAGAATGCATCCCTACTCTCACACACACACTGAAACACACAATGCATCCTACACTCACACAGAAACACTCAATTCTTCCCTTACACACACAGAAACTCACAATGAGTCCATTACACACACAATGCTTACCCTTACACACACACAATGCATACCTCACAAACACACACACACACACAATGCAGCCCTTGCACACATACACAGAAGCACACAATGCATCACTTACACACACACACACACACACAGACACTGCTTCTCTTAATGCATCTCTTACACACACACTCAATGCACCCCTTACAGGCACACATACTGCATTACATTACATACACAGAAACACACCTTGCATCCCTTACACCTACAAACACAGATTCACACAATTCATCCCTTACACACACACAATGCACAACTCACAAACACACACACACACACAATGCAGCCCTTGCACACATACACAGAAGCACACAATGCATCCCTTACACACACACACAGACACACACACTGCTTCTCTTAATGCATCTCCTACACACACTCAATGCACCCCTTACAGGCACACATACTGCATTACATAACATACACAGAAACACACCTTGCATCCCTTACACCTACAAACACAGATTCACACAATTCATCCCTTACACACACACACCCAGAAACACATAATGCATTCTTTACACACAAACACACACTGCATCCCCTATACACACCCACTACATCCCTTACACAAACTGGTATCCCTACACATTACATTTAATAAGAACACACACATTACATCCTCTACAATAACACCAAACCCTACCCTACACACATACATTCCACTCCCTGTGAGCGAACTCATGGCTTGTAGGCATCAGGCTTATGGGCCAGCCTTGTAGGCATACTCACTGTCAGGACCTGGGGGCCCAGACCGTGATCTGTGTAAGGGGCCCCAAAAAATGGAACTGCTTCCTGTTTGTTGTTTTTGTGAGCACTGCCTCCAGAGAGCCTGTTTTAACCCCAGACCAGTGGAGCCAAACTGCAGCATGAGCCCATCATCATCCTCTTGTCCTCATCTGGTGGTAAGCAGGCAATCCAGTATATTATTAGGGGCACTAATCCCTAATTTACCTCACATTAAAGGGCCACTATAGTCACCAGAACCATCTACAGCTTCATGTCCCTGCAGGCCTTTTAATGTAAACACACTGCCTTTTCAGAGAAAATATACTGTGCACAGCACAGGGGCGTTGGCTCTTATAGCAGATCATATGGGTGTGGTATTGTGATGGGGGGAGGCAAATTTTTGTTTGTCTAGGGCTGCAAAAATCCTTGCACCGGCCTTTCACACAAATTCACTGCTACATTCACACACACAAACATACTCCACACAAACAACTGCTCAGTGCTAAATACAACCCTGCAAGGAAGGGCAAATCGTAGATCCCCAGCAGGCAAAGCATTGTGGGGCTTGTACAACAAATGGGAATCTAGCTTTTGGCCATCGTTGTGATAGGGGGACTCTAAAAAACATTTCTATTTCTGACACTGCATATCAGTCATATACATTTAGGATGAAATAGCATTTTGTGTATGGGTTGCTATTCAGGAGTACCTAAAATTGTAGATTATGCTAACATATCTTAATTTTAGTGACAGGAGGTGAATATTTTCATAACTCCCTTTACTGAAAATCCCCAGCAGCACAGATCATAAACAACCAATCAGAAAAAATGACAATGTTACACAAAAGGCCCGGTGAAAGTTGTATACTTGAAAGGTACTCTCCTGTGTCCAATCCGCGCATCGCGTGGTGTCGGAAAGGGACGCTCCCGCCGAGAAAGCCTGAGATGCTGCCGCCCCTCTTAACGAGTGGGCCCCGAAACAGGATTCCACACCAACTAGAGATAAGAGCCAGCAGATCCATCTGGCCAACGTCGTTGTCGACACCGGACCATGTGGCTTGACATTCGAGATTAGAAGTTGATCCGACACCGAAACTTACCACACACAACCGCAGTTCCATGAGGAAAAAAAATTATAAAAAACTGAGGAGGAATCCAACTTAGTGAAACAGGAGAGAAAGAGAAACTGTCGACATCAAAGGCCCTAACGTCCGCAACTTGACAAAAAGAGATGAGGTACAATAATAGGGTAAGTTTCGCCAACAATTGTCTAAGAGAGACCCGGGTTATCCGGCCAATCTCCAAGGAAAACGCAGCACCACTTCTACGTCCCAGAGACGATATGTAGGAGCTGAAAGTCTGGATAGCTTAGCTCCCAGCAACAAGCGACATAACAGAGGGTCAAGGCCCACTGGGACGCCTTGTATGGGAATGTGTGCCGCAAAAATGGCTGAACGTACCACATTGAGTGAGCGGTACGATTGCCCTTGGGAAAGAAAGCTGTGATAACTAGTTCAAGATGAGTGAGATAGGTGCAGTAAGGGGACGGAATCCCTTCCAGACACCAGCGACTCCAAGAGGACCCTGCTGAGATGTAGAATTTCCTGGTGCCGGGGCCCATGAGTCCCATAAGAGGTCCTTAGCCGCTTGTGATAGGCCCAGGACCGATCAGGATCGCCAGAAACCATCCAAGCCACTAGGTCTGGTTTCTGATACATGATGAGAGGTTGAGATTCTCCCCTCGGTCCCAACAGAAGCAGAGGGAAGGATGGCCGAAGAAGAGGGTGACATCTCCAATAGATCCAGGAACCATGCTGCCACAGAGGTGCTATGAGAAGGAGTGAAGCCATGTGGATTCGTGTGTGGCGGAGTACCCTCGCCAGCATGGAGAATTGAGGAAAAGCATGGTTCCGCCTAGGCAATTGATATATTGCACTGCAGAAACCTTGTTCATGCGGAGTAGGATGTAGCAGTTTGACATGTCTTTGGCCAGACTGAGAATTGCGAAGGACCCCGCGACCAATTCTAGGCAGTTGATGTGGAGGCTGGTCTCCTCGTCCCGCCAAGGTCCCCAGTAGAGGAATCCATGCAGTGAGCCCCCCAGCCCCAGAGGCTGGCGTTCGATTCCACTAAGAAATCCGGAAATGAAGCGAAAGACCGCTTTGCCATGCCAGGCTGTCATGTGTAGGAGCCACCAGTAGTATCCAGTGGTCGTAGGACTGTCCGGAACATAGGCCGTTCGCTGTCAGGTATTGCATCACCCTGTAGTGTAGTGGTTACGGAAATATCACCTGAATTGAGGATAACAGAAGATCCACTAAAACGGCGAGCATCCGGAGGGGAATTGTGTCCATACGAAGAACCCGTCTAATCTCTTTCCGAAAGGATGTAATCTTTGAGGTTGAAAGGCGAAGTACAAGGTTCAACGAGTCGATTCCTAAACTGAGGAACTGCACCACCTGCAAGGAGGAGAGTGCCGACTTCTGTCTGTTCACTAAGAAATCTAAGGATTCCAGAAAGTGGACGACAAATTTTGTTTGCAATCGAAGCCTGGATATGGATTTGTGGAAGATTTTGCAAATCGCCCAGGTACATGAGACACCGCACGCCTGCGGATAAAATGTGAGCCATCACCGGTTTCAGTAACTTCGTTAAACACCACGGAGCCGAACTGAGACTGGAAGACAGACATGTGAACTGGCATGCTAGTCCTCTCCACAGGAAGTGTTGCCATTACCAAGAGACCGGCATACGTCTTTCAGATCTAGTCAGGTGAACCAGTCGTTTTCGAGGAGGAGGTCCTGAAGGAGATGTATCCCTTCCATTTTGAATGTCTGAAAACTATGTATTTGTTGATGTTCCGGAGATTTATAACTGGTCAGTAGTCCCCTAATTTCTTCTTGACTATAAATATGTTGCTGAAGAAACCATCCCCGTCCGGTGCGTATTGCACCAAAGAAAAGAGACAGGTTGCAAGTGGTACAGTTGGAAACAGGTAGGCCAGAAATAAGACTCATCTGTAGAGAAAAAGTCCACGACCTCTGTTTCTAGTTCCTCTTGCTCTGTCTGAACCAGGGCCGGACTGGCCCACCGGGATACCGGGAAATTTCCCGGTGGGCCACGGCACCTGGGGGCTGGCCGCGTTCCTGGCTGGAGCCGCCGGGCCGGGTGGCAGCTTCCCCGGTCCGGCGGCACTCCTGTCACTACTGTGGCTGATGGAGGAAGAGCATGTCTCCTTTACCATGCTCCCTCGCGGCACAGGAACCGCGAGGGAGCCTGGTACAGAGACAGGCTCCTCCTCCATCAGCCACAGCAGTGACAGGAGCAGTCTGGGCGGGAGGCCGGCGCGCGAGGGAGCACTCTCCCGGAGTGCTTCCTCTTCAGCTCCCTCGCGCACCGCACTGATGCCGGAGCCGGAAGATGAAGTCATCTTCCGGCTCCGGCATCCTTATGCGGTGCGCAAGGGAGCTGAAGAGGAAGCACTCCGGGGAGAGTGCTCCCTCGCGCGCCGGCCGCCCAGACAGCCAGCCCGCCCGCCCGCCTGACTAGTGACCGGCTGCCCGCCCAGACAGCCGCCCGCCCAGTGACCGCCCAGTGACCGGCCAGCCAAAAGGTAAGGAGGCTGGGGGGATTACATTTTAAAAAAAAATGTGTGTGTGTGTGTGTTAGTGTTTGTTTGTGTTAGTGTGTGTGTCTGCTAGTGAGTGTGTTAGTGTTTGTTTGTGTTAGTGCGTGTTAGTGTGTGTCTGCTAGTGAGTGTGTTTGATGTCTGATAGTGTGTGTTTGTCAGTGAAAGTGTATGTTTTGTAAGTGAGTGTGTATGTATGTCTGTCGCTGAGTGTGTCTCTGTCAGTAAATGTGTGTGTCTGTTAGCTAGTGTGTATGTGTGTGTGTGTCTTCAGCATTTACCTTTCTCCAGCTTTGGACTCCCCAGTGTCCGCCTCTCAGCTCCGAATGCACATGCGCGGCAAGAGGCGCGCGCGCATTTAAACCGCCCATAGGAAAGCATTACTCAATGCTTTCCTATGGACGTTCGCGGAAGCTCCTCTAGCAGCTGTCAATGAGACAGCCACCAGAGGCTGGATTAACCCTCAGTGAAACATAACCGTTTCTCTGAAACGGCTATGTTTTCAGCTGCAGGGTTAAAACTAGAGGGACCTGGCACCCAGACCACTTCATTGAGCTGATGTGAACTGGGTGTCTGTAGTGGTCCTTTAAGTGTGTGTGTGCATACCGCGGTCGTGGGGTCGCAGCCCTGCAACCCCTGCGACCAGGTGCCCGCCGCCATATGTTGCGGCCCCCGACCCGCGCCGAGTAAGCACGGGGGGGGGGGCCCATGGATCAATTTTCGCACCGGGGCCCCATGGGTCATGTGTACGCCACTGCACACACACACACCATACACATTCACACACTGCCCCCACACACACCATACACATTTACACACTGCCCACCCACACACTGAACCTTTCACACACATTGCACCACTGCTCCTATACCCTACTACAGCCCCATATCCCAGCAGACTCCAGGTAAGTTGTCAAACTGTTTTTAAACGGTTTGACGACTTACTCTGGGAGGGGGTGCCAACGCTCCTGGCACCATAACCACTACACAGAGGAGTAGTGGTTATTGTGCATGGAATATTTCTTTAAATAATCTACCAGTGCCCCGCTCAGGCTCTGGATCCGCCACTAGTATATGACATGTATATTAATGTGTGTATTAGAGATATATATATATATATATATATATATATATATATATATATATATATATATATATATATATATATATATATATATATATATATATATATATGTATATATATATATATATATATATATGTACATTTATAAATGCATAATACACAGAGAAATTTCATTAATATGTACCATATGTAATGAGCAGATATTGGCCCAATCTTGTTGCTAGGTGCATACTCCAGCACAATAACATATTTAAAGTGAAGAGCACACCCACAGGACTTCAAAATAAACATTTTTTACAGTTGTGCCCTTCATACATTCACCATTTCAGTCCCATTAACAAGCTTTCCTTAATATGTCAAGGTAGTTGGACTGAAACATTGATTACATGCAAAGGCTCGTCTGCTTAAAATAAATCTGCACTTTTGTTTATTTTTAAGCCTATGAGTGCGCTTTTTACGTTGAAGTACTTTTTAATTTTAAGTTATCTGTTCTAACTCTGTATCTGCACACTATGCTGGCGCGACGCATTATGGGGCTGGTAAATATTTTTTTTCCAGGGCTGCTTTTAATTCCCAGTCCGGCCCTGGTCTGAACCCCAGTAGTATGAGGACCTCTGTGTAGTGGTCGGGTAGAAGTTGGATAAAGGAGGATAGGATTTGGAGCCTGTAGACCAGAAGCGGCTGGTGGCTCGACTCCGTTGCCGACCAGCCCTCCCAAAACCCCTATTTGGTGGGGCGCAGAAAACCTGTTTGAGCGGTGATTGCTTTTTCAATTAGTCAATGAAAGGTTCCCTGAACTGTGTCAATTCTCATCCATGATGGTTTGAGCCGTACAGCACAAAGTGCGGCATTGGCATTGCCTAGCAGGCAGATTGAACGTTGGGCCCATTCTCGGAAAGCGTTTTGACCAACCTGTGTACCCTGGTTGAGAGCTAGCTCAGCAAAATAAAGTATTTTTGCTATAGGGTAGAAGAGATCCAGCAACTTGTCTTGCGTGGCTTTAAGACCCTCTCCAATGAATTTCCATGTGACTGACACCTAAAGACCGCTACAGTGATGTCGAACTCCGGTCTAATGGCCACTTTGTCAGGCAATAGTGGGCTTGGGCATTCGGCTCTGAGGCATGCCCGAACCTCTTTCTCAATGGGTTTTACAGAGCCAGTATTGTACGAACCGAGCCAGATGATATGGGAGGCTCCATTCCGGTGATGTCTGATAGTGTGAGGGTCAAATAGTGGGATCCATTGCACATCTAGGAAGCGTCCGTCTTCAGGCACGTGGTCACCAGGCAGCTCAGGATGCCCTTGAGGTGACCTTCTTCCTTCAATACTGCTTCTTTGACATACTTAGACGACATCTGAGGCAAATCCTCTGATCCTCCAGGTGTAGGAGATGGGGTTCACCACAGTTGTACACCAGAGCTGTATCTCGTGATATGATTAGTATGCTGTGCACGTAACAAGCATTGATAGTCCTGTACCATATTGTGACTGATCCCAGTAGGATTTGTATCAGCAGGACCCATATGTGTTTAGCTGGGGGCTCACCCCAGATGGTGTGCCTTGATAACCCAGAGGACACCCACATCAGTAGATAATATACTTGGCATAATATGGGAATGATATGATTAACTAGGGGCTCACCCCAGGTGGCGTGCCATGACAACCCAGAGGACACCCACATCAGTAATTGTACACTTGGTACAGTATATAATATAAACCCGCTAAAGGGTAGTAGTAATTGCCTTCAGACCGTATATAACACACTCAGTCCAGAATTTCCACATACATCTTAGAAACATAGAAACATAGAATGTGACGGTAGATAAGAACCATCCGGCCCATCTAGTCTGCCCAATTTTCTAAATACTTTCATTAGTCCCTGGCCTTATCTTATAGTTAGGATAGCCTTATGCCTATCCCACGCATGCTTAAACTCCTTTACTGTGTTAACCTCTACCACTTCAGCTGGAAGGCTATTCCATGCATCCACTACCCTCTCAGTAAAGTAATACTTCCTGATATTATTTTTAAACCTTTGTCCCTCTAAATTAAGACTATGTCCTCTTGTTGTGGTAGTTTTTCTT
The DNA here is from genome assembly GCA_933207985.1 of Pelobates cultripes. Classification (NCBI taxonomy): domain Eukaryota; kingdom Metazoa; phylum Chordata; class Amphibia; order Anura; family Pelobatidae; genus Pelobates; species Pelobates cultripes. The sequence continues at coordinate 323,925,304 of OW240912.1, read as the reverse complement.
CTTTTAAATATAGTCTCCTCCTTTACTGTATTGATTCCCTTTATATATTTAAATGTTTCTATCATATCCCCCCTGTCTCGTCTTTCCTCCAAGCTATACATGTTAAGATCTTATGTATCTTATGTCCAATACTGTTTTGGTAGTCTTGTATCAATTGAAGAAATGACAGGCAGTATAAACAATTCCCTACCTCTAACCATACCCCAAACCCTACCACTAACCCTACCTCTAACCCTACCACTACTAGAGTTAGGGGTAGGGGTAGGGATAGGGTTAGGGTTAGATTCCTGTCATCATTCCCTTAATTTTCCCCCCTTCTCTTGTTTTGCCACTTTTCAGAAATCCAAAGCACTTCGGCACTTCCGAAATTCTGCACTTCGGTTCAGCACTTCCGAATTTCTGCACTTCGGTTCGGCACTTCCGAAATTCTGCACTTCGGCAATTTGGAAATTCAGCAATTCGGAAGCATCTGAATGTCCGAATTGCCAAAATTAATCCGAATTTAAATTCGGACTGAAATGAATTGCACATGTCTAGAAAGAATCCAGCAATGTGAAGTAAGTATCTTTAGCTGATATACAGTACTTGAATGGGGACATTTAGTTGTAATCCTAGTCCTGAGGTCTCCTAAAGTCCGGATCGAGTGAATTCTAATTTGGAATGAAGATCTGAGGTAATCAGTAGGAGAAGTGGCAGAGGAACAAGTTCACAATGTGGCAGACTCATGGTACAACTGGGGCTCACCCAGAACCCTGGTAGCGGGCAATGTGTCGTGAGTGTAGTAGGTGCCAGTGAAAGAGGGCTCACACTCTAGTGGTACAAAACAGGGTTTCCCTTGAGTGATATGGGAGACATAATAGTCTCATAAAATTGAGGTTCACCCAATAAGACTCCTCCGTGGGGTTTGGTACCTGAGAGGGGCTCACCCTCTAAACAGACGCTCAGAGGCGTGTAATTATATTGGGGCTCACCCCCATTGTACTCAAGAACTGTACCTCCTTGGTCAGCAAGAGTATTCAACCAAATCACTATTATATTCAGCCAAATCACATAGGTATTAACATTGCAAGTAAGGTACCATGTCTTTGTAAAGTCAGGTCCAGCAGAGCTGTACGTAATAATCTGGGGGCTCACCCCAGGTGGCGTGCCGTGAATAACACCCACATAGTAGTAATACACACTTGGCACAGTACAAAATAATCCCTGTGGATGAACAGGTCTGTAATAATTTCTTGGTATTGTCTTTAAGACAGCCATATGTAGAAAATCCATATATATGCTACAATCATGTGAATTCCAGGTATAAACGTGTATTAATCCTTTGTACTGGCAGATTCAAATAGTTTTAGTAAGCAGTACATTGGTAGCATCCACAGTAGGTATATTTGGTAGCAGGTTGTGAAATCTGTATCCTCATAGTCCAGACCGAGTGATTCCCAATCTGGAATGATAGGAATAAGATGGCCACCGTGAATCTCGCGGTACTCATGAGATCCAAAATGGCCACCACTCCCGCACAACGATCCGCCGGCCTTGCGACTTCGGGTCCGCCAAAAGAAAAAACGCAAGTAATGAGAACCAGTCTCCCCCGACCCAAACCACCCAGAGCAGCCCCCAAAGGCAGTGTCCCCAGAAGGAAAATAGAGCGCAATGGCGGCCGTGACATGCAAAAACTGTGAAGAATAGGACAAGAAGGAAAACGTTAAATGTAGAGGTGTGATTGGGGATGTGTCCAAGGATGGGGCTTTTCTGTGAAGTATTAGGTGACTATAGAATAATTTTGTAATTAAAATGTAATTAAGACACAGACTGATTTCTAAACCCATTTATTGTAGTTTAAAGACACATTACTGTGAGTATTATTGCTGTGGAGATCTGTTATACACTCAGACACACCAACAATATGGAGCTTCTAGAAAAGTGGGACATTAGGACAGAAAAGAGGTACAGAGGGATTTGAGTCCAAAATAGGGACACTTTGGAGCAGGGCCAGTGCAAGACCAGTTACTTGCACCTTCACGCACCTAAAATAAAAATTGCGGACGTTGTGTGTCTCTTTCTTCCCCTATTCCTTTGTGCGTCTCTTTTCCCCTTCCCCAGGCGATCTGTGTGTCTTTCCCCCTCAGCCCAATTGCTAGTAACATACAGGGAGCAGATACATCCATGGGCATCAGCTGGGGAATTAAAGGACTGCCCTGCAGTGGGACTATTAAGTAAAAAATACTGCAAAATGTTCAATAGCTGCCCATTAACTAGTCTTTTATTTCTGTGAGCAACCAGAACTGCTCGCTGTTTTGTGGATATGCCCCCACTTGTGGCACGGCTAGTGGGGGCACGTGGGAGATCTAGAAGATATCTGATAACAAAGAGATGTCACTACCCATTTGGATGCAGCAGATTTCTCTTGGAACATTGGAGTCCATATTAAAATCAGTGGTCATTTACCTTGAGACAACTCTGGAAATGTCAACAATCAGCTAAAATACTTAGCCAATGAACTAAGCCCTGCATGGCCCTGCTAAGGAACCTCCGTAATCCAACTATGATAGTGCAGGCAGTGCAGCACCCTGGCAGTCCCAAGGTAAGAAGTCAGACCATGCAAAATGGCTTGAGTCCTTACAGTAGAGTGTTTCTTTAAGGAAATATCACTATGAAACCCAACTTACTACTGAATTCCTGAAAAAAAAACTAAATAGCTGGAGGCACTAAAACATGCTCTTGATTAATGCAAAGCAATTAAATATATCTTTGTTGCAGGTACATTTGCGTATGCAGATTCTGTCACTGCTTGTAAGTATTCAACTTGACAGCCGGATGTCATCCACAAAAAAGGGAAAGAGCCTCAATCCACATAGGAAAAGGGAAATAGGCTTTTTATGTTTAACATCATTGAAGAGACAAGTAAGGGGAAGTACTGGGTCAATGCTGACGCGTTTCATCAGAGGCTGCCGTAAGCCTGTTATTCCCAAGAGTTGATGGCAAGTTCTTTTTCAGCTGGGCATATATTTCATTTTTTCACTGTACTAGCACGATTGCAGCAAATCTAAATTCAATCCAGTGAGCTAGTACCAATTGGACACGGCAAGCAGGGCAGCAGCCCAGGTTGCCCTATACTGTAGAAGGTCCAGCAGGTTAGCTATGTAGAATTAAAGCAAGCCCTGGATCTAGTGAGCCGGTGAAGAAGTTATTACTATTTGTGTGCTGAAATACACAGCTCCTTTGACCGTCTGCTGACTCCATTAACTCAAGACACTCTGCTGACAGCATTAAACATGTCAACACTCATGAGGGATGCAATACTACACAGAAGTCACAGCTCTCACATAACCCCTGTAGTAATAGCACTGGGGAGATAACTCAATGTTTAACTTGTTACTGTGGTTGAAAACTTGTTAAATAATATGTTCTGGCAGGAACATAGATAACACTACATGCACACACCAAGTACACACATTTATTAAACCCTTATATGTCTGCTATCACTATTTGTAAAAAAAATTTTTTTTTAAAAAACAGCCAAAATAATCTCTATATAATATCACATTATGTATATACGTTATTTGTTTGTTTGTTTGACTGTGTGTGTCTATTGATTTGAGTTATTGTGTGTAGATGTATTCTAGGTTGCATCTATGTCTTTGTGCTAGTGCATTTCTGTTTATACATGTCTATTCTGTATACTATTGTGTGTAAATGTGTGCCAGTAAGTATATTATGTATGCTACTTTGTCTATATAGATGCAATAGTGTTTGCGTGCGAGTGTACATTTATGTGTGGTTGTGTTGTTTAGGCTGGTGTATAATGCAAGTTATGAATACACGTGAGTGACTAGATATGTTTGTGCACATCTGTAATGATATAGCTTTAAATGGATAATTCTGTATGTGTGTCTATTAAGATGTTTGCATGGGAACATTTCTCCCTCTACTTCCAAGATGGCTGCTCAAAAGGATAAGATGGCTGAGACAAACATAATGCAAAAATATAATTTTGGCTTGAAATTCCATGTGTACTACATTCTTAGGAGACCTGTGGCTTCAGATGGAAATATCCATAGGATATGGAAATATCCTGAGGAGTCTATGCCCGTCAGGATGGATGCAATCTCTGAATATTCTGAAATATCTAACTATAAACTGAATCCCGATAAAACAATAATTATGGCCTTTAATATAGAGGACTCAAAAAAACAAAACTGTTGCGTCAATGCTTTGACTATCTTTGGACAGAAGAGTTTACTTACCTGGAGATTAAGATCTCTCCACAAGCATGGAACATCCTGGAACTTAATTGTTTAACCCTATTTAAGTAGACAAATTACGTTCTAAAAGGATGGAAAATTAAAAATCTTTCTTGGGTTGTTAGGATAAACACAGTCAATGCGTACATTATCCCCAAATGGCTGTATATGTTTCGACATCTCCCCATTCAAATACCTGAAAGCTGGTTACGTTTGGCTCAGAGGAGTATCTCTTTATTTGTTTGGCAGGGCAAAAGGCCTTAGTATTAAGAGAATGGCATCACAAGTGAAATATAGAGGTTTAGGAATGCCAATCTTACAAAACTATTATTTAGCTAACATAACTGGCCACATCTATCTGATGCAGACTCTGCAGATATGTGAAGCAAGTTGGTTTCAAAGTGAATCACATCTGACTCAACAGCAGGATCTTACCAGTTGCATTTCGGAGACTCAAAGCTATAAATGGCGAGATCTCTGTAATAAAAGCTTTATTTTAGGTCACCTTTTTAAGGTCTGGGCCCAATTAAAGAAAAAAACTAGGAGTGCAGGATAAAATAATTGATACTATTGGTATCGGTGTAATAGCAAAAAACATTCCAGATCTAACCATAGATAAATTGATAAAATCTGGTACCCTTAAAGTGGAACACTAAGTTGAACCTAGAATATAATCTACCTACTAAGGAAATGTTTACCTACTGAAGAATCAAGGGCTTCTTACAGAAGACAGTAGTAAGTGGCGATAAACACAAATTGGGCCTTTTAAAAAATGTATATTTCAACAGCCCATCTTTTCATTTCCTATATAGAACGAGGAGATGTTCATAAGAACATAGAGAAATGGAATAAACTACTTGACATAGATATAATTAGAGAAGAGTGACTTGCAGCCATTAAAAAAACCTATAACAGTGATATCCATTGCACTAATATACTTGAAAATCAATACAAACTGATCAATTTCTGGTAATAGGAACTTTCGTTTTCTTATGTACAAGATATTGCTACGACACATAGTCTTGTTTATATGCTTTTTGGATTTGTATATATGTCTATTTATAAAAAGAAAAAACATAAGATTATTGATAAAAAAAATTTTTTAAAAAGCCCTGTGGCTTCAAGTTATATCTTTTGGATACGCTTTTTTGGATACGCTTTTAGAAAAACTTTTCAAATGATTTATGTATGGAAGTCACCATTAAAATGGATGGGAATTTTTTTATAGATACAGAATAATTGAATTGAGGTTTATATTTAAAGCGCTTTAAAAAGCTAATATGCTGAAAAATTTAATTTGTGAATTAAGCTAAATCAATCCATTTACTACAAAGTTAAGATGGAATTTAATTCTTTAAAAAAGGAACCATATACTGTATGTATTGAACGGAAGGTGCATTTTAAGTACTAAATGCTTCTATACAACAATCACATTGACAAGGCAAATGTTAGGGAGATGGGAACCTGGAGAGTACCTGCAATCAGGTCTTTCAGAGCCAGTCAGAACGGGTCTTACAGTATTACAGTAAATAGGAAGGCATGAGATTGATGCTGATGAAAACAGGAAAAATAAAGAACAAACTCAGTGGCAGTCAGAAACCACAGGAATGGATCACACTGTGAGAGCAAGTGTGATCCTATAAGCTCATTAGAGATATCTATGCCAGAAGCTCAAGGAAGCAGGCTGAAGGGTCAGTGTAGGACCCGCTTTAGGGGGTTCTGCCTTGACGTTGGCAGGCGGGCATTCCCTCCAATGGCCATTGGAGCAACTAAATGACCTCCATTTGTCTAAATATACATAGGGATTAAGGATAAGGAGAGAGCGCAGGTAACTTTTTCTTTTCTTTGGTTTTTACTATATATTGGGGCTGATGTGTACTGCAGTCATTGCTGCCGGCCCAGTAGTGGTGGGAGTGAGCGCAGGACTTATCTTTTTGTGATCCTATAAGCAATCATGATCACAACTAAATACATACAATTCAATAAACTGACTGTGGTTAATTCTACACAAGATGTATATTAAAGCTCCGAAAGTACAAAGGTGCAAAAATTGAAGGTTCTATTTCAAACCTTGTATTCCTCAATGTGTGCAATTTTCAGCTCACAGCATTAAGCTAGCTGAGTAAAATGTGTCAATCAATAAATCTAATTTAAAATACTATTTCTGTGTCAAAAGATCATCACGACCAATTCTCTGAGCTCCTAAAAACTGAAATGCTTATATATTTTACACATACCTTTGGCCTCTTTCTTTTTGACATCAAGAACATGGTAAAGCTTTTTTTTCAGTTCTGCTGAAAGGTGCAATTTCACAAGCCATCTTACATCGATTTGAACATTTTTACACCAAACACATTGAGCTGGAACTAATTTATATATACAGGTACCCTAAAGCGTAAAAACTACACATGTGTCTAATGGTGCCATTCACATAATTTTATATATACGTTTTTTTCTACTAGGAACTGTGTTGGTAAAAATACATTTACCTAACTAAAAAATAAATAGTACAAAAGCAAGGATGGGCCAAGAGATTTTATTACTTGGATGCGTGAACAAAAAAATGCCCCATAAACAAAACCCACCCATTAAATTTACAGCCACTCAATTTATTACCTTGGGAACTTAAAGGGTGTCCAAATTTAATAATGAGATACATTTCTTTAACATAATTTGGAGGAACTCAATTTTTATTACTAATTTTGGAAGAAAACACTTTTTTACAGGCAATGGATGAATGAATCGTAGTGAATTGAATTGAAAACTTCAGACTAGACTTGTGCACAGCAGAGAAATTTGCTCCAGCCAAATCATTACATCCAAAGAAAAAAAAATATTTGGTCGGGTGGAATTTCGGCGAACTGCATGTGCAGGCAGCTCAGCTCATTATTATTATTATGGGTTATTATTTATATAGCGCCAGCTTATTCCACAGCGCTTAACAATAAGAGGGGAATTTACCAAATGAGACAATAACAAAATGTAACAGGAACAATAGGTAGTTAAGGACCCTGCTCAAACGATCTTACAGTCTAGAGGAGGTGGGGAATAAAAACACAATAGGAAGGGTATTGAGGGAGACAGCAAATAGAAGTGGTAGGAATGTAGCAGAACTGGAGGTGAGAGTGGAGTGTGAATATTGTCCATGCAAACAATTCAGGAAAATGTATTCTGTTGAATTTAAATGGCTCGAAAAATAAGCCTACCACCATACTGCAAAATACATAAATAAATGTTTATATGCATATATATTTAGCAGTATAGTGATAGGCTTATTTTTACACCTTTTTAATTAAGCTAATTCCGATTAGAATCCAGTCCACTGAATTTCAACTGATTTTCGACCAAATAGAATAGCATTTTGCCCTTTATCCCGGCCCACATTTTGCCAATATTCACAATTTTAAATGGTTAATTACTTCTCAGCATGTGATTGTATATTTTAAGCATGACTGATTGATTGATTGATTTGATTTAGTGGCTGTCCTCTAATCAATAACCATCTCTTTTTTTGGGTGCCATGGATGGAACACCTAATCACGAAGCACATGAACATATTTGGCCATTGTCTGTGACTTTTTTAATAGATGGATAATAGATGATAAAGGGTACAAAACCGTAGATCCTAAACAGTCAGATATTTTCAAACATGCACAGGAAGATGCTATAGGCATCTTTTCTTATCACGAGTTTCTTGTGAATGCTGATGGGGAATAGTAAGACAGTAAGAATATAATCAATATTCAGTTTTGCAAATGCATTGTCTTGTCACTCTTTCTCTAGTAAATGCAGGTTATCCAGTATTATAATTAAAGGGACGCTATAGTCACCAGAACAACTACAGCTTATTGAATTTGTTCTGGTGAGTAGAATCATTACCTGCAGGCTTTTTGCTGTAAACACTGTCTTTTCAGAGAAAATGCAGTGTTTACATTACAGCCTAGTGATAACTTCACTGGCCACTCCTTAGATGGCTGTTAGAGATCCTTCCTGGGTCATGGCTGCCTAAAATGCATCCAAACATTCGGTGTCTCCTCCCTCTGCATGCAGACACTGAACTTTCCTCATAGAGATGAATTGATTTAATTCATCTCTATGAGGAGATGCTGATTGGCCAGGGCTGTGTTTGAATCATGCTGGCTCTGCCCCTGATCTGCCTCTTTGTCATTCTCAGCCAATCTTATGGGGAAGCACTGTGATTGGATCAGGCTACCACTTCTGATGATGTCAGCAGACTGCTTGTTTTTCTGAGACAAACAGCATGAAGAGTTACAGCTTCAGGCTTGAATACAGTAAGATTTTGCTATATGTATGGAGGCACGAGGGGCCCAGGGGGGCTAGATGGTGGTTTTAACACTATAGGGTCAGGAATACATGTTTGTGTTCTTGACCCTATAGTGATCCTTTAAGTATATTAAGCAAATAGCCTCATTTATCACAACTCCTGGCTTTCCTTTAAGGGTTTATGAACCAAAAACACCATCTTTAACACTGAAAACCAAAAAAAAAAGTTACTTGTGCTATATTTCAAATCCCTGAGTATATTTATATAAATGGAGGTTTTTTTTTTGTTCCACTCCAATTGATGTAAGTCCACCTGCCATGTCAAGACAAACCTCTTAGGTGTGTCCTACACAGGGCCGCCATCAGAAATTTTGGGGCCCCTAGCACAGCTCAAGTTCTGGTCCCTGGGGCCCGCCTCCAAATCCTACACCAGGGTCCGCCTCCAAATCCCGCTCACAGGAATACACACACAAACACGGACACAAACACACGCACTGATACAAAAAGGACACAAATACACACACACACACAAACATACACACATTCTGACACAGGCACATACTGAAACAGTATACACAGAAAACAAGTAAAAAGTAGGCGCTCGTAATAAAATCGTCTAGAATAAAACAAAACAACCTGTTAATCTAAAAAAGAGCTGCACCAAAAACAAGTGTAAAACTCCTCCAAACACTTTAGTGAATATACTTAAAAATAGTAAGGTGCGCTGTGTCTTTAAGACCCAAAAATGTATAAAGTGCAACTATGTGCAAACAAATTGATAAAGTGCAAAGTGATACAAAGTGCACTTAAAGTGTAAAATATCAATATAAAATATTATACATACATATGGCCTCTCGACTCCAAATATACATAAAAAGGAAAAGAGACATAAAAAAAAACAATAGTGTGAAACAGTATTAAAATGGTAGTATGGATAATAAATGCCAAATATTGCACTCACAAAAGTAGAGCAGAATAAGCCTGCTCTAGCTTTAACAGCTTCTTCAAATGTAGGACTGCATAGACGAAAAAAATATATTCCAAAATCTTTATTGCCCAGCACAGCACCAATATATCACCTTCCTCCACACTTAGTATTCAGTTACAGAGCCTTCGGTAGCATACAGCATAAGGGTGTCGACCTGTCCCTCTGCGGATTCGCCGCCGTAATTGCCGTCTGTTGGCCGTCTGTTTCCTCAAACTTCCAGGGGGAGGAGCTTTCTCGGGTGCGTGACGTCAGGTGCGTAACTTTACGTGATGACGCGTTTCGCCGTATTCACGGCTTCATCAGATCTGCCCATCCATGTCCTTACAGTTCTTATATACCCATCATAATGAGTACATTCAGGTGACTGCCATATAAAGTCTGTTATTTTGTTGCTGGCATCAATCAAATCAATTGCATATATATACACAAAAAAAGCAATATTACTTTATTCAAAAAACATCATAATTTAAATACTTGCATTATTTAAAAACATATATATATAAAAACATTGAAACATATAATTTCCCAAAGAAACTTATTTCAAGAGACTTATTTAAGAAGACATACTTAAAACCATCATTACCTTAAGAGAATTGTTTAAAAAGACACATTTAAAGAAACATGCTTAAAAATACATAAATACATATTTAAAAATACATGCTAATGACATAACAATATAGCACCTCCTCCTAATCTAAATGTAAAAAGAGAAAAATATTATACATTATAAGGAATATATATAGAAACATATTTAATTATACTAAAAAAACACATCAGTATTAACCTAAAAAATTAAATAAATCAAATTCTATATTGAGCCCCCTAGGTTCTAAAGTTTTTAGCCTATGGACCCATTGCATTTCTTTTTTGCCTATGTCAATAATATGATTACCCCCTCTCCATGATTTTTTCACTATCTCTATACCTAAGAATGCCAGACCCCTAGGGTCTTTATTGTGGTATTTTTTAAAATGGGCTGAAACACTATGATTATCGTAACCCTTAGTAATATTATTTACATGCTCATATATTCTTTTATGTAGTGGGCCCACTTTGTATCACTTTGCACTTTATCAATTTGTTTGCACTTAGTTGCACTTTATACATTTTTGGGTCTTAAAGACACAGCGCACCTTACTATTTTTAAGTGACATAGGCAAAAAAGAAATGCAATGGGTCCATAGGCTAAAAACTTTAGAACCTAGGGGGCTCAATATAGAATTTGATTTATTTAATTTTTTAGGTTAATACTGATGTGTTTTTTTAGTATAATTAAATATGTTTCTATATATATTCCTTATAATGTATAATATTTTTCTCTTTTTACATTTAGATTAGGAGGAGGTGCTATATTGTTATGTCATTAGCATGTATTTTTAAATATGTATTTATGTATTTTTAAGCATGTTTCTTTAAATGTGTCTTTTTAAACAATTCTCTTAAGGTAATGATGGTTTTAAGTATGTCTTCTTAAATAAGTCTCTTGAAATAAGTTTCTTTGGGAAATTATATGTTTCAATGTTTTTATATATATATGTTTTTAAATAATGCAAGTATTTAAATTATGATGTTTTTTGAATAAAGTAATATTGCTTTTTTTGTGTATATATATGCAATTGATTTGATTGATGCCAGCAACAAAATAACAGACTTTATATGGCAGTCACCTGAATGTACTCATTATGATGGGTATATAAGAACTGTAAGGACATGGATGGGCAGATCTGATGAAGCCGTGAATACGGCGAAACGCGTCATCACGTTAAGTTACGCACCTGACGTCACGCACCCGAGAAAGCTCCTCCCCCTGGAAGTTTGAGGAAACAGACGGCCAACAGACGGCAATTACGGCGGCGAAACCGCAGAGGGACAGGTCGACACCCTTATGCTGTATGCTACCGAAGGCTCTGTAACTGAATACTAAGTGTGGAGGAAGGTGATATATTGGTGCTGTGCTGGGCAATAAAGATTTTGGAATATTTTTTCGTCTATGCAGTCCTACATTTGAAGAAGCTGTTAAAGCTAGAGCAGGCTTATTCTGCTCTACTTTTGTGAGTGCAATATTTGGCATTTATTATCCATACTACCATTTTAATACGGTTTCACACTATTGGTTTTTTTTATGTCTCTTTTCCTTTTTATGTATATTTGGAGTCGAGAGGCCATATGTATGTATAATATTTTATATTGATATTTTACACTTTAAGTGCACTTTGTATCACTTTGCACTTTATCAATTTGTTTGCACTTAGTTGCACTTTATACATACTGAAACAGACACACACACATATGCATACACACAGACATACATAGTGACACACAGACACATACTAACATACATACATACACACATACATAAATACTGACACACACACATACATACATATTGACATAAACACACATAGATACATACACATACACATAGATACATACACATACATACATACACATACATACTGACATACATACATACTGACAGAGATACATACTGACAGAGATACATACTGACATACATACATACATCCTAACAGACATACTAACAGACATACATACATACAAACTAACAGACAGACAGACATAAATACTAACAGACAGACATACATCCCAACAGACAGAAATTCATACTGACAGAGATACATACTGACATACATATATACATCCCAACAGACATACTAACATACATATATACATACATACTAACAGACAGACATAAATACTTAACAGACAGACATACAGACATACTAACAGACATACATACACACATACTGACACACACGCAACTAATTTTTCAGCCACCCTCCTGTTTCTTACCTTTTCTTTGCAGGAGGGTGGCTGCGGTTGATGGGAGTTGGTGTGGGCTCTGGCTCTCCCCTCCTAACGAACTTGCTGTGTCTCCTTCCTCCCGCAAGGAGTGAGCTGGGAGACCAACCGTCACTTCCTCCCAGCACTACCTGCGGCTGCATTTTTTTTTAAGGGGCCTGGTCCCATTTTAGACGGCCACAGCGCTGACCAGGCCCCTGAAAATATAGGGCCCATTGGATGGCCCTAAATGCTTGGGCCACCTGATGGGCCCGATCAGTGTGCGGATCCCGGTGCAGCTGCACCAGCGGCAATTTCGCCACAACAATGGGGCCCTTTATGGTTGTCACCCTCTGATGACAGCCCTGGTCCTACTTTAAATACACTGATACCTACCACACCTATCAACCATAGTGGGTGTACCGTGTACAGTGTCTCAAGGCAAGAATATGTATCCTAAGCTCAGCAGACTAATTAGCACCTTCTGACTTGGTAGGTAATGCAGTGTTAGTGAATACCTCTTACATTCTCAGTCTATGGCCAAGGAACTGAAAATACATTGGCGTAAAAATATATTTTGTGATTCTTTTTGCACCAAAGCCCTTTTGAAAACAAGTAAAATCCTAACATACTTCTGCATAAGACAGATTCCAAATAAATAAATGGAACACAATTTTAATCAGACTCAAATTACAGGTTGGGTATCAAATTAAATTGTCTTCAATCTACAATAAAAGTAACAGAATGTAACTTGCAAACTTGCATTCACATTGAGAGAGGTTTACTTTGATTTTTTTTTTTGTATCCCTACACAAAGAGAAACAAAGGAGAACTCTGATTTGTCAATCTTCTTATTTTGTTCATTATGGGAGCATTTTTTTTTTCTTTGATTGAGAGAAATTTTCCTTATTTTTGATTGCCAAGTTAATGAAACTGGAATTTTACTTCAAGGACAGATCAGTTGTCAAAAAATCCCTTCATGCTGAAAATGTTTTAATTTCAAGGTTTTCTTAGTTATTTGGAAAATCAAAATTGAGTGGAAGTTTTAATCCTTCGGGCTGTCAATTCATTTATATCTTCAACTGTCAGTTTTAAATTAATGTTTTCAGCACACACGTTTTCATCAGAAAGAGTGACACAAAGATAGATTAGGAAGCATTTCAAGATGGTACATGTGAGATAAGGCAGAGAACCCTGCAATATGCATTTGGAGATAACCATTGACAAGTAGATCATCTTTCAACATTCCAAGACATGGCATGATGATGATGATGATATAGTAGGCACGTCTTAAAAATGTTGGTAGTGAAAGCACTACCCAGTGAAAAGGGTTAAGGAGATTTCTCCTATGTCACAAATTTTTTTTTTTTTTTTTTTTTTACATATACCGATATTTGTAATTTTGGCAACTGCTTATTCTATTGAAAATTATCAAGATGATTGAGATGTCCAATAATATTGGTAGTTGTATAATGATAAATAAAAGGTGCCCTTTGTCTTATTTTGCCACACTGCCTGTTGATTTGTTCAGATAATCCAAATAAGGGTTAAAAATATGATTTATTGATTTGCTGAATGAAATATATAAAATACCTAAAATCCAAATATCTGTCAGACCCCCCGGACGACTGATAGTGGCTTGCCTATCCTGCAGCCACTGTCAGTGTTCCGTGATAGGATCCTGCAGCCTTTGGTTGGCAATGTCAGCTTAAATCCAATCTGTTGAGAATGTTACCTCAGCTTGAGGTTGATAAGACTTGTCTCCTTTTTCACTAGGATGCCACAAGTCTATCCCACACACAATGGTATATAGTCAGTGATGGAATTTAGCCGGTTCGCACCGTTCACTGTACCGGTTATTAAAATGGCCGACTGATGTGTTACACTGTCACCACCACCCCCACTGTCATCACCTCCCACACTGTCACCATCCATCCCCCACTTACCACCTTCCATATTGTCCCCCTTCCCCACACTGTCACCCTCCCACACACACTGTCACCCTCCCACACACACTGTCACCTCCTAGACACACTGTCACTACCACTCTACTGTCACCATCCCCCTACTGTCACCCCCCACACTGTCACCATCCAACCACACTGTCACCCTCCCGCACACACTGTCACCATGCCACATACTATCACCATCTCACACTGTCCCCCTCCCACACTATCACCCCAAACACTGTCACCATCCCCTCACACTGTCACCCTCCCACACACACTGTCACCATGCCACATACTATCACCCTCCCACATACTGTCACCCTCCCACACACAGTCATCCTCCCACACACACACAGTCACTGGATAGATTGCACAGAGAAGCTGGTGGCAGAGAGATGGCACAGAGAGGCTGGTGGCAGAGAGATGGCACAGAGGGGCAAAGGGCAGAGACATGGCACAGAGTGGCTGGTGGCTGGGAGATGGCACAGAAAGGCTGTGGCAGAGCATTGACACAGAGAGGCTGGGGAAGAGAGATGACACAGTGAGAGATGGCACACAGAGGCAGGGGGCAGAGAGATGACACTGGCAGGTTGTTTGGGGGCACATGGCACTAGCAGATGTTTAAGAATGTGCTGGTCTTTGGCATGATATTCATGATTTATGCATTTACTGCTCATTGTCATGATATGTCAAGTTTATGTATTTATTGCTTCATTGGCATGATATACAAAAGTTATGCATGTACTGCATTAATATCATTACCCTGCCCCCCAGGTGTTTTTGCCAACCAGGGCATATATGTGTGACTGCGTTGATGTGCTTGTTTGCGCGCACATGACTTGCGGTGGGGGGTGGAGTCTTGGTCCCAGGCAGCCCAATGTCTTGGCCCGACCCTGTGGAGTTGGAAAAGTCGGAACTGCTTACTAATATTTTTGAATCCCACTACTGTATATAGTGCTGTGGAAAACAAATTCCACCAGAAGTTAAAACATTTTTGTTAGAAGATTTGGATCTTTTCCTCAACTCTAATGTGTTCATGTTTGGGGATGGCCTGTACAGTCAGACTAAGGGCAATGGGGTCATTGTATGACAACATCTTTACAAATGAATTTTAGAAATCCTTTGTCTATCCTCATGCTCTCTATGAAGCATAGTCCATATTCTGGTGGCGCTTCATAAATTACATTTTTTTGTGTCTGGTGTGGAACAGAGTATGTATTGCCTTCTCCTGTTAAAAATGCATTATCTTTCTGTCCTCTTATGATATACATTACGTTTTATTATTATTATAATGTTTATTTTTGTTTTTGTTTTGTGTTTTAAATGAAGGAGTTATTTTGCCCATCACTCTGTGATACTTTGCCCTCTTCACACATACATCACTTCAGTTAGCCAGAGTGCTTTAGGTGTGCAGCGTGTCCCTTTAATGTAGATCTGCCACTTTGCAGGTTGAATTTTTAATTGTTTGTCCATCTCTCTCGCTGTGTACACACAGACACATACATACACACACACACACACACATTTAAGTTAATCTTAGTTTTTTAGTTATACTAAAGAATACAACACAACAGTACCACTTTAATGGACGTTAACTGTTGATATACAGAGCTTACAACTGATTTACTGGTAGCTAATTACTATTAGAAGTGCAACAGGAATGGAGGAAAGAGGGACAGGTGCTCTAAATGCTGCTTTTCAACAGCCCAACCAGGTAGTCAGTGAACACCCTAAGGAGATCAGTGGATGGCTGCATTTAGAAGCAACTAACACCCAATATGCAATATATAAACAACTGTTGTTTTTTTTAAAATAGGGAATATGATCATGTGCCCCCACTCTGAAACATACATTTTACTTCTAGGCATAATTGACTGTTTGATGAATACATACCTGAAACTGGGCATTAAATCACAAGGGATTCCATCATTTACATTGATTCCAAATAACTGTCTTTCTTTTTTTCTTTAACCTGACTTTACTTTTCTCATTGGAATAGCCGTCTCGGATCATTCGTCACATGCCAAAACCCATCGCCTGATTTTTACAATGCTGCTTTGCGTCTGCTGCTGAAAAGAATTACCCAGACTAGAGATTTCTTTTTGTTTATCCTTTCTAGACAAAAATAAGAAAATTAATGTCATTTTAGATTTTATTTAAACCTTCAAATAACAGATAGCTGAGTAGAAATGCAAGTTTGCAAGGGAAAAACATATTGCCAATAACACAATAACAGAATGATGTCCTTTTGTTGTTTTTTTTTTTTTTTGTTGTTTTTTTAAATAAGTCACATTTGAAATAATAGTGAATAATAGTGATGTATATTTCAGGTAATGCTTTATGTGCAACAATAATTCTACTATATATATATATATATATTTTGTTTTTTTGTTTTAATGTTTAGCAGTAGAATCATATAGATAAAGTGGAGAAAAAAAATGTTTACAGTCTTCTTTTATTCTAGGCTGCTAGGATAATTCATCTTTTTCCTCTAAGAAAATCGCTATCTTCATGTCCTTGCATGTAACAGACCTGAAATCTGTTTTTCCTTTCAAACATGCCACATTTAATTTGGCAGCAGAGAAAAGAAGGTGGCAAACTGATAACCTGGGAAATCTTTCTCTTTACAAAACCTAGATAGGCCGCTGAATACTAAAATGTTTCAATGGTTTTCAGCGCATAGAAAATAATTACTTTGAAAACCTTGGGACAATGTAGCAACTGGGATTAAAATATAAATATATACTTACTATTCTTTCAGATGTACCCGTGTATTAGTCTATCACATAGTAAAGTTGGAGAAATAATGGAACGCTGTATATTACCGAGTAGAAACAGGCTTCCGTTAGAGAGGGGAGTGTGGCCAAGAACAGAAAAACACAAAGGACTCAGCTAAAATGTTGCCTGGTATCTTTTTCTTTTAAATACCATGTTAGTATTGCAAATGTAGTAATAGTTACATATCAGAAACCTATTTATAATTGTGCTACTATTTCTTTTTTCAGGAGTGGTATACCCATTGCTTGTTTGTGACATACATGGGAAGGCTAACAGTGTCTTTGGTGTCCCCCCTTTCTTGTTGTCCTTTTGTGCAAACATAAGGAAAGCAAAAAAGCAAAGAATGGGGGTGCCACTACCCATAATGAAATATGCCACAGTTACTGAGAGCCCCTACACACATCTCTTATACAGCATCACATACATCAGTATTAGCACAACATCCACATCTAGTTTGGTGATTACAGAATAACCAATTGGCAATAGGTGCAAACAGGGGGAAACTGCATTAGGTTTGGGGACTGGGCAAAATGTGAACTAGGGAAAAATTGCTTTGTATTTGAAATGTTATGTGCCTTAAGGAACTGTCCAAGTACTGTAACTACTACCACCCGTTGTAGTGGTTATGGTGCAAGCAGGCTTTTGGCACCACTTTCCCATTCTGTTTTCAAGCAGTTTAACACAAACCGTGGGTCTCATCAGTACTTAGTGTTTCACTTGCCATATTTGTACAAATTAGTTTCACTCTAATTGGCTAACAGGATAACTTGCTCAAGTGAGAATTCAAAGTTAATTCAAAGTGAATTTCAAATTTAGACTTAGATAATTTTTCCAATTTGGCTATTTTGACCTTAAATTTGGAATTCAATTAGAATTCACTTTGAATTCTAACTTTACTGATTACCACTTAAGTGTATCCATTGAAAATCTCAGCCAAATTGCCAATCAATGTTGTTAAAAAAAATTACATTGCTAATGAGAAAGTGTAACTTGCATTTGCTATATGTGCCAGACAATGGTACATGTTTGTGCTCAACTGCTTAAAAATAGTTTGACAGAACCAGGAGACAGCAGCAGTAGCCTATAATTAAGTTCTGTATCATAACTACTTCAAAGGCACTGTTGTTTAGACTCTAGTAAGGGATTGCTATTGGAACTGAATGTATGCTGAAACACGTATTTATTTTTTTATTGCGCTCTCTAAACTGAGAATTTGGAACTTCTATGACTTACTATCTATTATATTATTTACCACAGTTAGATTTACTTTGTTTGTCTCTGTCTAAATTTGTAGTTTCCCCCTTCCAGATGTAACTAATATCATCTAAACTGAAATGTACTTGTAAAAAAAAGGCAATTACAATCTGAAACCAATTGTAACAGACACTAATTAATCACTGCATTGTCACCATGTGTTATCCTGTTATCCGGAGGAGTCTTTATAAATAAATCATTTTTAAACGATACATAAAATGAATTAATGTTCCAGCATTTAGTGTCCAGGCTTCAGCCAAATATAATTTGAATAATTTATATATATATATATATATATATATATATATGTATATGTATGTATATTTAATCACCAGGCTTACATGCTCCCCTTTCAGACACGCAGCTGTGTATATTTGGTCACTGGCTCATCTACTCATCAGTTCAACCACATTTTTGTCCTGATATATAATTTCTCATGTTAGGAGGTACACTTTAAGCTGCCCCAAATACCATATTCTGGCACCTCTCTAGCCAAGCAGTGATGCGTGGTAGTCATAGGTTGAGAGTGTAGGGTTATCTCCCTAAGCCTCTAACTGGACTGGTTTGGCTAATGCAAAGTTACACTCTGCCTTAGACATATTCCCATTTGGGGCCCAGCTATGGGCACATAGGAAGCCTCAGTTAGTGTTAACCATTCAAAACAGTTTTGCTCTGACCTGTGAGATGGCACCCAGGGGCTTCAGCACCATAACCAGTTCAAAATATAACTGAATCAATACATTTTTAAATGTGCATTCTAAGCACGACAACTACTATGGCTCACTATTAGAGATGTGCATTTGTTTTAGGACGAATACGATTTCATCTCAATTTTCGTATTTGTTTACTATAACAAAGACCTACATAAGAATTATATATGAAACGAAAGGGCAAATGCTGAATGCATTACCTTTTTTCTTCAGTTTGTTTAGTTTATTACAAGGAGGGAGCTACCGGCTCGCAGCTCCCTCCTTGTAATATGTGAAAATAGAAGCGGCAGGGAGCAGTGCTCCCTGCCACTTCCTAATTCCCCCATGCCCTCCCGTCATTCTATGAGGGGCAATAAGACCCTCAAATTTACATAAGAGAGATTAAATGTTTCCGAATGCCCCTACTCACTATGCCGCGAGTAGGGGCATGTCTACTAAACAGTGTAACCAATAGTTATAGCAAAAACAATAGCTATTTATTAGATTAGTAACAGTAGCTATTTAGATCAGTAAAACCTATGACCCCCATTGGTTTTAATGCTGGTGGCGGTGTAGGAATTGTTAATATTATTATAAAGAGGGAGCTGGTTGCTCCTTTTTTTTTGCGCATGTGCATGGTTATTTTTGTCCTAATGGCCAAAAACAAATTCCCTTTTACCGAATTTCGTCTGAAAAACGAATGTTTTATGGACGAAATTCGGAATGGACGAAAACTATTTTTAGTTAGTAGTAATTTTTTCATATTTGTTTTTGGAGTTAGTACGAATTCATTCATATGAAATTAAAGTTTCACTGTTGCACATGTCTATTTACTATATTTATGTTGCCGGGGAATATAGGGGCTATACTTAATTTTCTGTCAAATCATTTGCAAAGTCTGGCCCCTCTGCAGCTACTTGACTAATATTGAAAATTAATTTTTGTTTTCCATCCTAAGCTGTCTGACGTTCAATGGACAATGATAAAGTGCAAGCATTGTTGCCGATGAGATAGCTCAGTGGGCTAATGCATTATCAGTATATACATACACACACACACCAGTAATAAATAAGTCAGTAGAATCTGTTGAACCCTTGGGTTGCAGGTTTGATTCCCAGCAGAGTTGACTCAACCCTTCATCCTTCTGAGGTAGATAAAATGAGTACTATTAAATTGGGTAATAGTAACAACCTCTGGATGTTGGGCTAAGGTAACATTCCCCGAATGTACTTGAAAATCAGAGTAATCTGAATATGCCTTTCCTGGTTCAATAATTTGTTTTTATTATTATTGTTAGTGAGTTAGCCCGATGCTAACGTCCAATCATGGGCTGTTTAAGGACGTCCCAGAGAAAGATTAAGATCCCAAGGAACCCTAGGCAGGTTAAAGTTTGGGAATTCATTTATCACATAGGGACGTTGAATGTAGACAAGCAAATTCATTATTCCAGGACCTCTGTCTAACCTTATATAAGGGTCACCTTATATAGTTAACCCTGCTCTGGGATGTAGGGAATTGAAAATATAATGCAGATGGTAATTGCCTCAATATCTGAGTGTCTGCAAAAAGACTAGGGTTTGGGGGCAAGTGACAGCTCGATTTTATTTATATGCCTCACGAAGAATCATAGCACTCTAACCTCTATAAGGATAAGTAGTATTTACAGTGCTCAGCGTGCTTCTTTAAGATTAGGTCAGGGTAAATGATTTTGTTATGGTGTGAACTTGCATGTTGTTTTTTTCCATCTAAGGTTGGCTGACTTTGGGTAGATAAAGCAGAAGTTAAAAGTGGCACTCTATTCACTGTAAAAAGCTTCAACTCATTTTAGTGATTATGGTTCAAAGATGCTATAGGTACTGCCTCAAACCAGATCGGTTTATCAAAATACGTTGATCATTTTGATGCCTATTGCCCGCTCCCTAAACGGCTGCATGATAGTTCTAATTCTGTCCAACTTAGACAGCGAAGTTTATCTGAGAGCTCTGGGGAGGGCTGCCCAATCATGACTGACCGAGATTTACTTTGCAAATGTCAGTAATGGAGCAATGCAACTAGTATTTTTCAGCTACATTCAAAATCCAAGGTGAATTTAATAATAAATAAAACAAAATGTATAGGGACATTTTTTCCAACTGCCTTAATGATTATATATTTTGATATGATAGGCATAAAGTAATTATTGTACTATACATTTTCTTTTTCTCAATATGCAATGTTTTCTATAAAGGATTATCAGTCTTTACAATCTCACATCGGTAGATTGTAGTGTTTATTAAAGCTGTTATAAAAATAAAATTCATACTTTATTTATAGATTACCTTTAGTTTTAATTCTGAGCTGTATTGTTTTATTTTGATGATATTAGTGTAAAAAATTTGCTCTGGTTGTAATATGACTTTTCTTTTTTTGTATGATGATACCATGCCATAACTACAAGAAATGCATATAAATTTTATTGCTAAACTGGCAGCAAATTCTGGATAAAAGTAACAGAAAACATATCTGTGAATTCTTGAAAGTCCAAATAAAAGAGTACATAAGCTTGAGATAGATAACATTAAATATATATGAAAAAATAAATTAACAATAAAAGTATAATATTGATAAATTAAAATATGTCTGTGATGTTTAATTTTGCTATAATTCTCTAAGATATGTTCCTTCGGTAGTAAGCCCATGGTTTAGAACCAGGAGACTAGACTCCAATTGCAAAGGCAGATTCACCCATAGGCTGCCATTTATAAAACTTAAAGGGACACTCCAGACCCCTAAGCACTTTAGCTTTCTGAAAAATGTTATGTGTGAAGAGTGTGTCCATTTTTCCCCGTTTTGCAAAAAGTGCAGATTTCAATAGAAATTTACACTTTTATAAATAGACCTGGTTACACCCCCCTTGGCTTCAAGCAGATAACAGGTCACTTTATTTCCTGGTCTGGTTAGCTCAGTGGAGCTAA
Organism: Pelobates cultripes; assembly: GCA_933207985.1. NCBI lineage: Eukaryota > Metazoa > Chordata > Amphibia > Anura > Pelobatidae > Pelobates > Pelobates cultripes. Next base: position 323,903,368 of record OW240912.1, on the reverse strand, counting down.
ACTCAAGAGGCAACAATTGCTTAGATCACCTGCATTGAAAAGCCTTCACATCGAGCTGCATTAGAAAGTCTATGATTGGACAGCCACAGAAAGTCTGGTCGGGGTTAGAAGGAGAGGGCTTGTACAGGCAGCAGACAAGAGATCTGCAGATTTTGCCAGCTGTTTTTAGATATAATGGCAATGAAAAAAATGGATGATTAAATGTATGCGTGTTGTCATTTGGGATATATCTACAAAACAGGGATTTTATTTATTTTGTATTTGGCCAGTGGAGTGTCTCTTTAAATTTACGCCACATACCCATTGGTCCCCTCAGGCTGCTCCCTTGGGTGTATATTGGAGAACGGACTACAATCACTAAGGGACAGTGATAAAGACACCATGAATAGAATACAGTATGATACAGGCAATGGTCAGCACAGAAGGCTGGATTGGTGAGGCACACTAGGCTCTATACACAAATCATCAATAGTATCAAATATAAAACATACTAGACTAGCAATGGCAAACCTTTTTACGCCAGAATGCGTCCTATGGACGTCCAGCGTCTTCTCGCTGTGATTTTCACAGTGAGAAGCGCAGAAGCATCTCTAGCGGCTGTCAGTGAGACAGCCACTAGAGGCTGGATTAATCCTCAGTGAAACATAGCAGTTTCTCTGAAGCTGCTATGTTTTCAGCTGCAGGGTTAACACTAGAGGGACCTGGCACCCACACCACTTCATTGAGCTGAAGTAGTCTGGGTGCCTATAGTGGTCCTTTATATGTACAAGCATATTAACTCTTAATAGTATTTTATATTTACATTTCAATATGGCACCTATGTATCACTTCACATTTTGATCGTTTGTTGGTTAACTTATCACTGCTTAGCATACCTCCAATATTTAAATCGAACATTTAAATTAAACTGTTACGTCTCTGAAAGTTCCTCATTTCATAATTCAATTGAAGCATTTAATGTTGGGTTGTGCCCAGGGCCGTCTTTAAAGTGGGGCAAACAGGGCAGCTGCCCCAGGCCCAGTTATTCCTGGGGGAGCCCAAAGCAGCTACCCCGTGGGCCCTGCTGTCCGCAAAAACATTTTTTTGCCCAATGGGCCCGCCGGTGCTGCAGCTGCACCGGGAGCCCACACACTAAGAGAGCCTGGTCGGGCACTGTGGCCCTTTAACAGCGCGATCGAGCCCCCTTTTTTACGGCACCAGGCTGGGAAGAAGTGACTGCCGTGAGTCACTTCCACCCAGATAGAGTGAAGGCGCATGGGATGGAGGAAAAGGCCATCAGGAGGGAGCTGTCAGAGCCTCACACTCCCAACTACCTCAGCCTGCCACTGGACCCCAGGTAACCACCCTCCTGAACCCATAAGGTGGGGCTGAAGGGTGGCTTTATAAATGTAAACTTTGCATGTGTGTCAGTATGTATGTGTGTGTGTGTGTGTGTGTGTGTGTCAGTATTTGTGTGAGTCAGTATGTCTGTCAGGGTGTCTGTGTCTGTGTCAGTAAGTCTGTGTGTGTGTCCAGAGCCGGCCTTTTGCCGTTAGGCGCCATGTGCGAAAAATCTTCATAGCGCCCCCCCCTCCAATCCTCCCCAGTCACACATTGTGTGTGTGTGTGTATAGGGGTATAGTGTTTTTATAGGGGATTTATTAAATTAATAATGATTTAAAAAAATTAATTCCTCCTTTACTGTTACTTTGCAGTGAGGGGGGAATGTCGATCTCTGATGTTCCAGTGTGCTGGGAATCTGGTCTGCACCCTTCACCAGATGCAGACTATGAGTAACTGTCTCGTTAGCTCAGGCATTTACAGTCTCAGGGCTTCAATCTGCAGCAACGCACTGATTGGTCGGAGCTTGGAAGACAGCTACTTATGGTCTGCAGCCAATCGAAGTACAGGGTAGAGGTATCAGACTGCCTCCCATGCATTACAGAGGGGCAGACTAAGTATGTCACATATTACTGTGGTACCCAATTACAGGCAGACAGTCACACACACTCAGTTGCAAGCATTCAGTCCCACACACAGGTACCAGCAGACAGTCACACACACACACACAGTTACAAGCAGACAGTCACACACACTCAGTTACAGGCAGACAGTCACGAAGACAGGCAGACAGCTACACACAGTAACAAGCAGACAGTCACACAGACACACACTCTGTTACAGACATACAGTCACTCACACAGTTACAGGCACGCAGTCACACACACAGTTACAGGCAGACAGTCACACACACATAGTTACAAGAAGACAGTCACACACACTCAGTTACAGGTAGACACTTACACACACAGGCAGAGACAGACAGGCACAGGCAGACAGGCACAGACACACGCACACACTCAGTTATAGGTAGACAGCCACACACAGGTACAGACAGACAGTCACACACACACAGGTAAAGTCACACACACATGTACAAACAAAGGCACAGTTACAGTAACACACAGACAGTCACACACGGTTACAGTCACACACAGGCAGACAGTCACACACAGTACAGTCACACACAATGTTACAGTCACACACAGGCAGACAGTCACACACAGTACAGTCACACACACAGTTACAGTCACACACAGGCAGATACTCACACGGTTACAGTAACACACAGGCAGAAAGTCACACACACAGTACAGTCACACACAGTTACAGTCACAAACAGGCAGACAGTCACACACACAGACACACACACAGGCAGACAGCCACACACACATACACACACACACACACAAGCAGACAGTCACACACATGCAGACAGTCAGTCACACACACACACACACACACAGATAGTCATACACACAGGCAGACAGTCACACACACACACACACTTACCATTATGGGCTGGCAGGGAAGAATGGAGGCAGTGCAGTTCCTGTATTCTAGTTGTTGGCGAAGCAGGGACTCCTTCCTGCTTCCCCCATTCTGTGCAGCAGTTATTACCAGGGGCTTCTGGTAGGTTTTAGCCCCAAATCCACTGGCATATTGGCCTCGCCCCTGCCGCTCGGTAAGGCCCACACCCGCTTTCTCGCTATTTTCGCTAATTCTCCGGGTGGAGAATAGTGAAACCCTCCACCCGGGTACCTGCTTTAGCTCCCCCTGCACAGCTGTCAGCCAGCCATGTGTGAGCTGTGTGGGCCGCATGGTGCCCCCTGGTCCACGGTGCCCTGTGCAGCTGCACAGCTTGCACATGCAAGGCCAGCCCTGTGTGTGTCAGTATGTCTGTCAGGGCGTGTGTCTGTGTGTCGCCATGTCTGTCTGTCACCATGTCTGTGTGTCACTATGTCTCTGTGTGTGTCAGTATGTCTGTGTGTGTGTCAGTATGTCTGTCAGGGCGTATGTGTGTCACTATGTCTGTGTATCAGTATGTCTGTGTGTGTCAGTATGTCTGTGTGTGTCAGTTTGTCTGTCTGTGCATCTCAGTTTGTCTGTCACTTGTCTCGTGCCTTCCTTAACGCACATCTTCAACTGATCTCTCTCCTCTGGCATTGTCCCTGCTGACCTTAAACATGCCACTGTAGTACTTATACTAAAAAAAAATCCCTCGACCCGTCCACCCCCTCTAACTATTGTCCCATATCCCTGTTCCCTTTTTCCTCAAAACGTCTGGAAAGACTTGTCTTTACCCGCGTGTCTCATTTCCTCAATTCCAACTCTCTCCTTGACCCTCTTCAATCTGGTTTCCGCCCTCTCCACTCTACTGAGAGCGCGCTTATCAAAGTTACTAATGACCTAATCGCAGCTAAATCCAAAGGCCACTACTCCATACTAATTCTTCTTGACCTCTCTGCGGCCTTTGACACCATTGATCATGCTCTCCTTCTTCAAACTCTTCAATCACTTGGTCTCTGTGACTCTGTCCTCTCGTGGTTTTCCTCTTATCTCTCCCAATGCTCATTCAGTGTCTCCTTTTCTAATGAATCCTCCTCCCCTCGTCCTGTCTCTGTTGGAGTCCCCCAAGGCTCTGTCCTTGGTCCCCTTCTATTTACTCTTTATACTGCCTCTCTTGGCAAACTTATTACCTCTTTTGGATTCCACTACCACCTGTACGCTGATGACACCCAGTTATATCTCTCCTTCCCGGAACGCTCCCATGTCATCCTGCAACGTGTCACTGCTCGCCTTTCTTCCATCTCTGACTGGATGTCCTCCCGCTTTCTGAAACTCAGTCTGTCTAAAACTAAGCTTCTTGTCTTTCCTCCTCCTAATACTGATCTTCCTCTTTCGCTCTCCCTTCAAGTGTGTGGTACCCACATCAGTCCATCCTTGCAAGTACGCTGTCTTGGTGTCATACTTGATTCTGATCTCACCTTTGAGCCTCACATCCAGCATGTTGCCAAATCCTGTAGATTCCATCTTAAAAGCATAGCCCACATCCGCCCCTTTCTTGCACAAGATACTACCAAGGAGCTTGTCCATGCTCTAGTAATTTCCCGCATGGATTATTGTAACCCTCTCCTGATTGGTCTTTCCAAAAGCCGTACTGCACCACTACAGTCTGTAATGAATGCTGCTGCCAGACTGATTTTCCTCTCTAGTCGGTTTTCTCACACCTCACCCCTCTGCCAGTCCTTACATTGGCTTCCTGTATGCTATAGGAGTCAATTCAAGGTATTAATTCACACCTATAAAGCACTGAACAACTCTAGCCCCTCTTATATCTCCTCACAGATCCATAGGTATGTCCCTTCTCGGTCTCTCCGCTCTGCCCGTGACCACCTCCTGTCCGTTGTCCGCACCCGTACGACCAACTCACGCTTGCAGGACGCTTGCAGGATATCTCGCGGGCGGCTCCCTTCCTATGTAATAGCCTGCCTACCACCATCAGACTCTCCCCTAGTCTTGCATCTTTTAAGAAATGCCTTAAAACCCATCTCTTTAGGAAAGCTGATGACCTCCAAGACTAACCTCTACCTCACATACCTGTCTCTTGCTCTCTCCTAAAGGGCAGCCCACCTTATTTGACTGCAAATTCCTGTCCTAATGTGTTTTACACCCCACCTCCTCTAGAATGTAAGCTCGATTGAGCAGGGTCCTCTTCAACATTTTGTTCCCGTAAGTTTTTTGTAATTGTCCTATTTCTAGTTAAATCCCCCTCTCATAATATTGTAAAGTGCTACGGAATCTGTTGGCGGTATAAATGGCAATAATAATAATTAAAATATCTGTATATCTGCATGTGTTCCAATGTGTGTGTGTATGTGTATCACAGTGTGTGTGCGGCAGTGAATGTGTACATGTGCATACATCTCATCATTCAAATCGTCAACACTACACACCTGTACAAGTACACCCCTGCATTCAACCTTCAACACTACATACAAACACAGTTTTGCATTGAAACTTCAACAATACATACAAACACACCTTTCTGTTAAACACCAAAAATATATATAAATACACCCCAGCATTAAAAAAACTACACATAGATGCATGCTTGCATTCAAACACCAACACGACATACAAACACACCCCTACATTTACACAAACATACTCCATAGAAAAGCATGCTTCCATTCAAACACACAAACACAACTCAGTGCTAAATATAACTCTGCAAGCATGGGAAAATGGTTCTGCTACTGCGTTGGGAAGTGGAGATCGTGATTGCATGTCGGGGAGTGCCCCATCAAATGCTTGCTCAGGGTCCAATCAATATTAAAGATGGCCCTGGTTGTGCTAAAAATCCCATTATAAAAAAACCAAAAACATTATCAAATAGAGATTTGCATGGGTGCATAAATTTGATTTGTTTCATTTCTATTCATTCATTTTAGAATTTGTATTTGTCCAAAATTCTGAAATCATTAATTTGGAATGAACTGTGTAACGGAACGTTTCAGCACACAAGGGGTTAAAACCATTTAGGCGATCGTCCCCTTCCAGAGATGCAGGCACAGCTACTGTAGAACACCAAACTCACGAACCGCCAATAAGGGAATGCTCCAAACTCACGAACGGCATACAATATAGCACTCCAAACACATGAACTGGAACCATACGAATCGCTGCTAGCAGACGAATAGGAAAAGCATCCAAGCGGCTTACACTCCTAGCAATCAGTCTCTATCAGCATTCAGTAAATCCCCCCAAAGACGAGACAAGGCTCCGTGTTGAAGGTTAAGCAGTGGTCTGTTTAATGAGGGCTCCCTGCCCAGTATTTATGCAGGTCTCCCACCTGGTGGACACTCCCCTAGGGGACCAAATGGGAGACTGTGACAAAAGACAGACAATCAGCCAAACAGGACACACAGTCACATTTTATTCCCACAGTGCATCCTGGCTTCCTCCCCTCTGCCCTGGAGATAATCGAGAAGTAATTCAATTATCTCCCAGGACAAAGGCAAATCGCCATTATGCACGTGGGGATACTAAAACAGGAATTACTATTAAAATGCACTATGTAAGACACATAACATTAAAATCATGCATTTAACATATCCCCAGATAGCTCAGGTCTGAGCGCACATTATTAAGCGAATGGCGCTCAGACCACACGAATACAATTTAATCGCCATGGAGCCAAAGTCTTTACAAAGTCATTTCTCATGCGAATGGGCTCCATGGGATTCCTATCTGGGGTATAACATAATCAGGTAAAACTCCCGAACACCGGGCCGTTCGGGCACTCCCGCCGAACAAGAAGGGAGGTCGGCTGCTTCAGCGGTGTTCGCGCCAAACTGTGTCCGATTTTAGTTCCATGAATTGAGCGTCGAACACCGATGTGCGTTCGCGGGTTTAAAATGGCCGCGACCTCGTGTTCGTGATACGAATGGCGGCCACCCAGTATTCGTCAATTAAGCTGCGGTTAACCGCAGCTTCTGGGAGGCTAATTGCCGGCACACTCCAGCTCCCAGGTGGTCTAGTCATTTGTACGGTTTTTCGGTAGATTGAATCTACCAAACACCAGGCAGAAAAGCACGAATAAGTCTTTTCTGCAGGGAAAAAGATGTATTTTAACATGGGGCCATAGTCCAAAGGCAGCAGGCGAGCAACCAGGCTTCTCCAATGCAATGTGGCTCTCGTCACAAACTGAAATTTTGCTAAATTGAATTTGGACACCATTATTGCCATTATTCCAAAGGGTGCCAAGTAAGGGTGCTGTTTAACAGATAGATCCATAATTTTAACTCAGATAGCCTGCATAAAAACATGCTTTCATCTTCAATCAGATCTTATCTTCTGCTTTTTAAATTGTACTTTAATCACACACAGGAGACTCTTGAGGGCTATTTAGAGACCATGAGAAAATACATTCTAAATTAAGCAGAAAGTGCAATAAAATGAAGTTTAAACATTAGATCTCCTATTACAGGAAGTGTTTAGGAAGGCTGTGTAATTTACATGCAGGGAGGTGTGGCTAGCGCTGGATAAACAAAGTGATTTAACTGCTAAATGACACAAAATTAAACAGTGAGTGGAGGGGCATGATCTATACAGTAAACCTGCTTTATTAAGCGGAAGTTGTTTTAGTTCCTATAGTGTTTAAAGGATTATTTACTAAAGTGAGAAATGTCAGGAATTTATAATGAATTCAAAGTGAATTTCAAAGACAAGACCAAAGTATCCAAACTGGAAACAAAGCTGACTAGGCAGATTTTTCCAGTTAGGCTATTTTAACCTTAAACTTTAAATTAACTTTGAATTCTCAACAATTCTCTGTTTAGTTTATGGCCCTTTCAATAAATCGAATTTAATTTAAACTGCATGTTGTGCCTGCATTTTTTTAAAACTATGAATTATTGAAATTTGTTTATCACAAATATCATCTGTATTAACATTTTTCCATAGATGTTTTTAGGAACAGAGAGCACCATCCTCTGCATATGTTGCTTTAGAGAAATTTACCAAACATAATAATTTTAGGCAATGCCTGTTTATGGATTAACCCTTCCATGTTAGAAATAGACAGCTGGACAAAATGCCTTTTGTCACTGGATTGTTAGGTGACAAGCTTCCCTTTGCCCCCAGCTGTTGGAATAGCCTGATTGCCAGCCTCCTTCCTCGTGACTATGGCCCTGGGGTGTATTGCCATTTATAAAGACTATTTGGGGCTTATTGGCTTCTAAAGACTGGTTCTTTACATTTGAATCCATGGGAAGGTGTGTTTCTACCCCTCTACCGTTTCCTGTCTATTGTTCTCCAGCAGGGCGTTGTCCTAGGCACACTGCCAAACCAGTTGGAACTGACTGCTTTTGTCCTTCCTTGGTTTCTCAACAGCCCTTGCTATGCTTTACCCCATGGCAAATTTACTCTGCTTATGGGATCTGAGCACTGTTCACCTAGATTGGGCGCTCAGATCCGAGCTATCTGGGCATAGGTTAAATGTGGGGGTTCCATGTAGTATAATAAGAATTATCTATTTTTATGTACTTTTACGTATTTTTGCTGTTAGTGTAAAATGTAGATATTTTCTGTACCTGGAGATAATTGAGTTTACTGCAGTGCCTTAAGCCAATTATCTCCAGGATGGAGAGTGTCACGTATTCATCCGCTTATAGAAATGTGGTTAATGACATTTGCTGTCCACACAGGAAAAGTTGTGCCGAGCAGCAACCTAATCCACAGAAGGGTTAATGCTGAGCAGCAATTATGCAAATGAAACCTGGTAACTGACTTTGGGGTCAAAGGCCGGTTACAGCCTATCAGAACTAAAGGAGGGGTATTTAGGCCCAGTTCTCAGCCTGCTCAGTGCCCTGTCGTGGTTTCCCTTGTGGTTGTCCGAGAGCGCGTTCCTGTTTATAGTTTTCTACCTGTTTTTTTACTTTGGCTTTGTTTATTGACTTCTCTATATTCTGGTATCCTGACTCCTGGCTTTCCTCATCACTGTGTCCCTTTCTGTGTTCCCTGACCTCGGCTAGTATTTTTGACTATTCTTTGTACGTTAAATCTGGCCATTCTAAGGACCGGTAATACGTTACTTATTTGTCATCCGTGCTGTACAGTTCTACGTGCTGGATCAAACAGTAATCCTGACAGAGAGGAGGGATTTCATTGTGTATGTGGGAGTGTTATTATGTTAATTAGTGTTCCCATTGGTTTGTGTCCCTTTTGTCACAGTTTACCACCAGGTCCAGTGGGTGTGCCTCTGGTCTGAAAACTTGTATATAAGGAGTAATAAACGCTCATTGGAGTCAGATCATCTTGTACCTTCATGAAGTTTCGGCTCAAGTTTGGGGGATTGGAGAACTACACTTTGGGGATTGCTATAATCACTATACTCTCCAGGGTCTGATCACTAAGTTCTGCTAAGAACTTGTTCCTGTTCCTGCTCTCTGGAATTCGGAGAGGTTGACCTAAAGGAAGCTGTACCCTGGTCTTGGGTCCAGAGTGGGTGGAGACGGCGAGACCCCAACCAAGCTGTGGTGGTTCGTGGGAGTCTACAGTGGTTATGGTGTCTGGTGGAGTGCTTGGAGTCCTCGGGAAGCACTAGGAGCATCCGTCAACGGAAGGTACCCGGTCGGGGTGCCAGTGGTTCCGTTACACTGGGCACCTATCATTTCATAGACCCTTCTTTATTATTCTCCTAACGGGGTTAATGTAAGTAAATCTGCAAAGAAAAATAGCAAAAAATAATTATCTAGAAGAATGAAACACACTTCTAACATAAAGACCTCACTGCAGAAACAAGATGTCTGATAACTAATTTACAAAATGATGCAAACCCCAAATATCTTATAGACAATGAAAATAAACTACCAGTTTAATCTAACAAACATTTGCTATGATTACTTTTGTGTACAGTGCTAATTTCCAGGTGTGGTGGATTCTTAAGGGATGTTCTGATACATTTGCAGAAATTCAGCTGGGCTCGGTGCTAGAGGGGCTTTGTTTGTGTTTGAGATGATCAGACTTGACATGCAATTTCTACCTAATGTTCAAAGCTTTCTTTCTGACAATTCGCCATCTGTAGGTGAGAAATCCCATTTTCTGATGGTGACATAATAGATAATGTCTAAAACTACAGATGAAAGGTGACTCGCTGGCTAAATTAGGGTGCGACCCTTAACTGATAATTTGATTCTGTACTCCATTTATTAACAAAATGACGATGATCAAAACATGGCCGTGTTAGGGAAAACACATTCTATATTATAATCATAATCATAATCATAGAAGGTGACTGACAACATGCCACATCATTTTCTTGTGGGGTTTTTGTGTTTTGATGTCACTAAGTTGAAGTTATTTCTTATCAACACTCTTCTTTAAGACAGGGTCATGTCATTTACAAAGTGACAGAATTGCCTATTGATCTAATGATGAATGTATCTAAACATTGTGTTAGCTGAGTATCTATTAAATAAATAAATTGGAAAATGTTTGCAAAATAAAATTATTACCCAGAATCCTATTCCATAGTAGGCCTGATATATTCTTTATTTTAGGACAGCTTATAAAGAGCCCAGAGTGATGTGCTTGTTGATACACTGCGTCCTGTGCTGCAGTTGTATATGGGTTATCAGGGGTTTAGCCGGGAGTTCTGGCTCTCAATATTGGTTACAACGTGACTCCTGTAGTAAACAGTTTGACTACTTACTTTGGAGACCCCATCCCTGGAACTATAACCACTACAGTGCACTATCATGGATTCCACGCTTAAAGTGTTCCTTTAAGAAAATGGCAGACAGAGTATGAAGTGGAACCTAGAGAAATAGATGCAAACATGAGTGTAGCAAAATGCATTGAGACAAAACAGAGGACAGGTAGTTAAATGTCAGAAACGATTAATCACAATAAATATAATTGTATATTTATATGTGGAAAGAAAACATTGTGGGGGGACACAAAGGCTACAAAGGCTAGTTGATTTTAGTGAAAATGAGAATACCGGGCACAAACACAGACCACATAATAAAGCATGATAAAGAGTAATAATAATTATAGCAATTTATACTAGCTTAGGGTGTTAAGGAGTTGAAAACTTCCAGTGAAAAGAAATAGTTTTGGATGAACCAAAACTTCAGACAATCAAATTTCAGCCAATTTTTTTTAACTAAAAAAGATTTGAAAAAATGAATCAGATGAACCAAAATGCCAAGCAAATTGGCCAACCAGGGTACTGTGAGATATATACACAATATAAATATAGATTTTTTATTATTTTTTTTACTGCACCTGCTTTTCTCTCTATTGGCCACTTTTCACTTGATCTGTGAATAAAACCAACATTTAGTAACTGTTCTCTAGCCATTAACCATCTTTTTTCCCCCATCAATCATCTTTTATTAGAAAATATATGAAATAGTGAATCACAAATCAAAATGAACATGCTCGTCAACTGCACGATTCAATTGGTTTGTGAGTTGGATTCTTTTTGGCTAGGAGTTTGGGGAGTTGTATGATCACCTGATTGACACAACTTTGGAGTAGTTTGTGACAAAACAAATCAAAAAGTCTAATGTTACGTGAATAAGCCCATATGTATCCAGGCCTAGGTTAAAAGTTTCCATTTGTCAAAAGGCAAACTGGATGTCATTCATTTGGTAGACAATCTTACATACAAATTGAAACAAGTAGCCAATTTAGTTAGTCAATACATGTATATTAAACTATGCTTGTTTTTTTTCCCAAATATATAGAGATGTATTTTTTTCCCAAATATATAGAGATGTATTTTTTTTCCCAAATATATAGAGATGTATTTTTTTTCCAAATATATAGAGATGTATTTTTTTTCCAAATATATAGAGATGTATTTTTTTTACTGTCATGAAATCTGGTTGGAAAATCTACATGGTGATCAATGTATCATTGATGAATACAGATATCTACTCTTTTCAATACTGGGAAATGGAAGATATTACATTTAAGTTACTGGAAGATGTTATAGTTAAGATAAGTTGATCTTTCCTCGGTTGCCAATAATTGATCCAACTCAGCAACATTCCAATGTCAGCCTTTTAATATTTTATTGTCTGATAAAAGGTGGTCTAGCATGTTCTGTCTCTAGAAGACTAGTATTAGGGAGGGAGGGGATGTCATCATAGTACATCTGATGAGACTGCTGAGAAACATGACTGCATGTGTAAATGATTAGAAGGTATAATGTTCAGTAAGTATCTGAGACCTTGATTTAATTATATCGATTGATAACGATGAATAAATATTGACAGTTTTTGGACTATATTTTAATACTTTCTGCAGGATTAAATGCCAGCTGAAATTCAAGCAGCTAAGTCTGATCAACAGGTCAACTGTTCGATAAAAACAGAAAATAAATGGGCATTGTCCACTTTTCTTCGCTTGATACACATTACTGACTACAAACACACATTTAAACATACACATGCCATTAATCTGAGGCCTTGACCAATGAGATTCATAGATATTGACTACACAGTCATTACAGCCAGACAGAACAACCAGCATGCAAATCACCCGCACACTATATAATCCCACCCATGTGGCGCCATCTTAGATAATACCGATCTCCTTTTATTGGTTATTTATGATCTTGAATGGTGACGTATGTGTATGTATATTAGGTAAGGTAGTAATTTAAGTTACAGATGTATTGTTTAAATTTGTATTATTATATGTTTGTAATAATATCATTCTTGCAGTTGTACATGTGTGCTATAGCTGCTTTCATAATTGTTGTGTACTTAATTGTTTCTAATGATGCATTATTGTTCTAAAAATTGCAATGAGTTAATTTTGATCACTGAGCAAGGTGCGGGGCACGGTGTGGATGTGTGCCAGGTCTCCCACTGTAATTTATTAACGACTGGGCAACAACAGCAGGTTTTTACTTAGTAAGCAGCTGCCTGGTCACTGTTTACTAAACATGTCCTATCTGTTAAGTATGCTTCCTTCATACTAGGCTTCTGTTATTTATCTATTGATTTATCTATCTATTTTTGTGTGGGGATTTACATTTTTATGCCTAAAAATCCATTTATGAACAGCTTTTAGTCATTGAATCTGATAAGCCCATTTAACAGTGAATAAGTGCCCGATAAATGGATTTGAATCACCATTTCTATAATATTTGAACCAATATTTGTGAGCTGCTGATAAGCCTTTAACAGCAGTAATTTAATCAATCTCAACCAATAAAAGGCTGATAAACATGATTGTTTGGAATTAAATATAGGCCAGTTGGGCCTCGTTTTCATTAGCTTTCCAAATGATTTAATACTGTTAGAACAACTTTCTAAATGATTTATCTACAAATATTCTCGCAGACTATTTTAACGGAACACTATATGGTCAGGAATACAAACGTGTATTCCTGACCCTGTAATGTTAAATATATGAAACCAAGAGGCTGCACTCACCTGAACATGCATACATTATAAGGGTGCTGTTGGATCTCGTATGTCTTATAGTGTTAAAAACACTATGTAGATGGCCGACTCAGCTTTGCCCTCCTTAAATAGGATAAAAGTTCACCTTTATTCAAGTGCTGCACGGGCCCGCCGGCACTGGCCCTGTCTCAATCCGCCTTCTTGGCTGACATCATCAGAATTGTCGATCTCAGCCAATCCAATACTTTCCCAATGCTACCTGTCCCATCTGAGTGATTGCCACTAGATGTTTCTCTGAAAAATGCCAAGAAAAAAGTCTCTTCCTGTTTTTTTTGCATCTTATCTGCCAGTAACGTTGATTTTACAAACACAAAGATAAAGCACCGCGCTTACAGCAGCAGTAGCTTAGTATCCAACAGCTCAAAATACATAGTAAAAACAAAGAGAACGTTACCTGCGCTCTGGCCTAAATCCCCATGTACATTTAAACAAAATGGAGGCTCTTTAGTTTTATTCCAATGGCCATTTGAATAGAAGCTCCCCTGCCACATCAAGGCACGCCCCAAGAGGTGAGACCATTTGACTATAAGCTCACCTGCCACGTCAAAGCAAGCCCCAAAACGTTGATTTTACATTAGTAGCTGCCATCTTGGGTCACTTGGGGTGTTTCGTGTTTTCAGCTAACTGAGTGCCCACATTGAAGGGAACAGTAGACAACTGTGGATAATTGGATTAGTGGTGACCAGGATAACCCACACCGGTCTGGGGGGCTCAACTAAATTATCTGATGGAGAGCGGTGAACTGGCCGCATCCCTTACTTGAACAAGCAGGCCTCAGGCGTCAAAGCAGGTAGATTGTTAACACAGGGCAGAGATGATAAGTAGACCTTGATAAATGGCTTCAAATATAGATTTTTAGCTTTTCTGGTTAATGTCGTTGAGGAGCCTCAGTAGCAAGCATCCTGCTTGGTTGGCAGCCATGCCCCACTCCCATATTCCCATATACTTTAATGTTAACGTCTGTAGTTAAATCATTTGGAATGTTTTTTTCTAACAGTATTGAATCTTTTGGAAAGCTCATTAAATCAAGGGCTAAGTACCTTGTTGAAACCCCATAATTTGGACAATAAAGCGTCATATGTGTATTAAATTAAGTCTACCATAAACAAGAAAAAAATATATATGTAACCTCAGAAACATTCAGAAGCCTTAAAGCACAGATGGGCTAAAGTTTTTCAAAGCAATATGGATAAAACACTTCTGCAGCTAGAGAGCTTTCCTTTGGCCTTAAAACATCCCTGCGTGATGACAAGTGGCAGAAATCGAGAAAATATCTTGTTTACAATTTTACTTAGCAACAGCACATTACCATTCGCATAATTTGGCATCTGTCCGACCCTGGCTGGCCAAACTCTTTGCATAGAGCAAACTTTAAATGGTTAGACTTAAAACCCTGGGGAACTGATCAAATAAATCCTAGAACAAGACAAGGCCACGGCTGATATCTTCTGCTTATCCTGCCTACCCAATGAGCTTATAGCAAGAATTGCATCGTACAACACATTTTAACATGTTACAATAAACCTTCCCTAATCCCTAGCAGGACATATACTGAACAGTAAACAAAATAACAAATCAACACTACATTCCTTCTGAAGATAAATATCATTGCCTGTGTGTGAATAAAAAAATGGTTTAAATATAAGCGTGAAGAACACTCTACCTTATTAAATTTTGTACTTAACGTAAATCTGCATATTAATGGATTGCTGTCAAATTCTATGCACCTGGTCTAATTAAAATGCCGCTCAGACTCGTTTATGAAATCGTATAGCAGCTGAGTACAATTTGAAGCACTCGTAATGAGGAGTTTTTCTCCTATTAAAAAATTGTGTTGTGTAAAAAAGGGTTAAACATCTTTATTAATGTTCCATGGCATGCATTATTCAGGCACCATTACCATTTTTACTAACTTTTAGAGCGAACCGCTGTGTCACAGGAATAAACATGACAAACAAACCTTTCACTTAAATGATCTAAAAAAAATATAAAAATAAGTACGCTGCATGTGACACTGCAAATGATATATTCAAAATGAAAATCACAATCAATATAGAACCTGCTCTTTAAGGGTGAGCTATATATTGCTATAATTACATGGCAATGCATTGATCACTGATATGGCACTCAAACGGTTATTATGTTCTTACCAGCAGGACTATTCACTAAATCAGAATTTGAGGACAATCCACAAGGGAGTTGGAAGATTTCAATTTAAACTGCATATAAGTTCTCCAACTATTTTTCTAGCTCAGCTGTTGTGGCTAAACATTGACATTCCACCATTAATTCTCCACGATTCTTGGTTTATGGAATGTGACTGGCAGTATTTTAGCAGAAAATGGCAATTAATTACTCCTGATTGATTGGTATAAATGAATGATCTACTCTTAATGATAATTTTTTTTATTATCAACCATAACTGTTTATGTTCGTCTTTGATAATAAATAAATAAATAAATAAATAAATATATATATATATATATAGCCAATGTTTAGTGGTATCTATAGATTTAGACTGCACAGCTTCAACAGGCACACAATTCTTTTAAGGGGAAATCACATAAATGACTAAGGCATTGGAAATCAAGTATACCTGTATCAACCTTTTACTATTTGATGCTCCATTTTCTTTCAAATTTTGATAAAAGATTTTGCAAATTATATGACAATCCAGTTCAGTCCAGGTACAACCACGGCAAACATTACGAATGATAAGGCGAAATAAAAACATTGTTTCATTTTTCCTCTGCTCTGTACACTTTCTCTAAACTGGCTACCAGATGCGAAAAACAGAGCTTCAAACGATGATTGACAGGGAGCTAAGACGGATGTGACCAGCTGCAGGATCTCTACATTTAATTTTATTTTTCACACTCCATAAATGCATATTTGTTGAAAATAGGGATAAGTAAGAAAAGTTTTGAAAATCTGTAGAAGTGACGACTCTCATTTAGCATTTTCTTGCAGTAAGGACACCTTTTTGGTGATAAATACACAATCTTCACTTCTTATGTTTAAATTCATGACTTTCTGTTTTTTGTACTATATTGATACAAGTAGGCCAACAGAGTGATGTTTGTATTGGCCTTATTTAATTTTATAGGTCTATGCTATATATATGCAATGTGTTATTTATAGTAGAAGAAAAACTGCACATTTTCTAGTTTTTCTTCAAAATTTAAATCTTACAATCTTTCAAAATGTTTTCCACTTCCATACGGTAACATGAGAGCATTTGCTCTAACTACTCTGCTTACTTAAAGGGACACTATAGAAGGAGCAGTAATAAAATAATCTATATTTATATATTATTTATTTAATACATCTATAATATGTATACGTTTATTTTACTGCTCCTCTTGTTATTCCCTCCATTGGTTACTAGATATGTGCACGGAAAGAAAATGTAATTTTGGTTGAATTGTTTTGTATTTTTGGTTTGTCTGAAATTTGTTAAATGTCAATGTGGTTAATCCGTAATTCAGTCAAAAATTTGGTTAATTTAACAAATTTTAAATACATTTTCTATGGTAATAAAGGGTTGCAGTCACAACAACCCCCAGTTCCTTTGTGGAAGCTTTTCCAGGCTTCCAGTATTGTAATTGTAAAGTACTCTTTGCATAAAAGTACTATGGATGTATGTCGTAAAGATGTTGGAATTTATCACACAATATAGTTCATCTCTTGCTGTCCAACATTGGATCTTCCCTGGAGAGTACCGCCGATCCTCCGTGCTGGGTGCCGAATGTGAACGAATGTGCACTACTCGAACAGGCTGCGGTGGCACACATGCCCAATGTGATCTTCAATTCTGGTGTAAACTTTAAAAAAATGGTGCGACAAAAGTATTACTCTGAGGAAGAATTAGCTAGAATACTACTACTATTTTAGTAATGAGGATGATAATAACCCCAGTAATTCAGATTCAAGTGACACAGAATTTAAATTTAAGTGATGAAAATTAAAATGTTGTGGATAAAAATAAAAATGTTGCAGCTGAAAGTATGAAAAATAAAATAAATCATCTGGAAAGGTACTTGAGTATTGGTTCTACTTTTTAGGTATTGGCTGAATCATCCTCAGACTTTGTTGGCAGTTAGGCTGTTTTTTCCACAGCACTACATGCTCACTAAGTGTAATGTTTAGGCTGTTTAGCTTTGTTCTGGTACTCTGTTACCCGATTAGGCATCTGCTGTTTACTCACCCAGTGGTATATATACTTTGTATCCACAATTCTATGTGTGATCTTTGTCTGCAGGTAGCACGGTCCTCTAGGGCAAAAACATGCACAGTCTTTCAATGCAACTTCATTCCAGGCACTTTATTTGTAAGTTTACATATGAGGCAGCAGCAAATGAAAACATAAATATAACAGGTTTCCCTTTAAACAAAAACCTAGCTCGTCTGAGCACTGACTCACTTTGTATATCCCTCTCTATCAGGGTTAAACTAACAAAAACATATTGCACCAACCTTATTAGATAGCAACACTCTGCTAGCTAGCCTGTTGCTTTCCTTTCTGCACTCCTAGTGCTCCAAGCCAGCCTTGACTGCTTCCTCCTGCACTCCTAGTGCTCCAAGCCAGCCTTGACTGCTTCCTCCTGCACTCCCAGTGCTCCAAGCCAGCCTTGACTGCTTCCTTTCTGCACTCCCAGTGCCTAGTCTCCATGACTCTCTATCTGGAGAGAACAGCCTCTCTCCTACCTGCTTCCTGGGAGGAAGCCAGCAATCCCTCTCTTTTGCCTGCCTAGCAGGGAGGGGTTTATTCCCACTGCAACAGCTCATTAACTGCAGCTGAGCAGTGGGTTGGAGACGGTCCAAAAAACCCTGGCTTGGATCTATGTCTCCCCAGAAAACCACTAAACTGTGGAGTGGAGCATTGGCCCACCCTTCTCTCCAAATGCTCCACCCCAGGGGCCCATAACTAAACAAAGCTTTGTGTTGTGCAACACACAAACTACACGTACTTCCCATGGGGTTAAAAGGCCTATCTGCCTTCACTTTATCACATATCCTCCCCCCCAGCACAGACCCATCGGGTCGAGCGACCTTAGAACACAAACCATGAACATTTATGTCACCTAGGGCTGTACCAGCCCTGACTTGCTCCTCAGTTACAGGAAGTGGCCTATTGTAGATGGCTGCTACCTCGCTCCCTTGTAGTTTAAGGAACCCCCACCCAAGTGGATAACCCAAATAGTTAGCTGCCTCAAATCCTAGATAACACTTGGTGTTAGCGGTCGGACCGGCAGCCCTTACATTATTCACAACTAACTGGACCTTCATCAGGTGTGCTTCCAAGTCCACCCTGTGAATCGCCACATCACCAAGGTAGGCAGTGGCATTCTCTCCGTGGGGCCAAAGTATCCTATTCATATGCGGAAAGGGGGATGGTGCACTATGCAACCTGAATGGCAGTACTTTAAGTTGCCATAACCCCTTGGGAGTAGAAAACGCTGTCCTTCCCCTTGCTTTCTCTGTCAGGGGAACCTGCCAATACCTTATGACCAGGTCCAAGGTACTCAGAAACCTGGCCTTACTTATACGCTCTTGCGTTTGAGCTACATGTACTACAGGGCATTTAACTTTTACTACCTCTGTGACAACCTCTACCATGGGGTATGTGCGGATGTCACCATGTGTACCCACAATATCAATCACTTGTCTTAAACCACATTTTTCTGGCTGGAGCAGAACACTTTTCAAAGTAGCCTCACTCCCTGAATTAATTAGTGCTTGTGCACTCTTCCCTACCACCATCACCACTTTTAGCTGTGCTGTAACACCACCACCAGACACCATACACATGTTTAAGCAAGTCAGTACAATCCTATACAGAGCCCTTATTACTATGTCACATTGTATTGTCTCTTCACTCTCAGGAAAGCTATATGTAATATGTCCTTGCATGTGGCAGTTGAAGCAGTTTTTCTCAGCCTGGTCTCGTAGCCAAAATGGGACTTTTAGGTACGTTCTACCATCATAGGTATATTGTCCCAGTCTTTGTCCTTGCTTTCCAGTTTCCCCGCTTATCTGGTTGCTAGCAGATCTAGGCTGAGAATCAGTACTGTGTGGCTCCTTAGTAGCCAAGTTCCTCTGAATCATCATCTGCTTCCACATCCACAGCAGCTTCTGGTTTGATAGTCTCTCAATGTCCGAGTTACTTTCAAACACAAACTTTACAAAAGCTTTGAGTGTAACTAACTTTTCTATATCACTTATACGTCCAGTTCTTTCATAAGACGAATTTGCTGGGTGCTCAACCTCTTCAAGACCTGGTTCTGTCACCAGCTCATCCTCCACTGGAACCGGTCCCTCCGTGAAGGGCTTCACAACATCCTCCATCTGTTTTGTGAATCCCTGGGAACCTTCCTTGCTTTCTACGGTTAATGCTACAGGTCTCATCTCTATATCCTCAGGGGGTTGGCCAAGGAGGCTGTCTAGAGCACCCTCCTCCTGCATGAATGCAGCCTTTGATCCCAGCTTCATCCCATCATGCTCGGCCTGGCCTGGCATGGAGTGCTGTTCTACCTGAGGCCCAGACTCCTGGCTTAGTTCATCTCTCCTTTGCCTAGTTTCCTCCCCAGGGGTATCCTCCGCTTGCTCGGCCTTGAGTGGCCACCTCTCAGTGTCAGAAATGCTTTCCTCTGGGCTGTCTGGCAGTCTCCCTGTTCCCTTGGGGGTGTCCAGAGACGTAGTCATGGCCTCTCGCTGGATCATGACAGCCCCGGTATCAAACAGCCGGTCAGGCAGTCCGAGTCCCACCTTTAATTCCACGACTGTGTTCCCAGAGTCTGGCAGC
Organism: Pelobates cultripes; assembly: GCA_933207985.1. Taxonomy (NCBI): domain Eukaryota; kingdom Metazoa; phylum Chordata; class Amphibia; order Anura; family Pelobatidae; genus Pelobates; species Pelobates cultripes. The sequence continues at coordinate 323,883,253 of OW240912.1, read as the reverse complement.
TGTTCCAGGTAGTTAGTGCGCCCAGGCCTTGTAGCAGTAGTCTTTGCCAGCAGATCCAGTTCTATGGCTCCCGAACAATCCTTCAAAGTCTTTGTAGCAATACCAGATGTATTTGAAATATTTAATTCAGCTGCGCCAATGTTACCTGCTTTGTAACTTTCGCCTTGGTCAGGCTTCGGTGCGGACGTGCCTATCTTATCACCACAGCTTGGTTCTGTAACTGTCGCTCTCTCTTGGCTTAGATCAGAAGCAGCTACTTTGCCTTTCTTTTCTCTGCCAAACTGTTCAACAGCTGGTCGACATTCTTGGGTAGCCTCGGCTACTAAACAGTGCATCGCATTGCTATACTCATCTGGGGTGTTTTGCTTCTCTCTATTAAGCTCAGCTCTTTTGCGGTTGTCTTCTCTGACTCCCCAAGTCAGTCTGCTTTTCATGCCTTTAACTTGTTCACTTGGGTGTACATCAGGGGCTCCTGCTTCATTTTCTTTTATATGTGATCCCCCTGGAATTGCATCTATTCCCTTCTCTTCACCAGTCCTTCTGGACGCTTCACTTAGAAAATCTAGAACTCTTGTTTCCACTATAAAATCTGGGTTCCACAATAACTGGTCATTTTCATACACTCTTTCAGTTTCCTTGTACTTGCAGATGCCAACTGGAATCTCTGCCTGGAACATGGAACCAACCATTATTTCCTTTTGCCAGTCTTCTGAAGTAACATAATCCTCATCATCCTCTGTGGCCTGATTGCCTCTTGTACATCCCGACATGTAGCAGATGGCACTGTGTCATTGTTACATGATTGAGTCTCATCTTCAGGTCCAGAGGAATCTTTAATGGTCTCATCCTTGTTTTCCACACTGCAGGCACTGTTCCGGTCATTCTCCTCTTCTTCTTCTTTCGTTACCTTGGGAAGATTTATCAGTACCTTTCTGTTTTCAAATGTCTTTCCAGCATTCTCTTGAAACATGCAAGATTCAGTTTCTGAGCATGAAAATATTTTTGTTTCCAACTCTTTTCCCAAGATCGCTTTATCTGTTGTGATGCCACTTACAGCAAGTTTGAGGCTTTCACATGAAGCTGCAACGTTTTGATTCTCAAATAAACACTTGTCAACTTCAGTAATCAGTTTGCCTCGCTCCCCCTTCTTATTCTTCTGCCCTTTCTTACTTTGGTGCATGCCATCAGTGTCACCATCACGGTCTCTTGACAATTCCGCTTTTTCCTTTAGTTTTGCAGGTCTGTTTACTAACCTTTTCTCTTTTTGGTCCTTGGAGGATTCATCTGGCTGTTCACCTTCTTCCACATTAGCACTACTTTCAGGCTCAATTTTATCTTTCTTGCCTTCTAATTCCTGTTCTCTCTCTTCTGTGTGTTTCTCAATATCATGCTTTGCTGCTCCTGTGCTTTTCAGCTTGCTAAAGACTTCTTCTACTACCTCTGTCATCTTATGCAGGATGTCAGTAGCTTGGTTACGGGGTCCCTTGTCCCCACACACCCTGCCGGGGGCAATCTGCAAAACATCAGTAAGGGCAGCTCTATACTCCTGCTGAGCGTCCCTCAGGTTCTTAAGCTGTGCAGCCAGGAAATTGTTGGTGTCTTGTTGTATAGCAGTTGCCTCTTGTTGTACAGCGGTTGCCTGTACCAAAGCCTTCAGCAGGTCCTCCATTATAGCACCAAGCAGGTAACAGTCTTAAAGGTGCTATTTTTTTTTTTTAAACAGGTCTGCAAAAATAAAAAGTCCTCAAGCAGACTACTGAATGACTGGCACACCCACAGACCCTCAATGTGCTACAGTGCCCGCATTCTCCACCATATTGTGATCTTTGTCTGCAGGTAGCACAGTCCTCTAGGGCAAAAACATGCACAGTCTTTCAATGCAACTTCATTCCAGGCACTTTATTTGTAAGTTTACATATGAGGCAGCAGCAAATGAAAACATAAATACGACAGGTTTCCCTTTAAACAAAAACCTAGCTCGTCTGAGCACTGACTCACTTTGTATATCCCTCTCTATCAGGGTTAAACTAACAAAAACATATTGCACCAACCTTATTAGATAGCAACACTCTGCTAGCTAGCCTGTTGCTTTCCTTTCTGCACTCCTAGTGCTCCAAGCCAGCCTTGACTGCTTCCTCCTGCACTCCCAGTGCTCCAAGCCAGCCTTGACTGCTTCCTCCTGCACTCCCAGTGCTCCAAGCCAGCCTTGACTGCTTCCTTTCTGCACTCCCAGTGCCTAGTCTCCTTGACTCTCTATCTGGAGAGAACAGCCTCTCTCCTACCTGCTTCCTGGGAGGAAGCCATCAATCCCTCTCTTTTGCCTGCCTAGCAGGGAGGGGTTTATTCCCACTGCAACAGCTCATTAACTGCAGCTGAGCAGTGGGTTGGAGACGGTCCAAAAAACCCTGGCTTGGATCCATGTCTCCCCAGAAAACCACTAAACTGTGAAGTGGAGCATTGGCCCACCCTTCTCTCCAAATGCTCCACCCCAGGGGCCCATAACTAAACAATGCTTTGTGTTGTGCAACACACAAACTACACGTACTTCCCCTGGGGTTAAAAGGCCTATCTGCTTTCACTTTATCACATATGTTACAGACCTTACACACTTTTATTCGGCAACTGATTCAGTCATTCATTAATTTATCAAGCGATATTAGTTTTCAGATGAAATTCACAAAAACTCAAATTTTTGTTAAGTTTCTGATGTGTCCGAAATTATATTACGAAATTTTACGATTTTTGTTAACTTTTTGATATGTGCGAAAATGAATGCACATTGGTTACATTTCCTCACTTGATCTGTGAACTAAATGCTGGGAAAATGTTCCTATCAGTATGCTGCAAAATATATACATAATACTACTAAGTATACATTTTGCAGCATACTGGTTATTCCATTTTGAGACCATTTTTGTTCTTCTCATTCAGTTTCTGAATCAGAATCAGAGATTCTGCCGAACCCACATTCAGCTGTAATTAGGGTGTCTCGAAATATTTTCCATTTTCGAAAAAAATGTTTTGGCCTAGTAGAATTTTTTCGTTGTGCACAAGTCTATGTCTTACATGTTGTAATAAAGGCTGCAACAGAACGTTGTTTAGGAGGATTGTCAGGCATTTCCCCCGTAGTGTGAATGCTAGCTAACTCTTGAGGTAGGATCTGGATGTAGGACCAAGGATGACAGCACGTAGCGGAACTTCACTTTAGACATGCTGGAAAGAATTTTGGAACAGCAGTGAGTAATCCATAGTCTGTCGTGCAACCAGTACATTGGTGTTGTATCCTCACTGGGGCATGAGGTTTGGACAATAATAAGGCAGCTAGCGGCAATCCTTAAATTATTTAGGGATGTCCCAGGAAATTTAAACCTGCTCTTCAGTTTAATGCTCAATGTCAAAATCTGCTAGCTAAAATCCAATTGCCCACTCACTCACCCTTCAAAGTTGTTATATAATTTTCTAAATGTGTTCTAATATCTGGCAGTTCATTTTTTTTCCAAATGAAATTACTCGTGCTGCTGCTGCTCCCCTTTTTTCAAATGCTTTTAATTAAAGTGGTTTCACTCTGCCTGTGACTACATCCACTACCTCCACAGACACAAACTGCCTTCAAAATAAATTATTTTTGAAAATTTTATAAAAGTATTCTAAAATGTAGTGGTGGTTTTTGTAATCTTTTAAAATACCAGGCCGGGCAAAACTACTAATGATGGTGGTTTTGCCCTGCCTGACTGAGCCTCGCTGTGTGACGGTGCCCGCTGCATTCTCAGATGCATATTGCCTTCAAATCTTTTTTTCTAAATTTCTACAAGTATTCTAACATGTGTCAGTGGTGTTTTTAAATACCTTTTATGGAAGTTATTTCACGTACCTGGTTGAGTTTTGCAGTGTCTCTACGCCTGCTACCTTTGCAGTCGCAGTTGGGATAAGTTTATAGGGCACTGGTTATTTCCACCCTGATGATGGATGGCCGCTCTCGCTACAGAGCTAACGTGTGGGAAATCTTTGTTCTTCTGAGGGTGGAACAGGTGGGTGGGTCATGAATTGACCATTTGCTGTTTTCTTAAATTTTTTTTACAAAATCCCCTTTTTTAAAATTACTTCTTCTTCTGCCCCTTATTCATTCATTTTCAAGATTGCAAAAGGACAAACAATTATAATAAAATTTACTTAATTTTTTAATACAGATATAGTATTATAATTATGATAGCCCACATAATTTGCAGTACACTAATAGATGAATATTTGTGCTATTTTCGTTTGTCTGAATCGTTTTTCCAGAAAGGATCACCTGGATGAAATTCGTCCACACCTAGAAAAACTACGTGGACAAAATTTGGTTCCTTTGAAATAAAACATTTTTATGGGACAAATTGATTCAGACAAGCCAAACTTTTTTTCCGTGCACAAGTCTGGTAATATAGTCTTTATGGGTGGATATACATTGCACGACACATATCAATAAACCTGTTTTATTTATAAAGTCTATTTTTTTACAAACGTATTAAAGGGTAAAGCGTTTGATTTGTTTAAAAGAGGATGGATAGGTTTATAGTAAGTGAAAGAGACAGCATTACAGGGGCAACTGTGGATGTCACATTTGTTGCACATTTATTTAATCATTGTGATGTTTATTGGCCAGAATTCTATCACACTCTGCACTCTGCAAAATTAAAAGTCAGTGACTTACTTCCTTATTATTTAAATAATATTTAACCTGCTTAGTGGATAGAGATATGGGGTGGAGAGGGAAAAAAGTATGGATGAGGAGCAATGGGCAAGAAAGGATACAAAGGAAAGGATAGTGGCATGGGTCAGAGATAGACATGTGCAATTCGTTTCGGGCTGAATATGAATTCGGACGAATTTCGGGCAATTCGGACATTCGGGTACTTCCGAAATTACCGAATTTCCGAAGTGTCGAAGTGCTGAAGTGCCGAAGTTCCGAAGTGCTGAAGTTCCGAAGTACCGAAGTGTCGAATTGCCGAAGTTCCGAAGCACAGTATTGCCTATGTACTAATATACTTACCCAGTAGAATAAGAAGAATGTTACACTGTATACAATTTTAAATTGTATACAGTGTATTTCAGCCAAATTTACTAATACTAAGTAAAGATTACTTAGTATTAGTAAATTATGCCCCTACTCGCTATACTGCTCACTGTAAAAAGCAAACAAAAAAACAAAAAACGTCCCCCCTCCCCCTCCTAACCTGAAGGGGGGACCTATTGCCGGCCACCACCCCTGAACGGCGGGTGGGGGCACTATAGTAAAATAAGGGGGGGACCTATTGTCCTCCCCCCGACCCCCACCCATGGGGCCAGGCAGGGCCGGTGCAAGGATTTTTGCCGCCCTAGGCAAAAGTAAAGTTTGCCACCACCCACCCCCATGTGACATCACAATGCCCCACCCATATGACCTGCCATGTTAACTAACGCCAGTGCTGCAGTGCCGCCGTGTTTACATTAAAAGGCCTTCAGGGATAGGCTATGGACACCAGAACCACTACATTAAGCTGAAGTGGTTCTGGGGACTAGAGATTAGTGCCACGAATAATATACTAGATTGCCTACTTACAACCAGATGAGGATGATGATGGGCTCTAGCTGCATTCTGGCTCCACTGATCTGGTGTAGAACAGGCTCTCTGGAGGTTGTTTGTAACTGTGGTCACAAAAATCAATGTTCTGGGAGAACGGGAAGCAGCTCCATTTTTTTAAGGCCCTTTACACAGCTCAAGGTCTGGGTCCCAGGGTCCACCTTCATGTTCCACCTATGAGTTTGTTCACAGGGGGTGGAGTAGGGGGATGTCCTGATATGTGTGTAAGGAATGCATTGTGTGAATCTGTGTTTGTATGTGTAAGGGCTGCAAGGTGTGTTTCTGTGTATGCAGTGTGTGCGTCTGTAAGGGGTGCATTGAGTGTGTGTAAGGGGTGCATTGAGTGTGTGTAAGGAATGCATTGTGTGTTTCTGTGTGTGTAAGGGATGCATTGTGTGTAAGGGTTGCATTGCTTGTGTGTGTGTGTCTGTGTGTGTAATGCATTGTGTGTTTTTTTGTGTGCAAGGGGTGCATTGTCTTTGTGTGTAAGGGGTGCATTGTGTGTGTGTGTGTGATGGATGTCAATCTCTTCTCCCCCCTCTCCCTCCCTTGTCCCTCTCTTCTTCCCCCCTCCCTTGTCACTCTCTTCTCCCCTGCTTGTCCCTCTCTTCTCCCCCCTCCCTTGTCACTCTCTTCTCCCCCGTTGTCACTCTCTTCTCCCCTCCCCACTCTCATTCTCCCTCCCTCCCCCGTCAATTCCCCTCCCTGTCAATTTCTTCCCACCCACCCTGTGAATTTCTTTCCCTTCCCTTTCAATTTATTCCCTCCCTTTCAATTTATTCCCCCCTCCCTGTCAATTTATTCCCCCCACCCTCCCTTTCAATTTATCCCCCTGTCAATTTATTCCCCCCCCTTTCAATTTATTCCCCACCCTCCCTTTCAATTTATTCCCCCCACTCTCCTTTTAATTTATCCCCGTCAATTTATCCCCCTGTCAATTTACCCCTGTCAGATTTATCCCCCCTCCACCCTCCTTTCAATTTATTCCCCCACCCTCCTGTCAATTTTCCCCCTTCCTATCAATTCCCCTTCCTGTCAATTCCCCTTCCCTGTCAAATCCGCCTTCCCTGTCAATTCCTTTTCCTGTCAGTTCCCCTTTTCCCTGTCAATTCCCCTTACCTGTCAATTCCCCTTTCCCTGTCAATTCCCCCTCCTGTCAATCAATTCCACCCCCCCTTCCCTGTCAATTCCCCACCTCACCAATTCTCCCCCCCCCCTTCCATACCATTGTTGTAGTGTGGCCGAGCCCTCTATGGTCTGCGGGTACAGGTAGCTTTTGTTTTCCTGTACCCGGCCAGACTAACAGGAAGTGCACACTCAGTGTGCACTTCCTGTTAGTCCGGCCGTGTACAGGAGACAGATGCTCCCTGTACCTGCGGACCAATAGAGGGCTCGGCCATGCTACAGTGAGGGAGTGACAGGAGGGAGCACTGAGCGCTTCCCTCCTGTCAGCCCCTCTCCTCATGCTGCACCCGGGTGGTGCGCCCTCATGGACGCACCGCCCGGGCAAAGCTGCAGCCGCCTGAGGCTCTCTACAGAGCGCTCGGGCGGCTGCAGCATGAGGGGGGCCGGCGGCGGCGCTGCCTAGTCCGCCTAACAGGGGGGCCAGGGGGGAGGACATTAGGTCCCCCCCAATTAGTTTTCAGGGCCCCCACCCACCGCTCAGGGGTGGGGGCCAGGGGGGAGGACATTAGGTCCCCCCTAATTAGTTTTTAGGGCCCCCACCCATCGCTCGGGGGTGGGGGCCAGGGGGGAGGACATTAGGTCCCCCCTCATTCTAATTTAGGGCCCCCACCCACCGCTCAGGGGTGGGGGCCGGGGGGAGGACAATAGGTCCCCCCTAATATTTTACTTTAGGGCCCCCACCCGCCGCACAGGGGTGGGGGCCGGGAGGGGAAATAGGCCCCCCTTTAGTTTAAAAGCCCCCACTCGTGTGTCGCGGGTGGGGGCTCGGGAGGGAGGACCCATTTTTTTTTTTTAACAGTGAGCAGCCACTGGCTGCTCACTGTTTAATAGACATGCCCTTACTCGCGGTATAGCGAGTAGGGGCACAATTTACTAATACTAAGTAATCTTTACTTAGTATTAGTAAATTTGGCTGAAAGACCAATTTAGGTCTTTCAGCCTTTTGGTAGATAACTCCCTAATACTGTGGGAATTAGGGAGTTATCTACCAAGCGGCTGCAAGAGAAGTTCCAAAATTCAGAAGTTTCGAATTGCCGAAGTGCCGAATTGCCGATTTCCCAAAGTTCCGAAATTACCGAATTTCCGAAGTGTCGAAGTTCCGAAGTGCCGAAGTTCCAAAGTGTCGGATGGGAGATATAGGTTAAATTGCAAAGATAAGAACATGGATAGTAAAGGACAGTAACATGACTGAGGGACGGGGTTAGCCACAGCTTTCTGTAGTATGAACAATGTTAGCTCATATTCCCTAGGTAACGATCCCATTGAGGGATGATGTATTGCTGCCTGGGATTGGTGGGAGCAGTATATGTATACATGTTACAATGTGTAAACCTTTTTATTGGTTTTATGCATGAAAGTAAGTCATGCCTAAAGTGAGTTTTCATAGAAATAATAGTGGCTATGTGCTAGGAGTGGAAATCCTCAAGGATAAGAGCTAAAACTGGAAAACCTGGATTTATAACTCCAGGTGTGCATATTTGAGTAAGTCGTACAAGTTGAACTAGCAGATAGACAAACTGAAGAGACTAGTATATATTACATTCAAGGTGTATGGGAACACATCTATAAAAGAGGGCAGGGAAATGTTGACAGAATCAGTTCTAGAGGTAGATTGAGATGGATGGATAGTGGCTGTAAATGAGCAAGACAGACAAAGACAATTGTGACAGAGTCAGGTTAAATGGTAGTAGCAGGGACTGGTAGCTAAATGATTAGTAGGACATGGAAATGTGAAAAAGATTTAGTTGGGTAAGAAAATGGACATTGGCAATGTGACAGAGCTCCCTGTACACCGGCTAGGTACCTCCGCCAAGCTCGCTTCCTAGCTGGAACTGGGAAACCTGAAGCGCTTCTGCCCCAGTCGTTGCAGCTTAACTGGGGTACTTCTGGGGCCCAACCAGGCTGCAGCTCTCCTTTCAGGCAGGTATCGTCCCCTCTGCCTATTCTGCTGCAGCCTTTACTTCAGGCAGGTATCGTCCATTCTGCCTATTCCTCTGCAGCTTTCCTTCCAGGCAGGTATCGTTTCCTCTGCCTATTCCTCTGCAGCTCTGCTAACAGTGATTGCTATTGCCTTTACAACGTAAAAATACAGGGATTTATAATAACCTAATAACATATTTATAAAGGGGCGGGGAAGAGAATAATAAACACAAAACATCTCTCCTGTCTGCAGAAATAGTAATTAGCAAATCTACCTGAATATGCAAATGTGCAATTCTTGCTATTCAGGTAGTGCATACAACGGTTGCTAAATCCTTGTAACCAACAGGTGGCGCTGAGCAGGCTCCGTAGCCAAATCCACCTACTTGTTAGAAAGCATTAGCAGGACAGGAGAGCACACAAAACATATAACAACAAAACAACAATACACACCCTGCACCTATAATGGGTACAGGGTGAAAACAAATATAAGAATAGTCCAGGGACCTACATAAGCAGTCTGTCTAAAGCTAGAAGTGATGATGACTACCACCACAGGCAGAGATTATGGGCAGAGAATAATATGGAAAATATTATCTCTAATTCCCAAAGAGTTGGCTTCTTCTCATCCTCCGTAAGCTCTGTCTACAAGTTATTGCTCTCTCCTGTTGCTTCTCCAGCTCTCTCACCGCTCTTTTAGAGTTTCTTTTTCTGGCTCTGCCTCTTCCCCCCAGCCCCTCTCCATTGGCGTCACCCAAGGTTCAGTCCTTGGTCCCCTACTGTTCTCGTTCTATACTGTCTCCCTTAGTAAACTCATCAGTTCCTTTGGCTTCCAATATCACTCCTATGTAGATGACACACAAATATATCTGCCCTCCCTTGATCTCTCCCCACCCCTCTTGACTAGTGTCTCTGACTGCCTCTCTGCTATTTCTAACTAGATGGCTGCCCATTTCCTTAAGCTTAGCTTGTCTAAAACACAACTTCTGGTCTTTCCTCCATCAACTGTTGCTACTCCCGTTTCTGTCTTCCTCAACGTTAATGGTGCCACCATCAGCTATACCACACAGGCTTGCTGTCTAGGTGCCCTCTTTGACTCCAACCCCTCTTTCACCACTCATGTCCAGTTGATTGTGAAATCCTGCCGCTTCCATCTCAAAAACATTGCGCCTCCGCCCCTACTTAACGCCAGATGCGGCAAACGGGTTGCAGTGGATTTACGTGCTCCCAACTTGTCCCATTGCAGTCTATAATTAATGCAGCGGCAAGGCTCATCTTCCTGTCCGCCCGCATATTCCACGCCTCACCCCTCTGCCAGTCCCTGCATTGGTTTCCCGTAAGATGTAGGGCAGTGTTAATTCTGGCTGAAAATCATAGTCTTTGGAGTAAAAAGCCATTTTAGTTTTAATCTTATTTTAGTAGTCTAAATTGTTTTGATTTTAGTCTAGTTTTAGTCGACTAAATCTCCAGTAGATTTTAGTCAACACGACTAAAATCTAATAAATTTAAACAAAGCCTCTATCTGTCTCTTTTGCCTCTTCCCCAGCCCCTCTGTGTCTTTTTGTGTCCTCCCAACCTCTCTAGGTGTCTCTCTCCCAAGCTCGGGTCTGTCTCTTTTCCCCCTTCCACAGCCCCTCTGTGCAGTATTAATTTTGGTGGACTATGACTTAAACTAAATTTCAGTTTGAGTCATACTTTAATAATCTTAATTGTTTTAGTTTTAATCTAGTTTTAGTCGACTAACTCTCAAAGATTTTAGTCGACTAAAATTTGACCAAAATTGTTAGGCGACAAAATTAACACTGATATAGGGGTCAATATAAAATTCTGGTTCTTGCATTCAAATCTCTACATAATGCTACTCCCACCTATCTATACTACCAAATACACAAGTATGTCCCATCTAGACCCGTACACTCTGCCAAAGACCTGCGTCTATCCTCTGTTCGTACTCCTACCTCTGACGCTCACGTTCAAGACTTCTCTAGGGCTGCACCGTTCCTGTGGAAATCCCTTCCCTTTTCCATTAGATGCTCAATCAGTCAAAACTCACTTTTTCACAACAGTGTATCAATTAAACTGTTAATGGCTCTCAACTGATTCATCTCCAGTCTTCATTGAATACTTTTCTACCAATTAACTTCCCTAATACAGCGGAACCTCGGAACTCGAACTTAATTCATTCCAGAAGGCTGTTCGAGTTCCAATTTGTTCGAGAACCGAATTAACATTTCCCATAGAAATTCATGTAAATTTGATTGATCCGTTCCAGATCCCCAAAATTACAACATTTTAATAAACATTTTACTGTTTAATAATACCTTACATGCATAAAATCACATAGAAATAAAATAATACTGTAAATACAATATACAGTAAATGAAATTTAAAAAAATGTCACTTCACTTTACCTGTCATGATGAGAGTTGATGTAAGTGGAAAGGAGAAGAGCTATCATTGTTTGGATGGATGGGGAGTCGCCTTCCGTAATTACAATAGATGACTATTCTGGCGTTCTTTACCTTGATCGTTTCACACCACTGACACCTGGTTAACCCTTTAAGGACCAAGGACGGTTCAGGACCGTCATCTGCATTTTTGCAATGCCGACCGGTGACGGTCCTGAACTGTCCTAACGGTCAGATGTACTTACCCGATCGCCGTCGTTCCCCCGGCGGCGTTCGGCGGTGCTCCCAGTGTGGGGAGACTACCTGCAGCCCAGACAGTCTCCCCATGGCGGATTAGGACCCCTGTGGCCATGTGTTGCTCAACAGAGCGATCACATGGTCACAATAGGTGTCCATGTGTCTGCCTGCAGGGGGACTGTCTGTGCTGACAGGCAGTCTCCCTGCAAGTGTAAAATTAAAAGAAAAATTACATTTTAATTAAAAAAAAATTATATATGTGTATATATATATATATGATATATCGACATGTATTATATCTATATAATATATGTCTATATATCATATATATATAATGTCATACTAAGTGTATTTTTATATTAATATGTACATATATTATTATAAAAATACACTTAGAATGAAATTGTATATATATATATGTGTATATATAAATAAATAAAATAATATGAAATATACATATACATATGTCTATATACAAAATTACATAAATAATTATATAAATATACACGTAGACTTCAAATATATAAATATGCATATATATTTAAATTCTACATGCGTATTTATGTAATATTTTTACATAATTAAGTAATTTTATTGATTGCAATTTGAGGGACCTGTCTGCCAACCCAGGCCGAAAGTCCAGAGAATTTAATTTGCTAGCACTGTATTTTACCCTGTAACGTTCTAGGACACCCTAAAACCTGTACATGGGGGTACTGTTTTAGGCGGGAGACTTCGCTGAACACAAACATTAGTGATTCAAAACAGTAAAACATGTCACAGCAATGATATTGTCAGTGAAAGTGACTTTTTTTGCATTTTTCACACACAAACAGCACTTTTACTGATGATATAATTGTTATGATACGTTTTCCTGTTTTGAAACACTAATATTTGTGTTCAACAAAGTCTCCTGAGTATAAGAGTACCCCCCATGTACAGGTTTTATAGCGTTTTTGAAAGTTACAGGGTCAAATATATGGGTCAAATATTTTTACATTGAAAATGGCCAGGTTGGTTACATTGCCTTTGAGAGCGTATGGTAGCCCGGGAATGAGAATTACCCCCATGATGGCATACCATTTGCAAAAGAAGACAACCCAAGGTATTGCAAATGGGGTATGTCCAGTCTTTTTTAATAACCACTTAGTCACAAACACTGGCCAAAATTAGCGTTCAATTTACTTTTTTACTTTTTTCACACACAAACAAATATGAACGCTAAATTTGGCCAGTGTTTGTGACTAAGTGGCTACTAAAAAAGTCTGGACATACTCCATATTGAATACCCTGGGTTGTCTACTTTAAAAAAAAATATGTACATGTGGGGTGTTATTCAGAGATTTATGACCGATAATATTGTTACAATGTCACTATTGATAAATTTTAAAAGTGTATGTTTTGAAACTGCAATATCCCACTTGTACTTATAGTCCTATAACATGCAAAAAAATAGCAAAAAATCATGTAAACACTGGTTATTTTTAAACTCAAGAAACATTTTTTTTTTAAATTCTTTATTTTTGGTGCAAAAAGACTTTACAAGCTTGTAAGACAGGAGAACTGCCCCCCCCCTCTTTGCCACATTCCACCCCTGCCCCATACTCACCCACACCACACATCAAAACACCACAATCAACAGAAAACAATTACATAAACTTGCAAACATTACGACTACAAGCAACCACCTGACCTAACTCAGGTGAACTCCACAAGCTCAACCACACACAACAAAATGACATTACGACACAAGGACACTCTCCAAGTTCTAAACCCCTAAACCCCCGACCCCAGAGGCACCACCTCACCCCCAGAGGACGGAGACAGCACAACGCAACAGACAGAGTACGACAACGACACCTCACAAGGCCCATGAACTAGGCGAAGGCCAGGTTTGAGCCTCACAACGCATCACCAAAACCTTTCGCCTAGGGCCCACTACCTAAACTCAGGGTAAACGGTGGTTACGCCAAACAGAGGGGACACCCCCATCCATCTTACCCACCCGACCCTTCCAGACCCAGGGCAACGGGAGTTACATGTTGGACAACTGAAACAGTGAATGTAAACAGGGATATATTAATGAGTACAAATGTAACCAATATAATTGTAACATGTTGCACCCCTTTTTCCTTTCTGTACCCCATAACGTTACAAAAAAAAAAAAATTCTTCTTTTGAAGACTCAAAAATAAAGAATTTATAAAAAAAAAAGACTTTACAAGCATACCCGTGTAGCCACGACAGCAGACACAGGCAGGTTAATGCAGACACGTTCATGTCATGATACATTTGCACATTTTTGTTAAATAGGAATATAACAGGTTATTATACCTTGCTTATTTGAAATAACGTGCTAAGTAGTCAAGCATTTAAATAGGTAAACATGAGATTGGTATTCCGTTTTGTCCGTTTGGTATGATGCTAACATGCTCTGGACCTGAGGTAACCTCCTTGATTTAACTAACTAGCTATACATTCAATATACTTAACTAGTTATTCAAGAATACATTTGTGATAGTCTGAACGAGTGATCTATAAGAGAGACCCCCTGGGATCCCCGACATGGGCTAACAAAGACATGAAACAAAATAAAGAGAGTAGGTGTCATCCAATATTGTACTTGGCCAATCGAGGCATATATAAAAAAAAAAAAAGAACTGCTTTTTGCATTTTCAACTTTGCACACTTTCTATATAGAAATGAGAGCAAGTCACTAACAGGTGAGTTACGCACAGGTTTGTGATGAATACCATATTGAGTGATGCATTTATATGTAAAATTACATTAGGAATGTTTTCCAATTTGGGTGATTTTAATTGGTGGTGCGATCGCGCTAGCCACGAATTTAAGTGGCCTTACATGGCGGTAGGCTAATTTGCCAGTCCAATTGTTAAGGGCACAACTTTATTAAAAAGGAAGGAGAAAAAAAAAAAATATATATATATATATAAACGTATTAATACCAGTGTAATCTTACAGTAGCCATCTTGTCTATATATCTATTATATGCTGAGCTGACCATAGTGACATTTCTTTAGTCAGTGCTCTAGATACCTAACTAGGTTGCTCCATGGGCTGGGTCAGTTAATAAGCACTAGACAATAAACACCGACCAGCTTTTGGGATCGATCTTTGAACTGTGGGACAATGGCTGTCGTTTAAGGAGTGTTATAGGCTGAGTGCCCGGGAGGTCTGTGGGGCAGGCCAAATTACCGTAGCGGTTATGACATATCTCGCTATATACACAACGCTAGACCTAGCAAAGTAAAGTAAACAGTACGATTGAGTCTACATGTGCCTATTTAGAGGCTAACTAAGTAGATTAGATGACTAAAAAACAGATAATAGCTTGAAATTGCGGGTGGGCAGGCCTGATCATGTAAGTCCAAGCAACAAAGTTCCCTGGGGTCCCCCAGGCATGAGTCTCGCTCCAAGGGCTGGCAGAACCCATGATGGGTGGATAATAAAGAGGTGAGGGGGAAAAAAAAGGAGGAAAGTTCCCAGGGACTTGGGTGTTGATGTCGTCTGCCGATTTCTTGCGGGGTGTTGGTAGTGTACCTGCATGGTACTCTGTGTTCAGCTAGGTATATGACACAGGGGCCGCATGTGAAGTGTTGTGGCAGCCTCTATGGACTAGGAAAAGGATTGCTCCAGAGCCTGAGATGCAAATGTCTTGAGTCCTGGGGGTTACAAGTTACCCCTGTCTAGCACGGTAATCCAGGTGCTGGCAGTGCCAGGATTGGAGAGCGGGCGCCTCTGCTCTGCTTAGGTGGTGACCGCAGCATAGGTGACTGGTGTAGGATTTAGAGGCACATATGGTGCGCTGTTCGCCGGGTCCCAGCTGGTATTCGGTGTGGAGGGGGCCTGGAGGCCCGTTTGGAGGAGTGAGTCCCAGGTTAGGCCCAAGGCCAGTAGCAGCTCTGTTGCGTCTTGTGGGTCATGAATTTGGTGGGTGGTCTCACCCCTTTGCACGAGGAGTATGTGAGGGGACCTCCAGCGGTATGGGATCTTTTGGTGCTGAAGTGTGGCGGTGAGGGGTCGGAGCGATCTGCGCCATGCCAAGGTTCCCCTTGACAAGTCGTTATAAAAGGTGTGTTGCATTCTCGAATTTCAAGGGATTTTTACCTCGGAGGGCATTGAGGACCGTTGCCTTGTCCCTACCATTCTTAAAGGTCAATATTGTGTCCCTTGTGCTTGCCACTGGGGCCCCAGTGGGCTTTGGGATCCGGTAAAGGTCTGTGGGTTCGATAGATGTGTTTTGTCCTGGGGGGAGTATGGCGGCCAAAAGGCTTTGGATTTTGTGTGAAAGATCTGCCTCTGGTGGTCCCTCCGGGATCCCCCTGACCTTAATATTGTGTCTCCTTCTCGTGTCTTTTTGGGCATGCAGGCGCCGTTCAAGTAGTGTGTTTTTGCGGTGCAGCTCCTGCATGTCACCCTGCAGTGCGGTGATGGTGCGCTGGTGGTTTCGAGAGGAGTCTTCCAGCACGGTAATACGGCCTGTCAAGCCCTGCAGCTCTCCTCTTAATGCAGAGACGTCTGTGAGGATATTTTTTTGCAGGTCTGCTAGTAAGGCTTTCAGCACTCCGGTGGTGACTAGGTCGGCATCGGGGTCAGACCTTGGTTTGCCCGGTTTAGGTTTCACTTTTGGGGCTGGTGTTTGGGGGTATTCCTCGTCAGCTTCCTCTGAGTATTCATCAGAGAAATCTGTGCAGCCCCCGTGGAGCGCCGCCATATTGGCTTCGCTCAGGCCCCATGCTTGCCTCCACATTTCCCCAATTGTGAGCCCAGGGGCTGAATTATCCGGCGATCTTTTCTTGTTTTTGCGACCCATGGAGCCTGCGGGGTTCCTGTGTAGGGACTGCTTTCAGTGGGGGTAATTTTGGTTGTAGATTAGGCTTGATTTCTCCGTTTGTATTACGGAGCTCCAGAGTTGCGCGACCGTTTGCCTCTGCTGCTCGGCTCCGCCTCTCAGGAAACATTTTTGAATCTATTTAGCAGTTTTTTTCATTCGCTTTTGTAGATGAGTAAAAGATGTTTCAAGTAAAAGTCAAAAACATGTATATTTTTAAATTTTTCATCATATTTTTTAATTTTTTTAAAATTAAATTACATGAGATTATATAAATAATGGTATGTAAAGAAAGCCCTTTTTGTCCTGAAAAAACAATATATAATTTGTATGGGAACAGTAAATGAGAGCGCGGAAAATTACAGCTAAACACAAACACCACAAAAGTGTAAAAAGAGGTCTGGTCGCAAATGTACAACATCGCAAAAACAGTCCAGTCCTTAAGGGGTTAAGGCTCACTGGACCTTTTCTTCACTAAAAATGTGTCTATTGAGACTTGATGTTGCTTGTGTTTTAAGTGTGTCTAAAGTGAGACATAGCATTAGCATTGAACATGTTTGTGGCATGACTTACAGCAGCTTTATCAGATTGATATTTTTCGACAACATTTTGCACTTCAACCTACTTCGCACATATTTCTTTGATCAGTGCACTAGGAACATTTTCCCTTCTCTCCTCCTCCTCCACCTCTGAAGACAATTCATCAGATGCCCTCTTTTGCTGCTCCCTCTGAAGGTCTTGGGGTTCTTCTGTGGTGAGTTTGTTCAGGTAATCCTCCACTAACTACTCCACATCTTCATCATTGATTTCCCCAGAGACACAATATCCTTAACAACAGGAGCATCCTGTTCAATACCCTCATAGACTCTTTCCTATGAGACACATCCACCAATGCTTTATCTAGGAGGTGTAAACAATGTAGGATATTAAAATGATTTTTCCAGAACTCTCTATCTCTAAGGGTTATCTCTATGTCTGAGGTTACTTCAAAGCACTTTTGGAACAGTGCTTTGGTGTAAAGCTTCTTGAAGTTTAAAATTACTTGCTGGGTCATGGGCTGGATAAGAGGAGTTGTATTGAGGGTGCAAAAACTTCACAGTAATGCAACTGAACTCCTCCATCAATTCATCCTCCAATCCTGGAGGGTGAGCAGGAGCATTATCCATAAGGAGCAGAGCTTTGACAGGCAAGTTTTTTTCATGTAGGTATTTTTTAATACTTGGCCCAAACACCTCATGAACCCACTCAACAATGCATGGTAACCCAAGCTTTGCTGTTAGCCTTCCACATCACCTGCAATTTGCTTTTCAGGACATGTTTTTTCTTTGCACAATAAGCTTCACCATGTCTCACCACACTGTGTATGCTACTTCTCCTTTTAAACTTTTCAAACCACCCTCTACTCACCTTTAAAGCCTCACTCTCAGCACTCGTTTCAGGGGTGTTTTTCATAAGAGCAGCATGCATCAGCAAATGTCTTGCTTTTTCACAAATTATAGCCAATGAAATGCTATCATCGGCTAACTGTTTTTTATTTATCCATATCAATAACAATTTTCCTAATTCTTCCAGTGTCTGGCTTCTTTGTATTGTAATTGTTTTCATCCCTCTAGCAACATTGGCACCTTTGATGGCGTCTTTTTTTTTTTAATATGGTACAAATTGTAGATTTGGCCATACTAAACTGTATTGCTAGATCAAAGACACGGACACTGCTTTCATGTTTTAAAATAATATGTTTCGGGGCGGAGCCTGACCGCGACCGAAGATGGCTGCTTAGTCCGGCAGCTCTCTCTCCCCCGTGACCGCAATCCGCCACCATCAGCTACCTCGGCCGGGAAACGACCGGCGAAACAGGCGACCCAGCCCTCACAGACCCAGGCACGCTCTCCCCCATGCGAGGAGGAAAGAAAAAACAGGAGAAGACCCCCTCAGTGGCATCCATATTCTGCCCACGGAGCGCGCCAAATCCGCCATCTTGCCGCTCAGACATGGAGGGCTCTGACAAGGAGACTGCACACAACAGGTACCTGACCACAGCAGACTCCCCCTTAACTAAAAGGGACCTACAAAACCTACTGCAGGAAGCCACTGCAGAAATTAAAGCACACACAAAGGCTGAACTGAACCGCCAAATTCAGTCCCTTAAAGCTGACCTAGAGGCCCTGTCACACCACACAGACCATGCAGAAGCCAAACTCACTAAACTGGCTGACACCACCTCCTCTCACTCCCAAGATATCACCTACCTACATGGCAAATTGGCAGCACTTGAAGAAGAGATAGAAGACCTTAATAATAGGTCCAGAAGGAATAATATCAGGGTGAGGGGACTGCCAGAAACGGTAACTAATGACCAGCTACAGGCCTCCCTCACCGACCTCTTTAACACGCTACTACCAGAGGCCACGCAGCACGACCTCGCAATGGACAGAGCGCACAGGGCGCTTAGACCTCTGGCGCTGAACCCAGACACCCCTAGGGATGTAATACTGCGGATGCACCATTTCCCCATTAAGGAGCAATTGGTCCGACAAGCCAGACAAAATCCCCCAACTTTCCAACAGCAGACCATAGCCCTTTATCAGGACCTGGCGCCTTCGACTCTCAAGAAAAGGAGAGATCTGCGACAATTGACGAACACCCTCAACCACCACGGCATACGATACATGTGGGGACACCCCTTCAAGCTGCTGGTCCGCAGAGAAAACCAGACGCACATACTATCGAATGCGGCGGAGATGATCCCCTTCGCAGAGTCCCTAGGCCTCACGCTTCTACCTCTACAACCGAATAGACCACCTGGCCCCAGAGGGAGACGTCAGGAACCCATCAGCCATTCACCTCGACGCACACCGAGGAAAAGAGCACCCCCAAGACCACAAGACGGCAGCCCACAGCGGCACTAAGATCCTGTCAAGATTCCCGCAGAGACTCTCACTCCCAGGACACTTTTACCGCCATTACGCTATATGGCCCTCGCTCATATCCTTTTTTTTTTGTACTACTGTGCTCTTTTAATATGCTTTCTGTTGGGTTTTTTTGCATCTTAAACCCCCCTGTCTTATCTTGTTTGACAAACCTGGGGCACGAGGGGGGGGGGGGCAGAAAAGAGGGAAAAGAGACGGGTAAGAGAAAGGGGGGGGGAGAAAGTGGAGAAAAAAAAAAAAGAGAGAGGAAAAGCGGGGGAAAGAGATTGGGAAAGGGACGTAGAGGACTCCCCCAGGCCTACGTTTAACCAGGGCACCTAACCCACCCCGGACCGTCGTTACATCTCCAATGACATATTTTAAAGCAACAACCAAAGCAGAAATAGGGAAGGGGGGGGGGAGGGAATAAATCAACAAAGGGAAAAAAAAAAAGAAAAGAACAGGAAAGGGAAAAAGAGAAAGGCCTATACCCCAAAGAGGCACAGTTGCTTAGACACAACAGGAGGGGAACAGACGAGGCCGTAGGGGGAGGGCCAAGGGGAGGGGGACAGCGATAGGCCACGACCATAGCAGTCACCCCGTGCGGGAGTGGGAGCTTTTCAGCAACATGATCCATAAAGGGCCCTATAGGGAAATAGAAGACGAGACCCCCCGAGACATGCTGGGGAGACCCCGCACCCCCCCGGGCTCCCTCCCCCCGACGACGACAGCATGGACGACAGGCCCCACCTTGGTTCACGAACGATGCCCGCCCACCCCCCCAGACAAACACCCCCTCCTGCAAGGACACAATGGAAGATAGGTGACTATTAGACTACACCTGAGGAGACAAGGGAGCACTTCCCACCTTTTGAGAGACACTCTGCACATCGCTTCAAATAACCTAAACATGAGGGGTATTAAATCTTCTTTTTTTCTTGTTTGTATATAGTTCTGAACTCGCCCAGACGGACACTCCACAAGCCCTCGACAGAGAGCCAAAGTACATCAGACAAAACTCCAGGTACACAAGGTAACACATCACGGGGGGGGAGAGAAGTGGACGTGACCATCCTTCCTCTTCTCTTCTCACCCCTCACACACACCACACGATACTCACCCCCAGAAGGGTGAATCGAATCACATCCTCAACCCCCATATCACCCTCCCGCCCACCAAGCTTGGCACGCACATCGTAAGACCAAGCCCATTTAGTACCCTCCCCCCACACCCCTCCCTGATCCCCCCCGACCCCGCACGCCGAGAGCAAAAGCCGTAGCGATACAATGCCAACTGCCACACTAACCTGTGTCTCGATTAACTGCAAGGGCCTGAACAGCCCGAACAAACGGCATCGAGTCCTTCGATGGGCCACCAGAACTAAGGCAGACGTCCTCCTCCTGCAGGAGACGCACTTTGAGCAACGCAGGCCCTTCCCGCTACGTAACAGACACTACACAGAGTGCCATCAGGCAAACTCACCCCAAGGAAAGCATAACGGGGTGGCCATCCTCATTCGCAAAACCTGCCCCATACAATTCTCCAACGCAGCCTCAGACCCCCAAGGGCGGTTCCTCACTGTAACGGGCCACCTAGGCCCAAATAAATACGCAATCACATCGGTATACGCCCCAACGGCACCACACGCACACTTCTGGACAGCCCTACAGGCCCACCTGGCACTATTCCCTGCCCACCACAAGGTGGTGGGGGGCGACTTTAACGCGGTGCTGTCACCGTCCAGTGACAGACGCAGAACTCAAAACCGGGGACTGCCACCCCCACCAGAGGCAAAAACAGACAAATTACTCAATTCTTTCTTAACAAGCACAAATCTAGTAGACATGTGGAGAACACAACATCCACAAACATTGGACTACACGTTCTTTTTCCATCCACACAAGTCCTACTCACGTATAGACATGTTCCTGACCTCCCCATCCCTAATGCAACACACAGACAGGACAGAGATAGGACAAATCACGTGGTCAGACCATGCGGACATTACCATAACTATACAGCTTCCAAATACGACCAAACAATGGGCTTGGCGGCTAAACCCTACGCTACTCCACATTCCACACATCAAAGACACAATTGACGCAGCAATAAAAGACTTCTTTACCAATAATACAGGCTCGGTAACCTCGGTAGGCACATTATGGGCAGCACACAAAGCTGTCATTAGAGGCAGCCTTATCTCAGCGGCCTCGGCCCACAAAAAGGAGAAACTATCTAGACTACACCAACACCTCACCGCACTCCGCAAGGCGGAACACGCGCATAAACAAAACCCCACCCCCGTCTTACAACAACAGCTACAGGTGCACAAACAAGCGATCCAGGAGTTTATGGCCCAAGACTCGAAAAAAGCACTGCTCTGGACATGGCAGATGTTTTACGAGAAATCCAACAAAGCAGACTCACTCCTAGCCAACAGACTTAAAAAGAAAAGACAACGGAACCGAATAACCTCGATTAATACACCGGACGGTCAAACACAAAACCTCCCCGAACAGATAGCAGAAACCTTTACTCAATTTTATACCTCCCTTTATGACCATGACCCCCAATCTCGACACGACGCACAAGACACAGAGGTAGCCATAACACGATACTTACAAAGCATACCGCTACCGCAACTCACTGATGAAGCACGAGAGTCATTAGCAGCAGAAGTTACAATCGAGGAGGTGGCAGAGACGATTAAGGCTCTACAACCTAACAAATGCCCGGGCCCCGACGGCTACTCGGGATTATATTACAAAACATTCTCTGCAACCTTAATCCCACATTTTAGCGAGCTCTACACATCGATCCTCAAAGGAGAACCGCTCCCAGCGGAAATGCTCCAAGCTAATATTAGCCTAATACCAAAACCGAATAAATCCCTACAAGAACCAGGACACTACCGTCCCATCTCACTCCTAAACGTAGACGTTAAATTATTTACCAAGCTTATTGCGAACAGACTTAAACATTTTCTCCCGAAACTGATCCACCCAGACCAAGTAGACAGGCCTACGACAACACAAGACGCACCTATGACCTAATCTGGACGGCCATCCGCAGACGGATCCCGACGCTACTACTATCCCTAGACGCCGAAAAGGCATTTGACAGGATCCTCTGGCCATATTTATTTGCTGTCCTGACGAGGTTCGGCTTCCCCAGGGCCCTATTACAGGCAATTCGCACCCTCTACACCAACCCGACAGCACGACTACTAATACCAAATGCCCGCCAAGCCCCGTTCCACATACGTAACGGCACCCGGCAGGGGTGCCCCCTGTCCCCCCTCCTCTTTGCCCTCTCCCTCGAACCCCTCTTGCAACAGATCCGCAATACACCTGCCATACAAGGCATAAAAATAAGAAGGGAAGAATACAAAGTTGCAGCATATGCTGACGACTTGCTTCTAACCCTGACTGACCCAGGGACTTCCCTACCCCCACTGTTAGACTTACTAGAGGCATACGCCAAAATCTCAGGGTACAAACTCAACATAGAGAAAACTGAAGCCCTAACAATCCAAACCCCACCCCACACGCGAACACTACTGCAACAAAACTACCCGTTTCGCTTCCAAACGCAAAGTATCCGTTATCTAGGAACAGAGATACCAGCAGACCTACATTCCACATACAGGCTAAACTACCCCCCATTAATCGACCAGGCCCTGAGAGACCTGCAAACCTGGCAAAAATTATCCATCTCATGGCTTGGGAGGCTGGCAGCGATTAAAATGAACTTACTGCCACGTTTTCTCTATCTCTTCCAGACCCTCCCCATCCCACTCTCACGAGCAGACTTCAAAAATCTCGAAATGCACATTGATAAATTTATTTGGGCGGGGAAAAGAGCTAGAGTAAAACGAATTACCCTGTATATCCCACACAAAAAAGGGGGACTAGGCCTGCCAAATTTCTGGGACTACCACCAAGCATCCCAACTTGCACAAATCCAAACCATGCACGCCCCCCCCCAGGGGTCAAGCGCTGGGTGGACCTGGAACACGACCTATTCGGACGAGATCTGCCAACACTCTACCTATGGATACCAAAAACACACAGACCACAACAGCCCAACACGACACCAGCCCTCACGACAGCCATCCACATCTGGAACAGGGCGACCGACAAATACAACCTCATAAATACTCCCTCACCCCTTATGCCTGTGCTGAGGAACCCTCAATTCACCCCGGGAATGACGCCCCAACATTTCATCAGGTACGAGGACAACGACCTTACGAGAATCTGTCATTTTTATAGGAACGACCGCCTTATCCCCTTCCCAGAATTGCCAAACGCCACACCATATAACACGTTTGACCACTTTAGATACCTCCAACTCCGAAGCTTCCTGTCAACCCCTACCATAGCCGCTGCGGCGGTGTTGAAACCCACTGCATTCGAAAGGGACTGCCTGAGCAACCCAATACACAAGGGCCAAATCTCCAACCTATATAACCTCATAACACTTAAAACCCCACCTGACGCCCTCTCCTACGTAAAGGCCTGGGAAAGGGATCTTGGTCCCCCGGGGGACCCCTCGGACTGGGCTGACATATGGGAAGCAACAGCGACAGTGACTATCTGTGTTAACCACAGAGAGCAGGCGTATAAGACCCTGCTCCGGTGGTACCTCACCCCCCTGAGACTCAAACAAATGAAACGCACAGACTCGGACAGATGCTGGAAGGGATGTGGCGAAAAGGGAACATACATTCACGTGTGGTGGCATTGTCAACACTTAACTCAAATATGGAAAGAGATGGCCGCTGCCACCTCGAGAGCATTACAAACGGACATCCCCCTAGACCCATGGACCTGGCTGCTGTCCAGGCCCCTAGAAAACCTGACCCGAGCACAAAACAAACTAGTAGCAAAGGTGGCCCTAGCAACGCGTAGAACTATAGCCACCCACTGGGGCAGCCCAGAAATCCCAACAGCCTCAGAGGCCCAGAGAAAGATTAAAGAGGCCATGGAGATGGACGAACTGTCCGCACTCATACATGAGAACACTAGATCTTTCCATAAGATCTGGGACCCCTGGTTGGCATTGTAAGACTTCGCGAGCGGGGAAGGGGGGGGGGGAGAACAGCCCCCCCCCTTTACCACAATCCACCCCTACCCTACACCCGCCCACAACACACATCAAAGCACCACAACCAGCATAAAACAATTGCACAAACCTGCAAACATCATGACTACAAGCAACCACCTGAACCAACTCAGGTGAACCCCACAAGCTCAACCACACAAACACATCAAACTGATATTACGACACAAGGACACTCTCCAAGTTCTAAACCCCTAAACCCCCGACCCCAGAGGCACCACCTCACCCCCAGAGGACAGAGACAGGGCAACGCAACTGACGGAGTACGACAACGACTCCTCACAAGGCCCACGCCCTAAGCGAAAACCAGGTTTGAGCCTCACAGCGCATCACCAAAACCCATCGCCTAGGGCCTACTCCCTAAACTCAGGGCACACGGTGGTTAAGCCTAACAGAGGGGACACCCCCATCCATCTTACACACCCGACCCTTCCAGACCCATAGCAAGGGGAGTTACATGTTGGACAACTGAAACAACGAATGTAAACAGGGAAAGAGTAATGAGTACAAATGTAACCGATTTAACTGTAACATGTTGCACCCCTTTTTCCTTTCTGTACCCCGTTTTGTTTAAAAAAAAAAAAAAAAAACAATAACTTCTTTTGAAGATCCAAAAATAAAGAATTTATAAAAATAATATGTTTCATTAACTGTCGTTCTCATAATATTCCTCTTGGGTTAGCTAATATCCTTGGGACTCATGGTGAGCTTTTGCAGACTGAATGGAGCTCTATGTGAAGACTTAATTAAATTTATTTACGAGTTCGTGGAGCTCTATTTGAAGTCTAATTGGAACTCTATTTGAAGACTGAATTGAACTCTATTTGAAGACTGAATGGAGCTTTTGCTGGCAGAATGGAGCTCTATTTGAAGACTGAATAGAGCCATTTGCTAAAAGAATGGAGCTCTTTTTGAAGGCTGAGTTGAACTCTCTTTGAAGATTGAATGCAACTCTGTTTGAAGAATGAGTTAAACTCTATTTGAAGACTGAATGGAGCTCTGCTGACAGAATGGTACTCTACTGACTGAATGGAGCTCTGCTGACTGACTGGAGCTGTTTGCTGAAGAATGGAGCTTTTGCAGGCAGAATGGAGCTCTGCTGATAGCATAGAGCTCTGCCGACAGCATGGAACTGCTTGCTGACAGAATGGAGCTTCTGTTGGCAGAATGAACCTCTGCTGACAGAATGGAGCTGTTTGCTGAGAGAAGAGAGCTGTTTCCTAACAGAATGGAATGGCGATGCATCATACTAATGAGGTACCAACGAGTTTACCAACGAGATTAGCATAGAGGTGAATGCTGCGTGATGTGTTCGGGTACCGAGGATCGTTCACATACCAAGACATTTTTTTCGTGTAATTTTAGTGCAACTTCCGAATTGTTCGGTTTCCAGGGGTTCGAGGGATCCATATGAAAGAGAAAAGAAAATATAATAGTGCAATAAAACCCAAATAGGTAGCAGCCGATAAAAGTCCTACTCACGTTTTTGAGAGCTAAAAACTAGCTCTAGCATAAACAGCATACAGTGGTATAATCCCCACCTATGTGATACATGAGGGAGTGTTGTAAGTAGATATCTTGTCAGATGGGGACCATATGTAACATAAAAAAAACTAGTGCTCACTGTGATAAAACCAGGATAGTGTATAAAAATACCAAATGGTTACTCACATTTAATTGGGCAGACACACTGCTCAATGATAGGGTGTAAGTGGTATAATCCCCACCAAGGATGCTTTAGAGTAGTATCTCTCTGGAACAAGTAAAACTCAGATGCCAGGTAGTAAAATAATAAAAACGGTAAAAAAAGATAAAATGTCTAACTCACAACAAAGAAAGTGGCCAAAATACCTTTATTAAAATACAGTTAGTTAATATTTCGACAACGCAATTCTCCCCTTATGGCTTTCTCAAGTGGATACAATTACATGTTTGTTAGTCCACCCATTGTAAAGCGCTACGTAATGTGTTGGCGCTATATAAATATAATAATAATAATAATAATATATATATATTTTTTTTTTATTATGAAATTTTGGTTCACAGGCATAAATGAACAGAACATCAAGGTAATTCGGACATTCAAAGTAATAACATTTTGTACAAATACAATGAAATGTTCTACAGACTGGTAATATAGGACAGAACTTCAACATCGTGCTGTGAGCATTTACATTTCGATTAGGAGTAGGGGGGGGGGGAGGACGGGAAGGGGACTGGGGGGAGGGGGAATTGAGAAGTTTACATATTTAAATACATATTCATCTACAACTCGAATGTGCGGTACAAAAATGTCACAAGTAGTTATTTGCCGTTGTGGGGTGGGCCGATATCAGGATCATAGCACTTATTCGGGCTGTTAGGCCATACAATGAGTGTGGTAGTGTTCAGTGTGCACACCAGGTAAAACGTGATTGTGACGGATCGCTGGCACTCCGACTGAGTTCCTCCGCCAATCGATGCTCCTAGCGCTTGCCGAGGACTCCAAGCACTCCAACCGACACCATCAGCACTGCAGACCCCACTTCCAGCGATGCAACTGCGCCGGGGTCTCTGCTGTCTCCACCCACCCTGGACCCAAGGCCAGGATCCAGCTTCCAGTGGGTGAACCTCTCTTTCCCCAGAGAGCAAGAACAGGAACAAGCTCTTAGCAGAACTTAGTGATCATACCCTGGGGAGTATAGTGATTATAGCAATCCCCAGAGTGTATTTCTCCAATCCCCCAAACATGAGCCAAGGCTTAATGCTGGAACAAGACTGATTTACTGGCACACAGAACTCACAATTTATGCAACACAAAACTCCTCCTCTGGGCCAGGCTAGATAATTGAGTTGCTACAATACACAAAGCTCAATTATCTGCTGGCCAGATATAATACAGTTTCATAAAACACACACAGGGACCCCAAAACATGCAATAACCCCATAAAAAGTATATCCTTGGAACCAGGGGATCTGGGTGAACCACATATCCAAAATTCACCCAGATCCGTTCAGTACTTTGGAAAATACAGTTTAATGCAGATTCTGCAGAACATATAAAGGCTAAATAAAAAACAATCACTGTATAATGTGTCCCCTGCTGTATAGTCCAAAACCACCACACGATGTCTCTGTGCAACAAATACTAGCGAGATGGCACCGTGTAGAAAAGTCCACACAGTGTCTGTGAGTTAAAATGGCCGCCATCCATTGTTCTCACCATGTGCTTCTGATACAGGAAATGGTGGCCACCCAGTAACTCCACAGTATGTCCCCAGATGGTTCTTAAAGGGCCAGCAGCAGCACAACACAAATCCATTATGCCCAAATCATGTCTTTAAAGGGCAATACATCCCAGGGGCCATAGTCACAGGGCAAGAGGCGGGCAAGCAGTCCTCTCCAGGCACAAGTGGCGAAGGGCACTTCGTCACAGTGATGATAGTATAGGTACTCAATTGTCAACTCAACATTGTACAGTGATCTCCAGATATGAGCACAGTTGTTGACGCTTCTGAGAGTGTGTGGTTATGGGTTCATGGTCTTAGTGACCCCATCCCATATATTCTAGGCTATTCTCCAAATGTTGTTCTTTTGGTTGGCTGCTAGTCTTGCTGCTCATTCCGAGGTTTTGCTTTGGTCCACTAGATGGATACATTCTTGTACAGTCGGAGAGTCTGTATATCAGTCTCTTAGACAGCTCAATGTGGATTGAGCAGAGGGTTAGTTATTTTTGGTTAGTGAACAATTTTTTCCAAGCCATCTCAGGTAGTATGAGGTTTAGCTCACGTTCCCAAGCTCGGATAAACAGCATTTGTTTAATAGTCTGGCCTCTGTTCAGAATACAAAATGCAAATATATACAGCGAAGAAATAAAATAAAGTGTGGTAGCTGTAAAGCTACAAACCCCCTGAGTGGAAACCCCTTACACCACTCAACAAATAAAAGGCAAATACATACAGTACAGAGGGTTGATCACACTTGAATAATGTCTGTAAGAAATATAGATAAAACACATAATAGTGTGGTAGTCTCTGGATAATAAAATATAGAGAAAGTGTAGTCTGGTACTCACAAGCCTGGAGCCAAATCTCATATGGCTCCCATGGATATCGCCTTGGGACTATTAAAAAGGATGTCCCCTTCCTGTTTCCACATGGGCTGATGGCTGTTCCACTTGAAATAAGATCCAAGATCCAATGAGGGTCTTAATAAAAAAGTAGTATTTATTGTATAAAAAGGTATAAAACAACAAAAACAAATAGAAATAAAATATATAGCTATATGAAGCTATTAAGTCCTGCCAATTGGCTGTAGTAGTCCAAGTATAACCGGTTATATTTCAAGTGGAACAGCCATCAGCCCATGTGGAAACAGGAAGGGGACATCCTTTTTAATAGTCCCAAGGCGATATCCATGGGAGCCATATGAGATTTGGCTCCAGGCTTGTGAGTACCAGACTACACTTTCTCTATATTTTATTATCCAGAGACTACCACACTATTATGTGTTTTATCTATATTTCTTACAGACATTATTCAAGTGTGATCAACCCTCTGTACTGTATGTATTGGCCTCTGTTCAGGCTTGCATAGAGCAAGGAGATAGCTTTCCGTGCCGGCAAATGTTGCTGATGTACAAATTTTCTTGCTGGTATATAATGTTTAACCATGCCCTTCATTGGAATTATGAAAACCGAGCTATATTCGGTAGGTTATAATCTGTTTGTAGCTGTGTGAAGGTTATGATTTTGCCTCCCCGAATCAGTTGTGTAATCTACCTGATGTGGGGCTGCTCGCAAAGTCGGAAATTAAAATTGGGGATCACCGATTGTAAAGTAGTGATTGTCATTTCTGGGGAATATGCTTTGGTCAAACAGAACCTGGCTCTATGAGTTTCCCATATGCGCTTTGTCAATTCAGTGGTGGGCAGCATTTTTAAACTCTTTGTCACTTTGTGAGTAGTGGTCCACATTATTGATGAAAAATTGTGCCCCTGTGTCATTGCTGACTCATGTCCTGGGTTTGTGCAATGATCATGGGGTTGATGTTGGCTGCCTGGTAATAGTGGCATATATTGGGGAGGCTCATGCCACCCTCTGTATGGTGTCTGTACATTATAAAGGTGGGGACCATTGTTTTTTTGTCTGCCCAGATAAAGTGGTTAAGTAATCGTTGGTTTTCTGCAAAGTAATATGTTGGTATCTGGATGGGGAGGTTCCTGAGTAGGTACTGATATTTTGGAACCACTATCACTTTTACCGCAGCCACTCTTCCAGACCACGTTATGAACTTTTTGTTCCAACCCTGGAAGAGTGCTTTTTTACCTGGTTTTGCAGGTTCACGTAGTTAGTCTTATATAACTTATCCATGAAGGAAGTGATTTTAATCCCTAGGAAAGTTAAATGGTCTGTTCTCCATTCATATTGAAAGTATTTTTGGAGTAGTTGTATGGAAGCACAGGGAAGATTATAGCCCATGGCTTGCGTTTTAGCCACATTCAATTTGTAGTAAGAACATCTACTATAAGCCTCTAGGTAGCAGCAAATGCCGGTAATGATTCCCCTGGATTAGTCAGTCTGAGGAGAATGTAGTTGGCAAAAAGTGTTAGTTTGTGTTCAAGTCAGTGTACCTGGATGCCATGTATGTGTGAGTGGTTGCAGATTAGAGTCATAAGTGGCTCCAGTGCCATCATGTACAGTAGGGGGGATAGGGGACAGCCCTGTCATGAGCCATTAGAAATGGTGAATGATTGTGATATAAATCCACTGTTAGAAACTTTTGCAGACGGATTGCTATAGAGTGTTCTCACTGCTGCTATAAATTGCGGTGGGAAGTTGAACACCCCAAGGAGGAAGGGCCAGTGCAAGCTGTCAAATGCTTTTTCAGCATCTAGAGATAAGAACACACTGTCCCCCCCTTCCCCGCAGGCAATGCATCAGATCTAGTACCTTCCGAGTCCCATCCGCTGCCTGCCCCTAACGAATCCCACCTATTTGTCGTGTACAATGGTCTGTAATATTTCTGCTAATCTGTTGAAAAAGAGTTTTGCGAAAACATTTATGTCTGTATTCAATAACAATATGGGTCTCAGGTTTTAGGCCCGTTCAGGGAGTTTGCCTGGTTTTGGGAGTGTTGTGATGTGTCCCATCAGCATTTCCAACGGTGTATTTCCTGCTTGGAGCATCGCCTGTTTTTCAGTTTAACTCATGGATGGCATTGTGTCTCAGGGCTCTTTTGATCACTGAAAACAATCTCGGACGCCTGTGATAATTAGATTGCCAGGTGAGCGCCATTTAAGGAAAAACTACTGAAGGAGGGTGTTCCACATTATTAAGTAGAGCACCATTTTCATGCAATCTGGGGAAGAAAAAGGATCTCTCTGCTGCCGAAAAGAGTGAAATAGTTCAATGCCTTGGACGAGGTATGAAAACATTAGATATTTCACGAAAACCTAAGTGTGATCATCACACTATTAAGAGATTTGTGGCTGATTCAGAGCCCAGGCGGGTTTGTGCAGATAAAGGCACATTGAGGAAGATTTCTGCCAGATCCATGCATTGGATCAAGAGAGCAGCTGCTAAAATACCATTACATAGCAGCAAACAGATATTTGAAGCTGCTGGTGCCTCTGGAGTACCATGGACATCAAGGTGTAGAGTCCTCCAGAGTCTTGCAACTGTGCATAAACCTTCTATTCGGCCACCACTAACCAATGCTCACAAGCAGAAACGGCTGCATTGGGCAGAAAAATACATGAAGACTAATTTTCAAACAATCCTGTTCACTGATGAGTGCCATGCAACCCTGGATGGTCCAGATGGATGGAGTAGTGGAAGGTTGGTGGACAGCCACCCTGTTCCAACAAGGCTGCGACGTCAGCAAGGCGGTGGTGGAGTCATGTTTTGGGCAGGAATCATGGGAAGAGAGCTGGTCGGCCCCTTTAGGGTCCCCGAAGGTGTAAAGATGACCTCTGCAAATATGTGGAGTTTCTGACTGACCACTTTCTTCCCTGGTACAGAAGGAAGAACTATGCTTTTCGTAATAAAATCATCTTCATGCATGACAATGGACCATCTCATGCTGCAAAGAATACCCCTGCATCAATGGCTGCCATGGGGATAAAAGGAGAGAAAGTCATGGTGTGGCCTCTGTGATGAAACTAACCTCTCTACTGGGTCATGGAGAAGCCTGTGTTACAAAATGCCTTTTGTCCCTATTTTCTCTTATGACAAACTGCCCTGCTTCCCTGGGTTATGGAGAAGCCTGATTGCCAGCCTCCTGCCTCATGACTATGGCCCCCTCTCATCAGCCCATGCTAAACTTAAACCCCATGGCGATTTGACTGTGTTTGTGGGATCTGAGTGCTGTTTGGATATATTGAGCACTCAGATCAAAGCCATCTGAGGATAGGTTGAATGTGGGGGTTCTGTTCAGTATGATAGGAGTTATGTATTTTTGTGTAATTTTGCTGTTATTGTGAATAGAGAAATTTTCTGTACCTGGAGATAGTTGGCTTACCACACCCAGTTAAGCCTATTATCTCGCACAGCCTAACTCTGTGGAACTGGTTTTGGCTCGAAAGCCATGCTTGCAGCTGGTCACAAATGGACTTTGGCCTAACTTTTAAACCCCTGGAGGGAATTGTCTGATTTTTGAGTATGTTTGTATTTGGAGTATGCTGATTCTGAAAATGTAATGTATGTATGTTTTACGTGACTGTGATGTATACTTTTAAAGTTATGAATATTGGGTAAAACTGTGTATTTTCCTGTCTGTGATAATTATGTTAGCCCATTGTGTTCAGTAATTATATCACAGGCAGATGGGAGGATTTTGCTGGAATGAATGGGAGTGTTTTACTGTATATTACGTGTTTCATTGGATGTTCCACAAAACCCTGTGGGTGGTACTAATGTGTAAGAATGTGTATATAAGAACAATAAAAACACAGCTCTGGCTGTTCCTGTTTGACCCTCAACATAGAGCCTCGTCTCATGATTGGGGGATATGACTGCATCTACACTGGGGGATTGCTATACTCTGTATACTCCCCTAGCTATAATCACTAAGGTCTTTTAAGAGCTTGTTCCAGCTTTGCTCTCTGCAGGAAGAGAGATTCGATCTGCAGTGCTTATGGTGTCTGGAGTAGTGCTTGAAGCCCTTGGGAAGTACTAGGAGCATCCATCAATGGAGGTACTCGTCGGAGTACTAGGAGCTCCGTTACAGCCTCCATCCTCCCCTGACTTCAATCCTATTGAGAACCTTCGGAGCATCCTCAAGCAAAAGATCTATGAGGGTGGGAGGCAGTTTACATCCAAACAGCAGCTCTGGGAGGCTATTCTGACATCTTGCAAACAAAATCTTTTTTTTTTTTTAATTCTTTATTTTTGTGTGCATTGTGATTCATACAATAAGAGAATGACATCGTGTCATGAAGATGTGCAAGATTAATACACATAGGAGTAGCGTTACTTGACATAGAAGAACACTGCACTTTTAATTATAGAGAGATATAAATGAGTTAATATAGGAACATGCTTAACAGAAGAGAATCAGGCTAACATGTCTAGATTTGAGGTGCCAGCAGGATGGTCTAACTGAAAGGTAACACTAGACTAGGTGGGTGTTTGGGTGTTGTATGCTACGGGTACCAGGCTAGGTCTTGCAAACAAATTCAAGCAGAAACTGTCCAAAAACTCACAAGTTCAATGGATGCAAGACTTGTGAAGCTGCTATCAAATAAGGGATCCTATGTTAAAATGTAATGTGACCTGTTAAAATGTTTAAAAAAGTTAAAATGTTGTTATAAGTTTGATTGAAATAGGTAAATGAGAAAAATATAATTTGCATAATAATTTGGAACAGGGTGTATTTCACTAATTCCTCTGTTATGTGTTGTGGGTTGTATAGGTTCGAACCGTCCGGTCGTGAGAGGTAACGTATTTTCAAGGACATTTGTTGCTGTCATAATCGTGATGCTAATAGTTTCCCTGCCTTATTACTGTGGGCATATTCTTGAGTTTTGAGTTTTTGTAGCATGTACGCTGTTTTGCTCATGTGCCCCTGAGTAATTTTTGTGTTTGGTCAATGGTGGGTTGAAGGTCAGGTGTGGGCAGTGGTGTATCCTGGTTTTGTGCTGCCCTAGACACACTCACTAACAGACACACTCACTAACAGACACACTCACTCACTAACAGACACACTCACTAACAGACACACTCACTCACTAACAGACACACTCACTAACAGACACACTCACTCACTAACAGACACACTCACTAACAGACACACTCACTAACAGACACACACACTCACTAACAGACACACTCACTCACTAACAGACACACTCACTAACAGACACACACACTCACTAACAGACACACTCTGTGTGCTCCTTTGGGATGTTGTCAAGGCCCCATGATCTCAATTTTCTGGCACCGGCTTCTGGGGAGAGTATTGCCATCTTTCTCCCATCCCTGGTAACCAACACTTTAGTCGAGAATCCCCATCTGTCCGCAGGATCTCCACGATGGGCGCAAAATCCTTTCTCCTGGGAAGCATAGTTGCAGAGAAGTCTGCGAAGATTTGCAGACTACTTGTAGAGTAGTT
This sequence comes from Pelobates cultripes, assembly GCA_933207985.1. Classification (NCBI taxonomy): domain Eukaryota; kingdom Metazoa; phylum Chordata; class Amphibia; order Anura; family Pelobatidae; genus Pelobates; species Pelobates cultripes. The sequence continues at coordinate 323,849,430 of OW240912.1, read as the reverse complement.
ATCCAGGGGCTTGGCCTTGTTCTTGCTGGCTTTGAGTACATGCTCTTTAATATGGAAGTAATGGGCTCGGAGCAGTACATTCCTGGGTGTGGAGTCAGGTAGGTGTCTCAGGCGTGGGACCCAGTGCACGCAGTCCACAAGCAGCATGTCGGCGGGAATCTCCAGAGCATATGCATGCAGAAGGTCCGCCGGGAGTATAGTTTCAGGCACCCCCCTGAGGCAGTGGTTATTGCGAAATGCACAATCCTCCAGATCTGCTAGTTTAGCTTCCGTGTGTTCCAACTTGGACTCCAAACTTTCCACGTGGCTTGCAAAATTATTATGAGCTGTGGCGAATTCATCCATTTTGGACTCTGTCTGGCCTGTGCGTTTGCCGAGCTCTTGCACATCCCTACGCAGGGAGTCCATGGAATGCTGCCATGAAGTGATCAATTTGTGTGAAAGGGCATCGAGTGCCTTGGTGAGATAGCTTGTGGTAAGTTTCCCTGCGGTATCAGATGCCTCTGTATCTTGCTACGAGCTGTCCCCCCCAGAGCCATCGTCACCATCTTTGTTTGAGGCCTGCAGGCTAGTAGGCTCCATTTGCTGTTTGTGTGCAAAAAAAATTAATTTTTCTGCTTTTTAAGCATTCTTCTTGTGTTTATGCTGGGACATTGTGACAATTTGTTTCTCATGTTTTGTACGCTGGGATAGCAATAGATTGAAAGCTCAGGTGCCAGAGGTGTGGATCAGGGGCGGACTGACCACTCGGGCACTTCGGTCATGGACCGAGGCAGTCAGGGGCCCGGCAGCACAGCCATGCTCCAGCTGGAGAGATCAGAGATCTCTCCAACTGGAACGGCCAAAAAAAAAAAAACAAACAATTTTTTAATTGATAGGTTGTGGGGCCCCTGATGCAGCGCGGGGCCCCACAGCCTACCACTCTCTAAATCCCCCTCCCCACCCTCCCATGAGACCTGGCAGCTTCACCTCCTCTCTGCCAGGTCTCCTTCTCCCTGTCCCACGCGGTGCTCTGTGTGATGGGGAGAGGGGCCAGGAAGTGACATCACTTCCTGTTTACTCCTCTCACACAGAGCCCAGCGAGGGGAAGGAGCAGCAGCCTGGGAGAGAGCAGAGGGAGCAGAGACACAGGTAGGTACTAATCACCCCCTCCCCCCTCACTGTCACTAGTCACCCTCCACCCCCCTCACTGTCACTAGTCACCCTCCACCCCCCCTCACTGTCACTAGTCACCACCCTCCACCCCCCCTCACTGTCACTAGTCACCCCCCCCCCCCTCACTGTCACTAGTCACCCCCCCCTCACTGTCACCAATCACCCCC
>OW240912.1:323512659-323848008 GCA_933207985.1 Pelobates cultripes | reverse complement strand
GACAGAGTGAGGGAGGTTGTGACTAGTGACAGTCACCACCTCCCTCACTGTCACTAGTCACCCCCTCCCTCACTCTGTCACCAGTCATCCCCTCACTCTGTCACTAGTCACCCCTTCCTTCCCTCACTCTGCCACTAGTCACCCCTTCCCTCACTCTATCACCTGTCACCCCCTCACTTTGTCACCTGTCACCCCCTCACTCTGTCACCTGTCACCCCCTCACTCTAGTGACAGAGTGAGGGAGGGTGTGACTAGTGTCAGAGAGAGGGAGGGGGTGACTAGTGACAGAGTGAGGGAGGTGATGATTAGTGACAGAGGGAGGGATGGGGTGACTAGTGACAGTCACTGTGTCACCCCCTTCCTCACTCTGCCACTAGTCACCCCTTCCTTCCCTCACTCTGCCACTAGTCACCCCTTCCCTCACTCTGTCACCTGTCACCCCCTCACTCTGTGACCTGTCACCCCCTCACTCTAGTGACAGAGTGAGGGAGGGGGTGATTAGTGTCATAGAGAGGGAGGGGATGACTAGTGACAGAGTGAGGGAGGGAAGGGGTGACTAGTGACAGAGTGAGGGAGGTGATGATTAGTGACAGAGGGAGGGATGGGGTGACTAGTGACAGTCACCCCCTCCTTCACTCTGTCACTGTGTCACCCCCTCCCTCACTCTGTCACCGTGTCACCCCCTTCCTCACTGTCACTAGTCACCCCTTCCTTCCCTCACTCTGCCACTAGTCACCCCTTCCCTCACTCTGTCACCTGTCACCCCTTCACTCTAGTGACAGAGTGAGTGAGGGAGGGTGTGACTAGTGACACAGAGAGGGTGGGGGTGACTAGTGACAGAGGGAGGAGTGACTAGGGACAAAGTGAGGGAGGTGGTGACTAGTGACAGTCACCACCTCCCTCACTTTGTCACTAGTCACCACCTCCCTCACTCTGTCACCAGTCATCCCCCCACTCTGCCACTAGTCACCCCTTCCCTCACTCTGTCACCTGTCACCCCCTCACTCTAGTGACAGAGTGAGGGACGGTGTGACTAGTGACAGAGAGAGGGAGGGGGTGACTAGTGACAGAGTGAGGGAGGTTGTGATTAGTGACAGAGGGAGGGATGAGGTGACTAGTGACAGTCACCACCTCCTTCACTCTGTCACTAGTCACCCCCTTCCTCACTCTGTCATTGTGTCACCCCCTTTCTCACTCTTTCACTAGTCATCCCCTTCCTTACTGTCACTAGTCACCCCCTGCCTCTCTCTGTCACTAGTCCCACCCTCCCTCACTCTGTCACTAGAGTGAGGGCGTGACAGGTGACAGAGGGAGGGGATGACTGGTGACCGAGTGAGGGAGGGGGTGACTAGTGACAGAGTAAGAGATGGAGGGGGTGACTAGTGACAGAGTGAGGGAGGTGGTGACTAGTGAGGGAGGTGGTGACTAGTGACAGTCACCACCTCCCTCACTCTGTCACTAGTCACCCGTTTATTCCCTCACTCTGCCACTAGTCACCCCCTCACTCTAGTGACAGAGTGAGGAAGGGGGTGACTAGTGACAGAGTGAGGAAGGGGGTGACTAGTGACTGAGGGAGGGGTGACTAGGGACAGAGTGAGGGAGGTGGTGACTAGTGACAGTCACCACCTCCCTCACTCTGTCACTGTGTCACCCCCTCCATCTGTCACTGGTCATCCACTCCCTCCCTCCCTCTGTCACTGGTCACCCACTCCCTCCCTCACTTTGTCACCAGTCATCCCCTCACTCTGTCACTAGTAACCCCTTCCTTCCCTCACTCTGCCACTAGTCACCCCCTCACTCTAGTGACAGAGTGAGGGAGGGTGTGACTAGTGACACAGAGAGGGTGGGGGCGACTAGTGATAGAGGGAGGAGTGACTAGGGACAAAGTGAGGGAGGTGGTGACTAGTGACAGTCACCACCTCCCTCACTTTGTCACTAGTCACCACCTCCCTCACTCTGTCACCAGTCATCCCCCTCACTCTGCCACTAGTCACCCCTTCCCTCACTCTGTCACCTGTCACCCCCTCACTCTAGTGACAGGGTGAGGGACGGTGTGACTAGTGACAGAGAGAGGGAGGGGGTGACTAGTGACAGAGTGAGGGAGGTTGTGATTAGTGACAGAGGGAGGGATGAGGTGACTAGTGACAGTCACCACCTCCTTCACTCTGTCACTAGTCACCCCCTTCCTCACTCTGTCATTGTGTCACCCCCTTTCTCACTCTTTCACTAGTCATCCCCTTCCTTACTGTCACTAGTCACCCCCTGCCTCTCTCTGTCACTGTGTCACCCCCTCCATCTGTCACTGGTCATCCACTCCCTCCCTCCCTCCCTCTGTCACTGGTCACCCACTCCCTCCCTCACTTTGTCACCAGTCATCCCCTCACTCTGTCACTAGTAACCCCTTCCTTCCCTCACTCTGCCACTAGTCACCCCCTCACTCTAGTGACAGAGTGAGGGAGGGTGTGACTAGTCACAGAGTGAGGGAGGGTGTGACTAGTGACAGAGAGAGGGAGGGAGTGACTAGTGACAGAGTGAGGGAGGGAGTGACTAGTGACAGAGGGAGGGAGGGAGGGAGTGACTAGTGACAGAGGGAGGGATGGGGTGACTAGTGACAGTCACCACCTCCTTCACTCTGTCACTGTGTCACCCCCTTCCTCACTCTGTCACTAGTCACCCACTCCCTCCCTCACTCTGTCACTAGTCACCCCCTCTCACTCTTTCACTAGTCATTCCTTCACTCTGTCACCAGTCATCCCTTCCTTCCCTCACTCTGCCACTAGTCATCCCTTCCCTCACTCTGTCACCAGGCATCCCCTCACTCTGTCACCAGTCACCCCTTCCTTCCTTCACAGTGACAGAGTTAGGGATGGGGTGACTAGTGACAGAGAGAGGGATGGGGTGACTAGTGACAGAGAGAGGGATGGTGTGACTAGTGACAGAGTGAGGAAGGGGGTGACTAGGGACAGAGGGGGTGACTAGTGACAGAGTGAGGGGGTGACTAGTGACAGTCACCCCTTCCCTCTCTCTGTCACTAGTCACTCCCTCCCTCTGTCACCAGTCACTCCCTCCCTCTGTCACCAGTCACCTCTTCCCTCTCTCACTTTGCCACTAGTCATCTCTTCCCTCCCTCCCCCACTCTGCCACTAGTCACCCATTCCCTAACTCTGACACTAGTCACCCCCTCTCCCTCCCTCTGTCACCAGTCACCCCCACTCACTGTGTCTCCCCCTCACTCTGCCACCACTCAACCCCTCCTTCCCTCACTCTGCCACCTGTCACAACCTCCCACACTCTTCCACCTGTCACCTTCTCCCTCATACACTCTGTCACCTGTCACATATGCATTCACACAGACACTATATACAAAAAGCACATGTAGTCATCCAGACATGCACAAGTACATTCACACAGACTCAAATACAAACATGCATTGATACACAGGTCTTCACAATATACACATCCAAAGGAATGCCGTATTATGAGTTATATTTAACATTTATTTAATGCACGTATATTTGGCCTTCAAAGGGCCTGGGATCTAATTTTGTCCGGGGGCCCCAAAGGCTCTCAGTCCGCCCCTGGTGTGGATTATGCTTCCATTTTGCCCAGCAAGTAGCCACACCCCCATAATAATAATAATAATAATGATGACTGAGTTTAGCTGACACAGTATTGAATGCAAAATCTATTACATAGAGAAGATAAAAATCTGGAACATAACTTCCTATAAATTATATACCAACAGAATTAATATCTGGAACCTGTGGATTAAACATGTTATATTGCCTGGATGAAAGGACATAGGGAATATGATAAATGGGTAGAAAATAGTGGACAATTTGATAGATGTAGTGGGGAACATTAACAAATGAGGAAGTCATAAGTCTATGTTTCCAGAGCACTAAAGAGATAGAACATGTACTGTGGGAACTCACATAGTTACATGGGCTAAAAAGATATGTGTCCATCAAGTTCAGACTTTATCACATCTGTTATTGCTGTTGATCCAAAAGAAGGCAAAAAACCTAGTTTAAAGCGTTTTCCAATTTAACAACAAACTAGGAAACAATTCCTTCTTGATCCCCAAATGGCATTCAGATCTCTCCTTGGATCAAGAAGCTGTCACCCCACATATTAAAAAATATATCCTTGAATGTTATGTTTTTGCAAGTATGCATCCAGTTGCTGTTTAAACATCTGTATGGACTCTGATAAAACCACCTCTTCAGACAGAGAATTCCACATCCTTATTGTTCTTACTGTAAATAACACTGACTGAAAACAGTTCTTTTTGTAATATACAGTGGTTTCTTTGCAGTGAATTGTAATGAATTTTGGACCAAAGTTTAAACCAAACTCATTATGATGGAAAAATCCTGCAATCCAACTTGGTTATAATTACCTGAATATTTTATTTATTCATGACAATACACATTTTTATTTATTTTTTAACCATTCTTTATTTTTTGTAGTCCAGTGCATAACAAGACAGGATGGCAAATATATTCTACAAGAGTACACCCAGATGCATACACAGCAAAACATGTCACGAGTACTGCACATTAAATGAGAACTATCAATTAAATCAGCTGAAACACAGCTCTATTAGAACAGGAGACCAATCACAATATAGCAGAGTAGAACAGTGTGAGAATATAAGAGTGAGATACCACCGGGCAGGTAATTGTAGGTGAGCAGTAGGAGAATAAGGAAAAGATAATGAAGAGAAACCCAGCAATAACATTCATAAAAAAACTGGCTAAAGATGAAGGTCAACATTGCCAAAGATAGGGAGGGCTAGGTGTCCACAAAATAGGCCAGCTGATGAGGAGAGACCCAAAGCTGTCAGCCTATGCCCAGACTGGACAGACTTTTCACACTACTGTGCAGTCTAGGAGGGTAGGTAAAGCTGCTGTGCCAGAGCAAAGCCTCTTCCCAGTCCCAGGCTGGAGTAACTGTATTCTCCCATCCTTGAGAAGGCAGGCAGCCTGCGTGATCTCTGTCGCTACTAACATATTGTCCGCCGTTTTTTGCATTTTTTGTAATAAAGCTGGTCTCCAGAAGGACCTCGTGTAGGAGAAGGGCTTGTGATTGAAGGGACAGCTGCCTTATTAGAAGTGTGAAATGTAGGCACTGAATATACAAATGCCAAGGTCCACACACCACTCTCTGTGTCCCAGATAGTGAATATATACAATACTTGTATGTATAAAGGTATATATCGATGGTATTCCGTATGGTTGGATCCTACAATAATAGAAAACAGTACATAGTTGTGACGAGACCAACCATTGCATTGGAGAAGCCAGGTTGCTCGCCTGTTGCCTTGGGCTTGATTTTCCCCTGCAAAGACAAGAAAGCCGGGTCATTTGGTGCTTGTCCTGTTTGAGCAGTGATAGCCCAGATAGCTATGCCATGGAGCCCATTCGTATAATGAAAGACTATGGGAAAGACTTTGGCTCCATGGCAATTGAACTGTATGTGTGTGCTCTGAGCGCCATTCAGTAATAATGTGCGCTTAGACCTAAGCTATCTGGGCATATGTTGCATGTCTGTATTTTATGTCATAAATGTAACCTTGTGTATTTTATTGTATTTTACTGTCTTTTTGCTGCCATGTGTTCAGTGGAATTTTGCCTCTGTCTTTGGAGATAATTAGATTACTTCTAATTATCTCCAGGATAGAAGACTCTGTGGAACTGGTTTTGGGCAGAAAAGCCATGCTTCCTGTGGTCACAAAGGACTACGATCTATCTTTTGAACCACTGGACCAATTTGTATGATATTGACGTATGTTTGTATTTGGAGTTTGTATTTTGAATCTTTTTCTGCTCGCATGATGTCCATCATCGTCCAACAAAGAAAACGTAACCTTGTAAAATTAGACAGGGAAATTAATGAGATTAAGGATAAACTCCAACCTATGTCAGATATTGAAGAAATGACTATCTCCCTTAAAAGGGTCCAAGAAAATGTTGACAAACAGGAGGAAGAGGTTATTTCTGTTAAAAAAAAGTAAATACATTAGGGACAAGCATGATTATGCCTATGATAGAGTTCGCTCGTTTGCTAAATATAAAAGAAACTATCCTAGGAACTTTTACTCTGGGTATAAACCTAAGAACTATAATGGAAATAATGAAAATGGATATAATAATAATAAATTCCATTCCAAGGAGTATAGTAAATCTACTTTTAAGAATTCTCCTTAACTCAGTGGACCAAATAGGATACAACCTCTCAAACGCAATCAGCAACATACCCCTAATTACGGAAGTAGGTTTAGACCCTTGATGGATGATACTGTCGGTAACAACAGAAATCATGCTGTTAAAAATAAAACTAAATCCTATGCTGAAATTTCCCAACTTCCATCACGTCCTTTTTTAGTACAGGACGAACCTCCCCGCCCACAGAGGTCAAAGAGACCCTGTGATCAGGGAGAAGGGCATGTCGAGCAGGAAGACTGTTGGACCATGAAAAAAAGAGGAAAAAATCACCATTAGGCATCTTCAATCTTTCAGACAAAGTTTTAACTGATAAAGAATTGGAAGTTCTGAATAAGGGCCTAAAATTTGCACCGACCAGTAGTAATAAACCCTTTAATACATTTATAGATGTTCATAAATTCATTCGTAAACTTTGTTTAAAGAAACATTTTAATAAATTTTCCACTAGCGAACAAGGAGATATTGTTAATGATATCTTTGTTCACACTAACTTAAAAGATAGATCCCAATTTTTTCCAAGAAACCATATCAGTGGTGAAATGAAAGTTTTTGAAAAACTAGTTATGAAAGACGTGAGACAAATAACTAAAAAGAAAAAAGGTAATCTTAATTACTCTCAAATTAAAGCCCTTAGGAATCTTCAACAAGATCATAATATCGTTATCAAGCCAGCCGATAAGGGTGGGGGCATCGTTGTGCTGAACGTTGTGGATTATATGGAGGAAGTATACAGACAGCTGAACGATGCCTCCACCTATGTTAAATTAAAGGCTGATCCCACACCAGAAATAAGAAAAAATACACATTATTACTACTAAGTAAGGGCATGGAAGATTGCATTCTCAACAAACATGAGTAAAAATATCCAAACATATCAGTGTGTCGTATACCAGTTTTTTACATCCTCCCAAAAATTCACAAGGATATTAAAAACCCTCCCGGAAGGCCCATAGTATCCGGGATCGGCTCTATACTAAGCAGGTTATCTGAATATATAGACAGATTACTCCAACCTTTGGTGATTTCACAACCTACGTACCTCAGAGATTCCACCCAGTTATTAAACATCCTACAGAACATCCAGTGGGAGGAGGACTACCATCTAGTAACATGTGACGTGTCCAGCCTTTACACTTTCATTTCACATGAGTTGGGTTGTGACGCTGTTCAACATTTTTTGACACTAAGTAATAGGTTTGTTGAGAGCCAGATCCAGTTTATTATAGATAGTATTCGCCTCATACTCGCTAACAATTTCTTTTGGTTCGATGGTCTATTTTTCTTGCAGTTAGTCGGTAATGCGATGGGGACCAGATTCGCTCCTAGTTACGCTAACTTATTTATGTCCCGTTGGGAGGAGACTTTCGCAGATATATCGACGACATCTTTTTTATTTTGAAGGGTACTAAAATTTCTTTGGACCTTTTTTTAGAAAGTCTCAATGATAACCAGAGAAATATTGTCCTAACCAGTCAAATCAGCCAAACGTCTGTCCAGTTCTTGGACCTAGAGATTTATGTTGTTAATAATCATATTCTCACGAAAACTTTTTTCAAACCAGTGAATGTAAATGGGTACATTGACACCACCAGTTGTCACTATGACCCGTGGTTGCGCAATGTACCCAAAAGCCAATTTAATCGTATTTTTTAAAACTGTAGTGATATTAAAGAATATGAAAAACAGGCAGGACGCCTAAAAAAATTTCTTTGTGGAAAAGAAATATGACTCCACAATTTTAGACTATCAGATTCAGGAGACTAAATTAATAAATAGAGAATCTTTATTAAAATACAAAGATAAACAAATAAACAAACGGACAGAGGAACCTCTTTTGATTTTAGACTATAGTGGTGATGCTAGCCATATTAAATCAATTATTAATAAATATTGGCATATCTTGCAAACTGATGAAGGTCTTAATGACATCATCAGCAAAAACCAAAAATTGTATATAGAGGCACAAAAAACTTTCAAACCCTATTAGTTAAAAATCATATAAAAACTAATGTCACTAGTACTAATGTTTTTAATCAGAAATCTGGTTTTTACCTGTGTAAAATGTGCACAGCCTGTAAAAGGACAAAATTTAAAAAAGACATTTACATTAAATTTACGTCCAATATATCACAAAAAGAATATAAGATCAACTCTATTCTCACTTGCCACTCTAGCAACGTAATATATCTCTTTTGGTGTCCTTGCGGATTACAATACGTGGGAATGACCACAAGGACTTTAAAAACTCGCATGATGGAACATTTGGGCAATATACAAAGAGGATATGCCAAACACAACGTCTCTGCACATTTTGCACAACACCATAATAGTGATCCTTCCCTTGTTAGTTTTATTGCTATAGCCCAAAAGAAAAAGGATTGGAGAGGTGAAGACAATTTTAAAGAACTCTGTAAATTTGAAAGTAGGTGGATTTTTGAGTTGAATACCTTATCTCCCAAAGGTCTTAATTTAGATTTTGAGCTGGCCCACTTTTTATAGTTAGATATACACCTCTCTTTTATTTCTATTTTTATTTTTATTTACATTCATATTTATTCTTATGTTTATCACCATTATTTTTATTTTTATATTTATTTTTATTTTTATTTTTATTTCTATTTTTATTCATTTTATTCATTTTTTATTTATTTTTTTAGTTTTATTTTGTTTTTATTTTATATTGTTTTACTTATATCCACTATTATTATTAATATTTTTTATTTTATTTTATTATTTTCTATTCTACATATTATTATATATTTGTATTTATTTTTTATATATTTTTATATATTTTTATTTATATTTATTCCTCCCTTATATTTTTCTTTAATATATTTTTCTTTAGTTTATTGTTATCATTATTAGTTTTCCCATATTTATCTTCTATAGTTGTCTTCTGTCTTAATATTAACATTATTATCTTCTTCTGATCTTGGACCCACCAATCCTTTTATATGGGCTGTAGCTATGTACCATAGATGTGATATATTTGTACCATACCATACAATACTTTTTCTTTTCTACAAGAGATTCCTATGGACATTATTTATTTATATATATAATTGTGTAATTTTAATGTTTTATCCATGTATATGCGCTGTTTATAAGCTTCCCATAGATGCCCATTCACATAATGGAAGCCTTTGCTTCAACTGGGAAAACAACCTGCAATGAGTACAACCGATAAAATGAGCACCGGAAAACCGGAAGTGACGTGAGACGCCGGCAAGCCGAACTTCCGCCCACGTGAACGGCAGCCATAGAAGCGGCGGATTGAAAAGGAAAAGCAGCCAGATGAACTTTTCATGCACTGAATAAAACTCGGACTGAGTCTGCATTATTATTACTTTTTGTATTATTATATACAACTTGTATAGTTGTTTTTTATATATTTTTATCTACAATAAATTTGTTCATCTTTTCATCATTACTGCTGCTTCTCCTGATTCTGAGGGATACCGTGGAGACTCTGTGCTTAGCCTGTAGAGGCACCCTTGGGCATTATACACAGAGCCTGGCACGGCTCTGTAATCCGTGAGTGGATCCATTTATTTTTATTTTCCATAATTTACATACAGTCTATACTATGTACTGTTTTCTATTATTGTAGGATCCAACCATACGGAATACCATCGATATATACCTTTATACATACAAGTATTGTATATATTCACTATCTGGGACACAGAGAGTGGTGTGTGGACCTTGGCATTTGTATATTCAGTGCCTACATTTCAAATTTTGTGTTTAAGGTGTTGGGGAACACTTATTATTCCACCACTGTTTCTGTGTTTACTTTACCCAATTTTATTGTGTAAGCGCCATTCACTTCTCTTTTCTTATTTCTTATTAGAAGTGTGGCCTCCCCCTGCGGTGTCTCCTTATGTCCTCAATCTGGACCATAACCCGGTCCACCATCTTTATAGTTCTGGGGTAGCCCAGAAGTGGGCAAAGATTGCCTCCAGTTTTGAGATGATGTAGCAAGAGAGATCAGTGGAGTCAGAACACAATAGGACCAGGCTCTGTGTCACATAATCTGTTGCGTTTGCCATATTGCAAGACACAATCCCTCACCGGGTGAGTATGGAGAAGGAAGTCCTCCATAGCACTAAGAACTCAAGGTAAGTAGCCCAGCGGTGACCAGGATAACCCTCCATCTGCCGGGGGTGGGATATGAGACTTGTAATCAAGCGGTTCAGATAAAAGGAGACCGGCCGCATCTCCTACCATGAGTCCAGACACAGGCCTCAGGATACCTCTACCATAAAAAATATACTCCTAAAGATTGGGTGCTTTAGGTCACAAGTTGTCCAAGGTCACTAATCTAACTTAGTTGCTTGTGGCCCTGTGAATATGGCAGAATTTCACATGTTTTGAGGCAAGTAGTTGAGAATAAAGTGAGGAGCTCCATCAACCTGTATCCCGCTCATGTAGCAGACAAGCTCCCCCCACCATACAGATTTTTTAAGCATAAACTTTACTTTAAAGGAACACTAGTGAACACAAACATGTATTCCTAACACTTTAGTATTAAACTAACTATTTGTCCCCAGCCCCCCTTAGATCATAGTAAAGAGATGATTTTACTCACCTTTTCTCCCACACTGCGCCGGGCTCTCCGTGGCTGGCCTTGCCGCCTTCTTGATCATCTCAGCCAGTCCAATGCTTTACTAAGGAAAGGCTTTTTGAGGCTATTGAACATGCACGGCAAAATTCCATGCTGGGGTAATCAGCATCACCTCATTGAGATGCATTAAATCAATGCATCTCTATGGGGAATGTTCAGCATCTCCATGAAGAGAGTGGAGACGCTGAACGCCAGTGCTTCACACTGTGCAGCACTGACCTAGGAAGCAACTCTAGTGGCCATCTGAGGAGTGACCCCTAGAGGTGTTACTAGGCAGTGTGTACATTAAAAAGCCTGGAGTGACATTCTATACACACACTTACGCTGTAATGGTTCTAGTGATTATAGTGTCCCTTAATTTTCTTTGTAGAGAAAGTATATGTACTCTGTATATAGATGTCTGTGTGTCTATCTGTACTCATACAGGATATATTATATGGGTTAGAATTCCCTTTTTTACCACTAAAGAGAAAATGTGCAAATAACTATGTAATCCTGCTCATCCCTGGAGTGATACTTATCTACATGTGAAAATAGGATATTGCTTTGAATTAATGCAGAGTTTCATTTTTATCCCTTCTCAATGTCATTTTACACTGCTTCTTCATTGTCGGCACGCTTCCCTTGTTTTGTCAGTCATCCGATCCGATATCTATCAGGGAGAGGTTAAGCTGCGTAATTGCTATACAGAGATATGTTTGGCATTGCCATTTTACTTTACTATTGAGCTTGAAAGGCTTGAGCAGTCTTAAGATCTGTACTCATAGATCTGAATTTACTACATAAAATTTCCTTTTATATTTACTTTTTATACAGATAACGAAATGGTTCAAATGTATCATTTGATGTTTAAAATGTTATCTCAGTAAGGACAGTACTTCCAGTAGTGCACTGTGCAGGAAAGCACATTGCGTGTAGCATCATAACAGGTCTACAAAGCAGCAGGGCGCATGAACATTTGCAGTTATCCAATTTTCTTTGTTATTGTAACACACATTAAGCACATTAAGAAGGTTTTGAGCCTGGTGTGATAATAGTTCTATTAAAGCCTTCTTTCCTGCTTATAGTTAGTACAAAATGGCAAAAATATTGTCAGCAAGACTAAAGTTGTGCTTGTTAAAGTTATTTCAGTGAGGCATCACTTGGATTACTTAAAATGTAATTTTGTCTAATGCAAACATATATCATATGTCACAACATTTCAAAAGGACAATGAGGGACACTTTCATTTTATAGGTGAGTGAGGGTGTTGTCAGGGTGGGGCTGTTCTGGACAATGTGTCCAACTGAAATGAAATTTAGAACCAGAACAATGTTTCTTATTTACATAAACTGATTTCCAAACACATTTATTGTAGTTTAAAGACACATTAGTGTGAGTATCATAGGTGTGCGCACAGGGTGTGCCGGGTGTGCCTGGGCACACCCTAATCAAGCCTCCGTGCTGCACTGCTGGCGATTTAGGCACCTAAATCACCTAAGGGCAGACTAACATGCCAGGTCCTCGGTGTCCTATGACCGAGGACCCAACACAGGAGGGGGCCCGGCAGCATTGTATGCAGTGTCAAGTCTGTCCGGGGAAAGAGCCAGCCTTCAGTCTGCAGCTCCACAGGGAGTGAGCTGCAGACTGAGGTGTCTCGCGATCTCCAGCCTGTGAGAGCGTTTCCGCGGGTTACCTCCACACACCCTGTCAACCACACCCTGACATCCCCACGCACACACACGGTCACCCCATACACATACACTATCACCATTCCCAAACACTTTCAGCCCCCACACGGCAACGCTCGATTCCTTGTGGTGCCGGGACTCACGAGAAGAGCCGTCACCTGGTGAAGCTGCAGAGGACCACCAGGGAATATGCTGACAATCCCTGCTCCCTTGATGCAGGTACGAAAAAAGGAGGGGGGTAAACACTTAAAAAATATATTAAAATAAGTACAATTAAATGAAATAGCTGCTCCCCTCTCAGACCCCTATCCTAGCCTGCAAAGCTTCTCTCACACTACAACCCACCCCTCACAATCACACACACTGTACCCCACACACACTGCACCCCTCACAATCATACACACTGTACCCCACACACACTGCACCCTTCACAATTACACCACACTGTACCCCTCGCAATTTCACACACAGTACCCCTTACACAGTGCACCCCTTACACGCTGCACCCCTCACAATCACGCACACTGCATCTATGTATATTTGTATTTTTATATATATGTATGTATATATGTATGTATACTTATGTATGTGTGTGTATGTATATATAAAAATACAAAACCGCGCTAACTAGAATTAAAGAGTTTAGCAGTTCCGAAGTGCCGAATCGAACCGAATGCCATTGGTCCAAATTGCCGAAGCAGGGACAATTTTTTACTCACCCAAATTTACAAACCGAACCAAAAAATTTTTTTTGCCCATGTACATGCCTAGATGCTAGGCCTTGTAGTTGGAATATTTGGTGAAGAGCCTGAGGCAAGATCATAAAAAAAATTTCTGTTGGCCATGGGGTCAGTTCTGGTATAAACTGCACAGAGGATTGGAACAATGCACGACCATTGCTTCATTTGATAAAGAGCTGTGATTAGGCTCTACTCCAGTGGCAGACAGTTGCAGATTTGGAGCCAAAATACTGAGAACATAAAGGTGAAGGGAGATTATTGTAATTATTGTATACACACAGGACACAGCTGTTTAGCATCACAATCCAATTCCCAAGAATGCAGACTGGGAAGATCTGCAATAGCTCTGTAGTGAGATTATTTTAATGGAGTGCTAACACTTTTGTTTTTATTTCTGTATATTTTTAAATAAATTGTGGTAAAGCAAAACAAGATTTTCAGATTGTATTTAACAGAACAGTAACAGAAAACAATTTTCTGTCTTGAAAGGGAACTCTCGAGCAGGTAATACATTTGTAGATCTTTATATTTTTTTGTACTTTTAGGTGATATTTTGGGTATTCTGTATCTATAGTTATATCGATTGATTTGTCTACCTACATACATTTTAAGCATACCCTTTATCGTTAAGATATAGCACTCCACATGAACATCTGTCAATGTATCTATTAATCCTAAAAACATACACATACTTAAATAAAATCTGTTATTGATTAAAATCCTTATAAAACTGAAATCCATATTACGTGCTTGTTAATGTTTGATATCTGCGCTAATGGCTAGTATCAGATGAAAGACATCATTTCTCTTAATAGTTGTAACTTTTCAGAATTCACACACTGGAGTATATAGTTCCCATATGACATACACGGTATGTTTCCTGGTTAGATAAATAATTTCTTTACTCTTGTACTCCGTCTTTAACCTCATGTGCCTCAGTATCAGTTACATGAGATTTGTTTTCAGTCACTGCATCAGAGAAAATACATATCATTCTAGAGGTCGTTTTCATTTTCATTGAGAGTTATATGAGTAAGATGTGCTATTAAAGGGTCACCCAAGGACCATGACAACTTTGCATCATCGCAATGGTTGTGGTGCAGAGAATGCTCCACTCCCTGACTACCTGGCCAGAGTGGCTTATAACTGCAATGATTTGTAAAAATTGCTGCTGCTTTAAGACTGCCCCTCGGATCAGTAAAGCAGACAACTTTCTCTTTTCCTGTCCAAGATATTTCCAAATTTTGTGTGGTGAAGGTTGAGTACATTTTCCCTTTACTCCCCAGCATGTGTGATTGACGGCACATGAGATCATTGCACACACAATCCAGTTTGCAAAACTGTAATGTAAGCTTTGGGTAGGCTGTAACCAGTCTGGAATATATAATAAATAGAATCACATAAGATGATGATATTATTATTATTATTATTATGATCTGAAATATGTTATTGGTAGTTAAGAAAATTTAGAGTAGGAGTAGGATTGAGTGAGTGAATGAATGAATGAACAAATTAGCGAATGAATTACCTAGTCAAAAAAGGAAAAAAATGCATTTTATCATATTAGACGAGATTACAATGGCCATTTTAAGACCTTTTATCATTACCATATATTGCTATACTATTCTATAAAAATGAGTGAAAATATGATTTTAATAAGACATTCTATATGTTAAGTATAGCTTTTTAGTGTTCTAATTTATGCTCCAGTGGAGCTGAAAAATAATTAAATCAATCACAATAATTGTGTACTGGCATATTAAACTGTGCAGTGCTGGGTGTATTTTCAAACACAATTTTGTTTTTATTTTTTCAGATAACGTACTCGATATTTAGAATTGAAATGGTTATTTTTCCAGGTTTTGAGTTTAGCGATAGGAAAAACTTTGTAGTTCTTCATTTTAACCCTTGCGACTGGCAGAACAGATTAAAAGCTCTTTTTCGTTTCTAAGACCAAGTATGAGATGCAAACGAGAAATGAATAATGCAAATTCAACAAGAGATAAACTGTCCTTTCTGGCTCGGAGCCATTACAGGGCCATCAGCTGAAATGTCACTTGTAGGCACCAAATTGTCTTGCTAGCTTTGACTGTTTAGATGTACAATATCCTCTTAGGACCATTACAATATTGCTTTTTTATTAACCGTTTAACACATAAAGCTAAAACTTGATATTATATTTCTTAAGCTGTGTGTATAATATATAAATATGTTTTACATACACACACACAACACACACACACACACAAACACACATATATTTATACATGCACACACACATAAGTTCCAGATAAACAAGTAAATGTTCAGTAGAATACATAGGAAAAGCGTGACTATCTTTTTTTCCATAGGACATCATTTCAGAAGATAACTGGTTTAAGTCAATGATTTGATGGAAATATAATTTTGATCCTGCAGAGTTTTCCCATTTTTTTGGAGCAATCATCAACATCTGATCCTTTTCATGCATGTCTATAGCATTTGGCGTGGGCAGTTTATAGAAGGGGCTGCCAAACTCCATCTGCATCAAGCTTCGAAAACAGCAAACAAGCACAAATTTTAATGTAATCTTCAAGTATTTCCTTCAATAAGCACAGCGTGTATCCTGTGTGTGACAGAACCAATTTTATAGCAGTTATGGATTTGACTAGAATGCAGTCACCTCAAGTTTATATATACACCGAAAATGATTGTCAAAGATTAAAGACTTCGCAATCAATTCTACAGTGTTCTGTAGATGTTCTGGATTCTCAGTCACACAAGACAAAGAGACATGTTGATGATATATTAGTATTATTATGAAAGGAATGCTGACTATTTCCTGAGCAAAGCAAACTAAAATGTGTTCTGGTCACCCCATCTAAACCCATGCCTGCTCAATTTCACTTACATAAGAAATGCTTAAATTACCATTGTATGAAATAAATCTCTATGTACTTCTTGTTCCTTGTCACTTGCTGCACTCAGGGAATATAACTCGGAGATGACTTGGTTTGTTGAGGTATAAAGATATTGAGAAAAACAAAAGACTGAAACATTGTTTTACAGCAGGTTCGTGGCTATGTTTTTAAAGAAATATATCATAGTTTAAAGAAATGCATAAAACAGGATTTGTTAGGAATAGCCCTCTTTTTTCAGTATCCACATTTACTAAGTCAAAAAAAAATATATATATATATATATATATATATTTATATATATATTCAATGTATTACATTTTTATTGAAAAGTTTCAGTTTATATTTCAACTTCAACATTTTACAAATACAGATACAGATAGCACGCCACATGTAGATTACAAAGTCTTCACAAGATAAAGCAAGGAAAGGAATATACAGAAGAACTGTTTTCGGGCACAGGATATTAGCTTATAAAATGGAATATGCGCATATTCTGATTATATCTTCACAGAGACTAGGTCAAATTTAAGTAGAGAACCTGAAATCTGATGCACCATATGTTTGTACAGCCTGTTATTTGCCAATCTATCTCGAGCACCTCCGTCCTCCACTTGCTAGCTATAGTGACCTTGGATGCTACCAGGGTGTACATCATCGTTCGTTGTGATAAAGTAAGTGCTACAGGCAACATGTCTCAAAGATATATCTCAGGTAAAAGCTGAAGGTCAACACCTGATAATGTTCATATGAAGGATTGTATCTGCTTCTAGAAATTATCAAATTTAGGGCAAGACTAGAAGATGTGCATGAGGGCCCCTATCTCATCGCCAACATTCTAGGGAGGATATAGGGAATAGATGTGCCAATCCTGAAGGGGTCATGTACCAACTCATCTGATATTGATTCTAGGTCATTTAGACACTTTAAAGTGCAATGTGTACGTATGCAAGCCTGGTCCCATTATTCAGGCTAAGATTGTTTGCCAACCCCTTCTCCCATTGGATCAATTTCTTCTCCCATTGACAGCTTAGTGGTCTTCGAAAGTTCTGCCAGTAGGGAGTAATACAATGTCAGGGGCTTCAGACCCTTGCCCAGTCCTAGACATTTCCTGCCAAAGGCAGTCAAGTTGGCACTATATAGATACTTAACTTGATTCAATTGTAATATGTGCTTTACACGTAGGTATGTAAATAACTCTCTGGCAAGTTATGAATAATTGAATCCAGCAAAAACATTTGAGATACTCTATAGATTCCTGCTGCACACCAACTGTCCAATTTCAAAGAATAGGTGTAATGTGTGAGGCTCTCTTGAGGGGTCAATGCTACGAGATGGGTGGAATTAGGGAACCATGGGCCACCCTAAAAAGGTGAGGAGTGTCCATTCCAACATTTGTTGGTATTTTGGGTGCAATCTCCTGGGATGCCAAAATAGCTGAGGAAGGATATAACACCTCATTTTCCACTTCAATTTCCATGGGCAGTTTACCACCAAGGTAAGGGGCAGGGACTTGGCCAAGACAACAGTCATGTAATAAATTGCCAAGTCAGGGACTCACGACTCACAGTCCTTCCATTTTTATTGGTAGCCAAATAGCTTTTAAGTAAAATTCTTTGGGGCCTTCATTTCCAAATGTGGGCTAATGTGTGCTACTATATGTGCTACTACTGCGGTCGGTCATGTGTTGCGGCCCCGGCTATGTGTTCAGGGGCCCATCGGGTAGCCCATGCTGTTAGGGCCACCCAATGCAATGTATTTGCAGGGGGCCCGGTAAGCACTGCGACAGACTGAGTTGGGAGGAAATGACAGCCCCGGTCACTTTTCCCAGGTTACACAGAGCCTGCGTGGGAGGAAGAGGAGGAGAGGAGGGAGTCAGAGTGGGAACTCTGTCTCCCATCAGCCTGAGCCACAGGACCCCAGGGAAGTCACCTTCCTGCCCCTAAAATATAGGAAACAGAAGGGTGACTAAACCATTGTCCATGTGTGATTGTATGTGTGTGTCTCTGTATGTATGTGTGTGTGTGTGTCTATGTATGTGTGTGTGGCTGTATGTATGTGTGTGGGTCTCTGAATGTATGTGTGTGTATCTGTATGTGTGTGTGTCTCTCTGTATGTATGTATGTATGTCGGTGTGTGCATCTCTGAATGTATGTGTGTGTGTATCTGTATGTGACTCTCTGTATGTATGTATGTCGGTGTGTGCCCTATGTATCTGTATGTGTGTCACTGTTTGTATCTGTATGGGTGTCATTCTGTGTATTTTAATGTTGGTCCTTAAGTGTTTGTGTATCTGTCTGTATGTGTGTCTGTGTAACCGCACGTGTGTCTGTATATCTGTATTTGTGTCAGTGTTTGTATCTATAGGCGTGTCTTTCTGTGTATCTCAAAGTGTGTAATTCTGTGTGTCTGTGTATCTCCATGTGTGTCTGTGTATACAGGGAGTGCAGAATTATTAGGCAAGTTGTATTTTTGAGGATTAATTTTATTATTGAACAACAACCATGTTCTCAATGAACCCAAAAAACTCATTAATATCAAAGCTGAATATTTTTGGAAGTAGTTTTTAGTTTGTTTTTAGTTATAGCTATGTTAGGGGGATATCTGTGTGTGTAGGTGACTATTACTGTGCATAATTATTAGGCAACTTAACAAAAAACAAATATATACCCATTTCAATTATTTATTATTACCAGTGAAACCAATATAACATTTCAACATTCACAAATATACATTTCTGACATTCAAAAACAAAACAAAAACAAATCAGTGACCAATATAGCCACCTTTCTTTGCAAGGACACTCAAAAGCCTGCCATCCATGGATTCTGTCAGTGTTTTGATCTGTTCACCATCAACATTGCGTGCAGCAGCAACCACAGCCTCCCAGACACTGTTCAGAGAGATGTACTGTTTTCCCTCCTTGTAAATCTCACATTTGATGATGGACCACAGGTTCTCAATGGGGTTCAGATCAGGTGAACAAGGAGGCCATGTCATTAGATTTTCTTCTTTTATACCCTTTCTTGCCAGCCACGCTGTGGAGTACTTGGACGCGTGTGATGGAGCATTGTCCTGCATGAAAATCATGTTTTTCTTGAAGGATGCAGACTTCTTCCTGTACCACTGCTTGAAGAAGGTGTCTTCCAGGAACTGGCAGTAGGACTGGGAGTTGAGCTTGACTCCATCCTCAACCCGAAAAGGCCCCACAAGCTCATCTTTGATGATACCAGCCCAAACCAGTACTCCACCTCCACCTTGCTGGCGTCTGAGTCGGACTGGAGCTCTCTGCCCTTTACCAATCCAGCCACGGGCCCATCCATCTGGCCCATCAAGACTCACTCTCATTTCATCAGTCCATAAAACCTTAGAAAAATCAGTCTTGAGATATTTCTTGGCCCAGTCTTGACGTTTCAGCTTGTGTGTCTTGTTCAGTGGTGGTCGTCTTTCAGCCTTTCTTACCTTGGCCATGTCTCTGAGTATTGCACACCTTGTGCTTTTGGGCACTCCAGTGATGTTGCAGCTCTGAAATATGGCCAAACTGGTGGCAAGTGGCATCGTGGCAGCTGCACGCTTGACTTTTCTCAGTTCATGGGCAGTTATTTTGCGCCTTGGTTTTTCCACACGCTTCTTGCGACCCTGTTGACTATTTTGAATGAAACGCTTGATTGTTCGATGATCACGCTTCAGAAGCTTTGCAATTTTAAGAGTGCTGCATCCCTCTGCAAGATATCTCACTATTTTTGACTTTTCTGAGCCTGTCAAGTCCTTCTTTTGACCCATTTTGCCAAAGGAAAGGAAGTTGCCTAATAATTATGCACACCTGATATAGGGTGTTGATGTCATTAGACCACACCCCTTCTCATTACAGAGATGCACATCACCTAATATGCTTAATTGGTAGTAGGCTTTCGAGCCTATACAGCTTGGAGTAAGACAACATGCATAAAGAGGATGATGTGGTCAAAATACTAATTTGCCTAATAATTCTGCACTCCCTGTATATATGTGTCTGTGTATCTGTGTGTTAGTTTGTGTGTCTGCATTTGGGTGTGTTTATGTGTGTCTGTGTATTAGCATGTGTGTCCGTGTATGTATCTGTATGTGTTATATTGTATGTATCTGCATGTATGTCAGTGTGTTTGTATAAATGAGACACATTGAGGGGTGTGAGTGTGATACATGGAGGGGTTGGGGGGGTCGAGACGTATGGGGGGCCACAGGGCAATTTTTGCACCTGGGCCTCGTGGTTTCTAGTTACGCCTCTGTGTGTGCATTTAATATTTTTTGGAACTTGCTCAGTAGAGTAGAGGGTTCTATTGGGACCGTATTGAACAAGTACAAGATACTAGGGAATACCATCATTTTCACTAGGTTTATACGGCGATCACAGGACCTCATTGGCCGGTCCATGCATGATCCGCGCTATCTGATCAAAGATCTCCCTCCCTGGCCCACTTGCACAGACATGCGGTTGGGGAGGTAGGGAGAGAGGACCCAGTGGAGCTCTATCTTGAGCCATGGCAACGCTCCCAATCTCGCGAGAATGAACTCTAGCCCCACAGGCTAGAGTTCACTCACCACTAGGACCAACAAGGATGGCAGCAGCACGGCCCCCCCTCCTAGGCTAAAGGTAAGAGGGGAGGGGGGAAACAATGACTCACACACATCACTCTCACACACAACACTCTCACACACATCACCCTCACACACAACACTCTCACACACATTACCCTCACACACATCATTCTCACATACATCACCCTCACACCCAACACTCTCACACACACATTACCCTCACACACATCACCCTTACACACAACACTTTCACACAGACACATCACTCTCACACACATCACCCTCACACACAACAATCACTCACACAACACTCCCGGCTCCCTCTCACACACATTACCCTTACACAAAAAGCACTCTCACACACACACGTCACCCTCACACACACACACAGCTCCCTCACACACACAGCTCCCTCTCACACACATTACCCTCACACAAAAAGCTACCTCTCACACACACACCTCGCACTCAAAGCACCCTCACCCTCACACACACACACACTGCACCCCTCTCACACACACTTTACCCCTCACACACACACACAGCATGCACACAGCACCCTCACACACACAGCACCCTCACACACATACATTTCACCCCTCACACACACTGCACCCATCACACACACACACTGCACCCCTCACATACACACATACTGCACCCCTCACATACACACATACTGCACCCCTTACATATACACTACACTTCTCACACACACCCACTGCACCCTTCACACACCCACTGCACCCTTCACACACACACAATACTTCCAAACACACACACACACACATATATATTTATATACACTACAGAACCCCTCACACAAACACTGCACCCCTCACACACATACTGCATCCCCTATACACACACTCTCTACAGCCCCTAGCCACACATGCATTACATTACACCACAAACACAACATGACTAAAACCAACCTTATTACACAATACCACACCACAATCAGCTCACTCTACACACACGCAATCCCACAAGCAGGCTCCAAACACATGCACAATACTCTTTCCTGGCCCTTTTGTCTCCTGGTATCCCATTTATAGAGACACCAGAGACAAGTTGCAAGGAAACACAGGGCAAGCATGTTATTAAATTTGCTTGCACTGTGTAGAACAAATACATTGAACCAACATGCTCACTTTGAGAAGGGGCGTGTTTGTCATTGGTGATGACAAAACACACCCTCTCTGCCCCGCTCCTTTCTTAGTGGGCCTCTGTGATTAAAAAATGAAAAATCTGTTCAAAATTTTTTTACCAGTCGGGCCCTGGGTTACACAGCTAAAACAGAGAAACTGTGACAACATAACAGCATTCTGCTGCCTTCCCAATTTATCTAATTTAGGACGGATTGTCCCTATTTTGGGTCCATCTGTCCCTCTTTTCTGTCCAAATGTCCCTCCTTTCTAGGCATGTGCATGGGAAAAAAAATCGGTTCGGTTCGGCATTCCAAAATTCAGGACTTCGACACTTCGACGCTTCGGCAATTCAACACTTCAGCATTTCGACACTTCGGAACTTCAGCACTTCGACACTTCGGAAATTCGGAAATTCGGGACCTCGGCAATTCGGGACTTCGGTATTAGGGAATTATCTACCAAAAGGCTGAAAGACCTACCTGAGCAGTGGGTGGGGGCCCTAAAAACTAATTAGGGGGGGACCTAATGTCCTCCCCGTGGCTTCCGACCCTGAGCTGTGGGTGGGGGCCCAAAAACTAATTAGGGGGGACCTAATGTCCTCCCCCCTGGTCCCCAAACCCCTAGTCTCCCCCCTCCCAAAAAATGAACCCCTACCTACCCCCCTCAGCCTAAAAATAATGAGGGGGGACCATTTAACTAAGTACCTGAAAAAAAAATAAAACTTACCATTTGATGTTTTCTTTCTTCTAAAATCTTCTTTATTCAGCCCCAAAAAAGGCCAAATAAAAAGCCATAATAAACGATGCACTTTAAAAAAAACAAAAAAACATCTTCACCCGACGAGGGCTCAGTGCAGACTGAGCTCTGTAGGGCGGGGGAAGGCTTATAAAGCCTTGCCCTGCAATTAGGCTCAGAGCACTCTGATTGGTGGGTTTAAGCCATCCAATCAGAGTGCTCTGACAGGTAAATGAAGAGACTGACAGGTAAGTCTCTACATTTACCTGTCACAGCACTCTGATTGGTTGGTTTGAAATGCACCAATCAGAGTGCTCTGTGTCATTTTACACAGCGTGGGAAAGTTCTTTGGAATTTTCCCACGCTGTGTAATTTGACTCATAACTCTCTGATTGGTGGGGGCCAGGGGGAGGACATTAGGTCCCCCCCCAAGTGGCATTTAGGGCCCCCACCAACCGCTCAGTGATGGGGGCCAGGGGGGAGGACATTGGGTCCTCCCCTTCTGATTTAGGGCCCCCACCTGCCGCTCAGGGGTGAGGGCCGGGGGGAAGGACAATAGGTCCCCCCCATTACTTTACTTTAGGGCCCCCACCCGCCGTTCAGGGGTGGGAGCCGGGGGGGGCAATAGTTACCCCTTTTAGGTTTGGAGGGAGAGGGCGGACGTGTTTTTTTTGTTGTTTGTTTGTTTGTTTTTTACAGTGAGCAGCCACTCGCGGTATAGCGAGTAGGGGCATAATTTACTAATACTAAGTAATCTTTACTTAGTCTTAGTAAATTTGGCTGAAAGACCAATTTAGGTCTTTTAGCCTTTTAGTAGATAGCTACCTAATACCGTGGGAATTAGGGAGTTATCTACTTATTCATTCCTGTCATTACATTGACTGGCCAAGTAACTTAAATTTTATATGAATGTGTGTTACTTGAAGTGTTGCAAATGCTTACAGCTGAATCCTGGCTACTTTTTTTTTATTATTATTTAAAATTGTATAAAGTGTAACATTCTTCTTTTTCCACTGGGTATGTATATTAGTACTTAGGCAATACTGTGCTTCGGCAATTCGGCACTTCGGAAATTCTGTAATTTTGGAACTTCGGGACCTCGGTAATTCGGCAATTCGGCACTTCGGCTATTCGGACATTCGGAAGTACCCGAATGTCCGAATTGCCCGAAATTTGTCCGAATTCATATTCGGCCCGAAACGAATTGCACATGTCTACTCCTTTCTAAGAGCTCCATATTGTTGGTGTGTCTGAGTGTATAACACATCTCCACAGCAATAATATTTACAGTAATGTGTTTTTAAATTACAATAAATGTATTTGGAAATCAGTCTTTGTAAATAAACTGCATTGTTTTTGTTTCAAATTACATTTTAGTCACATAAAATAATAGTAAGCCATCTAAAATTTCTGAGAACAGGCCTGTCCCTGGCCTTACCCCGACTCACACCCTTAAAATTAATATGTCCATCTTTGTATATTTGAAATGTTGAGACATATGCATTCTGCATTTATTGAATAGACCCCACACTACCACAGTATTCTAGTTTATGTTAACATTTTCATATCTGACATTTCTCTGTTAAACACGTCTATATTTGCAATTCTTAAATAATGCCGGCATCTTCACTTTGTACACTCTACCAAAATAAAAGCCCAGCAGAACTTTTTATAATCTACAAATGCAAACCAGCTTTATAATGAAAAAAAGCAATTTTGATTCTTTTTTTTGTTTCTTTCAGATTTAGCAATCCTTTATACTTTTCTGTAAAGGAAGATGATAAGCAGATTCAGAATAAGATAATGCCGTTTGCCAACGCCTTGAATGAAATGCCACAGAAGAGAAGAACTCAAAATACGCCTCCTTGTCACGCACACGGTTTTGTGAACTATAATTATTATTGATCTCTTTGAGACTGCAATCATACAAAGCATTGTGTGACTTGCCAAGAGCAAGAGAATAAATAAATGCTTTGTTGTTTCACAACTTGAACATTTTCAAAATGCTTTTTTTCTAATGACCAAATAGTACTTTTAGTGATATTTTTTAGACTTTACCGTCTATGAAGAACTCTGACCTGTCTTATCAGACATTTAACACGTGGGTGTTAAATTTGTTAATAAAATATTTATTTACAGAATAAAATTAATTCAAGGCTGCATCTTGATGTGCAATTTGCATAACCAGCTTTGTTCTAAGATAATGAGTTTTTGTTGTTCTTTTTAACAGCAATGTAAGAACTTCAGTTACAGCTGCATCAAAGAAAATGATAAGATTACAAATTTTCTACAAATGTATTACTGATCACTAAAATATGAGAATTGCCTAATTCCACAAACATAAGTGGAGGATCGAAGAGATTTGTTCAGGTCATATTATAACCAATGGATCAAAAGCCTTTGTACCGCCATGCATGTTAGATGTGTCAATATATTTCTCTAAATACATACAGTTCATTGCTTTGCAAGTAAGCACTTATAGTTTAATAAATCCAAGTGTGATGGTGGAAATATTTTGATTTGGGTAAAATTAGAAGAGATTCTGGGAACAATTTAGAACACTCATGTCAGCCATTTACACCTTGCATGAGATTATTTGCTCACACTATAGCATGAGGCAGATGGTACTTTAGATAAAGGAGAAATGAGACAGGTGATAGCAGTGGCAATTGTCCAAGTTCTTAACCAAAACAAAATCTAGAATTTGCTTTATTTTTTTCACTGAAATTTAATAGCTTCTCCCCATGCATAATATATATTGTTGTTGTTTGTTTTATGAAAGGACAGAAGGGACTTTCTTTTAATATCCTATATGTACACCTAACACAACATTAGGTGTGGAAAATTTTTTAACAATTGGAAAAACTATTTTATTCACGTTTTGCTTTTAATAATTCTTTACACATCCAGGGCAGCTAAAGAAAAAGTACCCAAAATAGATTTACTTACCAATCCTGATTGTTAAATGCCTAAAATGTCTAGGATCTAAATTAATTTTTGGTTGTTAGCACTAAACTTATACCAAGCCCCCGCAATGTTATTACCAACACTACACATGTGCTTACGCTAATTCTAACCTTATTATACCTACCTTAACCTTACCCCTACACTTAACCCTGCACTATCTGTAATCCTAACCCAGCATTACCACTTACCTTACCCTAAAACTAACCCTATACTAACTCTAATCCTACCCTAATCCTACCCTAACCCCTAATAACCCCTAACCCTACAGTATTGATATCAGCAGATTGATTTCCTAGTTAAAACAGTAGAGAGTGGTATGACCACCATTTACTGGCTGTTTTCAGTATTACATAGATATTTCTTTGTAATTCTGGAACTTTGGCTTGCTGCCTCTTCTAATAACACTGTGATTAGTGCTGGGGAGTTGGCAAAGCACAGCACTGGTTAAATCGGCAGAAGGGCATGCAGGGAAACCCTGACAGGAAGTCTCCCCTGAGCAGCTTCAAACTGAGAATCACTGAGGCTAATCTGTTGTGTTCTCAATGCGTTTAAATGGCTGTATGCAGTGCTCACTGTGAGCGCTGCATGCAGCTCATTGGTCAGCCATGGGCCACTAAGTGTAGCATGCTTTAATTTCCAGTTTGTAAACCAAAATAGTACTTTGGTCTGATGTTCAGAGATATTTATTACTATAACTTATCAGTTAAAGGGACACTATAGTCACCAGAACAACTACAGCTTGCTGTGTGTAGAATCATTCCCTTCAGGCTTTTTGCTGTAAACAGTATTTTCAGAGAAAATGCAGTGTTTACATTACAGCCTTGTGATATCTCCACTGGCCACTCCTCAGATGGCTGCTAGAGGTGCTTCCTGGGGCAGTAATGCACACTGTGCAGTACTGCCATTTAGTGTCTCCACCCTCTGCATGCAGATACTGAACTTTCCTCATACATATGCATTGATTCAATTAATCTCTATGAGGAGAGGCTGATTGACCAATGCTGTGTTTGACTTGTGCTGGCTCTGTCCCTGATTTGCCTCCTTGACAGTCTCAGCCAATCCTATGGGGAAGCATTGTGATTGGTTCACAGAATCACTTCTGATGCTGTCAGGCATGCAGGCAGGTCAGAGGCAACAGCTACAGACTTGAATACAAGTAAGATTTTACTATATTTAGGGAGGCAAAGAGGGCTAGATGGTGATTTTAACCCTATAGGGTCGGGAATACATATTTGTGTTCCTGACCCTATAGTGTTCCTTTAAGCTGTCAGATAGAGCTTGACAAATAACAAACACATACAATGTATATGGTAAGTTCAATGAAGGGTCATTCACATAAAGTTTGGAAAATAAATTAGATTTTATATGCTAATTTTTTGTGGCCTTTATATATGACATATCATGTTTGGTTTCAAATTGGTTGTTTGGATTCACTGATCTGACCTGAGATCAGAACCACCTTGTGCGTTTTTAGCCAGGTTTAGAAATACATCAATTTCTCCTCGCAAAATTGGAATTCCTCCAGAATATAACATTGCATATAACATTGACACCATCATCCAGTTCGAAAAGGAAATCTCAGGACAAAATTACAAATGAAGAGGAGAAAGAGAAGCATTACTTAAAGGGACACTGGACACTGTAACTGCTTCATCTCATTAAAGTGTTTTTTTACTGTCTGTATTCCTCTGGCACCATCTTTCCATTCATAGCTAAACTGTTTTTAATGCGTTAATGCATAACAAGAGTCCCTAGTACCCCATTCAACTGACTACTTTCAACCTACCACATTGCCTATTGTTGCTACGAATTTGTATGGCTAGAAGGAAGTGTGTAATCTCTGCCTTAACCATGCCTCTAGTAGGGGCAATGCTGTGGATGGTCAGAGACCCTTAATTATTGTTAAACTGTTTTAAAATGGTTTAACTTTGAATATAAGGAGGTGTCACGAGCGTGGGCTATAGGCCCAGCCGAGACAGTGGGGAGAGTGTGGAAGTGACAGGGTTAATGACACCAGACCCCTGGTTACCTTTTGCTAGTCCCAGCAACCACTCAATTAACCCCTGCAATCCCTTCTATACTAACCCCCTAGTACACACTTTACTGCCACCACCAAGACTTTAAACCCGGGCGTCTTAGGTTACCCCCCACACAGGAGAATTATAGATTCACAGTTCTACTTTTACTGATCAAACACATATAATTAACCTTTTTTGGTAACGTGTTTACCTGAGCTTTCCTCTGGAGAGTGAAGCTCATAGAGAACAGAGACGCAAGCTGATTAAAGCGGCACTGTCATGCAGAACTTACCTTTGCTCAATCTCTTCCTCTTCTCCCCCTCTCTCAGGATCTGTTCTTCTTTTCTTCCTGTCTTCTTTAGTTTTCTTTAAAATCATAAGACAAAGTAAGGACTCTTTGCCTTATGGAGGTTTCCTCCACTTGACCAGCTCTGACCAGCGGAGGAGCAAAGCAAGTTTCATTTCCGCTGGTCAGAGCAATTTTCCCATAATTCTTAACTTTCCTCTGTATTCCCGCGATGCTTCCTGTCATTTTAGATGAAACTGCTGAATTGCGTTCTAACTGAATGAGAACAGTATGTTCATTTGTTTTAGAATGCAATTCGGCACTTTATTCGTGTCGGAATTTCATTCGAATGAATGAAACTCCGATCCTATTCGTGCTGTGGCTGCATCTTGCAGCCTCTTAGTAGATAACTCCCTAATTCCCACGGTATCAGGGAGTTATGTACTAAAAGGCTGAAAGACCTAAATTGGTCTTTCAGCCAAATTTACTAATACTAAGTAAAAATTACTTAGTATTAGTAAATGCTGTCTAGTAAACAGTGAGCAGCCTGTGTCTGCTCACTGTAAAAAAAAATAAAAACCTATTGAACCCGTCGTTCAGGGGTGGGGGCCCTAAAGTAAAATAAGGGGGAGACCTATTGTCCCCCCCCGGCCCCCACCCCTGCGCGTGGGTGGGGGCCATAAATTACAATGAGGAGGGGGGACCTACTGTCCTCCCCCTCTCCAGCCCCCACCCCTGGGCGGCGGGTGGGGGCCATAATAATAATGGGGGGAACCCACTGTCCTCCCTCCCACCTGGCCCCCACTCCTGGGTGGCAGGTGGGGGCCATAATGATAATGAGGGGGGGGATCTACTGTCCTCCATCCCCCCCAGCCCCCACCCCTGGGTGGCAGGTGGGGGCCATAATGATAATGGGGGGGGACCTACTGTCCTCCCACCCCTGGGCGGCGGGTGGGGGCCATAATGATAATGAGGGGGGGGGACCTACTGTCCTTCCCCCCCAGCCCCCACCCCTGGGCGGCGGGTGGGGGCCTAAGTCGAAATTCCCCCCATCAAAGGTGACTAGGGGTACCCAAGCCCCTAGTCACCCACCCCACCAAATAAAAAGCCCCCTACCTAACCCCCTCACCCTATAAAATAGTGAGGGGGGAATAAAAGTACTAACCTGTAAAGTAAAATGAAACTTACCATTCAATGTCTTCTTTTTTCTAAAATCTTCATTTTTCAGCCCCAAAAAAGGCCAAATAAAAAACAATCATACCCGTCAAACTAAAATAAAAAACCCGAGCGCAAAAAAAAAAATAGACGAAAAAGAAATAACCGGAGCGCAAAAAAAGAATCCATCTCCACCCATGGAGGGCTCCGCGCAGACTGAGCTCCGCAGGGCGGGGGAAGGCTTATAAAGCCTTGCCCCACCCTGCAATTAGGCTAAGAACACTCTGATTGGTGGGTTTAAGCCAATCAGAGTGCTCTTTGTCATTTTACACAGCGTAGGAAAATTCTTTGGAATTTTCCCACGCTGTGTAAAATGACACAGAGCACTGTGATTGGATGGATTCCAGGGGTGGGAGCGGGGGGGGGAAGGATAGTAGGTCCCCCCCTCGTTATCTTTATGGCCCCCACCCGCAGCCCAGGTGTGGGGGCGGGAGGACAGTAGGTCCCCCCCTCATTATCATTATGGCCCCCACCCCTGCATGCCGGTAGCTCCCTCCTTGTAATAAACTGAACGAACAAACGAACACTGATACACAGTGTTAGTTTGTTCGTCTGATTTTTCTATTCATTCATTCGTCTCTTTGATGAATGAATGAATAGATGAAATTCCCGTTCGCGTGTCCAAGTGTTTCACTGGGCATGTGCGGGAATCTCACAGTCTGTCTAGTGTGGGCAGATGACGTGTCCCACAGGGACTTCCTCTACCACTCAAAGATGGCGGTGCCCTGAATATAGATCGGGGCAGAAAATAAAGATAAAAAATAGGTAATATGGAGGGCTTAGGGGCATTTGGGGGTTACTAGGGAGTCAATTGGATGTAGTGGAGGCGGGAAGAGGGTTAAAAAAAAAACTGGATTCAGCATGACAGTGCCGCTTTAAGTAAACATTTAATCTGACAAAAAAGATTCACAGTGCTGAGTACAAAATACAGAAACAAATGACATACAGATAACAAATTGCAAAACAGTACATAAAATAAAATAGGAGAAAACACAAGAAATTCCTTACATGTATTTACCCCATATAGAATTCTTGTGGGAGTCTTAGATGGTATAGGTCTCTTAGAAGTTGCTGACCAAAGAAGAAAATGAAGAACTCCCTGGATAGTCCAGCACCCTCATTATATACCTAAACTAGTTGTTTCTCAGTGGGCAGACCCCTGGGGGGGGGGGATCAGAGGGGGCTGGTCTGGCAGTCTATTGCCCACTCTATGAAATTCCTTGTGTCCAGCTCTGGTGATGGCTATCTAGATGTTTATGGTCTAGGCCTGGTGCAAGATCAAAGACCACAATAAATGTCATCCCAAGGTTTACAAAAAAACAACTCTTATCATATATCAACACACATCAAACACCAACTCATGCTTTTGGCATGACAGGAGGGTGCTAAGGTGCTCCAGGCATTATGACCAATAACCAACTCAGTGGAGTGAAATGCCTTACTGGCAGGTGTAAAAGACATAGTTTGTATCAGTGGTTGACTAGGAGTGCTCAGTTGCAGGATGAAGAGCTGCTGATTTCAACAAAAAGAGTAAAAAGTAAAATCAGCAAGCTTTAAGCTTAAATGTCTGACTTTCACAAGATTATTTGCTAAATATGAAGCGTCGGGAATTCAAAGTGAATTTCAAATGTTAGCTCACAATAGCCAAATTGGAAGAATTCTACAACTCATGTTTTCAGTTATACTATTTTAGCCTAAAATTTGAAATTCAGATTGAATTAATTGTGACAGATCCATCTGTATTGACTGAGATTGCTGGATTCGTCTGTTTTGCCTTTTCATGAAATTACCCGCTCGTATGCCCCTGTTATGTGAATTGACTTTTCCGCCGAACAAAACTACCGAACGGACGGCCACCCAGAAGAGAAGTGTGCTGCTGGTTAACCTCTTGATCCCAATTAGAACGTTGCGGTTAACCACAGACACTTCTCAATTAAAACCGAATACAGGGTGCCTCTGTCCTGGAGATAATTAAATTACTTCTCAATTATCTCCAGGGCAGAGGGGAGGAAATACTAATGTATGCTGGGAATATTCTGTGTCTGTGGGTCCTAACCTGCCATATGTCTGTCTATTGTTACAGTCTCCCATTTGGTCCCCTAGGGGAGTGTCCACCAAGTGGGAGACCTGCATAAATACGGGCAGGTAGCCCACAGTAAAGCCAGTTCTTGTTTTACCCTCAATGCGGAGCTTGGTCTCGTTATTGGGGGGATTTATTACCGACGACTAGAGACTGCTGGATGGGATTATTAGCCGCTTGGGAGATACCTGCGTTCAGCTAATATTGGCGATTCGTGAGTTTGGAGCTCGTGGAGTGAAGTGAACGTACGGATCCCGTTTGTGAGTTTGAAGCGTTCCCTTGCTTGCGGTTCGCATGATTATACTGGATACGCATGCAGCCTATGTTATTGCGAAAGGGGAGCATTCACTAAACGGCGGTTTGTACATTTCATGCTGAGGGTGCCGTAACATTAATTAATTTGGAATTCCCCATTATTCACACTTTGTAATGCTGTGAGGCTCCCATGCTAACAGGAGAGGCAATCCAATTTTTAACATTCTCTGTACAGACAAAGGGCAACAAACTCTGTAAGCATACTGTCTAAGCCTAGATGAAATATTTTACAAAGTCCTTTCAAAGATGCTGTGAATGTGGGACTTTGAAGAGGAACTTGAAACCTTATTATATGTTTCTGCATTAGATGCTAGCGCTGTACTACTTAGAAATACATATTTTAAGAGCCTAATTGAGCAGATGTAGACTTCTCATTAGCTCCAATGAAGTAAGATCCCCCCGTGAGCAATTAACTGCCCACAATTCATTAAAAATGAGCAAGCACCAAAACATCTTTCTGATTCTCTCACTACTGGATCAGCATTAGATTTAACCCTATAGAACGCTGACATATTTGCAGGGCTCTATCAACATGAAAACTTGTTCATTGTAGGAAATGTCAATGTTATACAGATAGTTGATATCAAGCTTTCATTCATCATCTCACTGTACTTAGGGTTTGCAGATCATGATCTTATTAAGTGGTTAAAATTGATATATTACAGCAATATATGATAAAATATATATTAATATTAGCTAGACCTGTGCGTTTGTTTTTTAGCTGAATTTCCATTTGTCCGAATTAAGACCGATTACAGGTTGCCCCGAATTCCACAAGTCAAAGCACCTAAAGAATGTATGACAAAACAAATGGACAAGCATGCTTGTTTGATTCAGCACAACCAAAGTTAATCATATCCCAGATGTTACAGATGGCTCAGTCATCAAGGTCTCAGGCCTTCTCCTCAAGAGTCTGTTTACCAACATGGATGACAAGTAAGAGAGAGAATTCCTGCTTTGACTTAACATTTAAAAGCTTAATTGAGTGTGTTGCATTTGCATCATCACTTATTGATCACTCCTACCTGCTACCTCACTTCCTACTTCCCCTCTAGCTGGCCATATCATGCACCATGTGCTCATTATTTCTTTCAAGGAATGAAATGAGGGAAGGGATGTACAGTATTGTTGGTAGGCTATGGAGAAAGGCATGACTGGGTCAGAGCATCTCCAAAAAGGCAAGTCCTGTGGGGTGTTCCCAGTGGGCAGTGATTAGTACCTACCAAAAGTGTGCAAGGAAGGACAACCAGTAAACTGGTGTTAGGGTCACAGATGCCCAAGGCTTGTTGGTGCGCTCGGGGAGCAAAGGCTAGCCCATCCGGTCTGATCACACAGAAGAACTACTGTATTTCAAATTGCTGAAATACTTCATGCTGGCCATGATAGAAAGGTGTCAGAACACACAGCGCATCACAGTATGCTGCATGTGGGACTGCATACCTGCAGACTGATCAAAGTGCCTATAATGAACTTCAGAATTGGACCACTGAGTAATGGAAGAAGATTGCCTGGTCTGATGAATAATGTTTTTTTTTAGAGCAAGTGGAAAGCAAGGTGCATTTTTTACCTAGGGAAGAGATTGCAGCAGGATGCAATAATGGAAGAAGGCAGGCTGGCAGAGACAGTGTTAAACTCTGGGCAATATTCTGCTGGAAAATTTTAGGTCCTGCCATTCAGGTGGATGTTACTTTGATATGTACCACCTGCCTAGAGATTGTTGCAGATCACGTACACTCCTTCTTGGCAATGGTGTTCCCTGATGGCAGTGGCATCTTTCACAGCCTGCCAGACTGCAAAAAAATGTTCAGGAATGGTTTGAGGAACATGACAAAAAGTTTCAGGTGTTGCCTTGGCCTCCAAACTACACAGGTTTCAATCCGATGAACAAGAAATCTGATCCATGGATCCCTGCAGGACTGAAAATAATCTGCTGCTAATGTCTTTTTGCACAGGACACATTTAGAGGTCTTGTTGATTCCATGCTTCTACGCATCAGAGCTGCTTTGGAAGCACAAGGTGGACCTGATGTTAGGTGGTTTAACCCCTTAAGGACCAAACTTCTGGAATAATAGGGAATCATGACATGTCACACGTCATTTGTCCTTAAGGGGTTAAAAGGAACACTATAGTGTCAGGAATACAAACTTATTCATGACACTATAGTGCAGGGATCACTGTTTAGGTCCCCAGCCCCCCACCACTGAGATTAAAGGTGGTGGCACTGCGCCATTCAGCATCTCCTTGAATCAATGCATCTCTACGGAGAACTTCAGCACCTCCATTCAGAATATGGAGATGCTGAAAATCAGTCCTGCACATTGTACAGCACTGACCCAGGAAGCCCCATTTAGTTGCCATCTAAGTGACTGCCACTAGAGGTGTAAACATTGCCTGCCTTTTCTCTGAAGTGACATGCTGCAGGGACATGCTATAGACACTGGAACCACTACATTAAACAGTAGTTATTCTGGTGACTATAGTGTCCCTTTAATGTTGTGGCCGATCAGAGTAGTATTAGTATTTCTTTCTCAAAGGAACACTTGGCTTCATCTTGAGGTACTTATGTTTCCTGGAACTCCTGGGCATCTCTTAAATTCAATGAGATGAAGGAATTATGGTGCCTGAAATGATCCTTTGAATCATGCTGTTCTGGCCACCCTATATACCACAGATTTTATCATTTGCAAATATGGACATGTCCTAATATATCTAAATAAACTTCATATGCAATTACATTTATAAAGAAAAGGCACATATATGCATTTTAATAAACAAAATATAACCTGTGGTATATTCATTTCCTTTGTTGTTAGGCTATTTTTTTTACATATCAACAAACTAAAAATAATAATTTCCTCTTAGCTACAGAATTTGTTTTTCCAAAATCATCCAATACCACACGTGAATGCCTGACTAAACAGCTCCACTCCTAAACCCTGGTTATTACAGATGGTAATAATGATTAATATGTTTCCAGAATAAGATGGATGGACTTCACATATGAGTGACAAGTAGGAAATTAAATATCCATCATATGAAATATGTAACAGTTTAACATGAAATGTTCATTAAATATTTTAAATTAAAACACGTCGGTTTCCAGCTATCATTTAACCCCTTAAGGACCAAACATCTGGAATAAAAGGGAATCACGACATGTCAGACATGTCATGTGTCCTTAAGGGGTTAAATTCTTAATATTAAAACATACTTTAAAACAGGTGCACTATAGTACTCTGAACATTTACCGTAAGACAATTCTGAAAAAGAACAATAAAAAATACTATTGCTTTAAGCCATTCACTAGCAATTTCTGTCTAAGAAAAAAATAGCAAAACATTTATTTGAAACATGTGATGAATAATTGAGTTAATGTTATAATTAGACTGGTGTCCAGGAAAACCTGAATTATTATGTTGATGTTGGAAACTTACACAATTTTACTTTATTTGTTGATCTTTTGCAGAAATATCCAAGGATAAAACATTACAGAGATTATACAGTATCCCACATCATGGTTTGTTTTTTTCGAAAAGAAATCAGAAATTTTAGCATGACAACAGAAATTTTATTTTGTCACATACATTTGACGTGTACAAATTAGATAAAAATGGTCAAAGAAACTGCTAAAGAGTATTTATCAGGAACACTATGGAATTTTTAGAATTGCAGCTTCTTAAATATGTTTCCAGTCAACATAATGGGGGATATTGAAGTGTGGTGCAAGAATGTAAAAGGGTAGGAGTCAACAATGGATTGTGTGCCTGCTGGTTGCAATGGTTTCCAATGGTGACTGCCCCAATTTTAGTACTTTAGGCCATTATTTAGAGCAGAACACTTTGATAAACCCCTAACGCTCTATATGTTGATGTTATGTCCATATACAGTAAGCACAGCATGACGGAGCCTGCTCCAATCATGTTTCAACTGGTGCAGTACTCAAAGTCTAACTCCCCCTAAAAGAGAAGAATCACTTGCTCTTTACTCTGCTCCATCCACTCTCATGTAGTGGAGCGTTCTGTTGTTCATCCTTGTGACTGCCCTATGAGACCAAGGCAGCTGCGTCTTCTCCTGCGAGATCAGGAGCTAACCGTCTAGAACTCTAAATCGGACAGGTACGAAGCAGCTGCCTGATGCCACTTAGTTACCCACTCCCACAGGAGAGTGCCTTGGAGTTGAGATATGGAATATGAAGAACAATCAGTGAGAGCCAGGGTGAGCCCTCTTCTCCATTGTCAGGAGGACACCTTTCAGGTGCAACAGAAAACTGTACAACAACAAAGTGCAAATACAGTGTAGGGCGCCACTTTCACAAACACAGTGATAATATAGTTACCACTTGGGTGATAAGCTTGTAGAACTCTTAAAAATAAAAAGGAAAATTCATAGTGCAAAACAGTTAAAAAAATTAATAATAGACATTACCCAATGGATCTTATAGAAGGATCACAAAAACAAGTGGAAAAGCATAATAGAAGGGATTTTTTAAAAAGAAGAATGAAACCAGAGAATAAAGATATTAATACGGCTTTTATTACTAAATAATACGGCTTTTATTACTAAAAAAAATGTAATAATAGGCATTACCCAATGGATCTTATAGAAGGATCACAAAAACAAGTGGAAAAGCATAATAGAAGGGATTTTTTAAAAAGAGGAAT
The DNA here is from genome assembly GCA_933207985.1 of Pelobates cultripes. Classification (NCBI taxonomy): domain Eukaryota; kingdom Metazoa; phylum Chordata; class Amphibia; order Anura; family Pelobatidae; genus Pelobates; species Pelobates cultripes. The sequence goes on along the minus strand of OW240912.1, from coordinate 323,811,838 downwards.
GAAACCAGAGAATAAAGATTTTAATACGGCTTTTATTACTAAATATAACAGCAAGGCCTACTCAATTCAAAAAACTATTAAGAAGTATTGGCCAATTTTAGTTCAGTTTAGTAAAAATGTTTTACCTAGTAAACCACGTATAATTTATAAAAAAAAAACAGAGAATCTTAAATCTATTTTAGCTCCAAGTTTCCTACCAGAATTTAAGGCAAGCAAAGATCTAATGACCCCTAACAATAGTTTAAGAGAAAAACAAAAAGGCTTTTACAAGTGCGGCAGATGCAGCACTTGTAAATTCCAAACTTATAAAACATTAGATTTTAAAAGTTAGAGTACAGGGGAGTCTTTTAATATTAAACATTTTATTAATTGTCAAAGTAAAAATGTTGTCTATTTGCTACAGTGTAAATGTGGCATACAATATATAGGATGCACTATACGAAAACTGCATATACAACTTCTAGAACATTTCAATGGCATCAAGAGAAATAATGTTAAACATAGCGTACCAAGGCATTGCAACGACTGTAAGGAATTTAAATTTGCGAATTTTAGTTGCATTGGTATTGACATAGTCACCCCCCCATTGGAGAGGAGGCGACATTGAAAAGCGACTAGCCATGAAGGAGACTGAATGGATTTTTAAATTAAAGACTTCAATTCCAGACGGTCTCAATACAGATTTGGATATTCTGTTTTTTATGGATTGATTCCATTGAAATGCCTAGAGTCTTAGCTATTTTAATATTTTTATGATTTTATGAGATTTGTTTTTCTATATACATCTTTCTATATATGTGATTTTATTAATGCCTGTGCATTATAACTATTTAAAGTTTTGTATTTTCTAGGGGTCATCATCAGAAAACGTTTATATATATATTTTATTTTTTTCTATTTTTTTAATATATTTTTTATTTATTGATTTTATTTTTTATGAAACTATTCTGATTGTCATTATTGATTATTTAGGGTATCATTTTGTCTTTTTATGATTCTGTATATGTCCTAAATACTTTTCTGCATATCAATTCGATATTCCTGTTATTATGATTGTTTTTGCCTGATGAATGAATTTGTTATTCTGAGATGAATTTGTCATTTTTTAAATGGATTAGTTATGTGAAAATATTTTATTGATGGAGACTGTTACCTTAACTATTGAAAATCTTGTCTTTGTATACCTTAACTATTGAAAATGTTATCTTTGTAATATATTTTGCTATTTTTTATGTTTAATCCACCAATCTATGTTCTACATGCATTAGGGCATTTCTATACAACTATATGAACATTTTTATAAGCATATATTTAGAATTATTTGGTATACACTGAATGGATTGGTGGATTTCATGTTTTAAGGCATGTGGCCACAGACCGGCTCTTAATGTATAAAACCCGAGTCCCGTCCAATGTGCCGATATAAATAAAGTTGGTCTGCGTTCCAGAGTGGAACGTACGTAGACGGCAGACGTTGGCGCGGTGATGTCACGTTGCCGCGCATGTGCACATACCGGGAATGGATGCGACCCAGCATATTTAAATCGCCGGTCTGAGAAGAATGAATATGCTAGTGAGGAAGTCTGTGACAAAAGACGAAACGCGTTGAGCACTTTATACAGCCCAGGAAGAATTTCAGCAGTCAGAGGTATCAGAATTACTTTGATCGATTGGCAGCCAGTGGAGAAATATCGCTGAAGCCCTGAACCACCTCCTTAAAGACTGCTGTACCCAGGATAACAGCCTATTGTAGGCTAACACGCTTTTGCACATATTGATTTATTTCAATTGTGCCACTTTATTTGTGAGTGTTCCATTTTATTCCGTTTTTTATTTCTTGTTATTAAAGCTGTTTTGCACTATGAAATTTCCTTTTTATTTTTATATGAGTTCTACAAGCTCATCACCCAGCTGGTAACTATATTCATCACTGTGTTTGAGAAAGTGGCGCCCTATACTGTATTTGCACTTTGTTGTTGTACAGTTTTCTGTTGCACTTGTTTTTGAAGGGATATAGGGAGTGTGTCCCATATGTAGTGGCTTGCCTGCACTCAGTGTTCGGTTATCTCACTATTTTTATTTTTTATTTTTTTGGACACCTTTCAGGGACTTTATTTAGCTCAGGGGAAAGAGCCCTGTCCGGGGATGTTTAAGTGAGTGCTGTCCCAATGAAGTGTTATTGTTTTATCCTTCACCAAGTGTTGTCTGGTGTTTTGGGAAAGGGCTATACTCACTTCAGCGCTTCATTTTCCAGCGAGAAGGAAAAGTGACAGAGTACTGGAGCTCCATCACACACATCTACACCACTGTCTGAATTGTGTACTATACAGAATACAGCAGCATACTTAGTCCTCAGGATCATTCACGTTAGGTCAGGGCCAGTGGAAGGATTTTTGGGTACACAGGCGAAGATGATTTTGGCGACCCCTCCTCCCAAAAATAAAGCATCTTCACACGTGTGCCTCTTGACCCACCCTTTGTGTTATCCCCTCTTTTAAATGTCTTACCCCCTTTAGTGTATCTTACGCCCTATTTTTCCCCATTGTGTGTCTTACTCCCTCCAATCCATTTGTGTGACTCCTTCTACCCCAGCCTCTTTGTGTCTTTTACTCTTCCCAGCTCCTTTGTGTGTTTCTCTTTCACCCCAGCCTGTCTGTCTCCCCCAGCCCCTCTGTGTCTCTTTTTCCTCTTCTCCGGACCCTCTGTGTCTCTTTCAGCTCCAGCCCCTTTGTTTTTCCATCCTCCAGGCACTTTGGTGGTGTCATCCCTAGCTCTATCTGTGTGTCTTTCTACATCCTCATGCCCCACTGTGTGTTTTTCTCCCCACTCAGCCCCCCCGGCCCTCCATGTCCCTTACTAGTGCTCTCCCATTCCTGTCCCTTAGTGGTCACCTCCCTGTCCCTTAGTGTTCCCCTCCCCTACCTGTCCCTTAGTTGTCCTTTACCCTCCCCGTCCATTAGTGCTCCTCTCTTCCCTGTCCCTTAGTGTTCTTCTTCCCTCCCCTCCATGTCCTTTAAGTGTTTCTGTCCCCTCCTTTCATTGTCCTTTAGTGTTCTTCTCCCCTCCATCCCCTGTCCCTTAGTGTTCCTCCCCCCTCCATGCCCCTTAGTGTTCCTCTCCCCACCCCTCCACGTCCCTTTGTGTTCCTCTCCCCCCTTTCCCTGTCCCTAGTGTTCCTCTCCCCCCTCCCTTAGTGATCATCTCCCCTCGCTTCCCTGTGTCTTAGTGGTGCCGCCCTTACCTCTTAGTGTTCCTCTCCACCTCATCTTGGTATTCCCCTCCCCTCCATTCCCTCTTTTTTAGTGGTCTCCCTTCCCCCTTACTGTTCCTTTTTCCTCCCCTGTCCCTTAGTGTTTCTCTCCTCCCCTCCCTTATTGGTCCTCTCCCTTCCCTCCCATGCATGCCTCATTACCTTCCTTGTAGCGTGGCTGAGAGGAGTGGGGTGGACCGTGGTACTGGAGCTTTTGATTCCTGTACCCAGCCCAACTGACAGGAAGTGCTCTCTCAGTGAGCACTTCTTGTCAGTCCGGCCGGGTACAGGAAACAGAAGCTCCTGTACCGTGGCCCACTCTGTTCGGTCATGCTACACTGAGTGACTGGTGCTGTGCACTTCCCTCCTGCCGGTCACTGTAATCTAGCGCCCCCAGGGCCGGTGCGCCATAAGGCTGCCTCTTGTGCCGCCTTATGGAGGCGCAGGCCCTGCCTTAGGTGTTAGAATACAACATGATCTACAAACTTATGGGTTAAAATAAATGCATAGCATGGGGGTAGGCAGAGGATTGCATTTGCCATAGCTCTGCAAAGTTTCAGAGAAGCAGAAGGATGCTTGGGACATTTCATTTTTTTGCAGGGTAAAGTATGTAGGGCTTCATAGCTAAATTTTGGTTTACATGTTTTGCAATGCAAAATAAATGTTATCCCATCTCTAAATATTGAATGGGAATGGCTAGAAAAAAAAAATCTCCTGGATGAGTTTGCCATTGATGTCGTTTTTAAACCACATAGGCGTTTGATAATGGTATTTGTGATGGTTAATATTTTGCTAAAATAAAAGGCCAACCGTAGTCTGACTGCTACTGCGAGAGCAGAAATTCTGTAAAACTGTTTATACAAAATATCCAGCATAGCCTTCTTACTTCTCAGCAGTCTTAACACCCATATTTAGTCACAATCATGTCCAGAACTGGCATGCAGATCCAATGAAAATTAGCATGTACACAGTTCATGTACTATGTGAAATTTCTATATTATTTACTTTAAAGTAACAACTGTGGGTTAAAGTTCTTTAATCACTGAAGAAAGCAGTGAATCTACATGAGTTTTCTGTTGGTTTTCATGGAGATTGCACCCCAATATTTCTCTACAGTATTTTTTTCTCAGGGACATCTTGTATTGTTTAATATGAACCCCATATTAATATAAGAGAGGTTAAATTCTCCCTGACATTAACCTGTAGTTGTTTTGGTGACTATAGTGTCTCTTTAACAAATTTACACATCTTTAGTTTAGAAAAACAGTGCCTCAGATGAAAAATGATAGCATTATACAAATTTATTTAGGGCCAATACAAACCATTGTCTGGAGCTCTATCCATGAACAGGACTATACATAAGGCTCAAGGTCTCATGTTTAGACTGGAAGAAAGGAGATTTAGTCTAAGGCAAAGGAAAGGTTTTCTTACAGTAGAACAATAACGATGTGAAATTATAATATTCAAGGACATATTTGTTTTCATTTGTAGGGTAATAGCTTCTTAATCCAAGAATAAAACTGACTGCCATTCTGGGGTCATGAAGGAATTTTTTCTAGTTTGTTGCAAAATTATTCAAACTGGATTTTTTTGCCTTCTTTTGGATCAAGAGCAAAAACAGATGTGAGAAAGGCTGAACTTGATGGACAGATGTCTTTTTTTCAGCTTGTAACTATGTTACAGACAAGTATTTGCAATTAGATAAATTGGATGTGCAGGGTGTTGAGGGCCCTGCTCAAATGAGCTTACATTCTAGAGGGAGTGTGATAAAGTGACACAAGAGTTAAATGCATGCATGTTTTCATTTGGGATATATCGACTAAACAGTGATTTATATATATTTTTACATTGCTTTCACATTGCTTCAACCAAATATTGTATTGTGGTAATTCTTATTCATAGAGTTTGCACAGCTTAATATCCTTGTCAACTGTGTAATAAAGACTATATTGTACTACCCCTTACATAATTGGTTTGTAGCTTTACTCTAATATTTAATAGAAAACAGTGATACCAGAGGCAGATGTGGAAAATAAATAACGGATACTTTGCTGGAAACGCTGTTGCTAGTGGAACTTGTTTTGGAAAAATAATTTTACCTGACCTTGCCCAAAACCTGCAATGCATACCAATTGAAGCACAATGAAGTCAGAAATATCCAGTATTGCTATTATAAACCTTTAGTTTGCTATGGTATCTGGTTCTGTTCCTGATCTGCTTTTCTGTTTTTGTTTCTCAGTTTTATTTATTTTTTGTGTATTTTTACATTTTGTCATTTATCTAGAAGGAACATTTCTGATTAATCGTCTTCAGATTATCTAGTTACTGTCCATTTCAATCAACAAAACTCTACCAAATGAGGTTTCTGTGCTCTTTCCTCTCTCCTGCTATGGCTTGTGTGTGCTCACCTCAATATTCAGGTTATTTTTTTATTTCTCTGTTATTCCATTTTCCCCATTTCTTGTTTCCAGTACAAGCAACTGATTGCAATCTTTGTCTCAGTATGCTGAATCAACGATCTCTCACAGTCCATTCTTATGCATCGAACATGTCTTGTTCAAATACCTGGACATTGAGGGCCGCCATCAGGGGGTGACAACCATGATGGTTGTCACGGGCCCGGTGGCCCGGGGGGGCGGCCGACCGACCGGGCCCCATGTGTAGCGGCGAAATTGCCGCTGGTGCACTTGCACCGGCGCCCGCACGCTGATGGGGCCCATCGGGTGGCCCACGCACTTAGGGCCCCCCGATGAGCCCTATATCTGCAGGGGCCTGGCCAGCGCTGTGACCCTGGTATAGCGTGACCGGGCCCCTTTAAAGAAAAAAAATATGCCGCCGCAGCGCAAGTGCTGCTGGGAGGAAGCCAGCCGACTCCCAGTCCCATCAGCCACAGCCACCCTCCTGCAAAGAAAAGGTAAGAGACAGGAGGGTGGCTGTATGTGTCTGTATGTCTGTCTGTCTGTCTGTCTGCATGTCTGTCTGTCTGCATGCATGCATGTATGGATGTATGCATGTCTGTCTGCATGTCTGTCTATCTGTCTGAATGCATGTCTGTCTGTCTGTATGCATGTCTATCTGCATGCATGTATGTATGTATGTCTGTCTGCATGCATGTATGTATGTCTGCATGCATGCATGTCTGTCTGTCTGCATGTTGGTCTGTATGCATGCATGCATGCCTGTCTGTATGCATGTCAGTCTGTCTGTATGCCTGTCTGTCTGTCTGCATGCATGTCTGTATGCATGCATGTCTCTCTGTATGTATGTATGTATGTATGTATGTCTGTATCTGTTTTATACATTAACCCCTTAAAGACACATGATGGAAATATTCCATCATAATTCCATTTTATTTCTGAAGTTGTGTCCTTGAGGGGTTAAGCCTGGTCACTCTAAGGCAAGGTAATGTGCTAGTTTTTATTCTCTGTCTAGTGTCTACCTTTCTAAGTTCTGCATTAGTTCTGCATGGGTATACCTTACCATGACAGACACCTGCTACCTGACAGTCATCTTCTGATGTTATCCTGTCAAGCATAGCTTGATCAATGGACTATCTACACCCTTTATGATACCCTAAAACACATTTTATTTGTAGAGTCTGGTAATGGGGCCATCCCAAGCTTAGAAGACCGTTAACCAGCAGCCAGGGTATTTTCCTTTAAAAAGCAGATTACAATAAGATGAAATATGGAAGTCAATTTGAAAAACTCAGAAATATCTCCTAAAATAATTTTGGATGTCAGCACATTCTGATAGAAAATGCGTGAGCATGCAGTCTTTTGTACTCCCCAGATGTTCAATGCTTGTTTTTACTATTTTCAAAATCTTATTTTATTTATTGGCTGATCTAATCTTTCTCTTTCTTTCTTTCTTGCTTTTCATTTATGTTATTTTTTTTAGTCTGATCAGGAAAACTTATATTCCAATAAATACGGTATCTCCTGACTATTCTATGATTAATTAGGGAAACAAGAAAAAATGTATTCAGAGCATTTAATTCCTCTCATTGTAATCAGATAATAATATGCATTTCCTAGGACTGGACTAATTACAGGTACTTTGCATTTTTTCAGGGTCAGAGCTTTGACTGTGAAATGATGAGAACGAGAACCCGCAATGATTTGTACATCTTGCTGTTTATCTCTTAATTGCGATAAGAGGCATATCTGTTTACTCATTAATATGTATTAGCAACTAGCAGTAACTAGGCAGAATAACAAATGTGTCCGTTCTAGAAAACATCGTGTTTTATCTGGATTTATTTCCAACTCACAATTTCAAACGTCCTGCATTTTTAGCATTGCCATTTATTCCTTTACTATATAAGTCTCGATCATAAAACTTAAACAGAGGACGTTACCGTTTGCAATGCATTCTCATACATTTAGTTTACCCCCAGAGCTTGGCTGATGTAACACAGTAACTATTTTTTTTCGATGTTAATGGGTGCCATGATTTTTTTACTAGCGTTATATAACCAAATCTGGATTTGAATTTTATCAAGTTGAGTAAAAGACTGTACTTTTGGTTTGTGCTACACTTATTGTTATTTAGAATCTCAACCACTGAATATGGTGCAGAAATTATTAAAGGGAAACTCCAGACACCAAAACAACTTCATCTAAAATAAGTTGTTATGATGCCAGGAGGCCTTTGGAGCCACTCTTACCTCATGGGATTAAACCATCCTTGTAAAATTTCTGAATTGTGATGCTGCCTAGGGGGGTGGAAGGAGATCGCCGCTGGAGGCAACTTTGGGGTTAAATTGTTTAAGAATAGTTTAACCCTTTGAGATAAGAGTGCCTCCGGAGGCCTCTTTGCACCATAACAACTTAATATAGATTCAGTTATTTTGGTGCCTGGAGTATCCCTTTAATTCATACATATAACTGTTTATAAATGTAAGAGTCATTTCATGATTACTATATTCCTAGATTTTGTTTTTTATATTATTGAGTTACTTCAGCTTGCGTTGGGGTGGTACCACCTTAGAGAACACAGTATATTTTTAATTGTATTATTTTTACTTTTTGTTCAATGCATTATGTATAAAAAAACTTTTTAAAAGGTTGCAGGGGATCTGTTCCAGATATACTTAAATCATTTTGTTGTGATGAAAAAAATCACAATATCCTGTCCATCCCTTTGTTATATCTAGCAGACTGTCTTTTTCAATTTATATTTATAATAAAAATTTTAATATATTTTTTTACATAATAAAAAAGAAGCAAAAATACCACTCAGGAGATTACATTTAGCTACACTTATTTACATCCCCCTCAAAAACAGATTTTATACAAAAGAAAAAGTTAAAATGTGTTATTGAATACGCCCAGCATGCTTTATTACAAGTCCAAATCAGCCATTACTATGTTACATATTATTGTGAGACTTTTTTATGTTAATGTATTAGTAGAATAATACAGCTATTGAATGCCTTTCCATTCACTTCACAATAGATCATATATTCCTTTATGCCTTAATGGTATCATGCTAGTCATCTTGGACCAGTCTGTTATAATAAAAGAGAAACAGCAGATGGACTAGTTTATTTTTTATTACTTTTCATCACATTATTAATGTAACAATGTGCTCAAAATATAATATAGAGCACATTACCATTGTCAAAATGTACACACATATCATAAATCACATTTCTATTGGGACAAAGTACACGTACATATTATAGATTGATCATATTACCATTATTATAAAGAACACACATATTACAAATTAGACATAAAGATTTGTTTCGTTCAAAACTGTGATTTGTCCGAATCTGACTTGATCAAGTGATCGGCTGAATTCGCAAACTCCATTCTGAAATTTAGCCAAATCACAAGCCAACATTTCTAAATTGTGATTCAGAATTCTGCCCAATAAGAGAAAATTTATAAGAAAAAAAGTTGATTGGTGGCTAGGAGACAGTCACTTAATGTTAATTATATTCACAGATCAAGTAGGAAGAGACCAATAGAGGGTAAAAGGAGGAGAAGCAAAAATATCTATATGTATATATTTAATAGACATATATAACGGATAAATATATAAAAATTTATTTATTTTTAATTCTCCTTTTTCTCACTTGATTTGTTGTCTATATGGCAGAAAAATACTCTTATTGGTGTACTGCAATATATATACATAATATCATCTTTGTATATGTATATTTTGCATTAAACTGGCACATTTTTGCACCCTTTCAGTTGGTCTGTTTCCTCTCTCGAATGATATTTTCTTTATCAAAATGCTGTTGAGAAACTGTCCAACATTTTTTATTTTTGGAATAAATGTTTAGGAGAAACCAAATTTTATCCCCGTGCACAAGTCTACCATAGATCACATTACTATTGTCACAAAGTGCACACACGTTCAGGATTGGACTGGGATTAAAAATTGGGGAAAGACTCAGGCATTTACACCACAGAGAAGTCCACTTTGTGCACGTCACAAATTGAAGCACTCTCTAACATGGCAGTGTGTGTGAATGTGTAACATATTTGTGTATTGTGCATGTAGCAGTGTGTAAAAGTAATGGCGTATTTGTGTTATGTTGGAGTTTATGAATGTTGTAATGTAGCAATGTGTATGTAATTGTTAGGGTGTTTTTGTGTGCTTTGTCATTGTGTATGTAAATAGGGAGTGCATTCTGTGGCATGTAATTATATTGCGGAACCTCAAATTATTTCCAGTTGATCAATTTTCCCAGCGAGGGTTTGGGTGAATATTTTTAATTGTGTATGTTGTACTTCCCAACTCACTATTTTTTCTTCTACTGTTGAGACTTTATTAGTCAATGCTTGAATTTTATCTTTTAGATATGGTCTTAAGATGTAAATTTAATCGAGATATTACAAATTCCTGAGTAACTGCTATTGTTTCCTAGGGAGCAATCTGCTTCAGATATTCACAAGAATTATCTAAATGGGAGATTAAAAACTCTTCAGTATTTTTATTGTGTCTGTCTTTTGTAGATATAGGTGAAAAAAGCCAGATATTCTTTTATCCTGCTTTACATCCTTTATATCTATTTTAGGTTGTTCCTTTTTTGTAGGCACTTTAGGCTACAATCAATTACCTAATTTAACTTATTTGCTCAAAAGAGGTTAGCAATTTACTTGCTTTTATGGAAGTAATGCTTAACACTTAATAATACTCTTAGAGGTTTTGTACCTGCTGTGTGCCTTAAAGAAACAGTTGTCTTTGATAATACAAAAGGATAAACCTTAGAACTAAGTAGGATATAGGACAGTCATACGATTTCTTCCAAACTTTCTCCTAATCATTTTTTAACAACTACCTTTAATATTGAAATATTCATGTTCTTATTTTATCTCTCTTCTTCAGAGCTGTCCTTAAATCAACGATAGAATATAGGCACTTCAGTCCCAAATGACGTCAGAAGACAGAGGAGCAAAAATAGATTAACCTTAATAATTAGAGGCAAGGTAATTTAGTTCTCACATATAATCAGTACATGTATTTGCCTAAAGCAGTACTAATAGATGTCTCCTGTTTTCTCTCTACCAGGCAGCCAACTTTATACAGCACCAGGAGTTCTGCACTCAAATCCACCTCCAATCCTCAAGGGTAACATCCACCTAGACCACTCCTGCCCAGTAAGGAAGACATCCACTGTGCACCACTGCAAGTGTCCACATCTTATGGGAATTTAACAGATAGTCCTCCCTGCAGACTCCATGGTACTGACCGATAGTGCTAAACAGAATCCGCTGTCAATGTTGAGAATGGTGTCTTTCGGGACAAGCTCTGCAACACTGCCAGCACTCAGCAATGCACACCAAGGCTCAGCAAGCTAATATGTCCCACCTCTTCTGGCATGCATGTATCACGTTATCAACTCTTATCAACAGAAAATGAGTTTATTTTCTTAAATTTCTAAAAACATAGTCCAATTTCTACATACTACATGTTACTTTATTGAATATTAGACGAAAATAACAGAACTGAGGTTACTATTGTATTGCTACTGTATTCAGTGTTAGTAGAGTCATATCATAGGTTAGCTGAAGAGAATATATTTTGGTCCCAAACGGTAAGAAAATTGAAAAGCGGTCTGGTCACTAAGGAGTTAATTTATAATTTCTAAGCTTCTGCACTGTTAATAGCTTGCTGGATCATACAGGAGCATCCAGTATGTGATTAAAGGTCAATGTACAGAGCAGGAGATACAAACTTTTAAAGTAAGTTAGATCTGATTTAAAATGAAACCATTTTGTTTTTTCATGCAGGCTGTGTCAGTCACAGCCAGAGGAGGTGTGGCTACTGCTGCATAAATAGTAACAAAAGTGATTTAACGCCTAAATGGCAGTGAATTGAGCAGTGAAGAGGCATGATCTATACACAAAAACTGCTTAATTAAAATAAAGTTGTTTTGGTGACTGCGGTGTCCCTTTAAAGAAAGATTGTGCATAATATCAGCTTCCTTTCTGAAAACAAAATCTATTATAATGAATTGTCTTACTATCTCAGTTCTCTGTGTACACTTTGTTCTAGGTTGCTATGTTTCTGTTACTCTGACTAATCCATGCTGTTTGTGTAACAGTAGTAAATTAAGAGATTGCTGTTTAATCTTCTGTGTTAAATTGCAAGAATGTAAAGCTATTCCAGTAAGCATAATATAACAGGTTGTGAGAAGACTACATGTTGAAAGAACCCTATATCTACAATAAATTAACCGTTTAAGCTTTTTAAGTTCATGAAATTGTTTTGATGCCAATAGTATCCCTTTATGGGAAAAAAGAGGGAGATTCTAGCAATACAAAATGTACAAGAGCCTTCACAGTCACCAAAGCAGCCATGTTTAATGAGAGAGTTTTACAATTATTTACATAACTCCAACATATTCTACAGTACTGTACATTAGGTAAACAAGACAAGCATTTAAAGTGGCCCTGTCATTTTTCAGTGTTTCATAAAGATATAATTTTTATGAAATACTAATCAAGATAGTGTTGGAATTTCAGTGAAATTCCAACACAACCCAAAGGATAACAAGAGACAATGTAAGGACATCTTTACCATATGATAAATTTGAGGTTGACAAATTCCAGCAGCAGCCACATTTGACAGCAATAAGACATCGATGGAATCTTCAGTGGAGTGTACAGTATTGACATGGCTCCTAGCAAATATAGTGCCAGAAGCCAAAAAGGACAGTAAGATAAAGATAGTGGCGGCTAAGAGCGACAGTTTGAGAAAAGTTAAACTCCCTTGCACTGGGCACCCACAGACCCACACCGGATCTGTCACTTTTGGGGATCTTTGTGAACTATGCAAAGACCCATGAAAGTGATAAATCCACTTTAATTCGAACAAAACATGATTAGAAGAGAACCTTGTGCAATGAAGCTTACAATCTAAATGGATACAGGAGAAATACACAAAGAGAATCAAGTCATCTGTATGTACCTGAAGAATGGGGAGCTGTTTGGGAGAAGGAAGCATAGTAGATGGGAGATGTTAGATGGTAGAGGAAGGTTATACGTAATAGGGAGTGAAGGGGCAAGGTAAGGGGCAAGGTAGGCTTTTCTAAAAAACAAAAGTGTGTTTTTAGGCATTAGTGGCAGACTGCAGAAACTGGGAGAGTTGAATGTGATGTGAGAGGACGTTCAATAAAGGGAATTCCAAAAAGTAGATCTCAAGACTTAGTGTATGGAGGCTTCCATGGATCCTCCATAGATATCAACGCTGTATTCTGGTACATGTGAGAATACAGCACTTACACAGCTCCTGGCAGATGAAAGGCCAGAAGCTGCAATCGAAAGATGGTGGTGCCTGCATGGGAAATCTTCAGGTAAGTAAGAACAAAGTTAGTGTTTAATACAATCTTCCAATGCGCAACCGCATATTTTCCATTCAACAATATGAAGAAAGTGAACTAATTTATTGTTTTTCTCAATAGCCAAGGCAGCAGTTGGTCTAGTTTTGTCTCAGACGTTTACCAAGCTGAAAAAGTAGGGAAATTTGTGCAGCTCATCTGTTTTGATATACATTTTGCAATTCAGTTATCAACTCAGTACCATTTCCTGTTTAGTAAAAATACACCCCAAAAATATATTCTAAAATTCTAATATGTCAGCTGTCAAGTTGGAATAAACATTTAGCAGATATTCCCTGATGGTGCCTAACTGATTGCTGCCGCAAGTGCTGCTTTATTACTGCGAAAGTCATAATCATAACATGATATAATTATTATTAATAGTCTTCAAATAAGTGTTATTTCATTTCTGAAAAAGCCTGCCTATCATGCAGAGCTAAGAATGATCTACAATGATGGCTTCTGCCATTGTGGCAGAGATTTAATATCCTGGTGATCTAATTAAAATGAATATGTTATAGGCATTTCAAGGAAACATAATGATTGAATTAATTGCATAGGTAGTTTTTAAAAAAATTTTAAATAACAAATGTCTGACTGTAAAACTCTGTAAATGTATTTTAAAGTGCAATTAAAGAGCAATAATCAAATAATCAAGGGGAAGAGCCCCGTGGTGTAGCGAAATGTACGTCGGGACTTCAGGCATTATGTGTATATAACAGTCTAAAGATATCGTACAGGGTAAACATTGGAGTGGAGTGGAGTGGAGTGGAGGCACTTCCAATAGATGTTTGTCCTTGCAAGAGATTTTACTTATTTAACCGTTATACACAGTATCTGTTTTTCTTTTTTCTTTTTTTATTCTTTATTTTTGACGTGCTTGAGAGTTACAGGCATTCTCACTTTGCCACAACAGCAACAGCGAGGCAAGTTTTAACATTAAGCTGAACTGTGGTGGCATATAGTCGAAGTTGCGCACATTTTTTGTTAGGAATCAAGAATGGTGCACGTTTAAAAGTTAGATGCAGTATGAATAAAGAAAACAACAAATCAATTAGATAACATCAAGCTTGCTCATGTAGGTGAATAGCTTGGCAGGGTTAAGCTGCACATTTTCCATGAGTAAATAGGATAATGCCATTATATACGAATAACCAAAAGAGATCATTAACTTTGCTTGTATGTCATGGGTTTTGCTCTCATGGATGCTTAACAATGGAGAGCAGAGTATTGCAAGATTATTTAAGTGCCACTTGTCTCGCTAGCTGGACAAGGGATGAGCTTGTGTTATGCTGTATGCGTAAAAAGCAAAATGTAGCGACACTGAGTAGGTTTTGAGAGACATACATGACTTTTATACCTCTGAGCATTAAAATATTGAAAGATTGCCTAAATTGTTTTGTGTTAAGGTACATATGTAAAATGGAACCTGCAAAGTGTTGAACAATTTAGTGCTATGAAACCTATAGATCTGCTGAGTAATCGGCTTGTTAATGATGCTTTGGTATAGGTAATTAATGAGATATGCTAGTTGCATTGCTAAACATGCTGAATTGTCCACCAACCCTCCAGAGCAAGGCAAAAGAAAACTAGTCCAGAAGACAACAGGGTGAGTGTCAGCTAGGCGGGAGCCCAATAGTGAGTGTCAGTTCGGACAGTGCAGGCTGGGTCCCAAGGGCTGGGTGCATTATTAGTGGGACTGCCGGCTAAAGAAGGCATTGTCAGCCGATACCTCTGCTCAGGGGCGGACTGACAGGTCGGGCAGATCGGTCATGGACCGAGGGCCCGAGGCAGTCAGGGGCCCGGCAGCACAGCCATGCTCTGGCTGAGGAGATCTCCTCAGCCAGAACAACATGCTTTTTTCGTTATTCCAGTGATATGCTGCAGGACCCCTGCAGCATATCACTCTGTGGTTAACCCCCCTCCCCCCCTCACCCATTTCCCCTCTCTCAGGGAGACCTGGCAGTGAGTATTCAGGTCTTGCTACCAGGTCTCCAGCGTGCTGTGTGTGAGCAGGAAGAGGGGGGCCAGGAAGTGACATCACTTCCTGCCTAGCCTGAAGAGGAGCTGCAGCAGCCTGGCAGACAGCTCAGGTAAGCTTCTTTTAATTATTTTCTGCAAATCCTCATTCAACTCAGCACCACCTGCATTCTCCCTGCACCCACCTCACCCCCCCCAGTAACCACCTCAGCCCCCCTGCTCCTACCTTAACCCACCTCAGCCCCCCAGTACCCACCTCAGCCCCCAGTACCCCACGTATCTCAGCCCCTGTACCCACCTCAGACCCCCAGTACCCACCTCAGCCCCCAGTACCCACCTCTGCTCCCACCTCAGCCCCACCTTACCCACCTCTGCTCCCACTTCAGGCCCCCAGTACCCACCTCAGACCCGTGCTCCTACCTCAGCCCCAGGTACCCACCTCAGCTTTAGTACCCACCTCTGCTCCCATCTCAGCCCCTGTACCCACCTCTGCTCCCGCTCCCCCTGTACCCCAGCCCCCCTGCCAGACCCCAGTGCCCACCTCAGCCCCTGACCCACCTCAGCCCCCCAGCCCACCTCAGCGGCCCCACCCCTTGTACCCACCTCAGCCCCTGAACCCACCTCAGCCCCCTGAACCCACCTCGGCTCCCACCTCAGCCGCCTGCCCACCTTAGCCCCCAATACCCACCCCTAGCCCCACTGCCCCACCTCAGCCCCCAGGTACCCACCTCTGCCCCCAGTGCCCACCTCTGCCCCCCCACCTCAGCCACCCCGTTTGCAGCCTGCCCTGTACCCCCACCTCAGCCCCCTGTGCCACCTCTGCTCCCACCTCAGCCCCCTACCCACCTCAGCTCCTCCTCCACACACCACATCTCCCCTTGCACCCACCTCAGCTCCCTGTCTCCCTGTACCCACCTCAGCCCCCCTGTACTAACCACAGCTCCCCCTCCACACACCACATCTCCCCTTGCACCCACCTCAGCTCCCTGTCTCCCTGCACCCACCTCAGCCCCCCTGTACTAACCACAGCTCCCCCTGCACCCACCTAAGCCCTCCTGTACTAACCACAGCTACCCCTGCACCTACCTCAGTTCCCATGCATTTACCTCAGCCATCATTCCTCCTTACACTCAGCCCAGAATCTACCTGTCCCTGTACCCACTTATTTCCCTATGCACCCACCACAGCCCCTATGCCACCTCCACCTACCATAGCTCCTATGCCTTCCCGTACCCACCACAGCCACTATGTCCCTCCCTGTGCCCACTACAGCCTCTATGTCCCTCCCTGTGCCCACAACAGCCCCTTGTCTACCTGCACCCACCACAGCTCCTTCTGCACACATCACATCTCCCGCTGCACCCACCTCAGCTCTCCCTTTACCCACTTTAGCCTCCTGTCTCCCTGCACCAACCTCAACCCCCCTGCACCCACCACAGCTCCCCCTGCACCCACCTCAGCCCTGTCTGCATCCACCACAGCTGCTCCTGCACCCACCTCAGTCCCCCTGCACTCACCTCAGCCACCATTCCTCCCAACACTCACCCCAGGATCTACCTATCCATGTTCCCACCACATCCCTTCTGCCACCTCCAACTACCATAGTCCCTATCCCTTTCAGTACCCACCACAGCTCCTATGTCCCCTCCTGCGCTCACCACAACCTCTGTGTCCCACCTCATACTCTGTCCAGTCCCACCCCCACCTAAGTCCCCGAGCCTCCCCGTGCCCACCTCAGTCCCTGTGCCTCACAATGCCCACCACAGCCCCTGTGCCTCCCTGCACCTATTTCAACTTCTATCCCCCCCACGCACACACTACAGCCACTATCCAACTTATACACAGTAGAGCCTCTATTATCCAAACACGCACACACTACAGCCCCAGTAACCACCAGATGCCTACTACAGATTCTATCCCACAGACACTGCAACACAGCCAGCCATCTCCATTCACATAATGCACTGCAAATCGCCCCATTCACACACGCAAAAATCCACAAGGAGCCTCACTGTATAGACACAATCCCACAAGCAGCATCCCCACACATACAAAACCAAATGCTGCCTCCCTACACATACACATCACAAACAGCATACCCACCATTGCAATACTGCACACAGCCTCCACACACACATCACTTATATAGCACCAACATATTCTGCAGCGCTGTACAATAGGTAAAACAAGAGAAACGATTAATCTAACACAACACTTTGACATACAGGAACACAACATCACTAGCAACATCCCCACACATGCAACCCCACAAGTAGACTCCAAACACATGTGGCTACTTGTATGGTTTTACATGTGGGGTTGCTGCTTGTGATTGCCTCAGCAAAATCAGTGGAAGTGTGTTATTAAATTTGCTTTATTTCTTTATTTTCAAGGGACACTATAGTCATCCAGCTCAGTGAAGTGGTCTGGGAGCCAGGTCCCTCAGGTTTTAACCCTTCGGATGCAAACATAGCAGTTTCAGAGAAACTGCTATGTTTACATTTGGGGATAATCCAGCCCCTAGTGGCTGTCTTCCGGACAGCCACTAGAGGCGCATCTGCGACGCTGGGGCACATTCTGCCTCCATCACGCAGAGCGTCCATAGGAAAGCATTAAGAAATGCTTTCCTATGGATACTTTGAATGCGCGCGCGGCACTGCCGCGCATGTGCATTTGGCTCCGCTGACATCAGACGGGGTAGGAGAGGTCACCAGCGCCGAGGGAGCCCAGCGCTGGATTAAGGTAAGTGGCTGAAACCGATTTGTTTTCCTGACACTATAGTGATCCTTTAATTGCTGGGAAGGCACGCCAGCAAGGGTTACTCCATCTAAAAACAGTGTTTATTAATACACTGTTTTTGGTTGGATTAACTTTTTAAAAGTAAATCTGGCCATTTTTGTGGGCTCTGCTAGTGTGGGAGTCAGGGCTGTGTGGCTCTCACACAGCCATTCTGTGTGCTGGGCAGCCTACACATAATATATGTGTAAATATATGTGTAAAAGCAGCAGAAAGAAGGGGGAGAAGAGTAGCAGGGGACCAGAAAACCTTGTGCCAGGACCAAGAGGGGGGGCCCTTGATCACCCACCGCCCGAGGGCCCTGTGAGTGGTCAGTCCACCCCTGCCTCTGCTGTTTAACTGCTCGGTGTAGTGTTCCACCGGGTTAGCACCATGTTGTATTGGAGCGGGCTTCTGCCACAGGGATGCAGGTGCCATCTTATGTGTCCTACTGGCCTTGTCTTCCAGGCTTTATGGTTTAGCCGGGGCTTGTTGTGCTGTTTGCCCTGGGTTGGCGGGGACCGGGATAACCCCCACCGGTCCAGAGGGGGGGAACGGGAACTCATGCTGAGATTGTAGCTTGGTGTGACCCCGAGAGAGCGACTGTCTCTCCCACGGCTCCCCCGCTTGTCTCCCTGCGGACTAGGCCGCACTGCCGGGCTCTGGTTTCAGCGGGCGGATGTTCAAGATTTGGGTACTGACGTGTGCCACTTCATGTGCAGGTCAGCCCCCCAGATCAGAAATGTGGTACCTAGCGTGGTAATTCTCTGTTAGGGCTTAGATTGTGCCCGTTGCTGCCGGAGCTATTAGCAGGTGCGACCAGCCATCTTGGCTTTCAGGCCCCGCCCCCCAAAGTGCTTATTTTCCTTTTTAATTTTTTTTTTTTTTTTTTTAAAGCTAATTATCACTCACCATTACTATTAGCCTTAGGAAACAGGCAGTCTAGGGGACAATGGGATTAGGTGCCCTTGAAGGCACAGGTTAGGTGGAATTGAGAGAAAGGGCCCACAGTATGATGTATGATAGAGAGTATAGTAGTATATAGAATTACAGTATGATGTATGATAGAGAGTATAGTAGGATATATAATCCCAGTATGGTGTATGATAGAGAGTATAGTAGGATATAGAATCACAATATGTATGATAGAGAGTATAGTAGCGTATAGAATCACAATATGATGTATGATAGAGAGTATAGTAGCGTATAGAATCACAATATGATGTATGATAGAGAGCGTATAGAATCACAATATGATGTATGATAGAGAGTATAGTAGGATATAGAATCACAATATGATGTATGATAGAGAGTATCATAGGATATAGAATCACAGTGTTATGGGCAAATGCAAATATTACAAGTTTTAGAATGAAATGTTGTATTTCTTGAACTGTGTACTTTGTCTTTAAGAGATATTGCAAACTGACAAGGTGTTAGAAATGGAACATATTGTTTTTCATAACTGTTTCTTTAAGCAATAACCTCAGTGCATAATATGTTTGCGCCATTTTTTCCCAGACGAATTACAATAACAATAATGCATAAACAAGCTTCAAGGCTATACTACGACTCTTTCAGTACACAATATACTGTTGTAACCCCAAGTTAATGAAACTTCCCCAGATCCGGAAATCTCCCATGACTGTGCACTTACGACTTAGTATAAACAACAGATAAGCTATTCAGACTTTAAGATGCCATCTTGAACTAAGTCAGGAAAATTTCCATGACGTTTGCACCCTTTAGTTATGGCCTTGTATGTTTGCCAAGTTAAGGGAGGTCCTAAAATGAATAAAGTAAAAGAAGTGTTACTTTTTCATATATGAACTACGGTAACCCTAAAATGAAGACACCTAAGGTATAAATAGGTGTACTTTTAAATGTTAAGACACAGAGGAGAGACTTGGAGACAGACGCTGCTCCATCTTAAAATGACAGAGAGGCTGACATGATGACATGTTCAGAAGGGTATGTTAACCTATTAATGATATTTGCAAGCATGTAAATTACAGGAGTGCAGAATTATTAGGCAAATGAGTATTTTGACCACATCATCCTCTTTATGCATGTTGTCTTACTCCAAGCTGTATAGGCTCGAAAGCCTACTACCAATTAAGCATATTAGGTGATGTGCATCTCTGTAATGAGAAGGGGTGTGGTCTAATGACATCAACACCCTATATCAGGTGTGCATAATTATTAGGCAACTTCCTTTCCTTTGGCAAAATGGGTCAAAAGAAGGACTTGACAGGCTCAGAAAAGTCAAAAATAGTGAGATATCTTGCAGAGGGATGCAGCACTCTTAAAATTGCAAAGCTTCTGAAGCGTGATCATCGAACAATCAAGCGTTTCATTCAAAATAGTCAACAGGGTCGCAAGAAGCGTGTGGAAAAACCAAGGCGCAAAATAACTGCCCATGAACTGAGAAAAGTCAAGCGTGCAGCTGCCACGATGCCACTTGCCACCAGTTTGGCCATATTTCAGAGCTGCAACATTACTGGAGTGCCCAAAAGCACAAGGTGTGCAATACTCAGAGACATGGCCAAGGTAAGAAAGGCTGAAAGACGACCACCACTGAACAAGACACACAAGCTGAAACGTCAAGACTGGGCCAAGAAATATCTCAAGACTGATTTTTCTAAGGTTTTATGGACTGATGAAATGAGAGTGAGTCTTGATGGGCCAGATGGATGGGCCCGTGGCTGGATTGGTAAAGGGCAGAGAGCTCCAGTCCGACTCAGACGCCAGCAAGGTGGAGGTGGAGTACTGGTTTGGGCTGGTATCATCAAAGATGAGCTTGTGGGGCCTTTTCGGGTTGAGGATGGAGTCAAGCTCAACTCCCAGTCCTACTGCCAGTTCCTGGAAGACACCTTCTTCAAGCAGTGGTACAGGAAGAAGTCTGCATCCTTCAAGAAAAACATGATTTTCATGCAGGACAATGCTCCATCACACGCGTCCAAGTACTCCACAGCGTGGCTGGCAAGAAAGGGTATAAAAGAAGAAAATCTAATGACATGGCCTCCTTGTTCACCTGATCTGAACCCCATTGAGAACCTGTGGTCCATCATCAAATGTGAGATTTACAAGGAGGGAAAACAGTACACCTCTCTGAACAGTGTCTGGGAGGCTGTGGTTGCTGCTGCACGCAATGTTGATGGTGAACAGATCAAAACACTGACAGAATCCATGGATGGCAGGCTTTTGAGTGTCCTTGCAAAGAAAGGTGGCTATATTGGTCACTGATTTGTTTTTGTTTTGTTTTTGAATGTCAGAAATGTATATTTGTGAATGTTGAGATGTTATATTGGTTTCACTGGTAATAATAAATAATTGAAATGGGTATATATTTGTTTTTTGTTAAGTTGCCTAATAATTATGCACAGTAATAGTCACCTGCACACACAGATATCCCCCTAACATAGCTATAACTAAAAACAAACTAAAAACTACTTCCAAAAATATTCAGCTTTGATATTAATGAGTTTTTTGGGTTCATTGAGAACATGGTTGTTGTTCAATAATAAAATTAATCCTCAAAAATACAACTTGCCTAATAATTCTGCACTCCCTGTAATCTTATAAATTCTGCTATAATGGATTTTATATTTATATTTTTATATAATAAATATCTAAAAAAGACAAAACTATTGCTTCCAAGACAATCCTTATTTTATATTGTATTCTCAATTATTTATATATGTTAAATAGAGGATCTCTTACACTATATAAAATTATGGCTAAGATATCTGTATGGTTAGCCCTTCTAAGTTCTATGCTTTAAGACATTATAGTGGTAAATAAGGGAACCACCTGCGGTTACAACAGTATGATGTATGACAGAGAGTATAGTAGTGTATAGAATTACAGTATGATGTATGATAGAGAGTATAGTAGGATATAGAATCAAAGTATGATGTGTGATAGAGAGTAGAGTAGTATATAGAATCAAAGTATGATGTGTGATAGAGAGTAGAGTAGTATATAGAATCACAGTATGATCTATGATAGAGAGTATAGTAGGATATAGAACCACAGTATGATTTATGATAGATAGTATAGTAGGATATTGAATCACAGTATGATGTATGATAGAGAGTATAGTAGTATATAGAATCACAATATGATGTATGATACAGAGTATAGTAGTATATAGGATCACAATATGATGTAAGATAGAGAGTATAGTAGTATATAGAATCACAGCATGATGTATGATAGAGAGTATAGTAGTATATAGAATCACAGTATGATGTATGATAGAGAGTATAGTAGTATAAAGAA
This sequence comes from Pelobates cultripes, assembly GCA_933207985.1. Lineage (NCBI taxonomy): Eukaryota > Metazoa > Chordata > Amphibia > Anura > Pelobatidae > Pelobates > Pelobates cultripes. Next base: position 323,789,708 of record OW240912.1, on the reverse strand, counting down.
TCAAAGTATGATGTAAGATAGAGAGTATAGTAGTATATATAATCACAGTATGATGTATGATAGATAGTATAGTAGAATATAGAATCACAGTATGATGTATGATAGAGAGGATAGTAGTATATAGAATCACAGTATGATGTATGATAGAGAGTATAGTAGCGTATAGAATCACAGTATGATGTATGATAGAGAGTATAGTAGTATATAGAATCACAGTATGATGTATGATAGAGAGGATAGTAGGATATAGAATCACAGTATGATGTATGATAGAGAGTATAGTAGGATATAGAATCACAGTATGATGTATGATAGAGAGTATAGTAGTATATAGAATCAAAGTATGATGTAAGATAGAGAGTATAGTAGTATATAGAATCACAGTATGATGTATGATAGAGAGGATAGTAGTATATAGAATCACAGTATGATGTATGATAGAGAGTATAGTAGCGTATAGAATCACAGTATGATGTATGATAGAGAGTATAGTAGGATATAGAATCACAGTATGATGTATGATAGAGAGTATAGTAGGATATAGAATCACAGTATGATGTAAGATAGAGAGTATAGTAGTATATAGAATCACAGTATGATGTATGATAGAGAGGATAGTAGTATATAGAATCACAGTATGATGTATGATAGAGAGTATAGTAGCGTATAGAATCACAGTATGATGTATGATAGAGAGTATAGTAGGATATAGAATCACAGTATGATGTATGATAGAGAGTATAGTAGGATATAGAATCACAGTATGATGTATGATAGAGAGTATAGTAGGATATAGAATCACAGTATTGTATGATAGAGAGTATAGTAGGATATAGAATCCCAGTATGGTGTATGATAGAGAGTATAGTAGGATATAGAATCACAGTATGGTGTATGATAGAGAGTATAGTAGTATATAGAATCAAAGTATGATGTAAGATAGAGAGTATAGTAGTATATAGAATCACAGTATGATGTATGATAGAGAGTATAGTAGTATATAGAATCACAATATGATGTATGATAGAGAGTATAGTAGTATATAGAATCACAGTATGATGTATGATAGAGAGTATAGTAGTATATAGGATCACAATATAATGTAAGATAGAGAGTATAGTAGTATATAGAATCACAGTATGATGTATGATAGAGAGTATAGTAGTATATAGGATCACAATATAATGTAAGATAGAGAGTATAGTAGTATATAGAATCACAGTATGATGTATGATAGAGAGGATAGTAGTATATAGAATCACAGTATGATAGAGAGTATAGTAGGATATAGAATCACAGTATGATGTATGATAGAGAGTATAGTAGGATATAGAATCACAGTATGATGTAAGATAGAGAGTATAGTAGTATATAGAATCACAGTATGATGTATGATAGAGAGGATAGTAGTATATAGAATCACAGTATGATGTATGATAGAGAGTATAGTAGCGTATAGAATCACAGTATGATGTATGATAGAGAGTATAGTAGGATATAGAATCACAGTATAATGTATGATAGAGAGTATAGTAGGATATAGAATCACAGTATGATGTATGATAGAGAGTATAGTAGGATATAGAATCACAGTATGGTGTATGATAGAGAGTATAGTAGGATATAGAATCCCAGTATGGTGTATGATAGAGAGTATAGTAGGATATAGAATCCCAGTATGGTGTATGATAGAGAGTATAGTAGTATATAGAATCAAAGTATGATGTAAGATAGAGAGTATAGTAGTATATAGAATCACAGTATGATGTATGATAGAGAGTATAGTAGTATATAGAATCACAATATAATGTAAGATAGAGAGTATAGTAGTATATAGAATCACAGTATGATGTATGATAGAGAGTATAGTAGTATATAGAATCACAGTATGATGTATGATAGAGAGTATAGTAGTATATAGGATCACAATATAATGTAAGATAGAGAGTATAGTAGTATATAGAATCACAGTATGATGTATGATAGAGAGTAGAGTAGTATACAGAATCACAGTATGATGTAAGATAGAGAGTATGGTAGTATATAGCATCCCAGTATAATGTATGATAGAGAGTATAGTAGCATATACAATCACAGTATGATGTAAGATAGAGAGTATAGTAGTATAAAGAATCACAGTATGATGTATGATAGAGAGGATAGTAGTATATAGAATCACAGTATGATGGAGAATATGGTAGTCTACAGTATCATAGTGTGCAGTATGTTGCAGAGTATAGTAGTATAGAGTATCGCTGCATGTTGCTGAGAACATTAGTATAGAGTAATGCAGTAGGCAGTATTATGCAGAGTACAGTAGTAAAGAATACCACAGTTTATTGTATGTTGCAGCACAAGCAGTACAGAGTAACACAGAACGCAGTATGTAGCAGAGAATAGTTGTATAGAGTATCATAGTAAGTTGTGTGTTTGCTGAGTTTAATAGTGTAGAGTATTGCTATACGCAGTGTGACGCAGAGTAAAGTAGTATAGAGTATTTTTGTATGCAGCATGTTGCAGAACATAGTAGTATAGGGTGTCGCAGCGTGTTGCAGAGTATAGTAGTATCGAGCATCGCAGTATGTTGCTGAGTAAAGTAGTATAGAGTGTCGCAGCATATTTTAGAGTATAGTAGTATAGAATTTGACAGTTTGTTTCAGAGTTTAGAAGGCCAAAGAATTGCAGTGTGAAGTGTTACAGAGTAAAGTAGTACATATATACATACCAACTTACATATATACATGTATACAAATATACACATACACATTCACATATATATATATATATATTAGCACCTTCTACAAGTTCGTAATGAAAACCACCTAAATTTGTACACACCAAGCATTGTACCTTCCACAGGCCTGTCAGTAATAAAACTTCACTAAGTGCTGCGTTGGAGCGGCCCAATGTAAGCCGAAATGGGATGATGTGGACATGCATTACATGCCTTGCAGACTTGAAAACTCACAAATTACAGGCCCTGCAGACTTGAAAACTCACGGCCCAAAAGTTGCTGTTCAGGACTGAAGAAAGGCGAGTCAGAGAGGCCAGTACCCATGGTAGTCAACAGGGGGAGGACGGTAGTGGAGCAGCTTAGCTGCCGGAGAGCCAGCGGCAGGAATGCTTGGTCGGGCATAGTCTACCCGAGGGAGCCAGAGCTTGATGTCGGCGGAGCAGAAGCCAGCAGTTAACAGCAGCCTGGCGAACCAGCACCTCTAGTAGCCCTACAGGTAGCTTGGTCATCGTAAAGCCGGCCTCAAGCAAGAATGAGGGCCATGGCATGATTGGGGCAAGAGGGATGCTCAAAACCGTGGCAAACAGTGGGGGCCTGAACAGCAAATAGGGAGCAGGGGGCCAGAGGTAGCCTAACTACGTACAGACCAACTCCAAATGAGGACGGGACCAATCTCATACTCGAGTCAATAAGTTTTCCCAGTTTTGGGGGGTAAAATTAGGGGTCTCAACTTATATTCAGGTCAACTTATACTCGAGTATATACGGTAAATACTAATACTTATTTTCACTTTTCACACTTCACACACGTTTGTACTACATAGAGATATAAATATGATGTAAATATGATTTTGAAAATGTTGATAAATTATTCATACCATTTTAGGACATCCAGGTTAATCATTACTGATTGAATATTGGGGGATAAATGTTGATTGTATATTATGCCAAACATGTTGAATCTTGTATAATGATGCAGATATATGAGAAAGACATTGGTGGTTAGTATTGTTATAGAATTATTGTGAAATGATTTCCAGTTTTGCTTTTCTGCATTTATTCTAACATTTGGGTGAAGGCCTATTTTGCAAAGGCATATCATATTGTTCCATCTATTAATTATAATGTAAAGGTAAGTACCATATGCAGGTCTGAAATAAATTAAACATACTTTTAGATTGGGAAACTCATGGAGCATAGCAGCAACCTTATTGGATTTGGTTTTAGCCGTATGCTTGTGAGACATAAATTGTGATTTGTAACTCAGAGACATAACCCATGATCCATTAAAAGCCATATATGTGATATCAAGGTATGAATCTGATTATAACAAATCACAAGCCAATGAAGATGCATATATAACATTTATTTTTAGTTCTATGGTAGATGAAATTAGTTTGAAGCAACAGTGACATTCATAAATCATCTTTTAACCTGTTAATCAGTAATGCTATCTATACTGCTTAATGAATGGCAAATGTGTAGATTAGCAGATTTAGTGAAAGTAGATATATTGCCCCCATTTCCATTTCCAACAATGGCTACATGGCATCTTCTGAAATTTAATTTGTGGCTGTCTGGACACCTCTGAACCTTATATGAAGTAGTACATTAACTTTTTTTATTGTAACATTGACATATGAGTATTTTTTTCAGATTTTAGGAACTTGTGAGTTCATACAGGGTTACACAACCAATTAAGAGGAGTGTTACTCATTACACTGACAGGTAAGATCAGTGAAGTGAAGAGTGATTTGTTTTGTAATGTTTTTGCTGGAAGGATATTCCACCTATTCATAGTTCTGGATTTAGCAGGTATTTTGTAAAAAGTTAATAGCCAACAGGCAAAATATATACAAAACATGGAGCCAGGTAAAATACAGAGATACCTATGCAATTAAAAAGAAGTCATTGCTATACGGAGATACCAATACAATAGACAGAGCTGAGTATAATACAGAGATACACATACAATGCACAAAACTGGACTCAGCACAAAGATACCCATTAAACATACAGAGCTGAGCAAGATACAGAGATGTCCTTAATCAATGTAATGTTGTTTGTGATAAATGTCTGTTATCTGCGGGGTCTTAAGGGCAGAAGGGATGAAAATGGAGGCAGAGGATTAAAATATGGTTAAATTTATGTCTATTAATGCTCAGGGCCTCAATACGATGTATAAAAGATCTCTGCTACGAAATCAAATGATAAAAGAAAAAATAGATATCTGTTTAGTTCAGGAGACACACTGGAGACAAAATGAGATATTAACATGGGGAGGCAATAAGCTCCCAATCTTTCTACATGCATCCATGAAGGATAAAAAAAAAAGAGGTGTAGCAATGATAATTTCAGATAGGGTTAAGTGGGAGAACCTTTACCAGGAATTAGATAAAGAAGGAAGATTTATGATTTTAGTAGGTAAGATAAATGATGTTAAATATACGATAGTTAACATATATCTACCAAATGTAGCTCCAGTTTCTCAACTGAAGAAAATATTAGATAAAGCGGATTCAGTCAAAACTGGGATATATATAGTAGCAGGAGATTTTAATTGTATACTGGATCCACAAAAGGACAAAAAACTGCTGAAAGGGAGTGTAATGAACAAAACAATAATTAAAAGTGCGAGCTTACTGACCAATACGAAAAACAATTACGATTTATTCGATGCTTGGCGTCTTCAAAATCCTGAATTAAGAAACTACACCCATCTATCTAGAGTACATTTTACATACTCAAGAATCGATATGATCTGGGGTAATATAACTCTAATACACAATTTGGTAGAGATAAATATAGTGGAAAACGTATGGTCAGACCACAGTATGTACATATTTGAAATAAAAGATAAGATGACAGCTATAAATAATACAACATGGAAATTAAATAACTATTTGTTATATAATAAAAGGAGTAAGACTAAGTTAGAGAAACTGATAATATGTTTCTTTAGGGAGAATGATCCTTTAGAAACCTCATATCTGAATACATGGTGTTCATTTAAAGCAGTTGTAAGAGGCTATCTTATAAAGCTAAACCATGAAGCTAAAAGTAAAGAAAAGAGACTTGGTGATCTATACATTGAACTTTATAAGCTTACAACAGATAATAAAGCAGAGCCCACAATGGAGAAAGGCAGACGAATATCAGAAGTGCAAAAAAATATTCTGCAATGTTTAAATACTAAAACAATAGAAAATATTAAAAAACTGAAATTGAGATTCTATTGTAGAGGGAACAAAACAGATAAGATGCTAACTAATAAATTGAGGAAACAATATGCTAATGCTCGTATATCTAAGATTATATATAATCAAATAACTTATACAAACCCAAAAGATATTGGGGACTGCTTTAGAGATTATTATGGGTTACTATATAATCTCCCTGTTGAAGCTACTACAAATAAGATCAAACAGTATTTAACTAGTACAAATCTAACTAAATTAGATCAGATTCAGAAAGATAGTATTAATAATCCGATTACAGAAGCTGAGGTGAATAGGGCTATATCTAAAACCCAGAAGTCGAAAACACCAGGCCCAGATGGATTTTCTAATTTGTTTTTCCATACTTATAAATCTATTTTGAGTAAACAATTAGCATCAACATTCAATAATGTGGTTCAAATAGGAAGTTTTCCTGAAGAGATGACTAGAGCTAATATGCTCCCCATCTTGAAACAAGGAAAAGATCCAACTATTGTGGCCAGTTATCGCCCTATCTCTCTAATTAATTCAGACGTTAAATTATTCTCATCTATATTGGCAGACCGCCTTAAGAGTATTATTAATAAGCTCATTCACAATGATCAAATAGGTTTTATTCCAGATAGGTGGATAGGCTCTAATTCAAGAAGAATCATCGATATAATTGATAATGCTAATAAGAAACATATTCCTCTTATGACCTTAGCAGTTGATGCAGAAAAAGCCTTCGATAGGTTAAACTGGAAGTTTTTAGAATTAACTTTAGAAGCATATGGAATAGAAGGCTGGTTGTTAAGGGGTATTATGGCTTTATATAAAAATCCTTCAACTAGAATAGTAGGCCCAAATATTTGTTCAGATTGGGTATCAGTAAATAATGGGGTGAAACAAGGATGTCCACTTTCGCCATTACTATATGTTCTTTCAATAGAGCCCTTAGCGGAAAATATTAGGAAAAATGTAGATATAAAAGGATATAGAATAAGAGATAGAGAATTTAAAATAAGTCTCTATGCGGACGATATCCTCTTGTCAATTACTGAACCAGCTAGCTCTTTGAACTATCTGATGGAGGAAGTTAGAGTGTATAGCCATTTGGCAAATTATAAATTAAATAATGAAAAAACAGTTGTGATGAGTGTTGAATTAGATAAGATGAGAGAGGAAATTAGTAAGCAATATGTATTTACATGGGCACCTCAGAAATTTAATTGCTTAGGAATATTGGTTACCAAGAATATAGAGAGGATGATGGAAGAAAACTTTCTAAATTTATTAAAAAGTACAAATTTATTACTTAAAGAGTGGAGAAATATGCAGATGACGTTATTACAAAACAATTTAGAAAATTTCATTAATAATGGTAAGAAAAATAGAATTAATAGAAACATCCTATCACTAAAGATTAAGGAAGGAGGTTTAAACTTTCCTAATATAAGAGTTATATACTGGGAAAATGTTATCAATCATATGTATAGGTCCCAGACGGGGACAGCTCAAGAAGAAAGCTGGTTTAGTATCGAAATGGAAGATCTGAGACTAAAAAATCCAGAAGGTTTGCTATGGAATACGAAAACTCTAGCCAATATGGGGATAGATATTAAAAATAACATTATTTGGGCCCAATTGTTGCCTGTCTGGGAGGAAATTAAAAAGAAAATAGGCCTCAAATATGCAATTATGAATACGGCAAATTTAAGGATAGTAGAAGCCAATATGAAAGATCTATCTCTAGAAACTTGGAGACTTAAATGAATAAATAAAGTTTCACAGATATTAAACTCAGATAAAATATTGCCTTTTGATATTATAGTACAAAAATATCATCTTCCTCAACGAGAGTTATTTGCATATTTGAGGCTTAAACATTTTTTACAGAAACATCTTAATAAAGATTCTGGAAAAGCGCATATAATGATAAAACGCATATTTTCAAATCAGGATATATCGAAAGTTTTAGCTAAAGCAATAGAGATAATTAGAAATATTAATGAGGTAGTTAATTTCCCCCAGAAGACTAAATGGGAAAACGATCTGAAGTGTTCCTTAGAACAAGGCAATGTATAGATGGTATTTGGTTCCTAGCAAGCTTTCTCAGATGTACCCTGGAGTCACCTCTAGATGTTGGAGATGTGATAAAGAGGAGGGTTCATTTCTCCACATTTGGTGGAGTTGTTCAAATATTCAGACCTCTATCAAGAGAACGATAGGATTTATTAAAGATAATACTGGAATAGAATTAGAAAAGAAACCAGAGGTAGTCTTGTTACATATGCATTGGCCGAATATGTCATATACAAATAGTTGTTTTATAATTCATTGTCTTGTTGCATTTAAAATTGTTCTAGCACGGAACTGGAAATCTAATCAAGCAGCTTACTGGGATGCCATTAAAGATCAAATCATCCTTCAGATGAGATGGAAAGAGATCTAAGTATACCATATTTGAATTCCCCAAAGAGAAGGGATCTATGGCAAAGATGGGTTAATAAAATAGAACCTACTATATAAATTAAATAGATAACCATTAGATCCGGTAATGCTTGAGGAGTAAGAGTCCTGAGCTAAGACATATTTTTATAATAGCCCGATCCCGCAGATAACAGTGTAATTTGTCTGTATATTGTGAATGTCTTAATGGTGTAATAGATGTTATGTGATTTGTGGTGTTGTGTTGATATTTGTATATATGTAAGAAATTGAATAAAAGAATTTACTTAAAAAAAAAAAAAAGATACAGAGATAACACACAGAGCTGGTCACGATAAGGAGCTAACACAAGTATCCCACACAGCCAGGGTCTCTGTGATGGATTACACAGAGTTGCAATACCGAGATTCTTACACAGTCTCTGTTTAATGCTCCAGTGTTTCTTGTTTAACTCCCGCTCTCTATCCCTCCCTTCTCCCATCTTCAGTAGTGCTCCTTACCTATAGGAGAGATTAGAGATATAGCACAATAGTTGCTGGAGCAATATTTACTCAAAGACATTAAGTGTTGTAATCCAGTGCATCCAATGCAATACTTGCTGTCCTCACTTTGGAACGCATTTGTTATAGTGCTTATTTGTTATAGTTATATTTGCTTTTTGTAATGAAACTGGTATATATATGTATATAAACATATTGATATGATAAAATATAACCCAGGAGATACAAATAGATCATGTTACAATTAGTACCATTATTTGCTTCTCTTCAGCTGTAGCAAAGTATCTGTCTTATTAAGGAAAGTAATCCTGTTAAAGTTATTGGAAATGTAAGGTATGTACAATATTTCCCTTTTTACAGAAAGTGTAAAGTGTAGTGGAGAAAATCTGATTAAAACTTCAGTGGAATATAATCCCCTTCATCATCTCCCTCTCTGTGTGCTGAATGTCACTGACTACCTATAGTGCCATTAATTCCTTTATATATTCCCTGGGCACCCACATTTTCTGGTGAAGCTAAGCCATCTACTTATACATCATAATAAAATGAAGTGATGTAATATAGGCCAGACCAATAAATCACAAGATGATTGGACAATTCATAACTTCCTACTGCATCTTGATATATAGTGTCCATAAAAGGAGTCTCTGTGAGGGAAATGAAATTCCTGGCTTCTAGCTAATACATGATTATGATCTTAATGCTTTGCCTAGTGCCTCTCCATCAAGCCTTTCTATTTCTGTACTCTGTTGGCTGGAAATATTGATTAAATATTATAATCAATGAATGGAAGATAGAATCCATTATAGAATGTTGATTATATCTGTGAACTATATTCTAAACTATGGGAAAAAGTACCATGTCATTCTAATATATTTTAAGTAATATGTATTTATATTATGTGACCCCCCCCCCTTCAAATGGCCAGGTTTACCCTCTCTGCTGTCCTAAGAGAGTTTCTTCTCTACTTTCTCAAACACTTCCTGAACTGCCACAACTCACCGTCTGACCCTGTTCGGTGGAGCAAAATGGTCTTGGTCAGCGCAATCAAACAAATAGAAATGGGATAAATACAGTTCCAACTATGCTAAGTCAGACCTTAGCAATGACCAAGAATCATGGGAATTGTAGTACACAAATATCTGCTGTGTCTGATGTTGAGAAGTGGTCAAAACCTATATACCGCAATACATAGGCATGGGTTTGAGACTGGCTGTGCATCATGGGAATTGTAGTTCATGAAGCTACACAAACATGATGAAAGCTAGTAAAGTAGTTATTCACAGTGTGTAAATTACAATTTATATGAATTGCATGTGCAGGGCTTGATGTATGCAGCTGGTTGACAACTGCATTTAAATCTTTATAACTGGATAAGGATCATGAGAAGAGTATTTCACACAATTCTAAGTAAATCAGGCATGAATATGTTTGTGAAGTATAATTTCCACCGACTCTCCGTCAGTCTTAAAGGGGACCTGTCCTTTTAAAGGTTTTTTTAAGATTATGTCAACATATCCTTTTTATTTAATAAATATGCATTTCTGACACGTATACAGTTTTTTTTAATGTAGACATACACACTTCTTCATCCTGTAACTGGGCGCCTCCATTGTAGGTCTGTGTCAGTCATTGTGATAAACTCTGTCCTTTGTCCTTGGCAGTCAGCATTAAGAAAACATACAACAATGTTTCTACTTTTCCTATTCATTTGCAATGTGTGGCCTGGCTTTCCTTGGTGAGTTTGATTATGATGTACTTTGCTAAACCTTTTGTGCAAGTTGAAATGAAAATGGTATGGAACATCTAATGAAAAAAAGTTAACACAAGTTATAAGAGATTTTCAATGTTTTATGCAAGGTGTAAATTTTCCTGTAAAGTGATGGTTCCCCTTTAAGGTTGGCTGAGTATGAGTTATTTTAATCACCCTTCCCTTGTTCAGCCCACACGGACCTTTACAGATTTTACTGTATTGCAGATGGCGATGTCATAAGAACTCTTACTCTCTCAGCCTTTAGTGATCTTACTTATCCATGACAAATGTTCACTACATGTACAAGCTAAACTTACACCTTGTGTTGCACTTAATGTGAGACACACAATTATGGTGTGTCAATCTACTGTGAATGCTAACATATTCTACAGTATTACCTATAGGTATGCATAAAGGAGTACAAAAATATTGGTAAAAGCATTATAAGGTCATATAAACTTGTACTCAATCCTATATAACTTTTTGATATTGTGTGTCAAACAAGTTTTATTGCAATTATTCACATCTTTGATTATCCATTGTACATTGCACCTAGATGTGTTGGATCTTTATAGATAATAAAAAGTAGCATGATAATTGGTGGATATAAACAAGTTTGTTTGTGCTAATTTATGTTTGTAGTAGTTCATGGTAGATTATAGTAATTAGTGAGGTACTTTGTAGCTATTTGCAAGCTCGGACTGGCCATCTGGCAAACCAGGCAAATGTCAGTGGGCCGCAGTGGCCATGGGCACAGGCTGGCAGGGGAGATCAAGGGATATCCCCAACAGGCCTAAATGCATAGTGGGCGCATTAGCGGAAAGGGTAGGAGGAGGGAGACTTCAAGGTAGTACTCGCGAGAGCTCCGTGGTTCCGAGCATTGCCTCAGGTTACCACGGCAACATTCCGACAAAGCGCAGAGCTCACAAGAAGTGAGGTCTCGGCCTGCACACCCCCAGACCACCAGGGCTTTGAGTGTCCCCCCCCTCCCTGCCAAAAGCTAAGAAGAAGGGAGGGAGGAATAATAAACTTGTATTTTTCCATTCATAATTTAATAAAATAAAATATATATATATATACATATATATCTTTATAAGTAGCACATCTTCTTCCAACACATATAAACACTAATACACAAATACATATAGACATTGATACATGCACATGCATACACACACACACACACACACTGATGCACAGAGACACCAATATTGACTAATAAAGACATATAGTCACAATGTGTATTTATCTGGCTGTGTGTATTTGAGTGTGTCTGGCATTGTCTACCTGTGTATGTGCCTGAGAGTGTCTGACAGTGAGTGTTTTGTGTGTATGTGCGATGTTTTGTGGCCTTTGTGCACTTTGTTTATGGCCAAGCTATGTTTTATGACTTTGTGTGTATGATGATTGTCTTCAGGGGTGACTGTGACAGGGTGCGTAAAGGGGTAACTGTGGCAATGTGAGTGTGACTAGGTGAGGGGGTAAGTGTGACAGAATGAGGTAGGGCAAGTGTGACATGGTTGAAGGATGGAGTGTTACAGGAAGAGGAGAGATAAGCGTGACAGGATTAATTGTTAATGTGACAGGGTGAATGGTTGGGGTGAATGTGGCATTGTTGGAGGAGTGAGTGTGATAGGGCAAGGGGAGGTGTTTGTGACATGTTTAAGGTGAATTAATTGACAGAGTGAGTGTGGCAGATTGAGGGAGTGAGTGTGGCAGAGTTGGAAGTCAGTGTGGTACGGTTGGAGGAGGGAGTGTAAACAGGGCTGGTGCAAGGATTTTTGCCGCCCTAGGTAAACAAAAATGTGCCACCCCCCATCTAGGGCCGGCGCCACCGTTAGGCAAACTAGGCATTCGCCTAGGGCGCTGGCCTGTCTTGGGCTGCAGCGCTCCCCCACAGCGCCGGGCCACTCCTCCAGATTCCCTGAAGTTGGTGACACCCAGAGGAGCCCTGTTACCTTGATGACAGGTGCCTGCTCTGCCATTAAATGTTGGTGACTGGAGGAGAGGGGTTGGAGCAGGCAGGCGGTGAGGGAGGCTCTTCTTGCAGCCTCTCACTCCTCCCTCGCCTCGCCCTCTGTGATGCCGGGAATCGGAATATGACGTCATTCTGACCCCCAACATACTAAACAGTGGGCGGTAGGAGTGAGGAGCTGCCCCACACTGGACCCCAGGAAGGTGAGTGTTTTTCAGTGTATGTCATTGAGTGTCTGTCAGTGAGTGTGTGTGTGTGTGTGTGTGTGTGTGTCAGTGTATGTCTGTCAGTAAATGAGTATTGTCAGTGAGTGTGTGTGTGTATCTGTCAGTGAGTGATTGAGTGTATGTCTGTCAGTGAGTGTCTGTGTGCGTGTTTGTGTGTGTATTTCTGTCTGTCAGTGAGTGAGTGTAGGTCTGTCAGTGAGTGTGTGTCTGTCTGTCTGTTAGTGAGTGAGTATATGTCTGGGGGCGGAGCTTACCTGCGGCGGGGGCAGAGCTTCCTGTGCAGCGGGGGTGGAGTTTCCTGTGCGGTGGCGGCGGAGCTTTCCGTGTGACCGGGCGGAGCTAAAAGTGCCGGATAACTGCTACAGTCTCCAGGAGCTGCACTGCCTCCACAATGAACAGAGGTAACTATGTGTGATTGTCAGTGTGAGTGTGACTGTCTGTGTGTGTATGACTGTTTGTGTGTGTGTGTCTGTGTGTGTGACTGTCTGCCTGTGTGTGTTTGTGGTTGTGTGTGTGTGTATTACTGTCTGCTTGTGTGTGTGTGTGTGTGTGACTGTCTGCCTGTTTGTCTGTGTGTGTGTGTGTGTGTGTGTGTGTATGACTGTCTGTGTGTGTATGACTGTCTGCCTGTGTGTGTGTCTGTGTGTATGACTGTCTGCATGTGTGTGTGTGTATGACTGTCTGCCTGTGTGTGTGTGTATGTATGACTGCTTGTGTGTGTGTGTCTGCCTGTGTTTGTGTGTGTGTGTGTGTGTGGTGTAACTGTCTGCCTGTGTGTGCAACTGTCTGCCTGTGTGTGCGTGTGTGTGTGTGACTGTCTGCCTGTGTGTGCATGACTGTCTGCCTGTATGTGTGTGTGTGTGTGTGACTGTCTGCCTGTGTGTGTTTGTCTGCCTGTGTGTGTGGCTGTCTGCCTGTGTGTGTGTGTGTGTGTGTGACTGCCTGCCTCTGTGTGTGTGGATGTCTTCCTGTGTGTGTATGGCCGTCTGTATGGCCGTCTGACTCTGTGTGTGTGTGTGTGTGTGTGGCTGTCTGCCTGTGTGTATGTGTGTGGCTGTCTGTGTGTGTGTGGCTGTCTCTGTGTGTGTGTGTGTGTGTGACTCTCTGAATGTAAGTATGTGTGTGTAAGACTGTATGTGTGGCTGTGTGTGTGTGTAAGTAAAATTGTATGTGTGGCTGTTTGTGTGTGGCTGTCTACCTGTGTGTGTGTGTGTGTGTGGTTGTCTGCCTGTAATTGTGTGTGAGTGTGTTTATCTACCTGTAACTGTGTATGTGTGTTACTGCCTGATCCTCTGTATGAGACTCTCTGCATGTGGTGGATTTTACAGTGTATATGTATAACTGTGTGCATCTGGCTGTGGGATTGTGTGCACATAACTCTGCAAAAATATACACCTCCATTCACACACAGGCCTAAATGCATGTTTTTATCTGAATTAAATAACCATCACACACAGCCAATAAAGCACAAATATCACATACAACCAATACACGCATAACACACGGTGTTAATACACCCATTACAAATATCACACACAGCCAACACATAGCATACATATCACACACAGTCATCACACCTATCACATACACAGACAACACAAACATTACATCATACATGGATGACGGGGGCTCTGTGAAGATTTTTCGCACAGGGCACCGAAAGGCCTAAGGCCGGCCCTGTGTGTGTGTATGTCAGTGAGTGAGTATATGTGTGTGTATGTCAGTGAGTGATTATATGTCTGTCAGTGAATGTGTGTGTCTATCTGTCATTGAGTGAGTGTATGTCTGTCAGTGAGTGTGTGTGTGTGTGTGTGTATGTCAGTAAGTGTGTGTGTGTGTGTGTCTGTCAGTGAATGAGTGTATGTCTGTCAGTGAGTGTCTGAGTGAGTGTATGTCTGTCAGCAAATGTGTGTATGTCTGTCTCAGTTATTGTCTGTGTGAGTGTCTGTGTGTTTGTTTGTTTGTTTGTGTGTGTTAGTGAGTGAGTGAATGTCTTTCAGTGAGTTTCCGTGTGTGTGTGTCAGTGAGTGACTGTATGTGTGTCAGCGTGTGTGTATCTGTCAGTGAGTGAGTGACATGAAGGGGCACAAAATGGATCTTTGCCTAGGGTGGCAGAAATCCTTGCACTGCCCTGCCCCCATCACAATGCCCTGCCCATATGACCTGCCATATGAGCCAATGCCAGTGCTGCACACAGTGTCTTTTCTCTGAAAAGGCAGTGTGTTTACATTAAAAAGCCTGCAGGGACAGGCTATAGACACCAGAACCACTACATCAAGCTGTAGATGGTTTTGGTGACTATAGTGGCCCTTTAATGTGGGGTAAATTAGGGATTAGTGCCACTAATAATATACTGGATTGCCTACCACCAGATAATGACAAGAGGATGATAATGGGCTCAGGCTGCAGTCTGGCTCCACTGGTCTGGTGCTAAAACAGGCTCTCTGGTGGCAGTGCTCACAAAAACAATGAACTGGAAGCAGCTCCACTTATTGGGGCCCCTTACACAGATCATGGTCTGGGCCCCCAGGGCCTGACCGTGATTATGCCTACAAGGCCTGCCCATAAGCCTGATGCCTACAAGGCCCACCCATGAGTTCGCTCACAGGGACTGGAGGGGATGTGTGGAGGTTTTTTTTTATTTGGTTTTGTAGAGGATGTAATATGTGTGTGTTCTTATGGAATGGAATGTATAGGGATACCAGTTTGTGTAAGGGATGTAGTGGGTGTGTATAGGGGATGCAGTGTGTGTTTGTGTGTAAAGAATGTATTATGTGTTTCTGGGTGTGTGTGTCTAAGGGATGCATTGTGTGAATCTGTGTTTGTATGTGTAAGGGATGCAATGTTTGTTTCTGTGTATGTAATGTAATGCAGTGTGTGTGCCGGTAAGGGGTGCATTAGGAGAAGCAGTGTGTGTGTGTCTGTGTGTGTAAGGGATGCTTTGTGTGCTTCTGTGTATGTGTGCAAGGGCTACATTGTGTTTGTGTGTGTGTGTGTGCGTGTGCGTGTGTGTATGTATGTTTGTTTGTAAGGTATGCATTGTGTGTGTGTTAGGGATGCATTGTGTGTGTGTAAGGATGCATTGTATGTTTCAGTGTGTGTGTGAGTAAGGATGCATTCTGTGCATGTGTATTTCTGTGTATGTGTAAGGATGCATTGTGTATGTCTGTAGTGTGAGAGAAAGGGTTTGTGGGGTAGGATAGGGGCTGAAAGGTGAGCAGATCTTTATTTTTATTATATTTATTGTGTTAATATAATTTGTTTTGTATATTTTTTCTTAAAGTTTTGTGCCTTACACTCCCCTTTAGTGTATCTCTTATAAACCCCTTGTGTGTCTCTTATCACCCCTTTTTGTATGTCTCCTATATCCTCCCAACCCCTTTGCGTGTCTTACTCCTTCAAGCCCATTTGTGTCTTATTCTTCCCAGCTCCTTGGTGTGTCTCTTTCCCCGCCAGGCCCATCTGTGTGTCTCCCTCACAAGCGACTCTGTGTCTCTCTCCTGAGCCCCTCTGTGTGTCTCTGTCTCTCCTACTAGCCCGTCTGTGCTTCTCTTTCACCACTTCCTCAGCCTTTCTGTGTAACTAACACTCCCCCGTCCCTTTATGATCTCTTCCACTTCCCCTGTCCCTTTGCGGTCTCAACTCCACTTCTCCCCCTGTCCCTTAGAGTCTCCCATCCTGTCCCTTAGAACTCTCCCCTCCTGTCCCTTAGTGTTGTCCCCTTCCCTCCTGTCCCTAAGTGCTCTCCCACCCCTCCTGTCCCTTAGTGTTGTCTCATCTCTCCTGTCCCTTAGTGCTCTTCCTTCCCCTCCTGTCCCTTAGTGCTCTCCCATCCCCTTCTGTCCCTTAGTGCTCTCTCCTCCCCTCCTGTCCCTTAGTGCTCTCCTATCCCTTAGTACTCTCCCTTCCCTTAGTGGTCTCCTCTCCCCACCTGTCCCTTAGTGCTCTCTCCTCCCCTTCCCTCCCCTCCTGTCCCTTAGTGCTCTCCCATCCCCTCCTTTCCCTTAGTGCTCTCCTATCCTTTAGTGCTGTTCCGTCCCTGAGTGCTCTTCACTGCTCCCCTGTCCCTTAGTGCTCTCCACTGCCCTCTTGTCCCTTTAGTGATATCCCCTCCCCTCCTGTCCCTTAGTGCTCTCCCCTGCCCCCTGTTCCTTAGTGCTCTCCCCTGCCACCCTGTCCCTTAGTGCTCTCCTCTCCCACCCCCTTCCCATAGTGCTATCTCTCCCCCCATCCCTTAGAGTTCTCCCCCTCCCCCATCTTTACCTTATCGTTCTCTCCTCCCCCCCCATCTTTCTCTTAGTGGTCTCTCCCACCCCAGTGTCCCTTAGTGGTCTCTCTTCTCCCCAGTGTCCTGGTGGTCCATCCTTCCTCCATCTTTCCTTGGTGTGGTCTCTCCCACCTCCCCAGTGTCCCTTAGTGGTCTCTCCTCACCCCCAGTGTCCCTAAGTGGTCTCTCCTTTTCTCCCTCCCCCCAGTGCCCCTTAGTGGTCTCCCCTCACACCCACCCAGTGTCCCTTTGTGGTCTCTCCCCACCTTCAGTGTCCTTAGTGGTCTCCTCCTCTCCCTCCCCAGTGTCCTTAGTGGTCTCTCCCCCAGTGTCCATTAGTGGTCTCTACTCCCATCCAGTGTCCCTTAGTGGTCTCTCCTCCCCCCCAGCCCCCCCCAGTGTTCCTTAGTGCCATCTCCCACTCCTTCCCTGTTGTGCCTCCTACCTAAGTGTAGAATGGCCGGGCGGCGCGTACCATGGTACAGGAGCTTGTGTTTCCTGTACTCGGCTGGACTGACAGGAATTGCTCACTGAGAGAGCACTTCTTTTCAATCCGGTCGGGTACAGGAAGCTCCAGTACCGAGGTCCGCGCCACCCGGCCTCGCTACAATGAGTGACTGGCAGGAGGGAGCGCAGTGCGCATCCCTCCTGCCGGTTCACTCGACACTTGCGCCCACCGGGCTGGTGCGCCCTAGGTGACTGCCTAAGTCGCCTATAGGACTCGCCAGCCCTGAGTGTGACAAGAGTGTGACAGGAAAAGGAGTGGTGAGTGTGAGAGAAAAGGTGAGTGTAACAGGATTAGGGGGTAATGTGATAGGGTGAGTGTGGCAGAACGAGGGGAGTTGAGTGCGGTTTGGTTGAAGGGGGTGAGTGTGACAGTATCAGGATGGGTTAACAGGGGGAAAAGTGAAGGAAGGAGGGGGATGACTGGGGTAAAGAGGAGAGGTATTAGAAATACCTTTATTTCCCTGGTGGTCCAGTGTCCTGGCTCCCTGGTGGTCCTGTGGGCTGTCATTCTCCCTGGTGGTCCGGTGACATTCCTATCTGGTCTGCAGCTCCAATGGGTGTGAGCTGCAGACCATATGATAGGAGTCTGGTGATCTCCAGAAGTCAGAGCGTTGCCGTGGAAACCCGCGGCAACGCTCTGATTGGCTGGGGATCACGAGACACTTCAGTCTGCAACTCACACCCAGCAGAGCTGCAGACCAAAGGCTGGCTCTCAGGGCAGACTGGAGGGGCCTCGCACCCGGCGCCACATAAGGCAAACTGCCGGGCCCCCTCCCGATGATAAGTCACTCTGTCCTAAGGCGATTCAGGCAGCCACGAGGCCCCAGCCAGCGTGAGGCCTTAGGCGGCCGCCTACATCACCTAATTAGAGAGCCGCCTCTCGTTTGAAATATTATGTTAGCCAATAAGAAAAGGTATCATTGCATACTGCAATACTCTGGTATTTTGGCATCTTGTCTTCTTGTCTACTGGACTAATACGGTTAATCCAGTCTACACTGTATATATATTATACTAAGTTATTCAGCTGCCACTAAACGCAAGCACAGCACTCTCTCCTGGCATTTTTGTCCTCTGGTATCCCACTTATGGAGACACCAGAGACAAGTCACAAACAAACACAGCACTGCACTAAAATATTTTTTTTTCCATGCAAGAGCTTTTTAATATAGCGCGGTGCATGGGCTGCCCTGGAAGAGCAATAAACTAACATTCTCACTTTGAGGGGATATGCTTGTCATTGGTGATGACATAACACCACCCTCTTTAGCACCACTACCTACCAGTGGGCCTCTCTCCGAAAATGTCCCAGTCCAGCCCTGGCTATTTTTTGATAGATTGCGGTAAATCATGATGTGGTGTAATATGTCATGTGTTGTTCATCTGGGGTTGCATTTACCTAATTTTAAGACCTGCTAAGGATGCAGCTAGATGATGATGATTGTCATTATGTCCTGATATGTAAAACCATGGAATTCAAAGAGGGTGTTCTTTCTTTATCCCATGACTGTATGCTCTCTCATTGTGCTCCTTATCATTTTCTAATCAGATTTTTTGCAGTAAGAGAAATAAAAAAAACACAAGGGGCTGCACATCCCAATTCAAATGAATGCAGCCTGTGGTGCCAATACAAACTGGTGCTCCAGCATTCCCATAAATTAGTGAAAATTAAACATAGTTCCGGGTACACAGAGGTCACCATTAAGCAGATATTTATTGGATCATAAGTTGGCAATGTTTCAGCTTTACAACAGAGCCTTTCTCAAGCCTTACAATGAATCCTCATGCTTTAGCAAGTATTTATAGAACATTAAACTCAGTGCATTGCGTCGCTGCAGCTGGTTGTGTTGCTAAAGCATCTGTGTAAGATTGGAAGCGCGTCTGACTTTTCTAAAATATGCCTAACTAAAGACCCTCTAAATTGTACTTATCCAGGAAACGTCCCACGGTTGCTGGGTTACTAGCAAGAAGGGGTACGCTGTGCTGCTCCCCTCCCCTCCTGCTCACTGAAATAACACTTCCTGTCAGTCCTGACACTGCGGTCCGGGTGAACTGGTACAGAAAGGGAGTGGGCCTAAACAGAAAGAGGGGCTAGGGGGAGGAGAATGAGACACTCTGAGGGGCTGGGGGAGGAGGAAATGAGACATATGGAGGGACTTGGGGGAGAGAATGGGGCTCCTGGAATGGCTGGGGGAAAGGGAATAAGACACATAGAGGGGCTGGAGGGAAGGGAATTAGACACATGGAGGGGCAGGAGGAGGGAATGAGGCCCATAGAGGAATTGGGAGGAATGAGACACATGGTGGGCTGGGGGTTAGACTGAGACACGTAGAGGGATGGGGGGGAGGAGACACATGGAGGGGTGGGGGGATGAGACACATGAAGTGACTGGAGTGAATGAGACACATGGAGGGGTAGGGGATAAAGCACATGGAGGGGTGGAGGGAATGATACACATAGAGTAGCTGGGAGAAGGAAATGAGATGCATGGAGGGTCTGCAGGGGAGGGAAAGACATGCATGGAAAGGCTGGGGGGGGGGGACACCCAAGGCAATTTTTACACCGGGGCCCAGTAATTTCTAGTAATTTCTAGTTACATCTCTGAAGACATTTTTGTGTCGCCCTCTTTTTTAGATGACTGAAGAAATCACAATTACACCATTGAATGCTGTGTGCTGGGGTATCATTACTTTTCTTCTATTGTTTTGGATTCTGTGGAACAAGGATCTGTATTCTTGGCAGAGGCACCAAATATATTGGTTTCTTCAATTGCATTTATTACATTTTATGATCCAGTAATGTCTAGTTAAGGACATCTTCCACGTGCTCTGTGGGCTACAACTATTTCCATTTGTCATATAAATTAACAAAAGCACAGGAAAAAAATAATGTAAAAAAAAAACAAATAGATGAAAAACTGCATGATAAAAAGCCATGAAATTCATATCAATTTTGTGCTAATTAGTTTTAACTATTATCTAGTTAAGCAATAGATAACACTTTAAACTGAATTATCTTATTAAATTGTTTACAATTAATATAAATATTAATTCTTTATAATGGGTAAGATAGAGTAATAAGAAAAAGATTAATACAATACAAACTTGCTGAAGTGAATATAATCACGATGAGATCATACACTGCAAATAACATTTTCTTATCTTAGAAGCAATTAATATTCTGTAATTAAACAGTGACAATAAAATGTATCTGTGTTAAACTAGGCTGATTAAACATATATCTAATAGAGTGTAACACATAAAGTTCATCAGCATTGAAGCTACAACATCTGCCTGCTAAAATATTAATATATCGTGCTTAACGTTATATCCAGATACAAAACACTTTACTCTGCTCACCATTTTTTTTTACTAGAAAATAGTTTATAGAAAGTAGAGAAGATTGTGATTATAATCCAATTATTCATTAAACCAGTTATTCTTTTTCAAGGTCCTAATCAAAATGTAATATATATTTGGTGATCCAGAATGTTCTTACTATCAATCTGTATGTCATTGAGGTAACCTAACCATAACAACATGTCAAGAAAAACAGCATTCCCTAAGTATAGCAATGCTGCAGGGCTATTGCAAAGACCAAATGTCGTCAATCAATATTTGCAATGTCTGTTGTCTGTGTTTAATGTGATCTTTCACTCCTCTATGCATTTTACTTAATTCTTCCACCTCTGGATAGGGCAATGTGGGATATCTGTAGAGAGGATGAACCATGAGATGGGAAAAAAAAATCACACTGATGGCCAGTGACAGTTTTATGTTTTTTTTTTCACATATTGTAGTTATAGTGTGTGGGTGTATATAAAATTCTTATTAGCCCTTAAGTGTCTTGTAGTATCTTTCCTTGTGACTGAATGCCTTATTTGTCTAAAATTGGAATGAAGCAATAGCATAGTGTGCAACCAATGACAGAAAGATCCCTCTCTTGCAACATGGCCTAGAACATCTGTTGGAGCACATTCCCGATTGGAACAGGAAAGAGGTTCTTGGAGGAGTTTTTGGAATCCATCAGACCTTCTCCTTGAGCTCCTAAACTAGATTATCCCATGGAAGAAGAGTGGGACATGAGGGGAAGTCAAACTCTTTCTCTTATATGTTTCCTGTGTCTAATGTTTTCTGTTCTATCAAGGTTTTACATTTAGATTACAAACCTATGTCTATTCTATTTTATATCCTATGATTGACATGAAGTGTCTGTGCTATATTTTTGCCTAACATATACAAAATTAAACCTTTTCAATACTGCACTCAAGCAACTACAAATGTTGTAAACTGGGGTTCTAGTTTACCATTTCACATAGCTCATGAGATTATCCAGCATTGTACTCTCCCCCACTCCCTGGTTTTAAGGCAAACCATTTTGCAATGGTTTGCTCTCTTACAGTGGCGTACACACAATACATGGGGCCCCGGTGCGAAACTGATCCATGGGCCCCCCGACACATACATACAGACATAGACATACATAGAGGCATACACACAGACACATACATACATACAGATACATACACACAGACAGACACACACACCCCCAACAAACATACACACAGACATACACACACATAGATAGACACACACACACACACACACACTGAGACACACACACATACAGTCTGTATGTATGTGTCTTTATGAGTGTGTGTGTGTGCCCATCTCTGTATGCATGTTTGTCTGTGTGTATGTCTGTATGTATATGTATGTGTCTGTATGTATGTATGTGTGTGTGTCTGTATGTGTCTGTATGATACAGACACATACAGAGACACACACACAGACACATACATACAGAGACACACAAAGACACATACATACAGAAACACAAACATACACACAGACACATACATACAGATACACACAGACACATACAAAATGTTTAAGTCACCCTCCTGTTTCCTACCTTTTGCAGCAGGGTGACTTTCCCTGGGGTCCAGTGTGGGCTCAGCCTAATGGGAGTCAAAGTTCCCACTCTGACTCCCTCCTCCTTCCTCCCGCGCGGTCTGTGTGTTAGCTGGGAGAAGTGACGTGCAGTCACTTCCTCTCAGCTATGTCTGACATCATCACAGGGGGCCCGGTCGCGCTGTTAATGCGCTCAGCGCTGACCGGGCCCCCTGACAATCCATCTCCATCGGGTGGCCCTAACAGCATGGGCCACCAGATGGATCCCTTGAACGGTGGTCCCGGTGGTTTGCTGCGCGAGCCTGGGCCGCAAAAGATGGTGGCAGGTACCCAGTCGCAGTGGTCCGCAGGGCGGCCGGGCCCCCTGGAGTGACAGGCCTGGTCGCAGCTGTGACCCCTGAGACCGCAGTATGTACGCCAGTGCTCTCTTACCTGGATTGCTAGCAGACGCAGAGGGTCCTTGCAGGTCTGGTGATGCACAGTCAAGCTTAATCTACGATTTTGTACCCATTCAATTGCCGAAAGCATCAACTTACCACTCTCAGCCAATGAGTGACATTCTGTGCAAGGAAATAGCCAAGTATTGACATTAGCCAGGTCGTAACTCGTGTTCCAGGCTGCCTAATGATGCCCCAACGCCGCTGCCAGAGTTATACCTCCGGCAGCAAAGGGATTGAACTCAGTATGTGTACAGACATGAAAACACTAAAGTAGCTATGGTGCTTGAAGTAGCCCTTTAACCTTAGGTCCATCAAATGTTTAGACATTGTATAGATGGATACATAAATCAGTTCCAAGCCCAGCAACAATTAAGTATGCTCTTAAGTGAAAATTTGTTTACCTTTACAAGTGAAACGGCAATGCTTGAAGAAAATACAAAATATACATTACCCTAGGCTTATCCAGAAACATGAGTCAAAAGATGAATAAAAAGGAATTCTTTTCAAGGTCATATTATGCTACAAATATCATCCTCCATTCTTTTCAAAATTAAACATTTCATTCAATTACATTCCAACCATTTTAGATATGAGCCCCTCTTGAACTCCACTCCCATCAAATTAAAATTCTTGCCTTGCATACACAATTTATGCGGCTAGCCATATATCAAGAGTTCAGAGCTAATTGGGTTAGATTGATTCACTACCGAAGATGATGACTGCACATGCTTCAAAGACAGGGGACAAAAAGCTTTTAAGAAATTAAAATATCAAATAAATGGCTGAACAGGCTTTAACTAATAAAACATTATACATTTTCCTTAAACCACTTGTGTCACTTTGCCATAATTGTATTGCTTTTGCAATGCCCACATTTTAGTGTCAGTGTGCAGGTCAAGACAATGACGCCACACAGAATACATTTTGTTGCAGGTTACAAAAAGGCAGGATAATACATTTTTTTACAGCTGTAGCAACAGGAAAGCAACAAGATCTATTTTAGGCAATGATGGGAAATTGAAGAATATAATTTATTTACCACTCCAGGGTTTTATTTAACAAGTTATAGTATATTTGTGTTCAGGGCATAGAAAGCCGTAATGACAGTATATAACTTATAAAACTAATACCATATAACAAAATAGAAAATATGAATAGTCGATTGTGGTGTTCCGAAACCGACGATGCGGTAGGCTGGTAATAAAAGAGGGCAAAAAAAATATACCATACAAGATTTATTTCAGCCTACAATTTGACACTCATATAGCATATATCACATGTTCATGTTACAAAAAGCTTCATGTATTTCCAGTATGGGTTGGGGTATGTAACTGGTATATGCCGATGAATTCCACCGTCCCAATGTCTTGATTACCAGTAGGGTAATAGGGGATCTTTACCAGTTAATTACTTGGTATGGTTTTAGTGTGGTTGAGGGATAGTATGTAGTGATCTTGTATTTTTACAATCTAAGGACTTGTAGTGGCATCTTGAGATGTGATGTTTGTAGTGGTAAACTCTCCGGGTCTGAAGGGTAAGTAGATCGAGGTTTTAATGACATGATTAGTGTGTGATTCGAAAGGGGTTGTATCCATGAGGTCAGATAATGATTGGAAGAGTTGACTATGAATAGGTGATCTAGAAGGTGGTGGTGTGGGGTTTGAATTCTTAATGCCTTTTAGTATGGTTTTGATTTGATAACATGATAGGAAACTGTGGTTGTTTGGCCAATGTATAAGTATATGCTGTTGTATTCCTGTCAGATATAATTTGATGATGTTGTAAGATAATTTTAATTTAAGGTGGCAAAAAAAAGTGAAAGCTACAATAGTTTCCACTGAATATTTATTTACAACCTGAAAGTCAAACAAGAATCTGTCATAAACACTGAATGCCCTGTCGTATGATTTTCTAGTATTGTCAGACAAAGCCAATTGCGAAAGGAGTCTGCCATGAGTTAACAGATCTCCGAATCCAATGTCATGTCCTGCATGACGGAGCCAGGGTAACCAACAAGGCTGAGGTCGGTAAAGCTTTGTGGAATTCCTAAAATATTGGGAGCGAGACAAATGAGCAGCTGCTACGTTCTGAACGCCAGGAATATGGACACATACCAAGAAGAAATTATAGATAGCCGCCAGCCAAGTCAATTTCCTCATAAAGCTCATGATGATCAGAGATTTTGAACGACCTTTGTTAATTATATGGCAGGTTGTCCGAAAAACATCTCATCGCCTGACCTGACCTTGCTGCTCCCCATGCTACTGCAGCAGCTACAATAGGATAGAGCTCAAACAGGGCAGAAGTGGTAGAAAAACCTGGTACATTTTACACTTCAATAGGCCAAATCCCCCATAGCCAATTATCACCAAAAATAGCCACAAAGCCTGAGGTGGCAGCTGCGTCTGTAAAAATAGTAAGGGAGTCAGAGGTAAGTAAAGGGATAAACATGCTTTTCCCATCCCATCTCATGAGAAATTCCTGTCACATGCGTAAATCCGGGGTAGCCAGAACATCCAATGAAATGCGGGAAATATCAGACTGAAAGCGGGGAAACAGATTGAGCAGTATAAATATAAAAGCCCTGCCCTGCGGGATAATTTTCATGGCAAAGTTGAGAGAGCCTAGTAGAGATTGTAATTCTGTACGATTACAAGATCCCTCAGAGAGATATAGAGCGATGCTCAATCTTATCTCTAGGCAAACTGGCTTGCATATTAACTGAATTTGGCGTGATACCCAGGAAATGAATCAACGTGCCGGGTCCTTCTGTGTTTTTAGGGGAGACCCCTCGGTATTGGAAAAGCTGGATCATGGCTCTCAGGCTACTGGGTGAAAATAAGTTACTCTCAATATTTAAGAAGTCATCTAAATAGTGAATAGCTGTGGGGCATTTACAGATATTGAGCATTAGCCAGCATAAAGTCTCAGGAAAAGTATCGAAAATCCTGGGGCTACTTTTTGCACCAAAAGTGAGAGGAGTGACATAATAGTAAGAACCCTGCCACTTAACACCGTGTAGATGCCACAAAGAAGGATGGATTGGGAGTAGCTTGAAGGCGTTAATGATGTCAGTCTTACTGAGCCATGCCCCCTTCCCTGCAGTCAGAATTGCATCAATGGCGTTATCAATGGTGGCATACTAAAGGGAGAATTCCTCTGAAGGAACGAGAGAGTTCAGACTAGGGGTCATGGAAGAGAGGGGGGCAGAGAGGTCGACAATCAACCTTTGCTTGGCTGATCTTTTACCAGAGACTACCCCTATAGGGTTAGTTCTCAATACTGAAAAAGGTGGATAACTGAATGGCCCAAGTAGGAAACCTTGATCCAATTCAATCTGTAACAGAGTGTTAACCACTATTGGCAAGGGCGGACAGCAGGTTCTTACATTCTACAATGCCAAATGTCATGTAAATGATTCCCGTGTGGAACCCTTCCGTGAATCCAGTCACCAAAAACTCCACCAAGTGGGGTGAGGGATGGTTATGTAATAAGTCAGTGGGACAAGTCACATTGATTGAGGCCATGTAGGGTTTGGGAAACAATTTATTTGGACACATTGTCTTGGCATGTGCCCTAAAACAAAGAGAACACACATGCAATAACCATGAAGCACTAAATCCAGAAAAACAATATTACGACCAAGATGGTCCTTAATCACCCTCTCAGGTTTAGCTGAGGAGGTCGGAAAAGGAAAGGTAGCCCCCAGCTCCGGGGTATTAGCACTTAGGTATGTGAGGATGAAGAGCAAATACCACAAGCTGGGGACCCGAGGCCCGTGAAGTGCCTGCAAAACAGCTCTGTGTCCAACTGGCTCCAGTCCGTCTGAAAATTGAACTGAGTCAGAGCTGCAGATGCCTTCGCGGAGAATGATCTGTGGTAATCATAAAAAGAAGTACCTCCATACTTATGTCCCAGGTCCACCAGCTTGAATAAATACAGATTGTATTTTTCTCTGCACTTGGGATAAATCGAGCACACCATGTTCCTATAAATACTAAAGGACAGGATGAATTTAGAAATTGACAACTTCCTATTTAACTTGGGGTCCCTAGCCTTCAGTACAACAGAGACATCGCCATAGGCATACATCTTGTTCACCAGAATATCTTGGGAGGCAGAAACTAGATAGACATCTATCCCTTTCAAGATATCTTTCTTAATATTAGCTGGCACCATGTGAGCTGGGTTGATAATATTAGGATTCTGTAGTGGAGCAATGAATTTACCAGTCAGGGTGCCTGAAAGACCAGTAGGTTCTGGAGTAACCAATCCAGATGGTGCCACTGACCTATCACTAGCATCCAAACAGTCCAACCTATCAGTAATACATCCCAACAAGGACAAGACTGATGACAGGACGGCCTGGAGGTTGGATGACTGAGCACCACTGGGGCCCTCGCCAGCCCCGGTGTTATCCGTGTTGGTGTTGAGCAGTCTAAAAAGTTCAGCCTTCCTGGCAGTGGCAGGGTAGAAAACATTCCTGTGCTTTAATTCGGCCATAATCCTAGGTATGGTCCAAGACCTTAGGGAAGACAGGCTGGCATTGTCCCTTCCGTGAGATAGAGAGATGGACCTTGCAGGAGTGCTGGGAAATGACAAATCCTCAATAGCTTCTGGTAGTACAGACATGCAAGGATAGGACAAAAAAAATGAATGAGTGTCACGGTAGTTTACCCCTACACGCAGGATTTAGTTCAACAGTCGACAGATAGAGCAGATATGACTTACCGGACCTTAGAATGGCCGGACTCGCCGTATGGCAGAGAATAGACAGAGTCAAGAACAAGCCGAGGTCAAGGGAACAAAGAGACAGTGAGAACAAAAACTAGCCAAGGTCTGGTACACAGTAGTCAGTAAGCCGGCAAACAAGACAAAACAGGGATAGAGAGATAAACGGAGTCAGATACAAAGCCAAGGTCAAGCACGAAAATCACAACTGAACACAACAAGCGCTAAAGGGAACTGAAACAGAAACCACGATAGGGCAGGGAGTTAAGGGAGAGGTAAGTATA
The DNA here is from genome assembly GCA_933207985.1 of Pelobates cultripes. Classification (NCBI taxonomy): domain Eukaryota; kingdom Metazoa; phylum Chordata; class Amphibia; order Anura; family Pelobatidae; genus Pelobates; species Pelobates cultripes. Next base: position 323,761,731 of record OW240912.1, on the reverse strand, counting down.
AATACCCTAAACTTTACTTTGATTGGCCCCTGTCATATCCACGCCCACAAAATGTGAGTGTCTGGGGAATGTGGGATGACAGGGGCCAATGGGAGCACATTTAATTTTTTGGCTCCCAATGCCCCTTTAAGAGCGTGCCCGAGACGCGCAGCACACTCTTAGAGCTAGGCGGAACACGTGACCGCATCTCGCGGTCCATGCCCGCCTGCATTTGGGAGCTGCGCGTGGCGGGAAGTGAGGACCTCGGCCGGCCCCCGGGTAAGGTAAGTACCGCTACAATGAGTAACCAAAGTGATAATATCTTACTGGCTAGCTTACCTAATGTCAATTGGCAAAGAATTTATCTAGTATTGGAGAGAGGAGCCTTACTAATTGCCAAGTGGCATGAGAGGCTCTAGCTGTGTTAGCCCGAGGAGATTTTGTGGCCACCGAAATTGTGGTGGGGTGTCGGCCCCTCGGTGACCAGTAAAGCAAAAGATAGCATGGGAGTGACAAGGGGAGGCCCCTACACGCCCCATGCGAGGTGACTAACTATGAGGTGACCATTGGCGTGAGTACCTCTGGGTATGTGGATGGGTGTTGGCCTCGTGGGACCTCTAAGACATGACAAGAAGGCCAGAAAACTAAATTAGCAGACTCTGAAACCTATCAGCCAGTAGACAAAGTCTTATCCTAGTATCAGTTGCAGGATGGGGAGGGGGGGGAAGGTGTAACGACCACTGGGTTCACATACCTGTCGTATCAGATGGATATAGAGTAGGGCAGAGTAGATGAAACCCGAGCAATACCTATGAGAGTAATAGCAATGTTTTAGTACCCATATTGTGTCTGTTAAATAGCAGAAGAACAAAATAATATGGGATAACTACAAGCCAATAGACTAGGCCTAAAATGAACCAGTAAAGCATAAGTGGGAGTATAGCCAGTAGGGCCTAGTACCTAGTAACATAAAAAGGAATACATTAGATTATCTGGGTAGTGAGGGTCAGATTGTGGATCCCCAAGACAAATCTAAACCACTAACCGATGTGAATTGTAGAAATCGAAAGAGAGGAGATGATAGTGAAATGGCAGAGTGACTTCAATCTGTAATATATAATACCACCAATATAAGAACCTTCAAGAGAGATTAACTGACTACTAATTGACAAACAATAGAAAGGACCCACCTAAAGTGAGTTGGACAATTGAAATTGAGCCAACCAGAACCTATGAAACTTGAAAAACCCTCAAAGGCACAGCCAAAAGGAAGGTTCAAGCCCGGCAACCTATAAAACATCTTGTTATAACATATCTAATAGACAGAACAAAATCTAGCAACAATGCACTGCTCAATTAAATTAACAGAAAAGTATTTGATCAGAAATTTAAGTGCAGTACTCCCCTATTGCCTCTAGAGGCCAGCAGTCTATCAAGCCTATACATACAATTATGCGAATGTCTGCATGGACCCAAGGAAGTAAAATAATGGACGACAGGTAGTAAAATAATTAAACAAACTACCGAACCGTACATTCGGATGGAAGTTAACGAAAGACTACACGAAAGGCATTCGAAATGGAGGTAAGTATGAGAATAGAGTTTGCCAGTGATGACGCTGTGCGCCCGCGACAGGGTCGCGAAGGACAACCAACTCACTGTTACTGCAGCTTCGAGACAGTTAGCGGTAGCGACCGGAGGAGAGGGGAAATATCCCGGAGGCCTTGGATGGCTGAAAACTCGAACCAGGAACGGGCAGACACTCTAAGAGCATGTAAGGTATCCACGAGGAAAGGTAAGCAAAATGGCGATCTGCTGCAGCCGGAAGTCCAGGTATGCAAATCGCCAGACCAACAACGGTAATGAGGAGGGGTCTGGTGATCCTTAAGTAGGGAAATCATGCCCCTCCCACAACTACAGACCCAGCCTTCCATATGTTGGAAATGTAACCTTTCTCACATTGATTTAGATAACATGGGTCAACATTATTGTGTTTGGTATGGCTTAGGATGATAGGAGTCTGGTGCAAATATAGTTTGATGTCTGACATAGTGCTTGACACATCCTATGTGTTGCAGGATCTGTCTCTGACCAGGCACAGTACACAGTGTAGCCCAGTATTTGTCAATCTATTGGGTAAAAGTTGTTTGTAGGCTGGTTGTGGAATTTAGTGTGTGTAGAGGGCACTGTATGTTGAGTGGTGTGTAAATAGGTGTGTTTCTTCTGTGCAGTGTTTGTGGTGTTTGGCTAAGGGCATGTGTGTATAGTATGAGTAGAAATGTACTTTGTGTACAGGGGATGCAATGGGTGTGTGGTATGTGCCTACAGTGGCTGTACTGTATTTGTGTGTGTCTTCCTCTCAGTGTGCTACAAAATATATAGACAATATTTATATTTTAAAAACCCAAGAAAACGATACCTACGCTATCTCCAAAATCCCTATGTATATTTAAACAAATGGAGGTCATTTAGTTACTCCAATGGCCATTAGAGGGAAAGCTCGCCTGCCAACGTCAAGGCAGACCCCCTTAGGTGGGTCCTACACTGACCTTTCACCTTGCTTCCTTGAGCTTCTGGCAAAGATATCTCTAATGACACAGAGAGGGGTATTTTTTTTATATACATCCCTACATGCTTATTAACCCTTAATAGGGAACACATGGATTGGGTGGCAGCATTGTAACAAGGCTGTGTGATACAAAGTAAATACAAATACAAAAAAATAAGTCCTGCGCTCACTCCCATCACTCCTGGGCGGCAGCAACGACCACAGTACACATAATTCCCAATACATACAGTAAAAAACAAAGAAAAAGTTGCCTGCGCTCTCTCCTAAATCCTTATGTATATTTAAACAAATGGATTCGTAATTGAAACAATAATTGATTTATCATGTTTTTCAATACTGGAACTGTTTTAGTTTTCCAGTTTCTGGCTATTAGAATTTTAAAAACTACAAAACAATGTATAATTTTTTTTCCATCTTTTTAAAAAAAGGCCATCTCAGATGTAATAAAGCCACCTCTGGCTTTATCTTTCTTTCTTTTGACATTTTGTATAAAATGTAAAGATTAGTGATATTGTCATTTCAAGGGTTAAACCATATTTTTTTAAAGCCCAGTTCTAATGCAGTGGTATAGTTAGTGGATAAATCAATGAAGTTATTCTGCAGACGAGCAGAGATGCTGGTTTGAGTCTCCCAATGCTTAGCTGAGTGACTGTTACTATGGGAACAAAACGCACAACAAGACAGAGGTGAGGGAATGCCAAGCTAAGAAAACCACACTAAAGTGTGAAAGCAACTATCACCAAAACACGAAGGGCTTGGAATCCAGGATCATTCAGGACCTGCAGGCATTCAAGCAGGTGAGAGAGGCTCAGAGAGCTGTAAGTCCCCTGTGCTCTAAATGATTGAATTCTGTGCTACACAGAGCAATGTTGGAGTCAATCTGTTTACATCTCAGAAGCTGAGAATATATGGCATTCACTGGGTACAAGTAGGAGAGGCTCAAGGCTAAACCATGTGTCGGGGCCACAGTTAACCCTTTCTGACAGCATGTCACATAGGTATATGCTGTGGTGGAGGGGTGAAGTAAAGCAACTTTAAAACATATTTCAGGAGCTAATACAACAAGAGGTATCATTTTCTCCTATTCTACATTTATTTTCTTGAAAGAAATTAGAAATATTTGTATAACTATATTTATTGTAGGTGTTCAACAGTACCATTATAGGATTGGCCTGCAATAGCATTATTGCAAGATCAGGAAATAAATGTCAGGCTTTCACTGTCAGAGTGCACTTTGGGAATTCTGGATTGTGATAGCTTTGATAACTGTTGCATGACACTGACTGAAGATCAGAAAATGTTAATGGTGGGTATAAAGTGTAATTCTGGGTCAACTTACCAAAACTGGGGAATCACTATGAAAAGCAGTGAGAACGTTCTACATACCACTTGCTGTTTTTAGTAGGACCTCATTATCTGGAACAGGAAACTCACACTTGGCGGGTGCTAGTCAGCTATCCACAATACATTCTTCATTTATGTTTGAATCAGCATCATTGAAAAGTTCCACATAATTTATTGCATAGTAGTGTTATTATACCATCACGTATGCAGGAGACAGTAAAATATATCTGCATACATTTGCTGTCAGTGAATACTCAGTAACCAAAATCTTAGTCCTCTGAACACTGGACTTCTTGTGGACTACAATTCACATCCATCTCAGCTAGATTTTATTGTATTCATTTTTTTTCTCTCCACATGCAGCATAGGTGGAGCACATTTTTAGCCCATTGATTTCCTAGTTGCTTATTTAAAATATTTAGCATATATGCCGCAGGTGAGACCAGCGGGAGGTATTAATGTAGTAATAAGGGGGTCTTGTTGTCATCATTTGGTTTTTGTTTGTTTGTTTGTTTGTTTTACTTTTGTAATGTGGCAGCTGGCTAGAAAGCTCTGGCCAGCCGCCACATAATTAACCCTAGCGCCACCACAAAAGCAAGTGAACAATAATTTGCAAATGTGCATCTTGCCAAATGCATTCAGTTCTGAATCCTATTAAAACTGGTGCTTTGTGAATTTTCTGAATGTTACACTTTGTATCGGGTACAGATGCAAAAACACTGATTTTAATCTGGGTACCAAAAGCATCTGGGTGATTCCTGCAGATTCACTCGGCCTACCTAAATTCTGACCTTATTTGACTTTAGTAAATATGAAAATTACCACTGCGATAGGAATTTATTCATTTTCACCAGATTATCTCTATCCAGACAAAATCGGGTGTAATAAGTAACTCAGTGGGAGATCCACATTTTTTCCTTTGTTTCTCTATCCTCTAAACCCTCACTGGGACAAGGCCCAGATAGGCCATCTGGCAAACCAGGCAAATGCCAGTGGGCCGCGACTGGCAGAGAAGATCAGAGGATCTCCCCTGCCAGCCCGTGCAGGGCTGGCGCAATCAAAGTGCCGCCCTGCTGTGTGCCATTACTGGCTGGGGGAGAGATCAAAGATCTTCCTCATTGGCCCAAAGGGAAGAAGGAGAGAGAGGATGACCTGGGAGCTCCAGCTTACAGCTCCGCCGGGTTCATCTTGCGAGGTCGGAGCATTCCTGCTGTTACCATGGCAACTCTTCAATCGCGCGAGAGTGAACTCTAGCCCACACTAGCTGCAAGCTAGAGTTTACTTACCACTAGTACCACCAGGGATTGCAGCAAGGTCCCCACTCCCTGGGCAAAGTTAAGAACGGAGGGGGGCATAAAATATATTTTTTTCAAATGAAAAAAAAAAACCACATATATTGCTCTAATCTTCCCCCTCCCATACCCAATACCTCCCAACACAAACACTAAACCCCACATACACAGACTGCACCCCACATACAAACACTATACCCCTCACACATACACACACTACACCCCAAATACATACAGTATGTGCACCCCTTACACACATACACACACTGCACCCTTCACACACACTTCACTCCTCACATACACACACAGCACCCTTCACACACACACACACACACACACACACACAATACACAACTCACTCACACAATTCACCCCTTATAGACACACATACTGCACCCCCCCCCCACACACACACACACACTAGATCACCTACACAACTCTGGATCCTTCTCTGTGGGTCGCTGTGATGCAAAAATGCCCAGGTCAAAGTTTTTTTTCCCAGTCTGGCCCTGAATGGGACCATTACAGAATCATATTCTCCACTTATTTTACATTGGTTCTTGGTTTTCTTCTGTATGTAATCTAAAAATTACAGACTTGGCATCTCTTGAAAGTTGGGCAGTCTCTGCTTTTTATAAATAGACCACTGAGTGTTTTTAAGAAAATGAAATGAAAATGAAGTAAAGGATAAAATAAAGCCCAGATTGCATACAGTTATTGTAAAGGTGAAGAGGGAGTTTTAAATATTGCATACAGAAATTAAGGGAAAAAAAATACAAATGGAAACACAGTTGGTTGGTTTGCTTGCTTATTTGTTTGTTTTTCATGATTAGATAGTTTAAACTGTAAATGCTACAATATATTTTTACAAGTAGATCTACTGGTGAAATAAAACTAACCTTGCAGTCTGTTTCTGCATGATAATGACTGACATCACAATAGCTGTTGCAGATGTGACTGAATTCTGGAGATCCTGGGACCTCTGGACTGTAAGCTCATTTGAGCAGGGCCCTCATCTACATATTGTTCCTGCATCATTGTGTAATTGTCCCATTTATTGTAAATTTCCCTCCCTTTCATAATATTATAAAGCGTTGCGGAATTAGTTGGTGCTATATAAATACCAATAATAATAATAATAACTACAATTTCTGCGGAAATTGTGTGAGGTGTTCTTGTCTCCACCAGTAGTCTACAACTGGAGTGGGCGGAGAAACTGGGTGGAGTGGCTGCAGTAACTGTGGAAAGGTTGGAGTGTGGATCACTCACTCTACAGCAAGGGCAGAGAAGAACAATTAAAAACAAACTGCTCCAAATTGCTCAATAATAATAATAATATATATGTGAGATAATAGTAAGTGGTCTTCTCATGTAGTGATATAAATGTACCAATTTATATCAAAATGTTCAGCTATCCCTGCTGCCACTGTGAAGTTTTGTACAAATCAGCCAATAATTCCTGTATAACAAAGTACTTACTTTATTAATACATATATAACAGCATCTTCATATTGCAGCCTTGTTACACAGGGTTTCAAATCCCTCCAACATTCCACCAACTGCCAACAGGAACTAATAGATTTCAAATAGGGCAGAGAAGAGCGGTTAAAAACAAACTGCTCTAAATTGCTCACTTCACTGGCGGTTGCCATCTTCAAACGGTCATATTTTGAAAATTATAAATACCACAGCGAAGAGCTTTATATTGTGAGATCACAAGACCAAGACCTACATTTTGATGCATAGTATGTCTCTGATATATTAAAAATGAAGGCACAGTCGCAGTTTAGAAATTGCCCTTCAAATTTGAGGTGGCTAGAGTGGAGTTTCAATGAATGTCAATGGACGGCGTGAGTTGCAAACAAATGGTCATATTGTGAAAACTATCAGGACTATGGCTTAGCCGTGGACATGTGTAGTGGCAGCAGAGATAGCTGAACGTTTTGATATAAGATTTGTGTAGGTGGGCTTGAGAATGAGGGAGTGGTGGCAGTTTAGAAATCACGTCCTGATTTTTCAGCTTTTGCCAGCTCCCACTCTAGCTTTGCCATTCATTCCTATGGGACCAATTTCGCCACAAAAACGACGATATTCCGTTAACCATTCGGCGAAACGTTCCACAAAGTAATAGCAATCCGATCGGGAACAATCCGCACGTTTCGGTATATTACTATCTATGTAGCGTAAAAACTGTGGGAGTAGTTAGGGTGGTAAATTTGGCTATAATAATAAGAATAATATATATGTGAGATAACAGTAAGTGGTCTTACTATGCAAGAACACTTAATAATAGGACCTCTGGACCCCTCCAACCAAAACTTTGATGTCTAAAATGCATATATTAGCTAACCATGCACAACTCTTTCTCCATCCTCTTACAAACGTTTGTAACCACTATGTTTCATATACGTTTCAGTGTGCTTTACAATAATAACTAGAAAAGCTACAATTTCTGGGGAAATTGTGTGAAGTGTTCTTGCCTCCACCAGTAGTCTACAACTGGAGTGGGCAGAGTGGCTTGAGTAACTGTTGTGTGGTTGGAGTGGCTGGAGTAACTGTGGAAAGGTTGGACCGGGCAGAGTAACTTCATGGAGTGGGCAGAGTAACTGTGTGGAGTGTTTGGAGTGAGTAAAGATAGTAAACATTACACTAACCAATTGATTGATCAAATTTAAAAAGTGCACATGGCAAGCTTGATAGAGTGAGAAACGCATTTCAACTTTTATTTATTTATATAGCACATTTAATTGCAACGTTGTTGCCCAAAGTGCTTCATAGTTACATTAAACCATACATTTATAAAAACATTAGCAGGTGTACAAAAGGCCCTGTCTATGACATCACTTGCTGCTCCACCTGGCACAGGTCAGAGTATTTTGGCGGTTGCCATTTACTTACGGTCGTATTTTAAAAACTATAAATCCTACAGCGAAGAGCTTTAGATTGTGAGAATCACAAGACCCAGACCCCTACATTTTGATGCATAGTATGTCTCTGAAATATTAACAATGAAGGCACAGTCACAGTTTAGAAATTGCCCTTCAAGTTTGAGCTGGCTAGAGTGGAGTTTCAATGAATGTCAATGGACATCGTGAGTTGTAAACAAATGGTCATATTGTGAAAACTATCAGGACTATGGCTTAACCGTGGACATGTGTAGTGGCAGCAGAGATAGCTGAACGTTTTGATATACAATTTGTGTAGGTGGGCTTGAAAATGAGGGAGTGGTGGCAGTTTAGAAATCATGTCCTGATTTTTCAGCTTTTGCCAGCTCCCACTCTAGTTTTGAACATTTTGCCATTCATTCCTATGGGACCAATTTCGCCACAAGAACTACGATATTTTGTGAACCATTCAGCGAAACGTTCCACAAAGTAATAGCACACCAATCGGGAACAATCCACACGTTTCGGTATATTACTGTCTATGTCAGTGATGGCGAACCTTTTTGAGCCCGAGTGCCCAAACCGTAATACATGCCAATTTTTTTTCCCTCAAAGTACCAAAACGGCAATTAAACCTGAATACTGAGGTTTAAGTTTAGAAAAAACAACTCATACAGTTGTCTGAACTAATTAACATCTCTGTGTGTGTATTAAGCAGTTTGTGTGTGTGCTCGGCAGTCTGTCTGTGTGTATTTAGCAGTCTGTCTGTGTGTATTTAGCAGACTGCTGAATACACACACAGACTGCTGAGTACACAGTCTACTGAATACACACCCAGACTGCTAAATACACACACACACAGACTGCCGAGTACACACACACACACTGCTAAATACACACACACACTGCTGAGTACACACACACACACACACTGCTGAGTACACACACACACAGACTGCTGAGTGTACACACACACACAGACTGCTGAGTGTACACACACACACAGACTACTGAGTGTACACACACACACACACAGCCTGCTGGTGTACACACACACACAGACACTGTTGAGTGTACACACACAGACAGACTGCTGAGTGTACACACACAGACAGACTGCTGAGTGTACACACACAGACAGACTGCTGAGTGTACACACACAGACAGACTGCTGAGTGTACACACACAGACTGCATTGCAGGGGTACAGTGTATGTGTTTGTGTGTGTGTGGGGTGATGTGTTTGTGTGGGGTGATGTGTGGTGGGGTGATGTGTGTGTGGGGTGATGTGGGGTGGTGTGTGTGTGTGTGGGTGGGGTGATGTGGGTGGGTGATGTGTGTGGGGTGATGTGTGTGTGTGGTGTGATATGTGTAGGGCAGGGGTGCTGTGTGTATGTCGTCCCCTTCTCCCCCCCACACCTGTTTTCTTTCCCCCCATCCCTCTCCTTTTTTTCTCCCATCCCACACTCAGTTTTCTCCCCCCAGTCCCCCCCATACCTCCCTCAGTTCCCATACCTCCCTCAGTTTCCCCACCCTTAGTTTTAATTCCCCCCCCTTGTCCTTGCTCTCCTACCTTGTGGCGTGGCCGAGCGCACCGTGGAGCTCAGTTTCCTGTTCCCAGCCGGACAGGAAGTGCTCTCTCTGTGAGCACTTCATTTCCGTCCGCCCGGGTACAGGAAACATAAGTTCCTGTACCGCGGTGCACTCGGCCACGCTACGCAAAGTGCCTGGCAGGAGGGAGCGCTATGCACTCACCTCCTGCCGGTCACTCCGGTTTTGCGCCCGCCGGGCCGGTGCGCCCTAAGGCAGCCACTTGTGCCGCCTTATGGATGCGCCGGCGGAGCGCACCCTCCGTCCCTCCGGCGACCTATGGCCGCGTGCCCACAGAGGGGGCTCGGTGTGCCACCTGTGGCACGCGTGCCATAGGTTCGCCATCACTGGTCTATGTAGTGCAAAAACTGTGGGAGAAGTTAGGGTGGTAAATTTGGCTATAATAAGAATAATATATATGTGAGATAACAGTAAGTGGTCTTGCTATGCTCCAGTAGCTAACAATGGTTTGCTTACATGCAATTTTTACAGTTCCTGACATAATCGTGTCTCACCTAACTGTATCTGGGAGGTTTGTTCCTTCTCTTCTGGTCTTCCAAATCTGGACCTGTCAAATCCAAATTTGATAACTTAGAACTTATGTGCTTTGCCTCAGAGGCTGTGGTTTTGGCAGTAGATTGCCAGGTCTCAAGTGTATAGCACAATGTAATTTGCCAAACCTGTAACTTCACAGACATAACTGAAACCCAGAGAAATACAACCCTATCAGGTTGCTGGAAGTTAAATGTGAGCTTGTCCACCACCGCTAACAATTGTATACCAATCTAGAATAAATAAGTGCTATATAAATAAAAAAACATATGAGAGTAAAATAATGGTAACGTAAGAGATCTTGCCCACCTCTTTGTTATGAGACCTTTTTATATAAAATGATCTCACTTTCTTCTTTTTTATGTTATGTTTTCAAGAAAAATATATGTTTTAAAATTACCAACCTATATAATTTACCATGAAAAATATAAAATAACTTTTCATTAAAAGTGAAGGACATTACTAGAGCTGACTTATGGATGAGCACGTTATAATTTTATTACATCAATGCACTATTATTTGCATTCTTTCATTATATATTTATTTGGTTACTCCATATGTCATATTTAATGCAAGAACCATCATTGTTTTTTCTTCCTGTTTTCCATCCTCTATGCCCCCTGTATTTTAATGATTATACTATCTCCCTTTACGCGTGCCTTTATTTATAGTTATTGTCTTTTCGTCCTTGAGCCAGATCTCAATACCTAGGCACCCCCATTCTGTTCTCGTCCATTCATGATACATGCAGTTTTTTCTTCTGTAGGATTCTTTCAGCAAATAAAAACAAGGGGAAATACAAAGGTAAATTGAAAAACAAATCGGAAAAGTGACAGTGGCGCTTTAAAGGAAAAATTATGTTATTTTAACTTAGGAAAATAAATATCTGAATATTGTTAACTGTGCTCAGGTTTCTATTGAAGAAATATCATCTGAGGCTAATTCTGCCTTTAGTAAATAGACCATTGAGTGTACTTAAGAAGATAGAATGTTTGTTCTGTAGAATTTTGTTCTTTTTCTGATTAATACCAAGCAAATCACATACAGCAAACATTTATTGTGAAGGTGAAGTGGGATTTGTAAATATTGCAAATACGAAGATGTAACAATAGGAAGATACAAGAAAATATATATTTTATGGTTTCAAAGTAAACATCATGGTAAATGTTAAATCACATTTTGTACATGATGAATTTCCAGGTGTAATGAAAGTTTGGGAATGGTTGTCTTAAATAGTAACAGCTTTGTATTTTTTATGAGAAGTTCATATACACCTGCAAAACAACAGCGACTATGAAAATAGCACAACTGGGACCTTAAATCCTACAGGTCCCAGGGACTTAGTATCCTTTATGATTTCAACACACTCTGATATCTAATTAGGCTTAGGTGTAGGTCGAGCGTACAAATATTTCCATACAATAAGATAGTGTGAGTGCTCCAATAATAAAGATCTAGATAAGTATAAGTATAATAATTTCCACCACTTCAGCAATGAACATGTTAAATAGAATCTCAGCCACAACTCTAATTAGCCGGACCGGTAAGGCAGTGGCTGAGTGGCAGGCAACAGAGGGTTGTAGTCAATGGAATATATTCGAAGCTTGGACTTGTCACCAGTGGGGTACCTCAGGGATCTGTACTTGGACCCATTCTCTTTAATATTTTTATTAGTGATATTGCAGAAGGTCTTGATGGTAAGGTATGTCTTTTTGCTGATGATACTAAGATATGTAACAGGGCTGATTTTCTAGGAGGGATAAGCCAAATGGCAAATGATTTGGGTAAATTAGAAAAATGGTCAGAGTTGTGGCAACTGACATTTAATGTGGATAAGTGCAAGATAATGCATCTTGGATGTAAAAACCCAAGGGCAGATTACAGAATATTTGATAGAGTCCTAACTTCAACATCTGAGGAAAGGGATTTAGGGGTGATTATTTCTGATGACTTAAAGGTAGGCAGACAATGTAAAAGAGCAGCAGGAAATGCTAGCAGAATGCTTGGTTGTATAGGGAGAGGTATTAGCAGTAGAAAGAGGGAAGTGCTCATGCCATTGTACAGAACACTGGTGAGACCTCACTTGGCGTATTGTACACAGTACTGGAGACCGTATCTTCAGAAGGATATTGATACCTTAGAGAGAGTTCAGAGAAGGGCTACTAAACTGGATTGCTGGATAAAACTTACCAGGAAAGGTTAAAGGATCCTAACATGTGTAGCTTGGAGGAAAGACGAGACAGGGGGGATATGATAGAAACATTAAAATATATAAAGGGATTAAACACAGTAAAGGAGGAGACTATATTTAAAAGAAGAAAAACTACCACAACAAGAGGACATAGTCTTAAATTAGAGGGACCAAGGTTTAAAAATAATATCAGGAAGTATTACTTTACTGAGAGGGTAGTGGATGCATGGAATAGCCTTCCAGCTGAAGTGGTAGAGGTTAACACAGTAAAGGAGTTTAACCCCTTAAGGACACATGACATGTGTGACATGTCATGACTCCCTTTTATTCCAGAAGTTTGGTACTTAAAGGGTTAAGCATGCGTGGGATAGGCATAAGGCTATCCTAACTATAAGATAAGGCCAGGGACTAATGAAAGTATTTAAAAAATTGGGCAGACTAGATGGGCCGAATGGTTCTTATCTGCCATCACATTCTATGTTTCTATGTGTTCATTTTTTCACCACTTCATTGCCTTACTGCGATCTCAGCACGACCCCAGTACAACCTCTACCTCCTGGTTTACGGTTCCTGGTACCGGACATTCCTCAACGCGGTTACCTGAAGCAGGATTCAACAGGGTCATTGGCGTGCTCCCTAAGCCCGATGTGCAGTGTGGCAAATAGGGTAAGTTACTATTGGAAGTCCCTGTGTAACACCCTCAGCCTACCTGCACCTCCTGGGCGGGTTTTTGTACTCCTTGTCCCGTCTTCCTTTTATTTTACTAACTTTTGTTTGTTTTAATGTTTTTATTTTCTGGTACCTATCAGCTCCAGTGGAGGGGTCCCTCACTGGAGCTGGATTTATGACTTTTTGGGGCAAACCCTTATTTTTACAAGGAGCTTGTGTGAATTATTACATTTGTATAACCGGTTTGACATGTTTATTTTTGCATTATGTGGAAAGGCTAATTAGTGATACTCTAGCCTGCTAAATTGTATCCGGCAGCTGACAGGAATTTTATTTTTTGGTTTACACTTAGCCACTTTGTATTCATTGCTTTGTGTGTTTTCTCGTTTTTAATTTTTTTTGTTTCTAATAAATAGGCAATATATGTGTTTTTAAGCCAAAAAGAGTGTGTTTTCATGTTTTGTCTGGCTAATTAGAGTTGTGGCTGAGATTCTAGTTAACATGTTCATTGCTGAAGTGGTGGACATTACAGGGAGTGCAGAATTATTAGGCAAGTTGTATTTTTGAGGATTAATTTTATTATTGAACAACAACCATGTTCTCAATGAACCCAAAAAACTCATTAATATCAAAGCTGAATATTTTGGAAGTAGTTTTTAGTTTGTTTTTAGTTATAGCTATGTTAGGGGGATATCTGTGTGTGCAGGTGACTGTTACTGTGCATAATTATTAGGCAACTTAACAAAAAACAAATATATACCCATTTCAATTATTTATTATTACCAGTGAAACCAATATAACATCTCAACATTCACAAATATACATTTCTGACATTCAAAACAAAACAAAAACAAATCAGTGACCAATATAGCCACCTTTCTTTGCAAGGACACTCAAAAGCCTGCCATCCATGGATTCTGTCAGTGTTTTGATCTGTTCACCATCAACATTGCGTGCAGCAGCAACCACAGCCTCCCAGACACTGTTCAGAGAGGTGTACTGTTTTTCCCTCCTTGTAAATCTCACATTTGATGATGGACCACAGGTTCTCAATGGGGTTCAGATCAGGTGAACAAGGAAGCCATGTCATTAGATTTTCTTCTTTTATACCCTTTCTTGCCAGCCACGCTGTGGAGTACTTGGACGCGTGTGATGGAGCATTGTCCTGCAAGAAAATCATGTTTTTCTTGAAGGATGCAGACTTCTTCCTGTACCACTGCTTGAAGAAGGTGTCTTCCAGGAACTGGCAGTAGGACTGGGAGTTGAGCTTGACTCCATCCTCAACCGAAAAGGCCCCACAAGCTCATCTTTGATGATACCAGCCCAAACCAGTACTCCACCTCCACCTTGCTGGCGTCTGAGTCGGACTGGAGCTCTCTGCCCTTTACCAATCCAGCCACGGGCCCATCCATCTGGCCCATCAAGACTCACTCTCATTTCATCAGTCCATAAAACCTTAGAAAAATCAGTCTTGAGATATTTCTTGGCCCAGTCTTGACGTTTCAGCTTGTGTGTCTTGTTCAGTGGTGGTCGTCTTTCAGCCTTTCTTACCTTGGCCATGTCTCTGAGTATTGCACACCTTGTGCTTTGGGCACTCCAGTGATGTTGCAGCTCTGAAATATGGCCAAACTGGTGGCATCGTGGCAGCTGCACGCTTGACTTTTCTCAGTTCATGGGCAGTTATTTTGCGCCTTGGTTTTTCCACACGCTTCTTGCGACCCTGTTGACTATTTTGAATGAAACGCTTGATTGTTCGATGATCACGCTTCAGAAGCTTTGCAGTTTTAAGAGTGCTGCATCCCTCTGCAAGATATCTCACTATTTTGACTTTTCTGAGCCTGTCAAGTCCTTCTTTTGACCCATTTTGCCAAAGGAAAGGAAGTTGCCTAATAATTATGCACACCTGATATAGGGTGTTGATGTCATTAGACCACACCCCTTCTCATTACGGAGATGCACATCACCTAATATGCTTAATTGGTAGTAGGCTTTCGAGCCTATACAGCTTGGAGTAAGACAACATGCATAAAGAGGATGATGTGGTCAAAATACTCATTTGCCTAATAATTCTGCACTCCCTGTATTATACTTATACTTATCTAGTTCTTTATTATTGGAGCGCTCACACTATCTTATTGTTGATCTTTCATCCTTAATAGTCGCTCATATTAGTTGTGAAACAGCCCACTTTATTTCCTAGTGCTATTGTGTTATTTGTATACATTAATTATTATCCTCCCCGTTTTTGAGCCGTTCTTGTGTATAAATATTTCCATACACCAGTACAACCACCCATTTTTGATGTCACTTAACATACTCTTAATTATAAACAGACGAAATGGAAGAGAAAGAAAGCCACTCCATTGATATTAGGAGGTATATAATATCGGATGAGTGGGAACTCCGCTCACTATATGTGAGTGGCTTTCTTTCTCTTCCATTTCGTCTGTTTAGATTTACCCTGGGGTTAAGCCCCCTTTATACCCCTTGTAACCTCTATAGAGGCCGGGGAGCTGGCAAGTCCAGCTCCTTATAGCCTCTATCTCTTTATCAATACTCTTAATTATATTTTCTTATTATTTGATGTGTTAGGTGATTTATGATGTCATCTCCAAAAATTATTACAAAAAGAGAAGTCCTGCGCTCACTCCCATCACTAATGGGCCGGCAGCAATGACTACAGTACACATCAGCCCCAATATATAGTAAAAATCAAAGAAAAGAAAAAGTTACCTGCACTCTCTCCTTAATCCCTATTAAGGGTTAATAAGTATATAGGGGTGTATATAAAAAAAAATACCCCTCTTTGTCTCGCTAGAGATATCTTTGCCAGAAGCTCAAGGAAGCAGGCTGAAGGGTCAGTGTAGGACCCGCTTAGGGGGGTCTACCTTGACGTTGGCAGGCGGGCATTCCCTCCAGTGGCCATTGGAGTAACTAAATGACCTCCATTTGTCTAAATATACATAGGGATTAAGGAGAGAGTGCAGGTAACATTTTCTTTTCCAAAAATAATTAGCCTGTGTACTGAGCACACCAGAAATAGTATATTCTAGCACAACTGCTGAGAATGAACAAGATAGAACTATTCTAAACCATCCAACCAGCAATGACTTGCACAGCATGTGACATGTATGTTGCATATGTTTCATGCATATCAACATTTATGAGGAGGAGAGAGTAACTTACTTGTGACCTCTCTCCTCCATAACTCTGTAAGGCTCTCTGAAAGACATGCAGGCTTTGTACTAACTATACAATACCTGTATTGAGTGGAAGCTGATGGCTGACTGGCAGATTTCTACACTATTTAAATGCCAGTTAAAAAGTACATCCCCTGGTTTAACCCTACACCCTACAGACACAAATATCAGCTGTACAGCCACTAATACAATAACCTGTTCACTGCAGACAACATTGAGTGCAGTGAGGAGTATGTGAGACACATCTCAGTGTTCAATTTATATTCTGCTATGTAATTATATATATATATATTGCCCCACTCTTCTTTTACATTGTTTCAGTTCACTGAGCTTTGCTAGCAATTGTTTATGCATTCTTAAGGTTCCACCATATCATTTCAATAGGGTTGAGGTCAGGACTTGACTGGGCCATTGCAACACCATGATCCTGCACTTTTTCAGTCATTCTGTTTTAGATTTGCTAGTGTGCTTATGATTCCTATTACACCATGTCATGATTTCTTTAACAAACATAAAGCCAAAATGGAGAAGTAATGTGTGAAAAACTAAGTACACCCTTACTGCTTCCATAGCAATTAAAGGACCACTCTAGGCACCCAGACCACTTCAGCTTAATGAAGTGGTCTGGGTGCCAGGTCCTTCTAGGCTTAACCCATTTTTTCATAATTATAGCAGTTAAGCCTTCCCCCTAATCCTCTAGTGGCTGTCTCATTGACAGCCACTAGAGGCGCTTGCGTGCTCCTCACTGTGATTTTCACAGTGAGAGCACGCAAGCGTCCATAGGAAAGCATTGTAAATGCTTTCCTATGCGACGGGCTGAATGCGCGCTGCAGCTCTTGCCGCTGCCGCATTCAGCCGGGCGCGGGCGGATCGGAGGGAGAGGAGGAGGAGAGCTCCCCGCCCAGAGCTGGAAAAAGGTAAGTTTTTAACCCTTTCCCCTTCCAGAGCTGGGCGGGAGGGGGTCCCTGAGGGTGGGGGCACCCTCAGGGCACTATAGTGCCAGGAAAACGAGTATGTTTTCCTGGCACTATAGTGGTCCTTTAAGGGGCTAAGTAACAGACAGGTGCTGTGTGTGTGTGTGTATATATATATATATATATACATATATATACCCCTCATGGGAAAAAGAAAGTACCTCTTTGAAATTATACTCAGTGATTATGTAATTAAAGATGTGCCCTGCTATATAAATCATGGTGTTCACTATTTCAATTCCAATGTATCCATTATATGAGAATGTTGGTGGACCTTTCCATATGGAACCAGCCATAATATACTTCACTTTCTTTTTACTTTTGTTGCATGTTCTATTCATGTTCCACTCATTCTCTAAAAATTCTCAAACCTAGCCCATAAACTCTCCAACAGAGCTATTTTTCCATACGCTGATGTTTTGGGCTACATTTTACAGTTAGCAGTTAAAACCTCCAGTCCTTAAAACACTCTTGTAAAAAAATAACGATCTTTTGTAGACTTTAACAAGGAAACTAAACAACTCTTGTTATAAAAAGGCCTTCTTGCAGTGGTGCTTCGTTCAACGAAGAAAATCATAAAGTGTGTCTCCCAAGTATGCAAGGAATACAAATAGGTGTTACAACCATGAATCAAACCAAGGGAACAAAGGAAAAGAATAAAAGGAAAGCATGTTATTGAGACAAACAGATTTAGAGCCCTGCAAATATAAATTGACCTTTTCAAAGATTGTGGGTTAACTCTATATGTGCCTATGCCCTATGACTATGGCATGTGCATTGTGCTGCTTAATAATTTAGTCTTCAAGGTGTTAATGGTTACATAACATAGCAAGCTGAAGATTATTGTTATTTTTACCTTTCATGGGAAATGCCCTAAGTCTAACCCGCACTTTGATAAATTAAGGTACTTCTGCTGAGTCTAACAAACATGTCAAATGTGATTGCCATGGTGAGTTGGTTGATGCAAAGAGTAAGTCATCCATGGAGAAAATACTAAGCTAGCTGTACAGAAATCCAGTGTGATTCAGTGTGCATTTAGGGGATTTTTCATATTTTTTATCCAACATACCATGGATTTTATTTCACATGTAACTGTTCTTATCCACACAGTATTTAAATGAGCAGCCTCCTACCGTTACTTTGAACTACATTACAATTTCTTTAGGGGATCTGCTACATATTCTGTATACTTTCAATTAAAACGAATGCCTAGGAACTTTCTGCGTTTGGCATTTTTTCATCAATCAGTTTAATTTATAGCATTTGAAACTAAAATAAAAGGTCTCTTGAGAACATCTTCAATTATATTCCCCACCACAAGCTCTTAATTCATTCTAATGTATAGGGCAACAATGATATACTGTGCATACCACTTTATTAATATTCAAACACAGATTAAATGTATTTATGAGCAGTAGATATTCCTCTACTGTCTCACACACAGATAATCTGTCTGTATGAGACCATCTTGCTATTTATACATACATTTTATGTTTCCTTTTCTTTCAAGGAAAGAAAACAAAGACCTCACGGGGTAGTGACATAGAAAAGTAATTATTATTATTTATTGAGATTTATTGAATATAAATAACTGTGCATTATTTTTCAGGAAAAGCTAAAAAAAAAATTCACACCATAGAGTAAAAGTGATTAACATTACTATATCCCATAAACAGACGTTTATTGATATATTTCAGGTAATTGAGGAATTATGTAAGGATATTTATTCTATAACTGGTTTGTTCGACCAGTAGTGCATACTAGTTTTCCTGTGGTCTTATATATTTTTTATTTGTTTTCATGTTTTCATTGTCTTGGATTTGGGACCAGATATATGGGATATATTTGGAATATAGGACCAGAGTCCAGCTGTGTTACATTCTCTATTGTATGTGCTGTTTCTCTAGGATAACTGAGAAAACACTGCAAAATGACCATGTGTTATTGAGAATAAACACTGCTCAAAAAAATAAAGGGAACACAAAAATAACACATCCTAGATCTAAATGAATTAAATATTCTTCTGAAATACTTTGTTCTTTACATAGTTGAATGTGCTAACAACAAAATCACACAAAAATTTAAAAATGGAAATCAAATTTTTCAACCCATGGAGGTCTGGATTTGGAGTCACACTCAAAATTAAAGTGGAAAAAAAACACTACAGGCTGATCCAACTTTGATGTAATGTCCTTAAAACAAGTCAAAATGAGGCTCAGTACAACGCCTGTGCATGCTCCTGATGAGGTGGCGGATGGTCTCCTGAGGGATCTCCTCCCAGACCTGGACTAAAGCATCTGCCAACTCCTGGACAGTCTGTGGTGCATGGTGGATGGAGCGAGACATGATGTCCCAGATGTGCTCAATTGGATTCAGGTCTGGGGAACGGGCGGGCCAGTCCCAAGCATCAATGCCTTCGTCTTGCAGGAACTGCTGACACACTCCAGCCACATGAGGTCTAGCATTGTTTTGCATTAGGAGGAACCCAGGGCCAACAGCACCAGCATATGGTCTCACAAGTCTGAGGATCTCATCTCTTTACCTAATGGCAGTCAGGCTACCTCTGGCGAGAACATGGAGGGCTGTGCGGCCCCCAAAGAAATGCCACCCCACACCATTACTGACCCACTGCCAAACTGGTCATGCTGGAGGATGTTGCAGGCAGCAGAACGTTTTCCACAGCGTCTCCAGACTCTGTCACGTCTGTCACATGTGCTCAGTGTGAACCTGCTTTCATCTGTGAAGAGCACAGGGCGCCAGTGGTGAATTTGCCAATCTTGGTGTTCTCGGGCAAATGCCAAACGTCCTGCACAGTGTTGGGCTGTAAGCACAACCCCCACTTGTGGTCGTCGGGCCCTCATGGAGTCTGTTTCTGACCGTTTGAGCAGACACATGCACATTTGTGGCCTGCTGGAGGTCATTTTGCAGATCATCTGGCAGTGCTCCTCCTGTTCCTCCTTGCACAAAGGTGGAGGTAGCGGTCCTGCTGATGGGTTGTTGCCCTATTACGGCCTCCTCCACGTCTCCTGATGTACTGGCCTGTCTCCTGGTAGCGCCTCCATGCTCTGGACACTACGCTGACAGACACAGCAAACCTTCTTGCCACAGCTCACATTGATATGCCATCCTGGATGAGCTGCACTAACTGAGCCACTTGTGTGGGTTGTAGACTCCGTCTCATGCTACCACTAGAGTGAAAGCACCGCCAGCATTCAAAAGTGACCAAAACATCAGCCAGGAAGCATAGGAACTAAGAAGTGGTCTGTGGTCACCTGCCGAACCACTCCTTTATTGGGGGTGTCTTGCTAATTGCCTATAATTTCCACCTGCTGTCTATCCCATTTGCACAACAACATGTGAAATTGATTGTCACTCAATGTTACTTCCTAAGTAGACAGTTTGATTTCACAGAAGTGTGATTGACTTGGAGTTACATTGTGTTGTTTAAGTGTTCCCTTTATTTTTTTGAGCAGTGTATTATGTGGTTTCTAGTGCTACATTACCACACCCAGTATTGGGACTTCCAGTTAGTGGGAGTTATAGTATGTTCAAGGTGAGTGTAGATGCTGATTCGTATGTCTATTTTCACCTTCAAGCTTTTTCTGAATGTTTATATTAGTTTCTCAGTCTCTCCTGTCATCAATAATGAGTGAAGGAAACTGCTAAACTAACACAACATTATTTTTATTAACACACACACCCGTCTGCCATTTTGGACCAGCCTCCACTGCTGTTTGGTACCAGATTTGGATTCCAAACCATTTATATGAGAACTCTTCTAATTTGTTTAGGGCGGTCTAATGTTAAGATCTTAATGTCTGTAACTGTCTGAACTGATTTGTGTCAAATTTGGGCATAATTTCAACAACACATATCCATAGTTAGGGACATGTATTAGTCACTTCTTGTGACATAATATGACCATAGAGATACTGTTGCCTGACATGCAATCCGGAATTTGTGATCAGTTAAATACGGATGCATTGTGTCTCGGATTATTGCAAATTACTATAAGTACAGGTAGTAGAATAATTGCTATTGTTATTATCATTATTATTATTATTATTATTGCATCTACGTTAGTTCTACAGTTAAATGACCCTGGAAGAAAAAGAATTCAAAAAATTTAAAGGAATTATTGTCTCGAATGACATTTTCTCTCAAGGAGTAAATAAATAAAACAACAGGAGAGATTTATCAAGGCAAAACTGGGGCTATTTTGGATGCAAAGTGGTAATATTGAGAGAACTCCTGGTTTCCATGGTGATTTTACTATGTTTATGCCTTGATAGATTCCCCCGTATATGAGGAGAAATGAAGCCATTATGGATTTTCTCACAGTCTGAGTATGTGCAATACATGTTCCTGAAGAAGATATTTCCGCGGATGCTTCTAATCTATCACCCTGTGAGTTTAGAACTCAAGAAAGCTTGCCTTTAATTAGTGAACAAAACCCACGTAGCTTTGCTATGAGAAGAATGAATAGGTCATTCCTTTCAATTTGTAATATTTCCACCTTGATAAACAACCAACCTTAACTGAGATATTGTGTGTCAGCAAAATGTAAGTGGAAACAGGCTGAATGGTGATATTAGCCACAGCAAGTTATAAGCTTTGTTTGAAGAAAAATTGCTTTCTTATTTAGAAGTTACTTGTTTTCTTTCACATGCTAGAGATGTTGTAGCTGTATATAAACCAGTAAAGTGGTAAAAAACATGTTTTTAAAGAGTCCAAAAAACAAGCCACAAATAAATCTGAGAATGAGTAGAAAAAGTGTAATCCTATATCTAACTGAGCTAGTGTGTGGAGAAAGGTGCTGTAGTGTGTTTGCACAGAGGAATAAGGGATGTAGTGTTTGGGTGGTAGAGGCTGTAATGCGGGTTTGGGGGGGAAACAAACTGTAGTGTGTGGGTGTGCTGAGGCTTTACTGTGGGTTTGGGGAAAAATGTGCTGTAGTATGTGTGTGGGAAATAAAGGATGTTGTGTGTGGAGCACACAGTGTGGGGGAGAGGGAATCGGGTGTGGGGTGATAGTGGCTATAGTGTGGGGGAAAGGGTTTGTATTTTTATCATTTTAGTATTATTATTATTAGTTTATTCTCCCCTCCCTTTTTTATACCTTGGTCTTTGGAGGGGGGAATCCCCTTTGCTTGTGCTCAAGTATTGGTCTGCACTCCTGTTGGGTGCAGGCCACGTGAATAGGGGTGAGGCTCTGGAAAGTTTCAGAACATTCAGCAGTGACAATCCACAGCAGTGGGTGGTGCAATTCATGCAATCTGGGGGTGCAGACTGCAAGTTGCATGGGCTCCTCTTCATACCAGTAATCTGGCCAGTAAGGGTGGCCTATGTTCTCCCGACCAGCCCCAAAGCCTCTATATGGGCCATCACAAGCAGTTGGGGTGATCCTTTGATGTCACCTGTCTGCATCGGTCTATGGCCATGGCAGCCCACAATGCATGTTTCCTGGTCTGCTTGATGGTCAGTCCTTGCCTGGGTGAACATATGAAGCAGCACCTTTAAACGACATACACTGTTAGTCAGTTAAGCCTGCAGACACCAACCATGGTCTAGTTCTCTGCGATAAGGAGCTCTTATTAGATTACATTTTTCATTAAGGTGATATGTGGCAGAGGAATATTAATGCATCACGGTTCAAGAAGTTGTGCAAAATATTTAAAGGACCACTATAGTGCCAGGAAAACAAACTCGTTTTCCTGGCACTATGTAGTCCTTAGGTGGTGCCCCCCCCACCCTCACGGCCCCCCTCCTGTTGGGCTGAAGGGGTTAAAAGCCCTTCAGCCACTTACCTTAATCCAGCACCGGTGACCTCTCCTCCCCCTCCGACGTCAGCGCCCGAGTGGAGCCGAATGCGCATTCAAACCGCCTATAGGAAAGCATTACTCAATGCTTTCCTATCGACATTCTGCGTGCTCAATGCGATTTTCGCATTGAGTGTCGCGGAAGCGCCTCTAGTGGCTGTCAGGAAGACAGCCAATAGAGGCTGGATGAACCCTGCAATGTAAACATAGCAGTTTCTCTGAAAGTAGTTTCACCTGCAATGTAAACATAGCAGTTTCACCTGCTCTATGGGAATGCAGGGGCCTTCTCTGCCCAGTTTACCTAGTGTCAAACTTCTACCGCCTCCCCCCCAAAGCACTGGCACAGGGGGGCAATGAATAATCAAAGGGGGGAAATTGCAAATCACAACCAGGAGGGGTGTGGTTTGAGCTGCACAAACAGAAACAAATGTGATTTAACGCCTAGATGGCAGAGAATTGAGCAGTGAGACTGCAGGGGCATGCTCTAGACATCAAAACTGCTTCAGTAAATTAAAGTTGTTTTTTTAGACTATCATAGATTCTATTCAACAAGAAGAAAGTTTTTTTATGAGAACAGATTTATTTGCATCTTCAGGGTTTTTCACTAAAATTAGAATTGCAGGAAATTCAAGTGAATGTCATTATTTAGACTAAACAGCCAGGTCATTTTGCTCTTTTGCTGTTTGCACTGATTTTGGTGAGCCAGGATCCATGCACGCTCTCGAAACATGGGGTCCCTCTTTGTACATTTTGTGAGATTATTTGAAGTTGTGGAATGTGGAGGAAGTCTGATAGAGCCAGGTAAGGGATTACAGAAAATAAATGCATGATTAAGTGGGGGGGAACAGAGAGCAGAACAGTAATGCAGGTCCTGGGAAAATTAAGACACCAAATGGAAGAGTATTTGTGGAGAACAATAAAGTGGATGCAGTGTTAGTTGGCACTCTGTTGGTAAGGGTCAGAACTTTCAATTTTATTCTAGAACTAAAAGAGAGCCAGTGGAGAGAATGGGAAATTGGGAAAGCGGATAATGAACAATGAGTGAGGTAAATGAGTCTAGAATAAAAGTTTATGACAGATTGGAGAGGAGCTAGGACTACGAAGGGTAGACATTGTAGTAATCCATATAAGTCATTACGAGGCAGGGGATATCCAGGCAAAATATTACAGAACGGGAATTATTGTTTTCATAATCTCTAATATTCAGAGCTCATGGATTCCACATATGTTCTTTTAAAGGAACACTCCAAACCTTTAAAACACTGCAGTTGCATTATAGAAAAATAACTTTGTTTGTGTGGTGAAAGTAACCTCACCACTGGTTCTTGGAGGGGCCTGTTTGCCAGCCTCCTGCCTCCGTACTATGGGCCATGCAAAAAGGCTCATAAAAGACTTTGTTTGTGCCTTTTTGCTATGCTGTTCGGGAACCGAACAGACGCTCGAACCAGGGACCAGGGATCTTGTTAACACCTATAAATATCTTGAAACGGTTCTCACCACAGTGTCTAATTGTTCATCTGGGTGGCCGCAATTGCTATGGACAACCACGAGGTGGTGGCCATCTTGTTCGCATGAACGCAGGTGTTTGGGCATGAATCTCATGGAACTAAAATCGGACACAGAAACTCCCGAACACCGCTGGACTTCCATCATCGACTGCGTTCGGTTCTATACAATTTAGAAGGGCACTGTTCGGTGAAATCGTTCGTCTTGATGAGGTGAACAAGCTCCAGGGTAAGAACATTGACTATGTTCGGTAGTTTTTTCGTTTTCCAAACTACCGAACTAGATCGACCACAAGCTGTGATTCTATGGAACTATTTTGGGCATAGGATCATGCGTGCGGTTGGTCAAAAATAAGACTTCTAAGAAATTCCTGACCCCCTGAACTGATCTGGGTGATTTTTGGATATGTTGGTCACCCATATCAGGGGATGTAACTTTTGTGGGGGTTTTATATGTTTTAAAGATATTTTGCGGGTTTTATAAAAATGTGGGTTTTTTGTGTCCGGAGATAATTGAGTTTAGTTCAGATCATGACTCAATTATCTCCCAGGTACAGAGGAAGGATTAACCTAATATGTGTGGGAGTGTCCTGGATCTGAGAGGCAATGTAATTGTGTATTTGTTTCTACTGTAGTTTACTCTCAGGTCCAGGGGGGAGTGCCCATTTCATGGGGACTTGCATATAAGGCCAGTTGTGGCTACCAATAAACAAGTTCCTGCCCTCAACATAGAGTCTAATCCCCTGGTATTATAATCACATGCTCTTGTAAGAGCGGCCTGCTTTGCTCTCTGGACTAGGAGAGGTCGGCCCACTGGAAGCTGGATCCTGGTCTTAAGTCCAGGGTGGGTGGAGGACAGCGAGACCCCAACCAAGCTGTAACGCTGGAAATAGGGACTACAGTGCTGATGGTGTCTGGTGGAGTACTCGGTGAGCACTAGGAACATCGATTGCCAGGCGGTCCAACACAGTTTTTTTGTTTTTTTTTTAAATAGTGGA
Organism: Pelobates cultripes; assembly: GCA_933207985.1. NCBI lineage: Eukaryota > Metazoa > Chordata > Amphibia > Anura > Pelobatidae > Pelobates > Pelobates cultripes. The sequence continues at coordinate 323,736,166 of OW240912.1, read as the reverse complement.
TGGCCCTCAATGTAAACTAACAAAGGAACAGTTCAATGCCAGAAATAAATGTATTGATTTCTAATGTTTAGGTTTTCCTTTAATTAAAGCAGTAAAAAAAAAAAAAATATTGTTTTAGTAAGTTTGGGGAGTTGGTGAAATTATGACATTATCAACTACAAAAGTGGTTTTACTTTGAAATATTTGTTGCAACTGAAGATAAAGGAAGATCATGAACAGCTCTGTTTCTAAGATATCAAAACTTTAAGAAGTAGCAGGTCATTCGGGAAGAGATGTAAAAAAGTGTCATCTGATTCTCTATGATATTGGATTACAAAGGAATCAAATCATTGGCCCCCAAATAAAATTTAGAATGGGCTAAAATCCAAACCTTAGTCTTTCCCAGTAGAGTATAGAGCATCTACAGCATCTATCTGAGACACAAGTGCTGAGAGAACAATCTGAGAGATACAATCTGAACCTGAGAAGCCAAATGCCACTGATGCCCAGAATCATTTGTCACTTTGTTTAGCATCATTTCAAGGGAAAGCTGAAAGGGCAAGTAGGGAGTTAGGCAAGACAGCATGAAATAGGGATCTGTACATTATTGTATTTCTGAACTAGTTTAATACTTGAATATGACTATCCATCTGTTTCATTGTACCAGAATGCTAGAGTATCAAGCTGCCTACGTCAATGGAACCACAAAAGACTGATATATACAAAGACTAAGAACATTGTCAGAATTCTGGAGGGATCATGCCGAACCACACATTCAGCCGTAGAGATCCAGCTCAAGACAAACCCAATCATGAGGCATCACAACTAACCGTGGAAAATGTAACAAAGTTAGAGCATGCATATGAATCTGTTGAAGAGGTATCTCATGAAAGTCGGATGGTGGAAGAATACATCAGGAGGACAAAACAGTCTTCAGTGAATATAGGTCAAAATAACACAGACAGTTTGGTGGAAAATTCTACATGTCCTGCAGCACCATCAGCAGAAGATAATGGTAGGTTTTTACTAATGACTCTCTTTTTCTATTAGGCACCTGCACTGTAGCAATGAAACTAGCCTGACTTGTAGCCCATGCTCAGTACAATCCTTACCATCCTAACAAGGCAATGACTTGATTGGTTTCAGTTGCATGACATTGTTATCCACCAGTTCTGGTGCCATATCTTACCAAAAATGTTAAAATGAGATGAATTTGACACTAGATCTAAATCATATTATACCTTTATGTCTGTTTTTATTTCTAGATATATCTTTGACTTATGTGGGTGTCCTAGGTTTTCATTAGACGTTTTCAAGATCTATATTTTCAGTACTATATCTTGTTAGGTCACTTTGCACCTTATTCATAAAATAACAGTCTGAGTAATCGCTATTGACTATTAGAAAGCTATGTTTAGTAATAGGTTAGTTTGTGCAAATTATGGGGTTGTGCCCTTGGGTTCTAGCAGCATGAGGGACTTTCCTCAGTTCAGATCTCCTTTTAAAGAGCTGCAATTCTCTTCTGTCCTGGTGCTGCAAAGAAGATCTTAAACCAAGATATTCTCACCACCATTATTCAAGTCTGAGTTGAGTTCCACTTTTGTGTCATCTGTTCCACTTATGCTTATTACTCCAATTGCTGTCTATTTCTTCTGGGAGTTGTTTGGGAAACTTGAGAACGGAAGCAATGTTTTTGAATAGGAAAGAGCAGTGGTTTCCTCCTTTCAATGTCGACATCTATTGTTCAATGTTTTCTTTAGGATTGACTCGGGAATCCTCTCAAAAGACTGAGAAGTCTTAACGTTTATATAGCGCCAACATATGCTGCAATGCTTTACAATTATATAATGGGGATATTTGACAAGTAATTGACTTTTCAGGATTACAATACTCCACTACACAGAACTGAGGTCAGAATATAGAAAGGTAGGGCAGAGTATATAACCAGTCTACAGAATTGATCAGACTAAATACTAATAGAGAGATAAATTGTAAATGGAAGAACAAGCCAGGGTCAGGATAATAGAAATACAGGAATTCATGTAAACTGGCAGAGGTCAGGATTACAGCAGTACAGAGAGTCGAGAAACAAGCGAAAGTCTAATGCCAGAGGCTTACAGTAGAGTAATAACACCCTAATCAGAGACCAAACGGAAACCACAACAGGGTAAAGGTCAGGTCAAGAGGAGGGTCAATACATCGTCCTATTGGTCAGTGTAATTTCTGTGATGCCAAAACTTGTGACATCTTCATCGCAGAAATGAAGCAGGAAGGATTGCATAATAATTGTTATGCATCAACATCGACACAAGGAGATGTAAAATGATGCGCCAAGACAGAGGCCCGTACCGGAAAATAACATAGAGTCAGTATCAAAGTAGCTGGTATCCCATCCACATACAAAATATTAACAGAGATATGAGCTGAAGAAGGTCTTTCTCAAACGATCTTACAATCTATGAGACTGTTCAAGATCTTATTTGCTGGTGACATTTTTGGTGACACCATTGAAAAATTATAAAAAAATTAGCAGCAAAATCATGTTTTTAAATGTGAGGAATTTGCAGCGTATTTCTGCTCATGCAATGTGATTCTGTAGCAGTCTTTGCATATGTAGCCCCTGCTACACTCGCTGGAAGGGCTAATGGGTCATCCTTATGTGCATATGACAAACACACATTTTTTTGGCATTGCCTAGGTGACATGAATTGCATCAGAGGTACTGTGCCCCTCTCCCCACTTCCTTACCTAAGGTTGGTTGGTATACATTAGCCAGTACGAGAACTGCTATTGATGCTTCAAATGCTTAACTATTGCTATTACTCTACTGCTCCTGGTTACCCATTTGAGCACTGCAATCATTACTTTGGCTTGAGTTTAGATACTGGTGACAGTGTTGGTGAATATGTTTACTGTCTACCAACAGACTGATGGAAGCCATAGTCTTTGGCAATCATTTTATAAACCTTTACAACTACACGAATATTAACAGTTTTTATTTGAGTCGCATAGAAGCATCTTTAGATCAGAGCATAACAGACACAGGTACCAAGTTGTGTATTAGTTTTATAGGGATGTGGCTCTTACACTCACACCTGATTCCCATCTCACTTAGCATCATTTTATTACCTCCCCTTTCATTTATCTCAATATCCTAGAGACTCTAATATTTCTAGCAGGTAATCATTATGTTCTGTGAAAACATAAAAATATACAATTTTACTTTGCAGACTTTTTATAACCATATTTTATTGATCCATTATTAAGACTTAGATGAAGGTCAACTTATATTCAGGTTCACATAATACAGTAACACTGATATTGGAACTCTAAAGTGTTTATAGACTTTCTCTCATCAGAAATATTTATCTCTAAGTGTGTTAAGCACAAATCATTACTTTAAAAAAAACATTGCACTCCCTCTTCCAAATTTGAGTGTTTTAGTTGCATAAAATTTGGCTCCAGACAGATAGTTTACATTTTCATTACTCTGATTGATTTACAAATTCTTTCAGCTTTCTGTTTTAGTGTCAACTGTCTGTAGAATATGCCATAATGCCAAGTTTAAAAACCCCACTATTCTTAAATGTTTTACTGGAAGTACATTTTTAATAAACTGCTAATACAAAATAAATAAAGGCAACTGAAATTATTTGAATCTTGTCTTACAGAATGTATAATTCACATGTATCTTTCTCCCCAACAGGAATTAAAGAAGATGTATCAACAGACTCCTTAACCAAATCAACTGATTCTAAAAGCGAATTCAGGTATTTTCCTATTTAGATAAATTCTTATTGTAATACAGATTCAGGTATATTCCTATTTAGACAAAAATTTTATTGTAATACAACATTTACTATACTAATCAGGAAGCCAACTCACCAAGTAACTTCATTTTTTGAAAGATGCTGAACTTTAGCTGCTTTATTGCTTTTTGCCTTAAATAACACAAATGCACTCTACTATTGATATGGTAGACATATCCCTGTTAACGGGACACTGTAGGTACCCAGACCACTTCCGCTCATTAAAGTGGCCTGGGTGCCAACTCCCATCACCCTTAACCCTGCAAGTGTAATTATTGCAGTTTTTATAAACTGCAATATTTACCTTGCAGGGTTAAGTCATCCTCTAGTGGCTGTCTACCAGACAGTGACTAGAACGACTTTTGGTTGTCTAAACGACGCTGAACTTCCTTATGCTATGCACGAGGACCTCCAGCGTCGCCGGAATCCCCATAGGAAAGCATTGAATAATTATTTCCTTTAAACCTATGTGAAGGAAAGCATTATTCAGTGGTAACTAACTGAAGACTAACATAGGTCTAAAGGATAAAATAATAAAACAAACCCATATAGAAATAATTTAATACAATATTCCAGATATGACTAAGTTGAAGTGTTTCAACAATAAAAATTGAAAGATGCCAGATTTCTTAGAAGGTTCGCAACTCAAAACCTATGAACAATTATTAATGGAATTTGGTATACCTAGTAAGTATTACTAGAATTTGATTAGTATTAAAAAAATACATAAAAGCGCATCTTATAACTACATTAAAGCCAAAGGTTATGGAAACGCTAGAGAACATCTTTGCTACACATTCAAATAAAAACATCTTCAAAAAAGCTTAATGTTTGTTTGTTTTTTAAAACCATGGAAAAAGAAAAGAAAGCGATATCTCAAACCGCCTGGTCCAAAGATATAGGAAGAGAGATAGATATTATTGCATGGGGGAAAAGTTGGATACAGTTTGGGAAAGTTACACACTGTTTGAATATCCAAGAATTACATTATAAAATAATGCATAAATTGCATCATGTCCACACTAGAATGCATAAAAGAGATTCTAATCATTCCGCTCTATGCTGGAGATGTGGAGTAAGTGAAGGAACATTTGTTCATATCTGGTGGTCTTGTAGACTAGTTAATAATACCTGGTCTAAGCTATTTAAAATAATCTCAGATATCATAAAGCTGAAATTTAAGGTATCACCAGAAAAAGCCATTTTACATCTAAACTTAGATAACATTAATAAAAATGGAATATTTTTGATTATTCATTTCTTCATGGCTATGAAACTGGTTATTTCAAGAATGTGGAAGAAAAAACGAGAAATCCCTCTGATACCTGTAGTAAATCAAATTATTTTCATTGTCTGATGAAAAAATGTTATTTTTTGGCTTTTTAAAGATTTGGTTTATATAAAAAAAATATGGGATCCTTGGCTGAGTTCTTATCCTGACAGGATTAATGTTTAATTCTTTATCTTTTACTTGGTTGCGCAGGTTTTGTCTTTGTTTTTGTCTTTTGTAAGAATATTGCTTCATATGTAAGACATAATATAAGATTATATCTTGATAAAAAAAAATAGTTTTTGGTCCTTACTGATGAACCATGTATTTGTGTTGTGTGGTTGGATGACTTTGATATACAACTTTGTATGTGAAAATTTAATAAAGAACAATTTAAAAAAAAGAATAATGCTTTCCTATGGGGAGGTCTAATGGGCGCGCCCAGTTATTGCCGCGCATGCGCATTATGTCTCCTCTATCGGCGGACATCGCCGGGGGAAAAGCATGGGCGGAGTCTGACCCAGAGCTGAGGGACATTGGCGCTGGATTCAGGTAAGTTTTAACCCCTTCAGCGACATGGGATGGGGGGCGGGAGGGGGACACTCCAGGATTCTCTAGTGCTGGGAAAATGGGTTTGTTTTCCTGGCACTAGAGAATACCTTTAACAGGGATCATGCTAACATGATACAATCAACCAAGCATTAGGAAGAGCAGTGTCAACCTCAATGGCATGCACAAGGGGGGACTAGTCTGTTGAGACACTAACCCCATATCCAATTTGCCAAACTCTCTCATATCCTCTTACATGCTCCTAAACACGCACCTTTTCACTAAAGCATTCCAATATACTCCTTAACACTGCCCTCCCAATATCATTGTAACCATCATCTTGATTACTACCTTCCATAACTGTAACTTACTCAGTTTTGATGAGTGTATATTCACTCAAGGGAATTTAAATTGTTTGGAAAAGGCCTTATAACCTTTCCCAGATTAAGGGGCAACAACAATTACTTCTCTAGGATTGCTGCTGTTGTCTTTCATCCTTGGAATTGTGTTAACACACACCTGAATGCTCCAGACCAGCAAACTGCTAAAACTTTGACTTTTATAGAGGTAGTCACACTTGCTGATGATCAATTAATCAAAGGCATTTGAATAGCTGCACCTGTCTGCTACCTAGCCTCTTAATTCCTATGGAACCAGCAAATGTGTACTTAGTTTTTCACACATGGCTTCTCCATTTTGGCTTTATTTTTGTTAAATAAATCATAACACGGTATAATATGCCATGTGTTGTGTTGTTGTTAGTCTGAGGTTGTATTTACCTAATTTAAAGACCTGCTAAGGAATAGATAATTGTTATTATGTCCTGATATGTAAAACCATAGAATTCAAAGAGGGTGTATGTTTTTTTAAAATTTTTTGTACAAGGCTGTTTAAATTATTGTCATTGAATGTAACGTTGTTGTTCTGTCATTTGTTATATGAAACCGTTGTGAGTATTTGTTTGCTTACTGTGACTACTCTTTAATGTATAATTTGTTTAATAATATCAATATCCTATAGCTAAATAGCGCAATATATTCTACCCATAACTCACTGGTTATCAGTCTTGGAGTGATGTAACGTTAATGTAACGTGCTCTGTCAAAGTGCGTTATACAATAAATGGTAAACATATAAAGAAAAATGTTTCCAGGAGAAATAGTCCTGGAAACAGAGTTACAGTGCTACAAAGGTTAGACTTCATGTCTTATGACTTTTAATGTAAAATGACAGAGATATATTATATCAGTGACTTTTTTTTCCCATTGGATATTATTGTTGTAATGTCTTTGATGTTATTTGAACCTTGGTCATTTTGATTCTTCTCACATGTCCGAGAAAGTTATTCAAGCAATAAACACATCTGGTGAGTCTTGTATCCAAAGGGAAAAATCACATATTTGTTGAAGGGCATTGACATTGGACTTGGGTATTGTTAAATAAACAGCAAAAAATAGAAAACTTTGTTTGCCAGTGACTTGTTAATACCTGCCTTTAATAAAAAAAAAATTAAACAAACATAGTTACATTGTTTTCTAATGACTTTTTCAGATCATCTGCTGTGCTGAAAGGCAGGGAATGTAAAACCGAAAATGCCCAGACGCAGACAGAATGGAGCTGGCATGACTTATCTTCAGCAAATGTAATCGCTAATGGTAATTAGAATGTTAAATATCTTTACAGAAGATGCAAGCATTTGTTACCCAAAACCAGTAAGCAAGTTGCTGTATTGAATTTGTGTCTTTTGTGTGCCTTATGGTATTTAGAGTTAGTTGTTTTTTTTTCTGTGATTCTCATAGAATTGTGCCCAGTAAGTGTGGTAAGGCGTACAAATCATAACTAAATAATATTTTTTACTGTCCTGCCGGGCAAGCCAATCTGCCAAGCAAGTGTGCCATAGCATACAATTAACAGCCACATGATAATTCTCACTGCCGTTCGGTGTTTGACTTTCCTTTTGGGGGCTAAATAACCCACCATGTTCATCCATTAGCCCATTGTGCCAGCAAGTGTGCCTAGCAACCTCATCTCATAACGCATAGTAATGGTGCTAATTTGAGGCAATGAGCACAATTTATGCAGTTTTGACGTAATTGTTTCAGACAAACACCTCAGTGGAATTTGCATGGAAATGTTGCGATTTTCTATCAAGAATGCATGGCTTGAGAACATAACCCCTAGATCACATGTAAAGTCTATATGGACTTATCTAACAACTCTAAATTGCATGTGAAAGCTGCGCAACATCTGCATCAAATTAAAAAAGCAGAGAATACACAAATACTTTGTACTGCAGGCTCTTAACTAGATTGTATATGCTTTCTACTAATACTCTTATCCAGGGCCGTCGCTTCCTATAAGGTGAACTAGGCAGCTGCCTAGGGCGCCACAGAGGAGGGGGCGCCCTGCGCCGCCATCGCCGGCCCTTTAAATGCTGCAGCCGCCTCAGCGCTCTATAGAGAGCCTCAGGCGGCTGCAGCACTGCCTCTCACCTCCCCTTCCCTGTAACGTGGCCGAGCTCCTCTCTGGTCTGCGGTCCAGGCCGGACTGACAGGAAGTGCACACTGAGTGTCAGTCCAGCCGGCTACAGGAAACAGAAACTTCTGTACCGCGGACCGGAGAGGAGCTAGGCTACGCTACAGGGAAGGGGAGGTGTAGAGAACACAGGGGGGCGGGGTAATAAGAACAGGGGGAGGGGGGAAGTAAGAAGAAAACAGGAGGGGGGAAGAAGAAGAGGAGGGGAGAAGAAGAGGGGGGAGGAGTAAAAGGGGGGAGGCGAAGAAGGAGGAGTAAGAAGAAGGGGGAGCACAAGAAAAGGGGGGGAGTAAGAAGAAAATAGGGGGAGAGGTGAGTAAAGAAGAAGGGGAGGAGAATGAAGAAGGGGAAGGGGGAGGCGAAGGAGAGGGAGAGAGGAGGAAGAAGAGGGAGGGGGAAGAAGAAGGGGAGGGGCAGAAGGGAGAGGGGAGGGGAAGTAAGAAGAAGGGGAGGGGAAGTAAGTGAAGAAGGGGAGGGGAGGAGAAGAAGAGGGGAGGAGGAGGGCAAGAAGAGGGAGGGGATGAACAAGACGGAGTAAAGAAGATGGGAGGGGGGAGGAAGCAAAGAAGAGGGGAGGGGGAGAAGTGCAGTTAAAGGAGTGGAGGGAGGGAGGTGAAGAAGACAAGGAGGTGGGGGAGTAAGAAGAACACAGGAGGGGTGGTGAGGAGAAGGCAGATGAGGAGAACACGGGAGGGCGGAGGAGAAGAAGACAGGGGAGGAGAAGAACACAGGAGAGGGGGGGGTGAGGAGGAAGGGGAGGTGGAGGAGAATACAGGGAGGGGGGGGAGGTGAGGAAGACACAGGGAGGGGGGAGGTGAGGAAGACACAGGGAGGGGGAGGTGAGAAGAACACAGGAAGGAGGGGGAGTGAGAAGAACACAGAGAGGGTGGGCGTGTGAGAAGAACACAGTGAGGGTGGGTGGGTATGAGAAGAGACCACTAGGGGAAGGTGGGGGGAGAGGAGAGACCACTAAGGGGCAGGGGAGAGCTCTATAGGACAGGGGGCAGGACAGGGAGCTCTTTCACACTACGTGCACACACACACAATGCATCCCTATACATACACAGAAACACACAATGCATCCCTATACCACAGAAACACAATGCGCTTCCCTTACACACAGAGAAACACACAATGCATCCATTACACACATACAATGCAACCCTTACACACAAAGACAATGCATCCTTATCACACATACACAGAAACACACAATGCATCCCTTACACACACATGCAAACACACACACTGCTTCTCTTACATACACACAGAAATACAATGCACACACCTACAGACACACACCTTGCATCCCTTATGCATACAAACACAGATTCACACAATGCATCCCTTACACACAACCAGAAACACACAATACACCCCTTATACACAAACACACATTGCTTCCACTACACACAAACACACAAATATACTGCATTACCTACACAAACTGGTATCCCTATACATTCCATAGGCACACGCATTAGAACTTCTACGATAACACAAAACACATCCCCTACACACTCCACTCCCTGTGAGCGAACTCATGGGTGGAACATATAGGTGGACTTATGGGTGGGCCTTATGGGCATACTCACCGTCAGGCCCTGGGGCCCAGACCTTGAGCTGTGTAAAAGGCCCCAGAAAATGGAGCTGCTTCCCGTTCTGCCAGAACATTGAATTTTGTGACCACAGTTACAAACAGCCTCCAGAGATCCTGTTCTACACCAGACCAGTGGAGCCAAACTGCAGCCAGAGCATATCACCATCCTCATCTGGTTGTAAGTAGACAATCTAGTATATTATTAGTGACACTAATCTCTAATTTACCTCACATTAAAGAGACACTATAGTCCCCAGAACCACTGCAGCTTAATGTAGTGGTTCTGGTGTCTATAGCCTATCCCTGCAGGCTTTTTGATGTAAACACACACTGTGTGCAGCACTGGCGTTAGTTCATATGGCAGATCATATGGGTGGGGCATTGTGATGTCACATGGGGGGGCGGCAAAATTCCTTGCACCGGCCCTGCTCATATCACAATAGAAAACAAAGCTTTGCATGTAGGCACGAAAGAGGGTCAGGGAGTGGTCCACCCCATGCGACAGGGAGTGTACAGCACCCCACTCCCCTTCAGACAGAGCAGACACCTCTCTTTCAGCATGTCGCTTGTGGGGGTGTTGCTTGTCACGTGCATGCTCCGTGGCTGTGTTGTGGGTACTTGCGGTGCTGAGATCACTCTGCACTGATCTCCCATTGCCTTTGTGCACAGCGTATTGTTGCTGGAGCTGGAATATGAAGTTATCCCAGAGCAACAGTACAGAGCAGCAGTGAGCTGGACAATCAGTGGAGAATGATACCAGCACCGCACTGGACCCCTGGGATGAGGTTCCACTCCAGTTCTTTCTGTCAAGGTGAAAACAGCTCTTTTATTATTTATTAAAATAAAAGTTAAATGTTGGTATGTATGTATGGATGTAATTATGAGTGTGTATATAATTGTCTGAATGTCTGTGTCTGTATATGAGTCTGTGTGTGTGTGTGTGTGTGTGTGTGTGTATATATAAATGTGTTTTTTACAAGTGTGTGTGTGTGTGTATGAGTTTGTAGGTATGCATATCAACGTGTTTGTCTCTGTATATGTATCTGTGTGTATATGGCTGTATTTGTGTACAGTGTGTGTGAATTTGAATGTGTATGTGTATATGTATATGATTATCAGTATGTGTGTGTACTCTCCTTACAAAAAGGGTTTTGGGGGTGGTGCAAAGAGAGACACAAACTTTTTTTTTTTTTTACAGTTCTTGGGAGGGGCTGAGGGGGTGCCATAATACATTTCTGACTTGGGTGCCATGTATCCTAGGTGCACCTCTTCATGTAGGCATCAATATTTAACCCTTTGCATCTAAGCCCGCAAGTGCACAAGAGACAAAAGATTAGCAGCATTCTTGTGATGTCTAAGATAACAAAACAAAAAAATAAAATTTTCAAAAACTGAGCTGAGTTCAGCAAGAGTTTGTTTTCCAAATCTATTTCATTAACACATCTGTGAATTTCAATTGCATAAAAGCTGAAATCAACAATTCTGCAAGATACACAGTAAAATGAACTTACTAGTACATTTGGTATATGTGTATGCCTGAAGCCTTTTGGAAAAAATGATCTTCCTCTGTAGTTCATACTCAGTGCAGTAATCGCTGTAACAATATTTAATTTCTTTTATTCCTTCTTCTAAATATTCATAAATGATATCAAAGGAAGTATGCTGAAGTCTCGGGCTAATTACAACCTATTGTGAATAATACATTTTTGGAAAGAAATTAGAAGAATAAAAGATTTTCCTTGCTGTTATAATTTATATGTTTTGAATTTCCAAGTATAAATTAAGAGCTTCAGTAGATGTAGGTCATGCAGTTCTCTAGTTGGGGAGCAAGGGAGATCAATTTAGAGAACTATATTACTAAATTTTCTATTAATACATGCTTCTGTGAAATGTCTTTTCATTCTCTTGGGCATGTTATGCTCCTCAAAAGAATTAGATAAAATTCTGGATGTTCTTCTTTAATACTTAGACATAATCATCAAAGTAGCACTAATTTCCTAACTTTTGTGCTCAAAAACCTATATATTTTGTTAATTTAAAGGGACACTAAAGTCACCAAAACAACTTTAACTTAATTAAGCCATTTTGATTTATAGATCATATACCTGCAATTTCGCTGCTCAATTCTCTGACATTTAGAAGTTAAATCACTTTGTGTATGCAGCCCTAGTCACAACTACCTCCATGTGACTTGAACTGCCTTCCTATACACTTCCTGTAATGTGAGATCTAACCTTGCATGAGACTCCTGTTTGTGATTATAGTTTGATTTACAGAGCAGGCGATGAAAAACATATAAAGTAAGTTAACATTTGATTGAAAGTGAAACCATATTTTTTTGCCAGGAGAGGTGTGGCTAGGGCTGTATAAACATAAACAAAAGTGAGTTAACTCCTAAATGGCAGAGAAATGAGCAAGGGCATGATCTACACACCAAAACTGCTTCATTAAGTTAAAGTTGTTTTGGTGACTATAGTGTCCCTTTAAACATGATTATGAACATTAAACAGGAATAATTCCAAGGCAAAATACAAACTTTGAAAATATTGATTTCAATGTTTGTCCCATAGATGAATTTCAGGGCCAATGTTTACTTTTATAAATGCTTACCTTGATTATTATTATTATGTTATCATTTATATCGCGCCATCAAATTCCGCAGCGCTTTACAATGGGTGTACGAACAGACATGTAGTTGTAGCCAGACAAGTTGGATGGGGTTGAGGACCCTGCTCAATGAGCTTACATGCTAGAGGGAGTGGGGTAAAGTGACACAAAAGGTAAGGATAGTATTAGACTAATGACAGTTGCAAGAGAGGAGTCAGTCAGGAGCTATTAACAGTTTAATTGATACGCTTTTATGAAGAAGTGGGTTTTTAATGATTTTTTGAAGAAGTGGAGACTGGGTGAGCATAAAATGGTGGAGGGAAGTGAGCTCCACAGGAACCGTGCAGCCCTCAAGAAGTCTTGAAGTCGAGCATCAAAGGTGGGAGTACGGACAGAAGATAGACATAAATCTTCAGCAGAGCGTAAGGGCCTAAATGGGACATACTTGTGTATAAGGGAGGATAGATAGGTGGGAGCAGCATTATGTAGAGAATTGAAAGCAAGAACTATAATTTTAAATTGAGCCCTATAACTTACAGGAGGCCAATGTACGGACTGACAGAAGGGTGAGGCGTGGGAGGTGCAGGCGGACAGGAAGATAAGCCTGACTAAAAGTTTGATACGTATGCTCAAACTTAAAGTGCACTGGTCTTTTAAAAAAAAATTATATTTGATCTTTCTTTACTTTTGCCCCCTCTATTTAAATGATTATACTCTCCTCCTTGCCACTTCAGTTTATTATATGAATTGTCTTTTCTTCCTTGTGGCGGATCTCAGTACCTGAGTGCGGCCATTTTGTTCTCCTCTGTCCATGATGTCTGCTGTTTGCTTTCTGTGGAATTGACTTTACTGATGGATTGTGGGTAAACCTGATTGGCTACTGAAACAGAACTGTCCTTGAAGGTCCGCCCATTGTCAAGTTTTGTCAACTTGACTGATACACATGAAGAAAAATAGTCCTTACTTTTATTTATGTATTTAATGAAAACTAGAGCTCTCCAGAAACAATAAAGGAGATTCAGACATAGGAAGCTATATAAAAAGAGATTAGATTAAAGGACCACTTCAGCTCAATTAAGTGGTCTGGGTGCCAGGTCCCTCTAGGGTTAACCCTGCAGCTGAAAACATAGCAGTTTCAGAGAAATGTTTACACTGAGGGATAATCCAGCCTATAGTGGCTGTCTCACTGACAGAAAGGTAAGTGGCGGAAGGGGGTTTTAACCCCTTCATCCCAGCAGGGGTCCTGAGGGTGGGGGGGGCCTAATGACCCTATAGTGCCAGGAAAACGAGTTTGTTTAGTTTAGTGGTCCTTTAAGTTGATTTTTGGTGGCAGAGCCACTTTAATCACTTCAGAGCCAACTAAATGTCTGTCAGAGGGACCCAAGGTCTTTCTTTGAAATGTGCAACCTGATAAGTCCAGAAATTCCATTGGAGAAGGATGACTTATTTCTGGCTACAAATGGTGCTACAGAAAAACAAGAGAAATAAAAATTATGGTATATTTCAAACAAAAGAAAAACAGATGGGAGCATTCTAGACAATTTCAGACAGGTGAAAATAAGTTTGGTACAGGGGATTTGAGCACAGAAACTTTGTAGACATTGCCCGCCCCTACTTATCCATAAGCAGGCCCGGACTGGCTATTGGGCATATCGGGCAAATTCCCGGTGGGCCGCGATGGCCATGGGGCCGAGGCTGGCAGGGGAGATCACAGGATCTCCCCGGCCAGCCCCTGCAGGGCCAGCGCTACCCGAGCGCCAGCACCGCTGTGTGCCTCCATGGGCCGGTGGGGAGATCACAGATCTCCCTCACCAGCCCACAGGCAGTTACAGGTGGCCGCCAGCAGGCTGGGTGAGGGAGGGAGGAGAGGACTGGCGGAGCTCTAACCAGCAGCTCCGCCGGGTCCTCTCGCGGGATTCTGCCACGGTGACCACAGCAACACTCAGATCTCACCACTTGACCACCAGGGAAGGCAGCATGGCTCCCCCCCTCCCAGGCAGAACGGATCTCCCCTCCCAGGATAAAGGTAAGAAGGGAGGGGGGGATATAATTTTTTTTTTTAATTATTAATAAAAAAAATATATATTTAAAATAAATTCCCTAACAGCCCCCTAACACACACAGCACCCAGACACACACACAGCACCCCCAGCACCCAGACACACACACAGCACCCCAAGACACACACACAGCACCCCCAGACACACACAGCACCCCCAGACACACACACAGCACCCCTAGCATCCCCAGACACACACAGCACCCCCAGACGCACAGAGCACCCCCAGACGCACACAACACCCTCAGACAGACAGCACCCTCACTCCCACACATATACAGCACACATACATATATATATATATATATATATTATAAAATAACCCTCAGTGAGTTAACAGACAAAGAAAATTAGAAACCTAAAATGTGACGGCAGATAAAAACACCCTCACACACAGCACCCCTCTTACACAAACACACTGCGCATCTAACACATGCAATACGTCCAAATATATTATATATATATATATATATATATATATACACACACACTACAGCACCCCTCACACTGCACCACTACAAACATTAAGCTCCAGATACACGCTAGATCCCTTACCCTATATGCACTCTTAATCCTCTACACAAACAAACACACACACACAATCGTCTATACACACTCTGGGTCCTTTACACACTAGATCTCTCACACACACACTGCACCACCTACACACACACTACATTCATTGTAAGCAAACACATACAACATTCTCTAAACACACCCTCTCTACAACCCCTACACACACTACGTCACCTATACACACACACTACTGCCCGGATGCACACACTCTCTACATACCCTATAACATTATGCCCCTATACACACACTCTCTACAGCCCCTAGCCACACATATTACACCACAAAATTTACCTATTTACACAATACCACACCACACTCTACACACAGGCAATCCCACAAGCATGCGCCAAACACATGCACCATACACTTTCCTGGCCCTTTTGTCCTCTGGTATCCCACTTGTGGAGACACCAGAGACAATTTAAAAGCAAACACAGCGCAAGCATGTTATTACATTTGCTTGCGCTGCACAGAACAAATACAGGGCCTTTTTCTAATGCTAGAGCTCTTCAGCGGGCCTCTGCGCATTGAACCAAAATGCTCACTTTGAGAGGGGGCGTGCTTGTCATTAGTGATGACAAAACACACCCTCTTTGGCCCCACCCCCTTCTTGGGGGGCCGCTCTAATTGAAAAATGCCCGGGCCTAATTTTTTTCCCAGTCCGGCCCTGTCCATAAGTGATAAGTACCTCAAACAATCAGCAATATAAAGCGCTCATTACATACACCATAACAAGGATGGTTTTTAATCTTTAAACATACATGTAAGAAAGCATATTTGATAATGCTGAAAATAACAGTTTAATTTAGTATAGTACACAAAGCTATAACTTTTTTCAAAAAGGTGACAATATAAAATTTTTGATTTAATGGCATCACAAAAAGTACTTATTTTTTACAAAATATAAAGTGCATTAATTACTGTCTTACAAAGCATGAGTTGGAACTTTAGTCAGTTAAACAGAGCTATTTATCAGTACATACATAATCTAAAACACAACAAAAATCAAAGCAAAGGAAAAAAATAAAGCATAACTAAGTAAATGTATATACAATTAGATTACCTTCTATATACCAGCATAGAAGTCGTAAAGTGAAACTATATATAGTGCCATAAAGCACTTTAGTTTGCTGAAGTGCTTTATGTGTGAAGAGTGTGTCTGTAGCAGACTTGGTCCTCTTCCGGTTCGGTTGCCCGTACATTGCTTGTTCGTTGCTCGTACATAAGTCTCATTCCCCCTTTTATAACTACCGAACACCGACCACCACCTGGCTCATTAACTTCAAAGAAGATAATTACCTCAAGTGCTCTCTCTGGGTGGCCGCCATTCGTATAACGGAACACACATGCTCTATTAAGTGGCATTCATTTTGTCTCCCGAACGCAGGCAGCGGTCATTGAACGCATGGAACTGTTTTCAAATACCCCACCTACTGGTTCTCGGGAAAACTGTACCGTTGCTTGCTCCTCTCAAAGACAAGCCAGAGAAAAGACACTTCGGAGAAAAGACACTATCAACTGGGGGAGCATTCATTTATGTTCGCATAGGCACTCCTGAAAGTTGACCGGGCCATTACCTCTTTCCTCCAGGAACTATTTGGGGCAACAACCACGTGGGAGGCCGGTCAGAACTTTAACCCAATGGCAGTTCCCCTACACTGAATGGATCTGGGAACTATTTGGACAACTTGGGCGCTCAGATCCGGGCTATTCGGGGATATAAGACTTGTGGGGTTCCTGTACAATTTGAATATCATTTTGGGGTACTTTGAATATTTTATGTATGGTTCTCTGTAACTGAGAGATAATTGAGTTAACGATCTTTGACTCAATTATCTCCCAGCCACAATATAGTACAAACGCCTGGGAGGGGTTTGTACTATATTGAATGGAGACACCATGCTGCATAAAAGGCAGAATTTGGCACAATAAAAATCAGTTGTACTCCAAGAACTGTATGTCGTCCAGTTACTGGAAAGGCTAGAGCTATTTATTTTGCAATGCCTTGTTCCAGAGTTCCAGTACCTAAGGATTCAGTGGAGAAAAGTCCTTGTCAGGACTCTTTTTTTGCTCAGTGAAGCTAAACATGCCCAGAACACCTGCCTTGCAAAGCCTTCTCATTGAGTTGCATTGGAAAGTCTATGATTGGATAGCCACAGAAAGTCTGGGCTGGGTTAGAAGGGGAGGGGCTTGCAGATCTGCAGCTTGATGAGCCTCATTCAACCAATATGAAGTCTGGAACCACTATATCAATAAGTAATAATAATAAAAAAGCACTAAATATGCCCACCTAATACATCTATCACTGCCAAATTATTTCTCCACGCTACTTAATTATATATCATGTTCCCTCCTCAGTATATTCTCCTACCAGCAAAATCACTTGCTATCCATCAGTATTCTGCCATATCTCCTCTCCTCATCCCTTCTATTACTGCCATATCTCGTGTCCTCTTCCATTCTATTACAGCCATATATCCTGTCCTCTTCCATTCTATTATAGCCATATCTCCTGTCCCCTTCTATTCTTTTACAGCCATATATCCTGTCCTCTTCCTTCCTGTTGCAGCTTTATCTCCTGTCCCCTTCCCTCCTGTTATGAATATATTACTTTTTCCAACCCTTCTTTTACCGCCATATCTACTGTCCTCATCCCTTTTATTACACCATATCTCCTGTCCTCATCCCATTTATTACAGCCTTATTTCCTGTCATTGTCCTTTCTATTGCAGCCTATCTCCTGTCTCTCTCTTTTCTATGACAGCCATATATCCTGTCCTCTTCCCACCTGTTATGACTATATCTCCTGTTCCATTGCTCTTATTAAAAACAGTTTTCCTCTATCAACATTTTTTTAAAAGAAAAATCCTCTCTCCCTTCTATACACCTTTTTCCTTATTTGGTTTTCATTAAATTCTTCAGATTCCTCCCCGAATGAGTGCGATCCCAGATCGATTACAATCTAATGGGGCCCATGGCAGGCTACCAATTTGGGCCTTCCTTTAATTTTTCACTTAGGGATGGCCAATGTGACCAAGCAAAATGCATAGCTATAGGAACCCTGCCAAACCCCCATGTATTTCGAGTCACCTTATAGTTAATCCTACTCTTTGTACAATATTCCTGCTGCATGTTCCACAATAAAAATAAAATTTTATTATTTATGTAATATATACAAGGTAATAAATTACTCATGTAAATGGTGAGGTAAGTATCCACTTGTACTCAATGAGGTCGTATGTCCACTTGTACTCCGTGAGCTAATATGTCCACCTGTACCTGGTGAGGTAATTATCCAGCTGTATTTAACAAGGTAATTTTCCACCTGTACCCGGTGATGTAATATATCCACCTGTACTCGCTGAGGTAATTATCCACCTGTAAATGGTGGGTTAATATACCCACATTTAACTAATGAGGTAATTATCCACCTGTAACCAGTGAGGTAATATATCCACATGTACCTAGTGAGGTAATATATCCACATGTAACTAGTGAGGTAATTATCCACCTGTAACCAGTGAGGTAATATATCCACATGTACCTAGTGAGATAATATAGCCACATGTAACTAGTGAGTTTATTATCCACCTATAATCAGTGAGGTAATATTTCCACGTGTAAATGGTGAGGTAGTTATCCATCGGTAGCCGGTAAGGTAATATATTTAACTAGTGAAATATTTATCCACCGGTAATCAGTGAGGTAATATATCCACATGTAACTAGTGAGGTAATATATATCCATCTATTACTGGTGATGCGAGCTTTTTTTTATACCTCGCTCAAAATATTGCACATAAACAAGTATGCATACGAAAAGACATTGCCACCAGTTTAATCTAGATAAGAAATACATTGAGTCCATTGAGACACTTTATTAAAGAACAGAAAGCATTGCACATTATGTAAAAAGACTAAAAAGCTAGAATGATGTTTATTCAACCTCAATGCTGTATTGTTTCTGCATTCAAATCCCACTCAGTTCAAAAAGCTAAGGCAATAATGAAAGTGAAACACAATCTGCTTATGATCCTGTATAGTGTTTGCTTACAGTTTTTCTGCATCAACATTTCCTTTCTGTGTTCCCAGACTTGGGAGTTTTACAGAACATCTCAATCATGCCTCTGATACTGTCTCATCACCTTTGTATAATTGTTAACATGAGCAACGTTCCCTGAGCAAGCATGCCCTGTCTCATGTTGCTTGAAAGACTATTTCACATCCATAAACCATTTTACTTTCTACAAGAAATCAGCAGTTTTGTGATTAATTATTGAAGCAGCCTGCCCCCGGCTATCAATCAAACAGCCAGGGATGTTTTTTCCTGCTTCCGTTAGCTCAGGGGCGCTAAGTTGCAGGCACAATCTACTTGAGTATACCTGCCTCACCCTGCATACCTTCTCCTCAGACCTCAGATCAGAATGCATTACAGTGTGGGTGCAAACATGAGCTGCATGTGTATGCATGGTAGGAGTCTGGGAGATCTTCAGAGGCTTCTCATTGAGAATCCTCTGATAGGCTATTTCCCAGTGAAGAGAACTAGCTTTTAAAAATATACCGCCCATCGTATACATGCATGAAAAATAGCAAAATCTGTGAAAAGACATTGTAAATTGCTGAAGGACTGAAAAGTTTTTACTCAGAGCCCCCTGTAGTGGTTATGGTGCCAGGAGTGCCCTCCCAGAGTAAGCTAATCATACCATTTAAGAATGCTTTGACAAGTTACCTGGGGTCCATTGGAGTCTACTGTCTCTTCTGCTGATTGCTGTACTTGCAAGCCGTATGTATGTGAGTAATTTGGCATCTGCACTTTACTTTTTGGCTTTTATACATAACATTTTTTAATGTTAACTATTTCCAGTATATTTTAAGTCTAACATTTAAAAGTTTCTAAATTTTTCCAGTACTCATGCTGGGATTCCTATTTGCTCGGTATTCATTGTTGTCAGTCAAGGAACAATGGAACCATCAATGAAAATAATGTGGTTGGGATCCATGACAAGTCTGCACCATCTCCATCCCCATCACCAAATATATATATATACACGGCTCAAAAAAATAAAGGGAACACTTAAACAACGCAATGTAACTCCAAGTCACACTTCTGTGAAATCAAACTGTCCACTTAGGAAGCAACACTGAGTGAAAATCAATTTCACATGCTGTTGTGCAAATGGGATAGATAACAGGTGGAAATTATAGGCAATTAGCAAGACACCCCCAATAAAGGAGTGGTTCTGCAGGTGGTGACCACAGACCACTTCTCAGTTCCTATGCTTCCTGGCTGATGTTTTGGTCACTTTTGAATGCTAGCGGTGCTTTCACTCTAGTGGTAGCATCAGACAGAGTCTACAACCCACACAAGTGGCTGTGGTAGTACAGCTCATCCAGGATGGCACATCAAAGTGAGCTGTGGCAAGAAGGTTTGCTGTGTCTGTCAGCATAGTGTCCAGAGCATGGAGGCACTACCAGGAGACAGGCCAGTACATCAGGAGATGTGGAGGAGGCTGTAGGAGGGCAACAACCCAGCAGCAGGACCGCTACCTCCGCCTTTGTGCAAGGAGGAGCACTGCCATAGCCCTGCCTAATGACCTCCAGCAGGCCACAAATGTGCATGTGTCTGCTCAAACGGTCAGAAACAGACTCCATGAAGGTGGTATGAGGGCCCGACGTCCACAGATGGGGGTTTTGCTTATAGCCCAACACCGTGCAGGACGTTTGGCATTTGCCAGAGAACACCAAGATTGGCAAATTCGCCACTGGCGCCATGTGCTCTTCACAGATGAAAGCAGGTTCACACTGAGCACATCTGACAGACTTGACAGAGTCTAGAGACGCTGTGGAGAATGTTCTGCTGCCTGCAACATCCTCCAGCATGACCAGTTTGGCAGTGGGTCATTAATGGTGTTGTGGCATTTCTTTGGGGGGCCGCACAGCCCTCCATGTGCTCGCCAGAGGTAGCCTGACTGCCATTAGGTATCGAGATGAGATCCTCAGACCCCTTGTGAGACCATATGCTGGTGCGGTTGGCCCTGGGTTCCTCCTAATGCAAGACAATGCTAGACCTCATGTGGCTGGAGTGTGTCAGCAGTTCCTGCAAGACGAAGGCATTGATGCTATGGACTGGCCCCCCCATTCCCCAAACTTGAATCCAATTGAGCACATCTGGGACATCATGTCTCGCTCCATCCACCAATGTCACGTTGCACCACAGACTGTCCAGGAGTTGGCAGATGCTTTAGTCCAGGTCTGGGAGGAGATCCCTCAGGAGACCATCCGCCACCTCATCAGGAGCATGCACAGGCATTGTAGGGAGGTCATACAGGCAGGTGGAGGCCACACACACTACTGAGCCTCAGTTGGATCAGCCTGTAGTGTGTTTTTCCACTTTAATTTTGAGTGTGACTCCAAATCCAGACCTGCATGGGTTGAAAAATTTGATTTCCATTTTTAATTTTTTGTGTGATTTTGTTGTCAGCACATTCAACTATGTAAAGAACAAAGTATTTCAGAAAAATATTTAATTCATTCAGATCTAGGATGTATTATTTTTGTGTTCCCTTTATTTTTTTGAGCAGTGTATATTTGAGAGTGTGTTATTATGGCAAGTGTTGTGTGTGTGGAGGAGGCTGGGACCTAAATATTGGAGGAGAGGCTGAGTGTTGTTTGTGAGGTGGGGCTAAGTGTGGCTGAGTGTTGTGTGTAGTGTTTGAGTGTGTGGGGGTAATATTTTAAGTTGTTCCTTTCCTGCTTATTTTTTGCTCACCTTCTCTGGTAGTCCAGTGGAGGTCATCTATGGGAAATCCTAGCGGTCCAGTGGATGCATGCTGGGCAGGCAGATCACAGGTAGTCTGGTGGGAAAAGCACTGCACTAATCTTGAGTGCAAATCAATTTAAGAACTCATAGGCTGGGACTGAGTTACATTGTTACACAATGTCAAATATCTCAAGAGAAAGAAAAAAGGAGACAAAGAATATTAGTGCAATATGTACTAAAATAAATTAAATTAAGTGCTGTGACAAAAAACACACTCACAATTTCTAGAGCTTCAAAGAACTCTGCTGTATTAAGCATGGATGATATAATCTCAGTCTTGGGATATGTTTTCAGCAGTGGTGATGGTAGATGTTCCAGTACGTCTGGTATGCAAAGACAAATGAAGATATCCAATAGTGCAGTTGGGAAATGCTTCCTCCTAGGACACTCTCTAGATCAAGGTTAAATAGGGCCCTTGATTGAGGCACCTATAACAGGGATGGGTGCAAAACACAGCCTATCACAGCCAGTGCTCTGAATTAATGACTCAGAGCACTGGCTGTGGCACTTTGAGTCATTGTAAAGTGCTAGGGACCGGAAGGGAGGGGTTAAAGTTACCTGTAACCCATCAAAGTGCAGACCACAAAGCTCCCTAAAGCAGTTAAGGGAGCACAGGGAGATGGGAGATCTATCTGCATGCTCAAGTAGGACCCCTCTCAGCCCTAGCCGGAGTCCAGGGTCCTGCCAGAACCTGGGCCCTAGCTGGCTGCCTATGCCACCTAATGGAATTTGACTCTGAATAAGTGAAAATCACAAGAAGAGTTACAGATTGGTCTTTAAATCCGATGCAGTTTGTGTTAATCATATTTTCTATAG
Organism: Pelobates cultripes; assembly: GCA_933207985.1. Classification (NCBI taxonomy): domain Eukaryota; kingdom Metazoa; phylum Chordata; class Amphibia; order Anura; family Pelobatidae; genus Pelobates; species Pelobates cultripes. Next base: position 323,713,548 of record OW240912.1, on the reverse strand, counting down.
AAATGCACCAAAATGATCTATCTAGCTAAACAAGCATATAATTGTCAAATTGTCCATTTAATTAGGATGTGTAAACAGAATGAGTATGCACAGACAACAATTTTATTAAGTGTTACAGTGCAAGTAAAACTGTTACCAATGATTTCACTTTGATAACAGCAATCTACGTGAGCCACATCTGATTAAAACCATACTCAAACCAATCTTGGAGAAAATCTTAAAAATCATAAACATGTTAAAATTCAAAATAAAATTACATGATCATAGAAAAAAAAATTGTGGGGTGGGAAAAAAATAAAATAAGGAGATGCATATGACATTAATGAAGTCACTTTCTCACGTTTTTTTCTTGGGGTAGCAGCAAAAGCTTTGTGTGTTTTGTGTTATCATAATGAAATTGCTGTCACCTGCAAATGCTACATGATGTAAAAAGACATATTTACAGTTGCCCTGTCACTTTCAGTATGTAGGTATAGTTGCCTGAGGATTTCCACTGCAGATGCCACCATCTTTTTTAATCTTCTACTGGGCTTCACTTACCAGGAGCCCGCGTCACTACAGTATTATCAGTACACCACAAAGGTCTTTGGAGGATCCCATTAGACAGCAGAACCCTCCTTAAATTAGTTCTTGTGATATGTGAGAAGATGCTCATAATGAATTGACAGATTTTGATGTTGGAAGTTGTGCCCTTTGACTCATTTACTCTACTTTTTCTTGGAACACAATCCACAAATACCATAAGTCACTATGAGTTTTTCCTAAAGATTCCCTATTTATGAAATACTGAAAAATGGCAGATCTGCATCTTGAAAGTTTGCCACCTGGGTATTATGATATTCACTCATAAAATTTAGATATATTTACATTTAGATATACACATGCGGAATGAAAGAAAAAAAAAGTTTAGAAAATAAATGTATAAAACTTAAAGTTGCACTGTCATCCCCTTTGCCCCTGCAAAATTAGTATTCTATAAAGATACAATCTTTAGATAAAATCTCTACTGACAGTGTTAGAATTTCACTGAAATTACAATCCAATCAAAAGATACACTGAGACAAAGTAGTTGGTCTCTGTATATTTCCTACTCCTGACAATTCTAGATACTGGGTGGCGTTACCGTTGTCTAGAAGTGTCAATCTCTCAACTGCCACCAGTGATGGCTGCAGAGATATTAGCTGTATCTATGGAGAAACCTGTCCACCCATGGTAGTCTCCATAGACCTCAATGCTGTACTCTCGTGCATGCACCACCGGAGCGCCAGGAGCAGAAGAGCACAGGTCAGAAGAAGATGGCGGTGCCTGCAAGGGACTGTTTTAAATAAGTAAAGTTTACCTTTCCCTGCCCTTTCATCTCTGGACCACCAATGGCAATGTTACCGTTGAGGATCTATGTAAAATTATGCAAGGTCACTAGAAGGTGACAGTGCCCCTTAAACCAAAGTAGCATGCATAACCATTGTTCTCTGCAATGTCCTCTTCTCCCAGCAACTCCTGGCAGTCTTGCCTGCCAGTTGATACACACTGCCATGCCACCTCTGTATTCTATCACTTTTAAAGAATACAAAATGACATTTATGTGTGATCACACTAGGTGGCTAATGGCTGATATCATCCTCATCCTCTTCCTGGTCATTTATTTCCCTTAGCTGTGAATGACTGCTGAGAAAAATGAAAGGCTTACAAGGTTTGTTGAGCATTTTACCAGTCCTGCAAATTCTGTTTTCTATTCTACATCTTACATTTAACTTCAAATCAGAAGTCTGAAAAAAGTAATTGCTGCTTTTCAAAATGGTACTCTATTTGATTAAAATTCCTTTGCTTTATATTGTATTAAAATATGTCAAACGATCAGACAAGGCAGCTGTTTTTCATTTTTACTTTGAATTACGCAAGTTTAATACTGTGGCTTTTTTAGCACAGGAAATATGGGCTAAGAAAACACTGATCTGTTAAATATGTATCTAAAACATGATATTGGTGAGCCTTTATTGATAGCAGACACATTTCTAATTTGTTTGCAGGATTTCCAGAAAGTGATAATACAAACCTGTTGGTTTCAAAAACAGCAAATGAACGTAAGTGAACATGTAATACTGAATTATCCCCCTTCTAATAATTGAAGTAGTAATAATAACTTACATCAGTAATGTAATCCGCTGACATCTGTTCAGTTTTTGAGAGCAAGTTCATTGCTAACAATGCAATCTGCCGCTTTTGTTGCATAATGAAATACTGGCTATTTTGCTGGTAAGTCTCACAGCATCCATATGAATATAAAATAGTAACACATAAAAAGCAAACAATGGTGCTTACTGTGTAAAACCACAAACAGGTAAAAATATAAATGGTAATTGACTCACATTTAGTAGAGTAGTAACACCTCACAAGAGACAGCGCTTGGGTGGTATGATCCCCACCAAGGATATAATGTTGAGTAGATCCTCCTGAGGGCAATCCTTGCTAGGGATTGGATGTAAAGTAGAATAGATACTTCAGGAGTTTTAAATGTGCCAGGAACAATAAAAAAATAATAAAAAGTATAATAAATGGTCTTGCACTATAAAATAAGTGTAAGTCAAATAAACTGTAGGTCTGTACCAAGGGGCACTTCCACCACATGTGCACATAGGTGCCTTGATCCCCGCAGCCGCGCCAGCACAGATCTGTGGGGGTGATCCGCATGCGGAATTGTTTCAATGGTGTGGTGTACCATCTAAAAAGTGTTTTAAATGATTGTTCCTGGAGAGTGACACATATTGATGATCGGGCTGTGGCCTCCCAAATGTCCTGCCAGTCGGAGCCCTCTAATGTCTCCCCCAGGTCTGTCTCCCACTGGTCTGTGTATCGTAGCTCCCCCATTCCTTGGCCTCCCCACTGAGGTGGGAGTATAGTAGCGATATGAGTCCACTGGGGTGTTTTTCCTGGTAGCATATGTTTTCGAACCAGGTGAGTGGGAGAGTGGCCGTCTCTTTGACTTCTTTTGAGCTAGCGAAGTCTCGTAATTGGAGGTAGCGGAAGAAGTCTTTGGTGGTAAGGGGGGATTGTTCCCTGAGCTGGACGTATGTGACTACGTGGCCGTTGTTATATAGGTGGCAATATCTCTGGATGCCTGCTCTCTCAAGTCTGCTAAAGTCGCCCGCTGTCATACCTGGTGGGAAGGATCAGTTCCTGAGTACCGGAGACATTGGAGAGGGGAACCTGCTTAGGGAGTATTTAGTTGCTGTTAGGTCCCAAATTCTTAGGGAGTTCGTTATTGCTGGGCAGGTCACTCTAGGGATTGCTTTGTGTGTCCTGTGTAACCAGGGGTAGAACTGCGGTAGATCTTGCCCCATTAGTGAGGTTTCAAGTTCTACCCATCGACGAGTGTCCGGCGTGGAGTGCCAATATGCTATTTGTGCTGTCTGCGCTGCTAGAAAGTAGAGGTACATTTTCGGTAGTCCCAGTCCCCCTCTGTCCTTGGGTCTGTACAAGAGTTTCCTGGCTATTCTGGGTCGTTTCTTTTGCCAGATGAACATATCTATTGCTTTTTGGAGTGTGGCTAAGTCGCTCCTCTTAACCTGTGTGGGCAGGGCCTGGAACATGAATCGTAACCTGGGTAGAATATTCATCTTAATTGAGTGGAGCCGTCCTAGCCATGAAATGGGTTTGTCCGTCCACTGCTCTAGGTCTCTCAGGAATGTAACGGAGCAGTGGGGAGTAGTTAGTGTCGTGTAGGTGTTCGTATTGTGCTGTAAGTTTGACCCCTTGATAGGGTATGTTGTCAGCTGTGATGGGTAGTTGGTATCTGTCGTGTATTATGGTTTTATCTTGGGTCCAAATGTGGAATGGTAGTGCCATGGATTTGACCAGGTTCACTCTATAGCCCGCAAGAGATCCGTAGTTGTCTAGGAGGTCGGTCAGATGTTCCATGGAGGTCAAGGGGTCTGTGAGAGTCAGCAGCACGTCGTCCGCGTAAGCGGAGACTTTGAAGGTTTTCCCTGCTACCTTTATTCCTTGTATGTGTGGGTGTTGGCGTATGGCTTGTAGTAACGGTTCTAGGGAGATGGCGAAAAGCAGTGGGGATAGGGGGCATACCTGGCGTGTACCGCTATGAAGGTGGAAGGGGGTCTTAGTGGCTCCTGCTATCAGGGTTTGGGCTCTCAGGTTAGTGTATAGGGCTCGCTTGGCCTGGATGTAGGCTCCTGGGAAGCCCCATTCTTCCAGTAGGCCAAACAGATATGGCCATTGCACCCTGTCAAAGGCCTTCTCCGCGTCCAAGGAGATGGCCAGTGAAGGTTGTTCAGACTTTTGCATGTACCATGCGAGCACCACCCCCCTACGTGTGTTTTCATAGAGTTGTCTACCGGGGATGAACCCCACTTGGTCTGGGTGGATTAAGTGTGTTAGCATCGGCGCCAACCTGGTCACCAGGATTTTTGCATATATTTTAAGGTCCGCATTTATCAGCGATATGGGCCTGTAGTTCGATGCGAGCTCAGCGTCTTTCCCGGGTTTCGGGATAAGTGCAATGTTGGCTAATGCCATGTCGGCATCAGGTGCGCCCCCAGTCATAAAGTGGTTAAATAGGGAAGTGAGGTGGGGGGCCAGTTCTTCTTTGAATTTCTTGTAGTACCCTATTTCGTAACCGTCGGGGCCTGGGGCTTTGTTACCTTTCAGGATCGCTATAGCGGTTTCTACTTCTAATTGGGAGATGGGTTCTTGTAAGGTTGTGATGTCTATATCTGATATCTGAGGTAGCTTGATGTTGGTAAGGAATGTGCGTAGTGAGGAACGTAGTGGTGGGCCTGCCCATAGAGGTTCGAGTGGGGGTCGTCGCTAGTGTCTGGGTGGGTGTGCGTAGTCTTGTGATGGGTTTGTGGTCCCCGCGGGGGCGCAGTGCTCTGGCTAGTAGGGAGTCCATTTTGTTGGACTTTTCATAGAACAGTCGTCTAGATCTCTGAATGGAGTGTGCTACCCCCTCGAGCAGGATCCCCTTAATTGAGTGTCGTAGAGCGGTGAGTTCCGCTAGTTTTTCGGGTGTGGGGTTTTGTTTGTGCTGTTGTTCCGCTTTTCTCAAAGCGTTTTGAAGGTCTATTAGTGCTCGGGTGTTGCATTTCTTTTTATACGTTGCAGCTCTAATGAAGTGTCCTCTCAGGACCGCTTTGTGGGCTGCCCATAGCGCCACTGGGTCCACCTCGGGTGTGGTGTTTTGAGTGAAGTATTCTGTAAGTAGGGTACGCGTGTCTTCGCATATAGTGTCACTATTTAATAGGCTTGTGTTAAGGCGCCAGGTCCATGTGGCGGAGTATTTGAGTTTGTCTAACGTAATTGATATGTCCGCATGGTCCGACCAAGTGATACTGCCTATGTCAGTGTGCACAAGCTTGGACATCCCTACTCCGTTGAGAAAGATGTGATCAATTCTCGAGTATGTGCCGTGTGGCGCCGAATAGTACGTGTAGTCACGTGTGTCTGGGTGCTGGAGCCTCCAGGGGTCTAGAAGCTACGTGTTCTTGAGGAATGTGTGCAATAGTTTGTCCTGTGCTCCTCTCTCCTGGGACCTGGGTGACCCTGTTTTTGTGCTTCTGTCGACTGCCGGACTTGGCACGGCGTTAAAGTCGCCCCCCACCAGTGTAATCCCTCCCCTTTCAGCGTTAATTATCGTCGTGAGCGTGTCCCAGTATGTAAGATCTGGTATGTTAGGCGCATACACATTAATGATTCTTATTTTTGTATTGTGTATGGTGCCTGTTATTATGATGTAGCTGCCCTCTGGGTCAGCTAGCGTCCCTGTCACCTGTAGTGGGCAGTTTTTGTGCACTAATATTGCTACTCCGGCGCGTTTGTGTAGCGCTCTCGCTTCGTGGGTCTGTGGGAAGTATCTGTCTTTCAGGGTTACTAATGCTGTTCTGGGTATGTGGGTTTCTTGTATGAGGGCAATGTCTGTCTTGCGTGATTTCAGGTCCCTTAACAGTAACCTGCGTTTGTTCGGACCCTTAACATTGAGAGAGGTAATTTTCAGGGCCATGTGTAGGGTGGGACTCTAGAGGTGTAGTGGTGTGTTTGTGTCAGCACCTACTTTGTTGTGTGATCTGTTTCCCACTTTCCGTGGTTGGATCCCCCTCGCCTGAGCCGCGGGCAGCAGCGGTGTTGGTTTGTGGTGTGTCCTTGTCTGTGGAGACGTTTCGCAGAGAACCTTTACTGCGGAAGGAAATTACACAGTTAGCAATTGAAAAATAAACATAAACATACATAAACAAAAACGAAAAACAGAGATTAAAACTCTGGTCTTACACCCTGCCAGAGGTGGCTGGGGGCGTGGGTTTTCCCTGTCCGGGTGGTGTATAGGTCCGGACGTATCAGTACAATAATGTACAGTAATTCTAGGTTGTGTGTGTTTGTTGGTATTGCTGGGGTGTTGGGGCCTCTGTGAAGGCGCCGGTCGAACTCAGCCTGTACTGGTGCAGGTGTCACTGCAGATGTGTTAGCAGGCGTCACCGGCTCTGAGGCAGTGTGAGGTGTGGTGATGATGATGCAGCTGATGTGGCTGCTAGGGTGTGTGTGCTGTATCGTTGGTGTGTGGCATGCGTGTGTCGGTGGGCAAGCAGGCACTTGCAATTGTCATGTTCGTTTGGAGCTGGGGTTGAACCTAAGTTCAGTTTTCTTTATAGGGTATGGTGTATTGGAAGGGTGTAGGCTAGGTTACCGGGTGGGTGCGTCTTTACGTCCTCAGTTGAGAGCAGAGATATTGGTGGGTTTTTTTTGTTTTTGTTTTTTTTGTGTTGGTTGTTTCACCCTTCTCTGATGTACCTTTGCATGTGTGTGGGGGTGTGATAAGCGGCTAACAGCCATGTCTCTCCCTTGTGTATTTGGGGGGCGGCAGGTAGCCTGTGTCTCAAAGTGCTACAGTACCTCAAAACCTAACCAGTAGACATATACCATACGACCTGGTTTGTGAATGTCTTTCTTCCCCCTCTTTGTGGTTGTGAGGGGCGGCTGGTAATTAAAGTCTCAGTGACAGGCTCCGCTTGATTTCTTGCATGTCCACGACGGCAGTGTCCGAGAGTTACCTCATGTTGTCGTGACTCTCCGCTCTGCGTTGGTGGAGCAATTCAGCTGGTGCCTGGTGTGGTGTATCAGGAGCCTACTATAGTTTGCGGTTTCGTGTAAGTCTTTTTTTGTGTTGGGGTCGTCTTTAGTTGCTTGATTCCTCTGTGTGGGGGCCTAGCATTCGGTGTGGTTCCTTTATGTCCTCTGCGCTGGCGGAAGATCCCCTCTTCCATGCTCGTCCGAGGATGATCCCCCCTTCTTTGCCTCTTGGGGGGTGAGCGTCTTCTTTGTTCCCTTGGGAGTCGAACCAAGGACTGCGCTGGGTCCATGGCGTACCAGTCCATTATGCATACCTCAGTAAGTTTCAGTGCTTTTATGAATGGCATCACATCCTTATATTCTGCTATGGTGTGGTTGGTCCCTTTGAGTGTGACAATGAGGGCTAGGGGAAAGCCCCATCGATATTTGATGTTTCTAGCGCACAGTTGGTCTGTGACCAGCTTTAGTTGACGCCTTGCCTGGAGGGTGAGCCATGCAGGGCCGTCTTTAATATTGATTGGACCCTGGGCAAGCATCTGTTTGGGCCCCCTGGGCATGCAATCACTCCCTCCACCCCAACCTAGAGGCGAAACTAATGTAGAGAGTGCCTTGGTGCAACAAAAAAAAAAATTCAGGCCTGCCCTGTAGCACAAGAGTAAAGAAAAGATAGATCCCCATCTGTCATACAACTCCTGCGATGCTATGGGGATCTACCATCCTTCCAGGGTTGTATTTTTGAGCAGTGTTTGTGCAAATGAATGTCAGCATGTTATTGTATAGAGTGTATGTGTGCATGTAGGAGTGTATTTGTATGTACTGTTACCATTGGAATGCAGTGGTGTACTTGTGTGTAGTGTTTGCATTTTAATGCAGGGATGTGTGATTGTTTGTAGTGTTGGCTTTTAAATGCAGGTGTACTTTTGTGTGTAGAGTTGGTGTTTGTATATAATTTTAGCGTTTTAATACAGGAATGTGTTTGCATGTAATGTTTGTATTTGCATGCAGGGGGGTGTTTGGATGTAGTGTTGTCTTTTAAATACATGTGTACATTTGTGTGTAGTATTAATGTTTCAGCAAACTGGTGTGTTTGTAATGTTTGTGTTTGCAGGGGTCTGTTTGCATGTTGTGTGATTTCTATAACACATATACACATACACATTAACACGCAGATACACACATGCTCACACTGACACATGCTCACACCTTGACACATACTGGCACATACACACACACACATTCAGATACACACCCTTTGACACACAGATACACTCAGATACACACCCTTTGACACACTTTGATATACACACACTGGCACATACACACACACACTGACACAGGTATATACACACACACTCAGATACACACATACATAAAGGTATAAATGTGTATATGTGTACAGTGCTAGAGATGGAATGTAGGAGTGTATTTGTGTTGGCATTAAAATGCTGGGATGTATGCATTACCACACACTCAGATGCACACTTACACACACACTGAAACACACACACAGGTGCACATACAGGTGTATGAGGTATACATACACACAGAAACACTGACACACAGACAAACACAGCCAGATACACACAAGGACATAAACACAGCCAGATACACACATATATATGTGTACATTTACATATTTTAATCTCTGCCTTCTAGCAGCTCTTGGACAGCAACTCCCAGCAACCTTGGCCAATATAATGTCTCAACTCTGTTCTTACATACCCTGGTCCAGAATTTGGCAAAAGTGACATTTGAAAATGGTGTACAGCCTTTGATAACACTTGATGCAATATGTTAAAATAAATACTTTTTACATTTATATTTAATAGGGAACTGTCAGGTTCTTCTAGGATTTTTAACATGTACTTATTCCCTGTGTGTTACATTACAAACACCAACACACTTAAATAAAAGTGATATCAGAAATTAGCAAAACAAAAAACAAAACATATTTAGCCACCCTCCTGTCTCCTTACATTTTGGGTACAGAAAGGTGGCTTCCCTGGTGTCCAGTGAGAGTTTGCTGGCCCAGGCTGATGGGAGTCTGCCATCAGCTTTCTCAGTCCCTTTCCCCCACAATGCTTGCATCCTCCTCCATGTGGTGTGTGCCTCCTCCCCAGCGGCACTGAGGAGGAAGTGATCAGTTCTTACTGGGAGGAAGCAATCTGACCTCACTTCCTCCCAGCATGCCCAGGAAACAAAGAGACTCACAGGGCAGTATGTGAGGGGCTAGCTGTGAGTATGTAGTCAGCCACCCCCCATATAACAGGGGCCCGGGCCGGTCCAGAGCAGTATTAAAGGGCTGTGGCCCCTGATTACCTCAGGTGCTGCAGGGGGCCCATGGGGCAGCTGCCTCAGGGCCCCCAGGAGTAACTGGGCCCGGGGCAGCTGCCCCTTTTGCCCCTCCTTAAAGACGGCCCTGGAGCCATGAGAGGTCTTGATAAATCTGAATCTCGTGCCCATGGAACAGTAGCGGTGGAGTAGTGTCTCTTAACTTCTTCAGTATTCGGTCTTTGTCTGCACAGTAGTGCAGGCAGCATATGATATCTCTTGGGGCGTCCCTGTTATTGCGTTTAGGTCTGAGTGAGCGGTGTGCTCTGTCAAAGTGGATCGGTGTTGATGGTGGTTTCTCTAAAAGTAAATTAAACAATTCTTGCAGTGATGCTGGTATGTTTTCAGCCTCCTTTTCGGGTAGACCCTTTATTCTGAGGTTGTTTCTGCGCCCCCTGTTGTCTATATCATCCAGCGATCTTTGAAGCTGAGACATGTGAGTTTCATGGGCTTCTAAGCGGTCTGTCAGGGTGGTCATTTGGGTCTGTATCCGTCCCCTGTCTCCCTCCAGGTCTTGGACACGAAGGCCTACCTGCCGGATTTTGGCTCCCAGACCCTCCATCTTGTGCTGGAAGGAGGATTCCAGTTTCTCCAGCATAGTGGCGAGGTCTGCCTTGGAGGGGAGGTTTTGAAGCAGGACCTTTATGTCTTGGTCCGCAGGGGCTGCTGAGACCTCGGATGTAGCCGGGCTAGGCGGATTGGAGAGGTGTTCTCCCGCCATCGGCGCCATGTTTGCCTCCCCTTGATCCGGCGTGCGGCCGGCATAGTCTTTAAATAGTTGCAAGACCGGCTGATTAAGGTCAGTTGGGTGCATCTTGTACATCTTTCATCAGCACATACAGCATTCTGGCGACATGCGTCCAGTGTCATTTTATGTTCTGCCCAGTCCTCCCATCAGTTTATCCTCCTCATACATTCCTGCCCTGCTGCAATGTGGAGTTCTGTCTAAAGTTTGGGAAAGGGGGGCAAGGAAAAGAGGGTTATTCTATCCAAAAACAATGTTTTAGTAACCCTTTAATATACATATATTATCATATATTATCACTGACCTATTTTATTACCAATATAAGTATCATTACAACACACATATAAAAAAGTGCAGTATTGCAATAAGAATTTTATATGTTCTTTAAAACCATTGCCCACACACCAGTTCCAATATTATCACTGTAATTTAATTTCTAGCTAAGGTTTACAGCATCTCATATCCAACAATTGGTTTTAAACAGAACAATATTAATCCTCAATTTTACTGGCTTTCAAGACTGTTATGTATTACACTGATCAGCCACTACCTTAAAACCATCCGCCTAATAATATTTAGACCCCTCTAGTACTGCTAAAGCAGCTCTGATTTGTCAAGGCATAGACTCCACAAGACCTCTGAACAAATCGAATCCACGGATTGGCACCAAGACATAAACAGCATATCCTTTAAGTCATGCAAGTTGCGATTTGAGGCTCCACGCTCAATCAGATTGAGATATGGGAAATTTGGAGGCTAAGCCTACACCTTGAACCCTTTGTCATGTTTCTCAAACCATTTCTGAACATTATTTGCTGCACGGCAGGGTGTATTATCCTGGTGAAAGAGGCCACTACCATCAGGGATCACCATTGGCATAAAGGGGTGTACATGGTCTGCAACAGTTTCTAGGTAGGTGGTAAGTGTCAAAGTTGCATCTACATGAATGCCACGACCCAGGGTTTCCCAGCAGAACATTGCTGGTGCATAACACTGCCTCCACTTGTCTACCTTCTGTCATTGTATGTGTAATGAAAACCCAAACACACAAACCCTAATTTACAACAAAGAATACAAATCACCATATAACTGGACCTTAGGATAGCCGGGCTTAACATAAGGAATAGTCTAAGGCTGGGCCGGATTAACATAGGGGCTGATGGAGCTGCAGGCCCATGTCCGTGGAAGAGGCCCATTGTTTACTACTCTTCACATGCTCTTGCTTAATTATGGAAACTTAAGAGGGATGTTGTAGGGGAAAAGGGGAACAAAACTTGTATGGACTGGCTGATAATGAAGTTAATTAAGCTGACTGCGCATTATGCAAATGCTCTTACTGCTTCAGTCTCTCTAACACTGTCACATAGTCCCTTTTTTCTACACTCTCTTAATACACTTTTTCTTTGTCCCAGACTGTATAACAGGTCTGCAGCTATACGACACCGTGCGCAGCAAACTGCGATAAACGGTGTTCTGCCAACTTTTTATTATAACCAGCTATGACGAGACCAATCTGGCCACTGTGCATTGAAGGAGCCTGGTTGCCCGCCTGCTGCCTTTAGACTATGGCCCCATGGTGAAACACTTGATTTTCCCCTGCAAAGACACGAAAACTGGGTCATTTGGTACTTGCCCTATTTGAACAGTGATATCCCAGATAGCTATGCCATGGAGCCCATTCGTATAATAAAAGACTATGTGAAAGACTTTGGCTCCATGGCAATTGAACTGTATGTATGTGATCTAAGCGCCATTCAGTAATAATGTGCGCTCAGATCTAAGCTATCTGGGGATATGTTGAATGTACCTGTTTTATGCAATAGCTGCACAGTTATATATTTTTATGTATTTTATTGTCTTTTGCTACCATGTGTTCAATGGAGTTTTGCCTCTGTCCTTGGAGATAATTGGATTACTTCCCAATTATCTCCAGGATAGAAGATTCTGTGGAACTGGTTTTGGGCAGAAAAGCCATGCGTCATTTGGTCACAAAGGACTACGATCTATCTTTTGAACCACTGGAGCAATTTGTATGATTTTGACGTATGTTTGTATTTGGAGTATGCTGATTCTGAAAATGTGAGTTTTTAAGTGAATGTGATGCATACTTTTAAAGTTATGAATAATGTGAAAAAACAGTATTTCTCTGCCTGTGATAATTACATTAACCCATTGTGTAAGGTAATTGTATCACAGGCAGAGGGGAGGATTTTGTGTGGGAGTGTCTGAGTGTATTGTACGTGTTGGTTGTTTTACAAAACCCTGTGGGTGGTACTAATGTGTAAGAATGTGTATATAAGAACAATAAACCCACAGCTCTGTCTGATATCTGCTTGACCCTCAATGCGGAGCCTTTTCTCATTCTTGGGGGGATTTATTGTATGCTGTTCCATTTCGACTGCTAGGAGTGTAAACCTTTCGTATAGTTTTTCCTATTCGACTGTTTACAGCATTCGTATGTTTGAGAGCATTCATATGCTTCTCCGGTTCGGTGGATTGGTGTCTACAGTAGCTGCCTGTATATCTGGAAGGGAATATCTCCTAAATGGCTTTTACCCCCTTCTATGCCTGGGGGTGCCATTACACCAGCACTATGTTTTTCGTCTGTGTGATCGGGAGCCTTCGCTCCCTACGTGCATCAATGAGCCTCGGGCGCCCATGAACATGAAGCCAGTTCACCGGTTGTCCTTTCTTGCACCACTTTTGATAGGTACTAACCACTGCATACTGAGAGCAGCTCACAAAACTTGCTCTTTTGGAGATGCTCTGACCCAGTCATCTAGCATTCACTATTTGGCCCTTGTCAAATCTTTTCACTTAACCATTTTTCCAGCTTCCAACACATGAAATTCCAGAATTGACTGTTCACTTTCTGCCTAATATATCCCACTCATTGGCAGGTGCTATTTTTACAATACAATCAATGCTATTCACGTCACCTGTCAGTGGTTTTAATGTTGTGGCTAATCAGTATATGTATTAATGTTTCCAATAAAAGTTAATATATTGTGCTCCGAGCATCCTCTTTTACACTGTTATCCGAATTCTAAAATAGGAAAATGTACAGGGAGTGCAGAATTATTAGGCAAATGAGTATTTTGACCACATCATCCTCTTTATGCATGTTGTCTTACTCCAAGCTGTATAGGCTCGAAAGCATACTACCAATTAAGCATATTAGGTGATGTGCATCTCTGTAATGAGAAGGGGTGTGGTCTAATGACATCAACACCCTATATCAGGTGTGCATAATTATTAGGCAACTTCCTTTCCTTTGGCAAAATGGGTCAAAAGAAGGACTTGACAGGCTCAGAAAAGTCAAAAATAGTGAGATATCTTGCAGAGGGATGCAGCACTCTTAAAATTGCAAAGCTTCTGAAGCGTGATCATCGAACAATCAAGCGTTTCATTCAAAATAGTCAACAGGGTCGCAAGAAGCGTGTGGAAAAACCAAGGCGCAAAATAACTGCCCATGAACTGAGAAAAGTCAAGCATGCAGCTGCCACGATGCCACTTGCCACCAGTTTGGCCATATTTCAGAGCTGCAACATCACTGGAGTGCCCAAAAGCACAAGGTGTGCAATACTCAGAGACATGGCCAAGGTAAGAAAGGCTGAAAGACGACCACCACTGAACAAGACACACAAGCTGAAACGTCAAGACTGGGCCAAGAAATATCTCAAGACTGATTTTTCTAAGGTTTTATGGACTGATGAAATGAGAGTGAGTCTTGATGGGCCAGATGGATGGGCCCGTGGCTGGATTGGTAAAGGGCAGAGAGCTCCAGTCCGACTCAGACGCCAGCAAGGTGGAGGTGGAGTACTGGTTTGGGCTGGTATCATCAAAGATGAGCTTGTGGGGCCTTTTCGGGTTGAGGATGGAGTCAAGCTCAACTCCCAGTCCTACTGCCAGTTCCTGGAAGACACCTTCTTCAAGCAGTGGTACAGGAAGAAGTCTGCATCCTTCAAGAAAAACATGATTTTCATGCAGGACAATGCTCCATCACACGCGTCCAAGTACTCCACAGCGTGGCTGGCAAGAAAGGGTATAAAAGAAGAAAATCTAATGACATGGCCTCCTTGTTCACCTGATCTGAACCCCATTGAGAACCTGTGGTCCATCATCAAATGTGAGATTTACAAGGAGGGAAAACAGTACACCTCTCTGAACAGTGTCTGGGAGGCTGTGGTTGCTGCTGCACGCAATGTTGATGGTGAACAGATCAAAACACTGACAGAATCCATGGATGGCAGGCTTTTGAGTGTCCTTGCAAAGAAAGGTGGCTATATTGGTCACTGATTTGTTTTTGTTTTGTTTTTGAATGTCAGAAATGTATATTTGTGAATGTTGAGATGTTATATTGGTTTCACTGGTAATAATAAATAATTGAAATGGGTATATATTTGTTTTTTGTTAAGTTGCCTAATAATTATGCACAGTAATAGTCACCTGCACACACAGATATCCCCCTAACATAGCTATAACTAAAAACAAACTAAAAACTACTTCCAAAAATATTCAGCTTTGATATTAATGAGTTTTTTGGGTTCATTGAGAACATGGTTGTTGTTCAATAATAAAATTAATCCTCAAAAATACAACTTGCCTAATAATTCTGCACTCGCTGTATATCCTTTAAATAAAAGCTAGCGTTTGCTTCAGTCCAGCTATTGTCACTCTTTACTCTTTAGTATCATTTGAAAGCATCTAATCCTGATACATTTCGCAGGGCATATGATGTATCATTCCAGAAGAATATTTTCATGTTTAGATTCATTTTTTTTATAAGATCTCAAAAATTAGGCATAGTATGTTAAAGGATCATTTTTAGTTAAAGTCTCAGCAAACTTTCTTTTTTTTCCAGTTGATGCTAAAATTAATGACACCGTTAAAGACAATTCTTT
The DNA here is from genome assembly GCA_933207985.1 of Pelobates cultripes. NCBI lineage: Eukaryota > Metazoa > Chordata > Amphibia > Anura > Pelobatidae > Pelobates > Pelobates cultripes. The sequence continues at coordinate 323,698,494 of OW240912.1, read as the reverse complement.
ATACACAGAACATGTCGAGGGATGTGGGGAATCAGAGGTATGGTTGCAACATATTAGATATACTGTTGTACTACAGTTAAATATGTAAGAACTGTAATTAACCATGGCCCAGATAACACAGGATATGTGTGTACACAAACCAAAAGCGCAATTAGTGCAAATGAGATGTTAGCAGACAGAAACTTCCCTGTACAAGGTGAAGCTTCCAAAGGTACCCCGAAGACTTCCTCCTGTCTTACATGAAACATATATACAAAAAAATAGGGGATTATCTGACTTAATGCCTTTAACATAAATCCCCTCCAAGGGTTCAGTCTTCACAGTGTATTCAGATAACCATTGGTTGGCTGCAGTAGATATACTCAAAAGAAAGAATAAAGTTGAAGTGTGCAATCGAGTATGTAATAATAAAAAAAAAATGATTTCACTTCATAGAAGTTAAAAACAATAGGTGTAGTTGCTCAGAATCACGATTAGGCGTCCTACGCATTTAGTTTGTGTATAGGACTTTAGCAGTATTCATTTACAATCCTGAATGAATAGTAATTCCCCCTCCTCTCCCCAGTCCTTTTATACCTCCCCAAACATCCATCAAAGTCCAATAATCTATTTCAGGTGTTCTTCCGGTTTCTTCCAAACGTTGTGACATTATCGCAAATGCCGTCCGATGCCGTCATGCGTTCCAATATGCGTTCCACCGCCGAAACCCGGAAGCAGATGGAGCTTGCTGTTCGTTTTAGTATTCTTTATGTGACAACAAATAAAAGATAAAGGGGCATGGGGTTTATCCACATAAATTATACTCAACATAATTATCTGTTTCACTCACTTTTATTTTTATTAGTTTCATCTTATTTTTAATTTAATTTTTATTTCTAATTTTAATTTTATTTTAATATATTTTTTCATATTCTTTTTTTATATTTATATTTATTTTTTCTTATTTATTGCATTACCATTTATTTTACCATTTTTTAATATTATAATTTTCTTTTATTATCATTTTCATCATTATCATTTCTTCTTTATTTCAGAATTTTGATTTAATTTTTTAATTTGTTATTTTTTGATTATTTTCATTATCATTAGTCTTTCACATTACTTTGCTTTACATTTTACCAATGCCAATCAGAGATACCTAATCCTCTATGCCCCTTTGTTATTTATTCCCCTCTATTATATACCCCACATTGACTGTGAGCATGTCACATAAAGAATACTAAGACGAACAGCAAGCTCCAGCTACTTCCGGGTTTCGGCGGTGGATCGCATATTGGAACACATGATGTCATCGGACGGCATGCATGATGACGTCACAATGCTTGGACAAAACCGGAGAACACCTGAAATAGATTATTGGGCTTTTATGGACGTTTAGGGAGGTATAAAAGGAGTGGGAAGGGGAGGGGGAATTATTATTCATTCAGGATTGTCATTGAACACTGCTAAAGTCCCTGAGGAAGTCCTATACACGGACAAAATGTCTGGTGGTGATTCTGAGCAACTACACCTATTGTTTTTAACTTCTATGTAAGTGAATAAATTGTTCTTTTATTACGTACTCGATTGTGCACTACAACTTTATTCTTTCTTTTGAGTAAATGTACTCCAGCCAATCCATGGTGATCTGAATACACTGTGAAGACTGAACCATTGGAGGGGATTTATGTTAAAGGCATTAATACATTAACCATGTCCCGACTGCGTTTCTGCATGTGAATTCCTTTACCCATTATATTTCTATTGGTGCGCCAGGTCAGCAGTGGTTTATGGGAAATGTAGTTCAGCACTAGTTAGTAGTTCCATTCATAAAAACACCTAGATAAAACTTAAAGCTTAAAGACTTTCATGTGCAAACCTTTCTCTAAAAAGGTCTACATTTGCAAGTTTGGAAATCTATAGCAGCTAAAATCACAGATTTTACATGATGTAGAAGCATGCCCTTATCCACTAAGCTTTTTTAACAGTCTTCTTCATCAAGAAATTGTTCTTGTAATATTAATTAGAGCTTTGCTGCAACGAGAGGTGCATAGCGAGATTAAAAATCTCTGTTATAGTAAGAGGTTGCCACGTGGTTAACCCTTGCACTTACGAAGATTATTTAAAGGGACACTGTAGGCTGTGCACCAGCTTCATCTGCTCCAAACTTGTTAAAGTGTCTGGAGCCCCCTGGTGCTGTAATTTTATTAAGCACTGAATATATTTGAATGTTTTACAGTTTAATGCTAAACAAGAGTCCCCGGCAGCCCAACTGCACTGTGCCCCTTGGGCTAATGAGGAAGTATTAGCCTAAGCCGCAATGGACAGCTGTCATTGGCTGAGAGTGTTAGCTGACTGTTCTTAATCTATCAGAACTCCCATTCTTGGTACAAATGGGTATTATACAAGGAAATGTGTACTCTCTGATTTAGGCATATCTGCAATAGGGCTGTGGGTGGCCAGAGACCCGTATTTAGTGTTAAACTGTTTGAACATTATTTAACATGGAATAGAGGGAAGGAACCAGGGTACTCTAGTCACTATAATCATTTCAAAGAGATTAAATGGTTATAGTGACTGCCATGTCCTTTTAACTATTTTCCTGCTAGCTGTTAGTTCTGCCAGCGGGCAAAGAGTACTTGAAATTTTTATTCCGTTGCAAAAATCAAGTGAATGATAATTTGTGAATATGCATCCTGCTGAATGTATTCAGTACAACATTTTAGAAAACTGGTATTTTCTCAATATTCCAAATCCTTTACTTTGCATAAGGTTCAAATTCGAGAAGCACTCATTTAATTGTGGACGCAGAATTAACCTGGGTGATTTTTGTAGCTTCGCTTGGACCGGCCTGATTTGGCTTTAGTAAATACGAGAATTGCCAGTGAGGTTGGAATTTAGCCATTTTCATGTCTATCCAGTTTAGTGAATAGCCCTGTTTGACTTAGAATTACCTCCAATTATGAGAGATAGGAGTGTCGGGCAATATTTGAATTCTAACTAGACATATTTCTTACCTTAAAGGAACAATACAATAAAAGGAACTCTTTAGATTACTGCATTTCACCTAGAATCAGGACGACTCACCTTTATTCCACCACTAAGAGAGGTTGCTCACTACATCTCTGCTTCCTGATGACTTGTGTAAAATCAGATGCTTCTCGAAGAGAAGCATTGCAGCACATCACTTGCTTCTCTATAAGGAACTACAATTGAAAGCAAGCGAGACAAGAAACACTCCTGGCTGTGTGTTTGACAGCCAGGTGCTGTTACCAATGGGATTTATAAAACGGGATTTATAAAACTGCTGATTTGTCTCGAAATCAACACTTTTATAAAATAAGCCTGCAGTGACATGCAGCTACCCACTAAAGCACTTCTGTAAGCTTTGTGCTAATTTGATATGTCTCTTATAATTCCCAAAAATGTGTCCCTTCAAAGGAACACTACTGGTTATGTTGCCAGGAGAGCTCTTGCACTCTTCTATAGTAAGGAGTCAAACTCTTTTACAATGGACTGACTTCTAACGTTTTGTAAGTTTCATCTACCTTTCCCTTATGTCATATATGTATTGTTAGAATTAAATATTTGTTATGTTTTCCTATGTACAGCACTATGCAATATGTTAACATTATGTAGATAGTGGTATTGTAATTATTGGTCCACTGGGCACCGCTCCCCACCTCCACGACTTCCTATGGACAGCTGGAAGCTCTCTATTTGAGATAAGCCCAATAGTGCAGGCGCTTAGCTTAGGTAAGCTTCAGGAGGCTCCTGCTTAGAAACTTCGGGCTCTGTGTGGAAAGTAGTGGAGGCAGGAAGTGACGGACAGTGATCCCCACATAAGAAGTCAAACAATTCTAAAACCGTTTGATTTCTTACAATAGAGAAGTGTGAGGGCTGCTAGGGCACTTATGGCACCATAACCACTGCAGCAAACTATTGTTTTTATATCTTGTAAAACAGAATTTCTGCAATTTGATAAAAACATTGTTGTTTTCCTTGACTTGTATGTATGAGCCGTGTCTTGTGGTCTCTCCTGCATCCATCTTGCCTGTCTGTATAGGAAGAAAATGGAAGGGCTCATAAAAGGCCTAGTACACCAGAGACAGATTCTAGTGTATCCAGTGATATTTCACTGAATGACTCCGGTAATGGTCCACAACACCCATTGGCTGTCGAACAGGTACGTAGCAATGTATTTCTTGAACACTATATGTGATACCAAGGATGATTTTATCTGTACTAAAAATATTTTATTCGCTATATTTTTTCACACTGCTCGTGTTATCATGTATACAGAAATGAACAGCCTTAAAGTTACCCTCCAAGCACTATAACTTCTACTACTTTGATATCTAATGGTGTTATGAGAGTCACTGTCCTACTCCCCATGTACAGAACTTCCTATAATTGCAGTAGTTTGACAACAGAGGCTCATTGGATAAGATCAGACTCCATAACAAGAGGCTACTGATTGGTGGTGCCACTTCCTGGTCTGTGAACAGCTAAATGTATATACTGCTGCCTGTGTAAGTGCAGCAGAAACAACAAATCTGAAGGGGGTATATTTTTTTTATTTTAATATTTTCAATTAGTTTTTTTAATATATTTTAATGCATTATCTATATAATCCAAGCACAGAGTGTTCAATTAAATCAAGAGATATAAAAATGGTGACTACAGACAGGGAAGCTGGGACTTGATTCCAAACCCCAAAGAGATACATCTTTTGTAAGAGAAGAAGCGTTATCCCCACAAACATTGCTATTAAACCTGTGAGAATTGAAAAAAATAAATCATGGCAGATGTTCTTGCCAACTTAAGACCTTATGTCGAGAAATCAGGCCGTACTTCGTCTTATGATATCTTTTAATTCTTCTTCTTCATTCCAATCCCAGTCAATATGAGTATTTACTAAAGATTATAACATTTAAATACTCAGAACAGACAGAGCTACTTTAATAGCACAGTTATTGCTTCCAGATGAAATTGGTGCTAATTTGACAATAATATATATAATAAAGCAAACAGCAAATTTGTGGGGAGTCCAGATAGATAGATTAGATAGGATAGATAGATAGATAGATAGATAGATAGATTAGACAGACAGATCGATATATACTGTAGATAGATAGATAGATAGATAGATACTGTAGATAGATTCTGTAGATAGATAGATACTGTAGATAGATAGATAGATAGATAGATACTTTAGATAGGTAGATAGATAGATACTGTAGATAGATAGATAGATAGATAGATACTGTAGATAGATAGATGCTGTAGATAGATAGATAGATACTGTAGATAGATAGATAGATAGATCCTGTAGATAGATAGATAGATAGATCCTGTAGATAGATAGATCCTGTAGATAGACAGACAGACAGACAGATAGAATGATTGTATAATATATACTATATATATTATAATGATATATGATTTCCCATAAATTTGCAGTTTGTGACAGCTTGTTATTGGGAATATTTTTCATGAACCCAGCTAATGGTATCCAACTGCATGCTTGCAAATCCACACAACCAAGTATTGAATCAAAAAGACAAGGCTCACTGCGCAGCTCAGGGGCAGAGGTAAATGGATATTATTGATGTTTCTTCTTGGCATTTCACCCCGGTAAACACTTTGATGTTATTTACTGGAATGAAAGGAAAAAATGTGGGAACATGATACCAACTTTAAGTCTCAATTTATACAACACATTTCATGTGTAATAATATCACATAATGAGTTAAGACATGGAAAAAGATGTTAGTGATTCTAATTGTCATTTTACAGATCAAAATGCCTAATGGCAATAAATACCAGTAAAAAACTGAATTTCTTCCTAAGTTCTTGCTTGATCATTTAGAAACATTGCTTTTAAACCTTGGGCTGTTTACTGTTTTTATTGATTTTTAAAAAGGATATATATATGAACAATCAGCCAAATGAGTAACATACAAACAGAGCTTTTACAAAGAAAGGAATGAAGGTCAAAGCCACATGCTCTTACAGTAGAGCAATTGTAACAAATTCATTTTATGTGAAAAAAAAAACCAGGAATATAAAATAAACGTTGGAATTCTAGAAGAGAGCATATTAGCAACAGAAAAAAGAAGCAAGTGTAAAGAGAAGACTGGTATAGGAGAGATCAAATTACTAGAGCAGGCACAGGCAACCTTCGGCACGCCCGATGTTTTGGACTACACCTCCTATGATGCTTTACCAGCATTATGAGTGTAAGAGCATTATGGGGGATGTAGTCCACAACATCCAGAGTGCCGAAGGTTACCTATCCCTGTACTAGAGAAATAATAGATTGATAATATCTGTTAGATGAGGAATTATTCTAGTGCATTATGTAAGTCTGTACTCTCTCAGTTACAGCTTGCAATGGAAATTCATATCTGATTATTTATTTTATTAAGAGCATTAACTGAAGACTATTCCTTCTTCTTTAGATTGATTTGACTGTTGATGATGACCAGCTTGCCATGACAGAAGACCAAATATTTTGTGAATATTGTTTTAAGGCTACAGAACCTTTTCCAACAGCCGAACAGTTAGCATCACACCCCATGCATAAAGTAAGTAAACAACAACTATAACGTGTTATCAGCATCTTCACATTGGCTTACCATTTTATCAACTGCATATTTATCAATTGTTCATGGTGTTTCAAATAAGCAAAGCAAATTAACTTCAATAGATTCACTTTAGAATAATCAAGCAGCAATCAGCCTATATACTAAGTAGAATTCACTATAATAATGAGATAATGCAACACTCTTGGTTCATGTTGTCAAACAAGGTGTTGGGATATGGGATTAATACTTGCAATAATAAGCCAGAAACTACCCATGTTACTTTTCACTTTGGCATTTCCTCATTACCAGCCAGTGTTTTGATTCCCTCTCCTCAGCCTAATGAAATATATAATCTGTGACATAACATAAAACATAATGTAGAAAAAGAGCGCAAGAGGAAAGCAACCTATTTGAAAGGCTATAGTAAAACTTGCGGGGTTATTCACTAAGCAACACTTTTTGTCTAGATGGACTGAATCTTGTGAAACTGACAAATTCCGACTACGGTGCAAAATCTCTTATTTTTCCAGCCTGAACAAATATATATAATATTTCACATTACCGCCATTAGATAAGTGGAAAGAATCCATGTAACAATTCCAGTTTAGCATCAACAGATCCATTGTATCTAGTGAAATCTAAAAGCTAGATACATAAAATTATTTACACGGTTTCCCTTGTAACTAAAACCCATAAATGCCATCATCCATTCATCTTATGATAAATAGGGCGTTTCTCCCTTTTTGTTTCTTTATTTATACTTATGCACAGTTTTAGAACTAGTATGGTGTAATAATAGGTAGCTAGTTCGATTTAGCTTATCTATCCCCCATCAATTTGGCTAGAATTATAGTTCTCCATTGGTTTTATTTTCTCTAGTGCTCAGTGTTATATGGAATAGTAGGTCCCATGCTGTATTGCTTTGGTAATTGAGGTTATGTTGTCTTCTTTTCCCCCTCCTGTTTGCCTATTCCCCATTTAAATTAACCTTTTGCGATAGAAGAGGGAGATTTTCAGAGAGACTTTTCTTTATTTAGCCTAGTTCATTAGCTTTGATATCTTTAAAGAGACAGACAGGGTACCATACTATTAGTAATATATACCTCCTTTTTGTATAAATATTTTTTATTTTATTTTTTCGGAAGCGTTCCATTTCTCTAGTTCGACTAAGTAATTAGATTAACCTCTTGCTTCACAAGAGTAATTTGTATGCTCAGGGGAATAATGGACAAGATGGGCACGTTTTGGAAACAATTTTGGAATCCTATATTTGTTAATTAGGAAGTTTATTGTGCTAAATTGGAAAACTATATTAATGGATCGATTGCATTTTTTTATAGCCTAGAAATGAGTTACTTTTCCTTAAAATATTTAGGATATTTGGTTAAAATGATCTTCCAGGGGCACAACAAATTAATAAAGCCGTTAAGTGGGGAGACACACCTTTATTCCAAGTTTTCTCTATATCATAAGATGAATGGGTGATGACATTCCTGGGGAATAGTTTTAGTTACAAGGGAAACCATGTTAATACTTTGTTTCATTTATGTATCTAACATCTAGCTTTCATTAGATACTCTGGCACTGTTGATACTAATCTGCAATTAATACTTTAAAGGGACACTATAGTCACCAAAACAACTTTAGCTTAATGAAGTGGTTTTGGTGTATAGATTATACCTCTGCAGTCTTACTGCTCAATACTCTGCCATTTAGAAGTTAACTCGCATGTTTATGCACCCCTAGTCACACAGTCTCCCTAAACACATCCTGTAAAGAGTTACCTAATGCTTAACCTTATTTTATTGCAAATTCTGTTTAATTTAGAATTTCCTATCTCCTGCTCTGTTCCTGTCTTGCTAGACCTTGCAGGAGCCTCTTGTATGTGATTAAAGTTCAATTGGGGTCAGTTGACTACTGAATTGTAAATATAAGCCAAAACAACTAATATGATTATTTACTAAACTGTGAATTAAAAGTAAATTTAAGAGTAGCCAAACTAAATGCATAGTTGACTTAGAGATCCTTTTTTAAGGTTGCATTTTGTCTTTAAATTTGAAATTCACTTTAAATTAACTTTTGATTCTTACGTTAGTGAATAACCATGCAAGCTTCTGGCCTACATTTTGAAATTTAACTGACCATGAATTCCAGTGCATGGTTTAGTCTTTAAATCCAGAGTAGTACATCTAAGCCTTTCCCTACAGCAATGTCCCAAGGAGCCACTGACATGTCTGCAGGATCACCTGGCTGACAGCTGCTGTCTCTACAGTATACACAACCCAGTCACTGTTGGACGCTTCTGTGTGTGAGATAACCACATGTGTTCTTGTCAGTGAACTGTGAATCAGTCTTGCTCTTCCATGAATCAAGAATTGCAATACTATCCTGTGCAGACTACGTTACCCCTTTGAATATTTCCAAATTTCTACTGACATCTTTCTGAATGTGTCTAATACAATGTGTCTAATGCGCCTGCGATAAAATAAATATATAAGATTATATGTTTTAAAAGAAATTCAAAACTCAGAGAGAAAGATTATGTAATATATGTGTGTGTACAGGTGTATAAAATCAAGCACATAGCCATGCAGTTTGCATTTACAAACATTTGTGGGGGAAAAAAATGGTTCATTCTTAAGAGCACAGTGAATTCAACCGTGGTACTGTGATAGGACACCACCTTTGCAATAAGTCAGTTTATGAAATTTCATCTCTGCTAGATTTTCCCTGGTCAACTGTAAGTGGTATTAACAGCAGCAACTTGAATAAGTAGATCACGTTAAGTCACAGAGTGGGGTCACCAAGTGCAGTCTAATGGTTGAGTCTGGGGTTGGCTGATGCCAGGAGAACATTGCTTATATGACTGCCCTGTGCCAGCTGTAAAGTTTGGTGAAGGTAGGATAATGGTATGGGGTTGTTTTTGAGGGTTTGGGCTAGGCCCCTTAATTCCAGTGAAGGGAAATCTTGATGCTTCAGCATACCAAGACATTTTGGATAATGCTATACTCCCAACTTTGGGGGAACAGTTTAGAGAAGGCCATTTTCTATTCCAGCATGAATGTGCCCGAGTGCACATAGCAAGGTCTATAAAGACATGGATGGATGAGTTTGGTATGGAAGAACTTGACTGGCCCGAGTCCTGAATCTCAACCCCATCGAACACCTTTGGAATGAACTTTATATATAAAAACATGCATAATACCCTAATACTCAAACACAGCATGTGATATGATGATAACTATGAATACTAGGGTCAACGGTTGTTGCTAGTCCTATGGCTATAACATAATGTATCCATACAGAAAATCTTACAAACCAAGGGTAGAGTAGCACATGGGGACACTTACTGTGCAGTCTTTACAAATCAATAACTATAAGCAAACTGTTTGCTATACTGACAGTTATTTCAATATAATATGCAAATATGCTGTGGAATAGGGCTGCTGAAGTGGAGGGAAATAAACAGCATGCAAAAGTGAAAGCAACCTACACACTCCGGCTATGAGCATGTTGGGCAATTCAAGTAAGCCAGAAATTCTGTGCTGCGGCTGCCAAATCAATGCGCCCCCCCCCCCCTTCAATAAAGACTGTGAAAAAATGCTGCTGTGCAGCGATGACAGTCGTGATGGATAAGTTAAAACAGTCTTCTTATTTTGGAAACAGAAAAATATTAATGTGAGCAAAAAATACTTAGGCAAGTGAAATAACACTTCACCAAAGCAGATATGTAGCAGTAAACACATGATGACTTTATTATCCCAGATGTCTATTTTTTTCATGCAAGAAAGGGGTTAATTAAGCGTATTATCATGTCACCAAGGTTCTAGTCCCTCGTTAGAGGACTGCCAGTGAAGACAACTAATTAGGGTCTTTGCAAAGTACATTTTTATGAAACAAGTAGACTCTGTTGCTCACAATCTGCATTACTAATATGCTAATGAGTAATTGCTGCTATGCCGAAGGACTTTTGAAAACATCTTGGATTATTTTCTGTGAATTATTTTTTATACTGTCAATATTTTCTTGTTTCCTTAAAGCAGATCTGTCATTTCTGAGTTTTTCATAAAGATGGAAAAATATTGCACAGGAATGTTCAAAAACATTCCAGGAGAATCAAAAGGTATACATGAGGCAAATTACAATATGCCTTCAAGGATAGCACAACAAGGCAGAACTGGACTATTAATTCTTTTCCAGCTGCCTTGCATCGCCATCCCCAATGAAATGAGGTTTCTAATACAGGCAGACTCATTAATTTTCTTTCTAATTACAAGAATAGAGATTACACACTCTACCAAAGCCAATTTTTAACATTTAGTTAAGTAGCTAGAAAGCTGAACAATTTGTGTATAACAAGTGCAGATCTTGGCCGAGTCACAATTTGACTCATCGCTCCAAAAAATATAATGTTAGAGCTCTAAAACACAGTTTCATGATTGGGAATGTTTTAAACACTGGGTACAGCTGGCATAAATGTACTGTATCGGTGGTATACTCCTCTACTTTTGTGATACGTTGGTAGACACAGTATTATATAATATACTGTATGTTGTTACTGGAGAAGTGATGGCTCTAGTTGTTATTGGATGTAATGTTTTTTATGTAATAGATTTGTGTAATGTCATTTAACATGTGCACTGATTTGAATTAGAGATGGGAGTAGGTTTAACCAGGCTAAATGCTTTTTGTTTGTTTTGAAGCTGGAACTGATGATGTTAGTCTCTTCCTGTCCCAGGAAACCTTATCTCAGACCAGTCCACTAATGATAGAAAAAGGGCATCATCATTGAGCCGCAGCAGGAGAGAGAAACTGAAACTGATCAGTCTCCCTCTCTTCTCCCCCTGTCAGGATGTTGCAAGGTGAGATATTCCAACTGCACATGTGTAAATCATGTCCAATGCTCTTCCTAGGGATAGGACACCGATTGGTTAGTTCAGTGTCCCCCCCTGGAGTGGGTGTGGAAGCATAAGAAAGGAGAAGCAGGTTAATATGAGAAAAAAATAATCATATTTGCCTGTTTTTCAGCCTGCAGAGTGAAACAAATGCTCTCATTCAAAGCAAAAGCTGTAGTAAAAGACAGTTTTCTGAAAGTGATGCATGTCCTATTAAAGTTTGCTCTCCACTGCAAGCCTGCAGGGTTATATAGTTAATAGCAAATGTTAATGTTAGGTGTATTTCTTGAAGAAAAGATTAATATTGTGGCTGCTTTGTTGCTTACATCTTTACAATTGCCATTTGGTTAGACAATGGACGAGAAATTATGCTTAGTGGTCAACTAAAGACAACAAAAATATCTTATATCCTTAATAGCTTTCAACACTTAAGGTAACAAAGAACCAAAGGAAAGATTTTTTTTCCGCAGCTATGGCAACAAATGCATTAAATGTGAACTCTAAGGAATGCACCCAGGGAGTAACATGAAATAACATTTCAGGCACTGATTTGCAATTTGCATTAGTGTACTAGTAAATTAATGTATATAAATGAATGTCAATGCACTTCAAATTCAATAGACTCAAAATAAAATGTATTCCAAGAAATTCAAAGAACATTAAAACACTTGAAAAATTTTTTACAAAACTTTTACAAACGACAAGCCAAAAATATACATACCAAAAACTGATTTTAAAAATAAATAAATAAAACAGACCATAAGAGCTCTATTATTTTGAAAGCAACACAACCTCCAATATGCGGCATAAAAAATTTGTCTGTAAAATCGTCCAGGCTCCTCTGGATATTTTATTTCTTCTGAAGAGTCCTTAATTTCACATCCAGGCCTCCTCCAGTTGTGACATGTGATAAGTCTTATCGCACATGATATGGGGAGATTATGTTTGTAAAAACTCGCAACAAGTAATAGGTATCCCAATCGACAGGGGTCAAGCACTGGGGAAAAAAGTATGGGAACTCACCCCCACCCCCCAAAAAAATAATAATAATTATACGCTCGTATGCATATATGTTTCTCAGAAAATACAGCGCAACATTTTATTGTAAAGTGCCAGTTTACAAAGACATCTCCAAAATTCACATACAATAAACAAATAAATATAGAACAGTAACAACAAAATAAGTTAACTTGTTTGTCATACTAACAGAATAATCGCCACAATGTGTGATGATCTTCCCCTCGCGGGGAATTTCTAAAACAAATGGTGTATAAAAAAACAAACAAACCTAAAAACATAGCCCATTAGAAAATATCCCACAAACTGGAATAACGTGGCCCTTGCCGTGCAAGATTATCAACTTTATGAGATTTAGTATCTGCGCTGCAATGTGTGGTCAGCCATTTTGTGACGTATGGTAAAGGATCCCATAAATGCACAGGAGGGCCAATGAGACTAATAAACAAAAAACAGGCATTCAATACCAAGCCCACTCCTAATGGGTGACATGATCAGTGCATTTATTTGATGATTTTAATGGTATTTATGTACTGCGCGCATCCGACCCTACTTAACACCAGATGCGACTAATGTGCTGGTCCATTCCACTATCCTTTCTCGCCTTGACTACTGTAATCCACTTCTCAGTGGTCTTACGTTCTCCCAACTTGTGCCGTTACAGTCCATAATGAATATGGCGGCGAGGCTCATCTTCCTGTCTGCCCACACCCGCCATGCCTCACCATTCTGTCAATCCCTACATTGGCTTCCTGTAAGATATAGGGCTCAATTTAAAATTTTGGTTCTTGCCTTCAGTTCTCTACATAATGCTGCTCCCACCTATCTATCCTCCCTAATACACAAGTATGTCCCGTCTATGCCCTTACACTCTGCTGCAGACTTACGTCTATCTTCTGTCCATAATCCCACCTCTGATGCTCCCCTTCAAGACTTCTCAAGGGCTTCTCATAGGGCTGTGGAACTCACTTCCCTCCTCCGCTAGATGCTCACCCAGTCTCCATTCCTTCAAAAATCATTAAAAACCCACTTCTACATAAAAGCGCATCAATTAAACTGTTTATAGCTCCCAACTGATTCCTCTCTTGCAACTGTCATTAGTCTAATACTATCCTTACCTTTTGTGTCACTTTACCCCACTCGCTCTAGCATGTAAGCTCATTGACCAGGGCCCTCAACCCCTCTGTTCCTGTGTGTCCAACTTGTCTGGTTACAACTACATGTTTGTTCGTCCACCTACTGTAAAGCGCTGCGGAATTTGTTAGCGCTATATAAATAATAACATAGTAATAATAATTAAATTTTTTTAGCAAAACAACATAAAAATCATTTTGATTATAAATGGAAAAATTGGACCCACAGTGCAGAAAAGCATCCTGTTTAAGACACCTACAGACAATTTAGTTTTGCAGACTGACAGATATCAGTATCACAATACCACCATGTAACACACAGAAAAATAGGTGGAGCAAGTGGTGATAATTAAATAAAAATGTACTTCCCTCTCTTCTAACTTTCTCACTGTAAAAGATAGAGAGGTACAAAATAGTGCAGATATTTCTATACACAAAATATTAATAAAATATAAATCATATGCACTCACAATGAGAGAGCCATATAATAAAACCTGGCTCTGGTATGGATCTCCTTTGGGATCTTAGTTGGGTGATCCCCAGACCTCTTTGGTGGTGCTTGTTGGAGTATGTCTTCCTTCCCTTTCAATGATGGGCAATGGAGATGAAAAAATGTATATTCCCGAAAAAATATTTATTCAAAAAATTAAAATGGATATAAGTAATACAAAAGGTGAAATCTCTTAATGTCCAGTATAATTGCCAAAACGCGTTTCGCCAGTGTGGCTTCCTCAGTTGGCATAAAGTAGTAGTGTCCTCTAGGTTCTTTAAATATTTTTAAAATCGCGATCAAATTTCTTCCGGTGGAATGCATCTATGCGTTCCACCACCTCCTTCCGGTTTCCGTAGCATCTACGTCACTTCCGGTTTCGGCAAAAGTTCAATGCATTCGGTGTAACGCATCCATGACGCCTGAATAGAGAGGATGTCTTTACACATACTCGACGAGACCGGAAATGACATAATCATCCCGGAACCAGGAAGAAACCAGTGGAACGCATGGATGCGTTCCACCGAATGCATTGAACTTTTGCCGAAACCGGAAGTATTACTTATATCCATTTTCATTTTTTGAATAAATATTTTTTCTGGAATATACATTTTTTCATCTCCATTGCCCATCATTGAAAGGGAAGGAAGTTTTATTATATGGCTCTCTCATTGTGAGTGCATATGAATTATATTTTATTAATATTTTGTGTATAGGAATATCTGCACTATTTTGTTCCTCTCTATCTTTTACAGTGAGAAAGTTAGAAGAGAGGGAAGTACATTTTTATTTAATTATCACCACTTGCTCCACCTATTTTTCTGTGTGTTATATGTTATCTTATGTGAAGGTGTAGGGGATACCTCACTGGTGTTTAGAGCAATTATCACTTCTGTAGACATACCTGTTTTTATTATTTCACAATACCACCATGATTGATAGAAAGCTATCTTGAGGTTTTAAGCCAAGGATATGTTCCTAAACCCAAGCCCAGCATCGTGTCTGCCAGTTAGTGAATTGTGTGTGGATTCAAATCCGACAGACAACCACAGTTGCATTAGCCATAGAGTTCCCAGTTTCTCAATACATTTGCTCTATTTCATCAATGTTTTACATGCATGCACTTTGGTGGAGATTAATAAGATTGTTCAAATGAGGCTGAATGGAAAACTATAAGAATTTTTTTTATAAAAACAGCCTGCAGACATCTTGAAGATGTACCTCTCATCGGTGAGGGCTTTGAAGAAAAAGCAATGCCTAAGGCAGGGGTAGGCAACCTTTTAGCAGCACTGTGCAGATATAGGATTGTGATGTCCCGTAGCGTGCCGGTCCTATTTTTTTTAATTGAGGTGTTTATGCTACCGTATTCTGCTTGTGTTATTTATACTGTAATTGCTTTGTATCATTGCATTTGTACTATATGAGCTATTATATTGTATTTGTTCAGGAGTAGTTTATGGTATTGTGTATGATACAAATGAATGTGGACTGTGTATGGGGGCTGCTTGTTGCATTATGTGTGTGGATGAATATGTCACATTTTGTGTTTGGTAGTGTGTGTATGTGTGGGGGCTGTTTGAGGTATTGCATGTGAGAGGTTGCATGTGGGGTTGTGTGCATGTATGTGGATTGTTAGCGGGTTACGTTTGTGCGGATTGTATGTATGTTTTCTTTGTGGGCTATTCGTATTATTTGTATGAGGGGAGGGTTATTCTGCATTTCTGTGTATATCTAGCAGTGTGGTGGCTTCCCTGGGTTCCAATGGGGACCAGGCTGGCCAGGTACAGGTCAAGGACAGGAGCTGCAACAGCAGCTGCAGGCTGCTTTACTGCAGTGTGGATTCCCATTCACAAGTGTTGGGAGGAAGTGATCTGAGATCACTTACTCTATGTGCTGCAATGCATAAATTGAGGATTGTCCTTCACCACCTTTTAGTATTAGCAGATATCTGAAGTTTCACTGGGACTCCTGATAGGCCAGTGCCTGTTTGGCTGTAGCAGCCTTGAGTGCCGTGCAAAGACATCTTGAGTGTCGTGCATGGCACTAGTGCTGTAGGTTGCCTACCCCTGGCCTAAGGGATTGTGGGGAAAAATAAGCTCTTAATTAGGTACCGAGCACAAACTGACCAATATTAACTAGGATTTGTTCAACTATTTTTTTGCTTGCTGATACAGTGTGCAGGCTGGTAAAGGATACTTGGAGTAGTTGAATAGAAGCTTTGGAAGTCACATAACTCAGTACAGTTCATTCATTCTATATGGAACATTCAGGAGGAAATTAGTTCATTTTTACAACTTTTAAATCATGACTAAGACAGGCAATTAAACATACAAAGTAAATAGCAAAATCACAATATGAACTAAAAGGTAATATTTATCAAGACAGGTACAGGTGCGTTTTTGTGGGACCAAGTAAAAACTAATGATCAGTGGTCATGGAAATAGTTAAATGTCTCTCATCGAAAAGCGCATTACCTTAATAAATGCTCCATCATGATCATTAAAAGCTGCCTGATTTTTTATTTTTTGGGGGGATAGTTCTGATCCTCTGCTGCCTTGGAATGCTGGATGCTATGCTCAAGTGATGTGGAGGGAACGGACAGGTTACAGTGACTCATTAAGCTTTCTAGCAGCTCAATGTTATGTTACATTGTAAACACAGTAGTCACATAGATACAAAGTATGAAGGTCGATAGAAAGTGTGAGGATTTGCGTGAGCGTATTCAATTCACAACTTCACTGTATATTAACCAGCCTGGAGACTGAACACTCACACTCACTGAGCAACACAGCAACACTGACTGCTGTTGTTGGATTACAATTCTGAGCATGCTCAGCCATCCCAGATTTTTTGTTTGCTTGGGGCAGTTTTGTTTTTTGGGGGGGAGGAAAGGGGAAGTTGTTTAGAACTCAGAGTGCTGTGTAATAACCAAGGGGCAGGTCTAATACCGTTCCCACGCTTTCCTGCAGGACCCGCGCCCCGCCAGTCTACATGTGTCTTCTGATTATTTCAGTGTCTCAGTGTTAACAATATTTAGGGGCACAGATAGCAGGAGGTCAAAAGCAGGTAAAATGTTTGTATTATAAATAAAGTAAAATCTTACATGTATACTTAAAACCATCAAAATAAGCACAAACACAACACAGTTTGACCTATCGCATGCACCTTGATGAAGACTCAGATCGAAATGCGTTGTGCTTATATGGATGGTTTTAGGCATACATGTAAGATTTTACTGTATTTGTAATAATATTGTTATACCTGCTCTCACCCTTTTGCTGTCTGTGTCCCAACATATGATTAACACTGAGACACTGAAACAATCAGAAAACATATGTTGATGGAGATACCTGTCATTATCAAATATTGATGACTGAACCTGGTACTGCTAATTTACTACTGTCAAATAGAACTGATATTGCTGGTTCCCTAAAGAGTGAGTGTAATCAGTATATGTGTGTACACAAACATTTTTAATATATAATACACCATAAGAAGTTTTGTCCTTTGTTGATTGTAGATCTCCAGGTGTTCATTGCATTACCCACCATAAAAGGATAATATTAATCATTTTATTTTCTTATTTTAATTTTATTTTTCTCATGTGTGTGCTTTCACTTTTTTGTATTTTGAATTTATTTATATTATTTGTGAGTTTTTAGTGATTGTTTCACGGGTGACATAGCCGCACCATCAGTTCACTTAGCACCAAACCACTATTTGTTTTATTTGTGTTAAATCTTATTTTTTCCAGTTTGAATGGGTGATCTTGTGTCCTACCTAGTCCTGTTTATGAATAGATTTCCAGACAATGGTTTGTATTGGCCCGGAATATATTTGTATAATGCTGTCCCATCTGAGTCGCCATTTTTCTAAACTAAAGAGATTTAAATGTGTTAATCTTATTTCATAACTAAAATCTTCCATTCCTTTTATTACTTTTGTAGCCTATCTCTGCTTTTTTCTAGTGCCATATAAAACAGGTGTCCAAAATTGCACAGAATATTCAAGGTGTGGTCTTACTATTGATTTATAAAGGGGCAAAATTATATATCCATCCCACGAGTTAATGCTGCCATTTTAAGTATGATAATGCCTTACTGACATTGATTGACATTGCACATTGTTGCCTAGTTTGTTGTCCAACAATTCCCAAATTATTATCATTTGTTGTTATCCATAATTCATTACAGTTTATGGCATAAGTTGCTTGCTTTTGCATTAAACTACATTTAATTTCATTTTACATTTGAGTTCAAAATCCCCTAATTTGACTAAATCCCTCTACAGCAAAGTAATATCCGGATCACAATGTATAACCTTACCTAGATTTCTGTCATCTGCAAACACTGAAACATGACATCTAATGCCTATTTCAAGATCATGACTTCTAATGCCTATTTCAAGATCATTTATAAATATGTTAAATAGCAGCATTCCCAGGACAGAACCCAGAGGAACACCACTTACAACTTTAGTTCAGCTTGATAATTTACCATTAATTACAACTCTCTGTACTTTATATTTGAGTCAGTGTTCTACCCAAGAATTCTCATCTAGACCAATTTCTTTGGTCTAACCTAGAGTGTGGAACAGTATCGAACACCTTGGCAAAATCTAAGTAGATCATATCCACTGCAACACCCTGGTCTATTCTTCTACCTACTTCTTTGTAGGATGCAATTAAGTTAGTTTGACACGACTTATGTTTTATAAAACCTTGCTGATTTTCTCTGATAACAATGCTCTTCTCAAAAGATTCCTGAAAATTATCCCTTATATAAAATTATGTATATTGTGATGTATTGCTCTGCCATTTATTCACCAGTTTATGTCAAAGTTTGTGATTATTTTTCCCTTTTGGGTTTTTATACATACACATTTTAATTTTGTTGAACATCTTTGAAGTCTGATATCAGGGCCTGCGCTTCCTATAGGCCATTTAGGCAGCCACCTAGGGTGCTTTTTAAGGCACTGGGCCCTAGGGAGCACTTACATAGCTGCAGACTAGCGCCCGGTGCCATCAACCTCCGCACACAAACATCAGAGTGCTACACACCTCTCATATGCCGGCAGTGCACGGGCACATCGTACCATCTCTCCTATCCCTTGCCCTGTACTTGGGGTCAAGTGGGTGGGAGGATAGCGGGAGCAGAGCTAAAAGAGAGTCAAGGCAGGCAGGCCAGGACTGGTACCCACGGAGAGACTATTTGAAATGAAGGCAAGTGAGGGATGTGTGTCTGCTTGGGTCAGTGTGTGTGTGTCTGGATCAGTGTTTGTGTGTGTGCTTCGGTCAGTCTTTGTGTCTGGATCAGTGTGTGATTGTGTGGACCATTGAGTGTGAGTGTATGTGTGTGTGTGTCTGTATATGTATGTAGTATCAGTGATTGTATTTGAGCAAAAAGGACCATTTTAATAAAATAAAACAATCCTTACACTGGCTCTGTCTGATATGTGCCACTATGACCAACACCCATCCTTCTCTCCCACCCCCCCCCCAATTATGCTCTCATACCTGAAGGGGTTAAACGTTCTAAAATGGTATAACCCCAAAAGGTTGCCTCTAGCGCTAGATCTCTAGTTCCCCCAGCAGCATCTAGTTTCTGAAATTGGACGTTTCTGAAATTGAATTATTTTGACAGCAGTCAGCTGTCAAAATAATTGTTTCAAAGGTTTGTTGGCCATTTTAAAGGGATACTATAGTCACCAGAACAACTACAGCTTAATGTAGTTGTTCTGGTGAGTATAATGGCTCCCTTCCGGCATTTTCATGTAAACACTGTCTTTTCAGAGAGAAGGCAGTGTTTACATTGCCCCTAAGGACACCTCCAAGGGTCCACTCCTTAGATGGCCACTGGAGGGACTTCCTGGCTCAGGGCTGCATGGAGACACTCATTTTTTTCCTCATAGAGATGCATTGATTCAATGCATCTCTATGAGGAGGTCCTGATTGGCCAAAATGGCATTTGGCCCTGCCCTGTGCCGATTTTAGCCAATCCAATGCTTTGCCTATGGGAAAGCATTGGATTGGCTAAAAATCGACCATTTTCATGATGTCACAAAGGGGGGTGGAGCCAGCGCCGGCGTACCCGCGCGGCACTGGAAATAAGGTGAGTTGTAAACTTTTATGGGGGGCCCTAAGGGGGGCGAGCCACCTAAATGGTGGGTTTAGCACTATAGGGTCAGCAATACATGTTTGTGTTCCTGACCCTATAGTGATCCTTTAATTGTGTAGTGTGTTCCCATTTAGTATAACATTTATGTAAGCAAAAGTATTTATTAGTCAGCTGAAACGTTGAATGCCGAATACAAAGAAAACTGTTGCTTTGTTTCCCCTACTGAACATTTCATGTTTCTCCTCTTTGTATTATAGTTATTTTGCTGTAAGAAACGCCAAATATTATTTCATTTTATCATGGATGGAGATGAGTCCAATAGTTATGAGCAAGAAGAAACAATTAGGCAACTTGCTCAATTTGGTAAAGACCGAGAAAACTTGGAGAAACTGAAGGAAGAGTAAGTATTTTGAGTCCATACAAATCGTTGTAATTATTCATAAAGCATTGTTTTAAAAGTTTTTTTTCCATGTTTGCATTGTCAGATTTTAATCACCAGGGGCCATTAGAGACATAATGAACTAAATCGTATTCATTGGTCTCATTAAAAATGCATTATAATTTAATAAAAACACATGTATATCATGAGTAAAAAACATGGGGGGGGGGGAGACTTTATAAAGGCTTTTCCCACTTTGAAAGCTAGTAGCATTATCATGGATTTTTATTTAGACTTTTCTGGGGATGTAGAAAAGAAAGCCTAAACAGAAAGAAGATTTCTGAAGGTAAATATGGAATTTGTTTACAATCAGGTAATAGATTTATTGAACCATCCCTCACTATTATCAGACTGAGGGGGTAGGTAGTGTTTTATTATTGTTGGAAATCCTAGCCACGGGTAGAGGAGAAAGATGAGGTTGCCCTAACTTAGAGGGCCCCCTTCTGAAAAAGTTTTTTTTTTTCTAATTTGAGATTTATTGTTTTTTTTAAGACAATGAGCATCAAACAATACACAAATGGATGCACACACAGCATATAAATGATCTACATTAATACACAAGGTGTAACTTAAAAAATGTTTTTCTATCACATGGGTTCACATTACTCATGGTAACTTTCTGTCAGATTGTTTTTTACAGTGCAGTCTACATAGCAGGTATGTAGCATCCATAGTTACTGCATCAATCATATTAATAAAAATAAAAGTAAAGGTAACATAGCATGGAAAAAAACATAAGGATTAACATATAAAACAGGACTAGAAAGAAAATGAACATATGTAATTATTGGTGTTACACGTATCTCTTGTTTTCCCTCTGGGAGAGCAAATAGTAAAACCATCATTGATGGTTTTATGTAAATGCCCACACAGTCACCTGTCATCTCCACCACACTTTCCCAAAATGTCACCACCTGTGTGCATGTCCACCATATATGGAGCATTGTCCTCACTGCAGAGTTGCATCACCACCATATATTACTGACATTCGTGACCATATGAGCTAGTCTATCGGTTAAAAGGTATTATAGTGATATTTAATAGTGTGGCAAACATGCCTATGACACAAGCTCCTAGAGGAGTATTCTAGCTAGCCTCCTGCCCAAGGACTATGGGCCGTATCCAAAGACCTTGTTCGGGAGTTAAAGGGACACTCCAGGCACCCAGACCACTTCAGCTAATTGAAGTGGTCTGGGTGCTGTGCCCCTATTGCACTTAGAGCTGCAGTGTCAAACATTGCAGTTTCTGAGAAACTACAATGTTTACATTGCAGTTCTAAGTCTGCCCTCTGTGGCTGTCTATCAGACAGCCACTACAGGGCTTCTGGAATCCAAATCCTCACAAACCTCCAGCGTCAGATTTTCCCCATAGGAAAGCATTGAATAATGATTTCCTATGGGGAGGTCTAATGTGCGCGCGGCCATTGCCGCGCATGAGCATTAGGTCTTCCCCGCCGGCTGACGTCGACACGGGGGAGTAGCATGGGCGGAGTCTGATCCAGCGCGAAGGACATCGATGCTGGATTCAGTTAAGTAGCTGAAGGGGTTTTAACCCCTGCAGCGACATGGGATGGGGGGCGGGAGGGGGCACTGCAGGTCCTCCCCAGCCATTATTAGCAGCTTTCCCTGGGTGCTCCTGGTTCAGCACTTTCCCTTCATTCGAATGGAACCGAACACGAGCTCCCTGGCGGCCGTTCGCATGAAGTAACCCACAAATTCTCCTCAGTGGAACTTAGATGTGATCGTTATAGAACTAAATTTGGCATTAGGACTTTGTGGGCTCCCGGTCACCTCAGCGGGTCTTAGCCGTGAATGTTATGGAACTGTTTTCGGCATGTGGTGCTTACGGACAACTTGGTCTGGGATTTTGAACAACTCTGCATCCCGCCAGGAGAGCGCATTTTGGAAGGTACATGAGACTAAGGGGTACTTTTATGTTTTTATATTTTAAGTTTGCCTCTCTGTTCCTGGGAGATAATTAGCTTACCGGTATTTAACGCAATTATCACCCAGGCACAGAGATTTATGGGAGGGGCTTGTCTTGCATTGAATGGAGACCCCATGCTGGGGCTGTGTATACAAGCAGGCAACTTGGCCATAATAAACCAGTTCCTTTACACCCTTTACGCAACTCATTTCGACTAGTGTTTGGGTGTACCAGCTAAACAGCTATACTATTTGCAGGAGAGCTTTAATAACTAGACCCTGGATCCAGGACCCTGTTGCAGGGTGGGAAGAAATGGCGAGACCCCAGCCAAGCTGCTGTGGCTAGGAGCTGAAGTGCTGATGGTGTCCCGGCGACACCTAGGCGGTACCAGGCGGACTGCCACAAATAGTTTTTGTGTTGCTTTCAAATGGGAGGCACACAATAATAGCCTTCCAAGTTTCAAGGGATACATCATTTACTATATATTTATTCCATGCCTGCTTGAATCCCCAATTTGACTCTTGAGTCCCTGAGGTCAACATTCCCTCTAATTTTTCTTAGTTTGTGTGCCCAGAAATTTTCTCTTGTTCAAAATGTATTCCCAATCCACCATTTTGTGCACACTGAATGTTTGTGTGAATGTAAACCATCGGTACACACAATTAAAATTCTTCCAGAAACATTTTCCAGCTTGTTGCCTATATACTTCGCCACAAAGCTTCAGCCCCACTTTTGCCACAGTAAATATCAATTTAATCCATAAAACAACTTGTCCTTTCATTCAGCCAAAAGATATTATAGGTAGCTTGTTGACTGTATTTGGGCAAGCATGTTAATTCCCCAATTTGGGCATAAACAGTGAATGCAGTCCATTAAATAGACACACACTCACTGACTAACACACACACTGACAGACACACTGACACACACTCAATAAAAGACACACAATCTCACTTATTTTAAACACTCAGTAACAGACACACTCACTGATAGACTCACTTACACTCACTCTCAATGACAGACACACCCTCAATCACACATTTAAACATTCTTGAACACACACACAAATTTATTTTATTTCGTGTTGTTTTATTTTATTTTTTTAGGCCCAGCCCAGCCAAGTATCAGAGGGCATACTAAACAAAATATAAGCTAATCCATTTAAACTGACAATAAGAAACATTTAAACAAGCTCTAATGAGCAAACTGTCTGACTCAGCCTTCTTTAGCTTAGAAGTCTTTCACTCTAGAAGCAGTGCAAGACTTTCCGTGGGTTTTTCTGTTGGGACTCAGGTCAGCAACCCGACTGATGGACCAGGCGATTCCTTCTGTTGTAAAAGTAACAGGGACCAACTTGCCATCCTTCAATATCAAGAGCTTAGCTGGGAAGCCCCACCAGCAGGGCATCTGGTGATTATGAAGTTCCTCTGTGAGCTCCCAGAATGCTCATTGTCTCTGTAGACATTAGTGTAAATTTGAATATCCTTGTATTTACCAGATATGTTCTTTTGGGAACTGTTGGAGCAAATAATCAGTTTTCTAATATGAAAATAGTGCCGTTTTGCTAGAATGTCTCTGGAGGTTGTGGGTGATAAGTACTTCACATACTGGAGGTTGTGGGTGGTAAGTACGTGAGGAGTTCTACAAAAGGAAGGACCAGATGCATTGAAATTCATTGAGAAAGTGTGCTACTCAAATCATTTGCTGTATTATACTTGGTCCTTCAATAAAACCATTGTAGCACAGTTTGGGCACATAGATTTCTGTTTTTTCATTTCTTCTGTTTACATTTTTTATGTATAATCTTTGCTTTAGAATTCATTACTTTAACAAGCATCAATTCTATGTATTTATAGCTGTTAAATTAGGATCCATTTTAGGGATTATAGCATTAAATATTATAACATTAAATAGTGGATCATTAAGACATCCATTGTATTTGTACAATGCACAGATGCACAGGTCACTGTCTAACCCCCTCTTCCCTCAGCTTACCTTACAGCACCTGACCGTTCTAGTCTGATACAAGTATTTAAACTGTTTAAAATATCATATTTTGAAAATATTTTAGATGCTTAAGCTAATGCTTACAAAAGAAAAAATGTTAGTAGCGGGGACCTTCTGTGATTTTCTTCTTTTTATTTTTATTTCTAAGGTTTTACAATACACATTCACAGGACTATCTAATTTCACTGACAAACTATTTCAGCATGTTTGGATGTAAGTATTATTTTACTTCCAGTTTATCTACATATATATATAGTGTGTATTTAATTGCTGGGATAGATAGATAGATAGATAGAGAGATAGAGAGATAGAGAGATAGATTGATTTCGCAATTCCCAGCTTAACATGCAATTGAGCAAAGTTAGGCATTTGTTCCAGTCTTTATCCATCATATCACCAGGAACCCTTAATAATGGAGCACTGTTTTATAAACTTAACTTTTTTAAACTAAAGCATGGGATGTGATTCAAAAAGACGAATGCCCAGAAATCAGCAATGTAAGTGATCATTTGCATTTAAAGCTGAGACGCTGAGTTTTCAGAATTTCTGTGCTCAATGTCCCACTTTAAATATGTAGATGATGCAGTATATTGTGAATATATATATATATATATATATATATATATATATATATATATTAGAGCATACATTTTCGTCTGAATTACTATTTGTCTGAATTTAGGCTGATCGGGGGGTAGCCTGAATTCCATAACTTTGAAGCACCATGTGGACACACAACCTAACAAACAACTCACGCAAAGAACAAGCATGTTTGTTTGATTTGTGATTTGGATTTCCTTCAGTGACAAAAAAAAAAAAGAGGTGATTGATGGGAAAAAAGATGATTGATGTCTAGCGGACAGCCACTTAATGTTGAATTTGTTCACAGAGCAATTGAGAAGTGACCAATACAGGGAAAATAGGAGAAACCATAATGCACATCTATATTTATCTATTTATATGTTATATATTTCATAAATATTATATAAATACAGATTTATTTTTTTCCTGCTTCTTCTCTTTTTCCCTAGATTGGTTAGTTTTTCTAATTTGATCTGTGGCCCTTTCAGTAGGTGTGTTCTCTTTATTCAGGCCTATCTGTTTGCCAGTTTCAGAACACCGTAACTACCTTGCATTCTTCAGGCACTGTTTAAAAGTTTTTTTAAAAACACTTTTGTCCCTGACAAAAAATATATATATATGACGGTGTTTTGTTGCTGCCTTGCCAAAAGTGTCAGCAAATACCAAAAGAACAGAAAGCGTACTACCAGACCTTAAAATGACCGGATTCAATGCTAAATAGAATAGTACAAGACAAGCTGAGTTCAGTGATACAGAAATCAGAATAAAAGTTAGGAATAGCCAAAGGTCAACGACAATCAGAAAGGAAAATAGTCAAGGATAAGCCAAAGTCAAAAATGCCAGAAATACAAGAAATATGAATGCGCTGTCATATAAACCAAACAAATGGAAACTACAACAGGGCATCAAACAGATGGAGAGATTAAATAGCCCTAGGAGGGCTCTAACTGGTTACCTAGACCTAGATGATGCCAAACCATGCGTGTATAAGGTGATTATTCACTTACGTCCGCATCACTAGCGTTAAAACTGGAGGCTGTGCCTTTAAATTGCGGCCTGCGGAAGTGGCCCGCGTTTGTGGGAATGCCAGCGAGATTCTTGGCCGTGGAGAGTGGATGGAGATCCGGCAAGAGGTAAGTGTATGTTTATTGTGTCCACGCTGATCGGGCGCGGGTATGTAGTCGTGTCTTCTAGGCGCGGCCCACGGTCTCCATGGATCACCCTTGTGACAAAAATAAATAAATAATGGCAAACATGGAATTGATTTTGATTTTAATTGTTAACCATGGCAGCAGTACCGTGTTTACACATAATGTAGAATTGTAATTTATGATTTACACTATGCCTCATTTTACGGATGATACAATTTACAGGTGTTTCAAGTTCAGTAATTAAGGTCGAGAATTGATTTGTTTTGTTTGACTAATGCTAAAGCGGCGTGGCAGTTTATAGTTAACACAATCACTATATTTTTCAAATGTTTAATTTCATTTTTAACCAAACTGATTGGAAAATAGTTGCATATACAAATTTTGGGACAGTACCTGAATAGCCAAATTGTGTTTCGAAAATAGACAAATTGGAGTTTTAATTTTCTAATTCAGATTTTAAACTAACATTAAGCAGTCTGAATTCAGGCATTATCACTTTGCATATTCTTTAAGCATTATAACAATTATACTTTTTTTAATTACATCTCAGTATATTTGCAGTTTTATTTAGTTATGTATTTGCCCAAATTAAATTCACGTCAATGTTGATTTTTGTTATATTGATGCAGCATTTTTTGCCAAGGATACAATTTCATTTACACTATCTGCAGTAGACCGACAAGATCAAGATGAATCAAATTGGATTTCAGATCCTAAGTATAGTTATGATGATTTGTTCATTTCCATGCCATCAATATATAATCAGCAGCTAAAGGTAAAGAAGTGTTTATATTGTACTCTAAGAAATTGTTGACTATTTATCTATTATTATTAATTTTAGTATTATTATTATTATAAGACTGATAAAAAGAAAACCCTAAATTCAAGAATTATTTCCAAGTGTAAAGTACAAATTTTGAAAAACAAGATTGAAGTCAAATTGTGAGATAATATAAAAATGTAAAATGGACACAGTAAGCACTGTAGTGGCTTTATATCATTGAAGTAGCTATAGTATCTGGGGTGACCTGGTACCGTCCTTCCATTCAGGTTTTGGTTTGGGTTATTTTCAATAAAATTGTATTGATGAATAGTAGAGGATTACATTGTATCATATATAACAGTATTTGCAACATAGTGATTACACAGCTATACATTGAAATAGTTAGTAATGTAAAAAAGTACATGGTGACCCAGTTTTCCATCCTTTTGTCTCTCCCAATTTTTTTTTATTTTTTTTTAATCAAAACCACCTATCATAAAAACTGCTGGAGCAAAGAAGAAATAAGGTATACAATCAAAAACGAAAAATTAATAATTCCTAATAATCAAAATCACACAAATATTAGGACAAAGGCATCTTCAAAGACATGAGTGATAAGACATAGGAGAACAGGAAAGAAAAAAACCCAGTATTAAATAAGTAAATAATTATATAGATGAATTAAAAAAGTGGAATGATGGCTATAAAATTATTCATTTTGTTTAAAAATAAAAAAATAAAATCATTGCTTTCCTTATTCATCACATTTCAAACCTCGTTCCCGTTCTGCCACAAGAAATAATTTAAAAGGAACTATATTAAATATTGCTTCTAAGGGATCTGTACATTATTGTGGGAGTAGTGGGTAGTCTGCCCATAAAGCGTTCGGACAACTCATCCATCTATTTATTAACAAAGGTAATTTTTTTCACTAACATCCCTGATGGACGTACATTATCCTTCGACCGACAGGCAATGCAAATCAGTGCCACTTTGCAGATGTTACAGCTAGCTACCATGACAGTTATGGAAGTTGAGGGCACAATGAAACACTGTTCAGTAGTGCCAACTTGGCTTCAGGTTTCAAAGTCATAAGCCTGAAGACTAATTTCTACCATAGTCATACCTCAAGTGGGACCTTGTGTATGGGCATCCAGGGACTCCTATTTAATGTTAAATTAAAGGAACACCAAATGGAAGAACAATGCCAGAAGACTCCAGGCAATACAAAGAATTCAATAGATGTTAATATGTATTGGTTATAATGCCTACAGTGTCCTTTTGATGTTAAAGGGACAATCTATGCACTATAACCAATACAGCTAATTGCAGTGTTTATAGTGCATGGTGGTTTTGGGTGCAGTCTTTGTTAAAACACTTTGGAGAAAATTCACACAAAAAAAAAAACCCCAGGGTTTTGCTGGAACCCAAAGTCTTGCCTCTCTGCTGCCACTTATTTAATGCATAAGCTTCACTTGCTTATCCAGTGCTTGAACATCAATGATAAGCTAGGAGTGCTGGTCTAGCTTAGCCTATTACAGAGTACCTAAAGAGCATGTTTTGTCCTCAAGCACTTGAAGTTTATACATTCTTGCATTTTATCATTGCAGGCAATCCAACATGATGACTAGCTACAGAGATCATTCATCTAGTAATCAATATTATATTTAGTACTCAACATTTAGTCTGTCTTAAAATCCTTACATTTTGTTAAGCATAGCATGTTGGCCCAAAATGCATATCATCAAAATGATTACTCTCAAGTGCAGCTGCAAAACAGTAGATTGCTGTGCTCCTGCAAACAATATCTCATATGAAATGAATGCCATAAAGTGTGTTTGTAAGATGAATGGAAGGTTATTCTGTGTCATGCATTGCACATTGATTTGAAGGATGTACTCATTGTTTTGGCGCATGGCTTCCTTTGAGACTTGCTGGCTTCTTTGGTAGCTCACATGGCCCCAAGTGCCAGTATCACTGTGAAGTTAGATAATAAAAAAGATTTTTATACTTGGGGTAGAAGAATATTTTAACAAAGTAGATGAAGTATGAATCCTTCTGCTTGTTCACAACCTTCATGCTTATTGTAAATCAAACAGATTGGGTCACATCGACACGCTTTATAAGTCCCCAAGGTAGCGCGGCAGTAAATAACATACGTTTTTCAACATATTCCGTATGAAAAAAGTTTTTCATTTTTAATGTGTAGAACAAACAGAAAATGAAATACACTTGAAAAAACACCATGAGTATTTTATTATTTCATCAAACTTAAACATATGATGTATTAGCTTTATTGATCAGATTTTATACACTTTTTCTTTAGTGATTAATAGAAGATTTAACAATAGGATGGATAGGAAATGAACCGCTTGTCTGCTATAAAATCTGATAGTGAGATTGGGTTGTTTTTTTATTTTATTAAGTCATATATATTCAGGCACCTCTGCTGAATGTAGTTCATGTGTATATATATATATATATATATATATTTAAGTACATTGTATAGACCAGTTTGTACGCTGTCAAAGCTTTGTCACTTGAACCAACTGTCTGTTTCGATTAGAACCTTCTGATATCTGATATATCTTTATTTTCACTGTGCAAAATATAAATAAAGAGTGTCATAAAAAATAAAAAAAAATCCTGGGAAGTGTTGTCTTCCCTTTAATAATTAATCATTGCACAGTCATCATGGCATGCATTAGGAACATGTAAGAAAAACTTGAATACTATGCCTAAGTACTAGATCATAAGGCCATATTGTAGAATGACAATGAAAGTAGCAAAATATAGTCTATATAACAGGCACACTTGGGAGTTTATTTATTCAACAGTGAACTGTGGTTACATTAAAACCAGATAGAGATTCCATGGGTAATAATTATTAACATTATGCTATTTGAAGATTTTTCTATTAGGCAGGGAAATTGCTTGCAAATTATTGAAGCAGCAATTATCACACAAAGCAGAAATCAAGACTTCAGATTAACTAAAAGAGTTGAGGTCTAAAGATATTGATTTCACAAAAAGGAGAAAACAAGTCAGAGAACAATGGATACCAGAACATAGAATAATTGAGAATAATGGCATCTATTCTTTTATTAGGCTAAGCTTTTTTAAATGATTTAATATTTTTAGATACACTTTTAAAATGATTAAATATTTTGAAAATTATGGACATTATATGGTTATTTTTGATACACTGATTTTTTTTATATATGTGATATAAATTGTAATATGTTTAAATATATTTATTTTAAAAACATATCCAAAAATATAAAATTTGAGGTCTACGCTAGGTCATTAATATATGTATGCAAAGACAGAAATAGAAAACCACAGAACGGCAATCATATATAGCACATTTATATAGGTATAAGTGAAGCTTAGTTGTTTGGCGTCATAATGGTCATGTCAAAACATACCTGTGAGGAATCATTCAAGCTTCCAGGGTCTGAAATTATTCCAAAATGGCACTTGGCCTTTCAGTAATAAGGTTGCAGGATGCCAAACAGGCACAACCTGGCTGTCTCTCATTAATGAGAAAATGCCAATAAAAAACAGTCAAACTATTTAACAAAAGAAGTTGTCGATGCTATGGATTCCAGGTTAGCTAACACAGCATGGGGTAAATACAGCTCTGAATTCAAAGATTTAGTGTCACAATGTGATTTATAGAGCATGATAAGGTTTAAAGCGGCACTGTCATGCCGAATCCTGGTTTTTTTTTTAACCCCCCTCCGGCCTCCACTACATCTAACTAACACCCTAGTCACCCCCAAATGCCCCTAAGCCCCCACATTACCTATTTTTAAATCTTTATTTTATGCCCCGATCTATATCCAGGGCGCCGCCATCTTTGTGTGGGTAGATGAAGTCCCTGTGGGACACGTCATCAGCCCTCACTAGACAGACTGTGAGATTCCCGCACATGCCCAGTGAAACACCTGGACATGCGAACGGGAATTTCATCTATTCATTCATTCATCAGACAGCCGAATGAGTGAATAGAAAGATCTGCCGAACAAACAAACACTATGTATCAGTGTATCTGAGTATCAGTGTATGTTTGTTCGAGCAGGTTATTACAAGGAGGGAACTACCAGCACGCAGCTCTCTCCTTGTAATATGTAACTATAGAAGCGGCAGGGAGCAGTGCTCCCCACCACTTCATAATCCCCCCCCAGGTCCCCTCTCACTCTATGGGGGTCAATATGACCCCCATAATAGCACAAGGGAGATTAAAATCTCCCCAATGCCCCTACTCGCTATACCGCGAGTAGGGGCATGTTTACTAAACAGTGAGCATTGTCTTTATGGCCCCCACCCGCCGCCCAGGGGTGGGGGCTGGGGGGGGCAGTAGGTCTCCCCCCTTATTTTACTTTAGGACCCCCACCCGTCGTTTAGGGGTGGGGGCCAATAGTTTGTTTTTTTTTTACAGTGAGCAGCCACAGGCTGCTCACTGTTTACCAGACATGCCCCTACTCACGGTATAGCGAGTAGGGGCATATTATTTACTAATACTAAGTAATTTTTACTTAGTATTAGTAAAGTTGGCTGAAAGACCAATTTAGGTCTTTCAGCCTTTTAGTAGATAACTCCCTGATACCGTGGGAATTAGGGAGTTATCTACTAAGTGGCTGCAAGATGCAGCCACAGCAATCAATAGGATCGGAGTGTCATTCATTCCTCTCATGGCCGTTGGAGGTAACTAAAAACCTCCATTTGTTTAAAAATACACAGGTAACTTTTTTTCATAAGGTTGGACTTAAAGCATGGTATTTATTTATTTATAAAATATTTCACCAGGATGGATGCATTGAGATTCCTCTCGTTTTCAAGTATGTCCTGGGACCACAAAACATTGCATTGATACAACAGGGTACAATATTACAAAAATACTATATACAAACTCTACAAATATATATATATATATATATATATATATTTGTAGTCGGGGCAATATGGCCGAACAGAGAATTATATAATCATAATATCCATAAGTTAGCACCAGTCGGTTGTGGTGTGCCGGAACCGACAAAGCAGTAGGCCTGTAATAAAAGTGGGCCCACCTTAGAGGGTGTTATGAATAGAGGGAGTGGTGGGAAGGTTGACTCGCCAGACCAGCAACGGTAAGGTGGGAGTGGATTGGCAGCCCTTTTAAAGGTGAACCAAGCCCCTCCCACAACTACAGGCCAAGCTTTTTAAATTTGTAGTCGGGGC
This sequence comes from Pelobates cultripes, assembly GCA_933207985.1. NCBI lineage: Eukaryota > Metazoa > Chordata > Amphibia > Anura > Pelobatidae > Pelobates > Pelobates cultripes. The sequence goes on along the minus strand of OW240912.1, from coordinate 323,666,180 downwards.
AATATGGCCGAACAGAGAAATCTTAGCATAATATAATCATAATATCCATAAGTTAGCAACAGTCGGTTGTGGTGTGCCGGAACCGACAAAGCAGTAGGCCTGTAATAAAAGTGGGCAAAAGAAAATGCTAGAAAACATAATTCGTGAACCAACTTCGTTTGAGATAAGTCACAAAAAGCTTGTCTTAATTCTTTAACAGGATTAGGTATGTAGAATGTGTAGGCGGAGGATTTCCAGCGTCCCATAGCCTTAATAATATGAGCGGGTATGTGGTTAGCGGATGCTGAAGATGCTGCTCCTATACGTAAAGAGTGACCTGAAAATTGATTGGGGTTTAGGCCGATCCTGGTCAACAGTAGTCGTATGTTTAGCATGAATTTAGCTGTGGTCAGAGTGTGTCCATGCAGTTCAAACAAAGGCTGTTGGGGTTGTTTTTGGACTGAAAGTGAATAAGTGGCCAAAACTTTTACTGGACACCATATATTGTGAGTAGGATACAGAGGAATTTGAATAGTGTGTCCTTCGGTGCTGGTTTTTGATTGTCTTAGAGAGAGAATGTAATGGTCGGTATGTTTTTGTAAATCATTAGTTCTAAAGTAGTCATGTGCTGTGATGGTCGTGGTTGTAAATTCACTGGGCTGTAGGAACCCATAAAAAGCGAGATATAGGGCTGTTTTGATTGTGTTATTGGTCATGGGTTCAAAAGGAGATGAATCTAATAGGTTGGATAGAGAGTGGAATATGTTGTTGTCTATGGGTAGTCTTTGTGAGGGAACATGTGTATCTAATTTTTTAATGCCTCTAAGTAATGTTTTTATTTGATATGATGTCAAAAAACCCATAGTGTTAGGTTGTTGGATAAGCATATGGTGCTGGATGCTGGTAAGGTACAGTTTAATAGTATTAAAGGATAGTTTAAGGTTAATGTGGCAAAAAGAAGTAAAACCCAAAATCGTTTCCAACGCAAACATGTCATGAATGTGAAACTCTGTGATACATTTTTTGAATATGTTAAAAGCCCTATCATAAGTGTTTCCTAGTGTTTACTGAGAGTGCCATATGAGAAATGTGACGTGCGTGATCTAACAAGGTCTTTAATCCATTATCATATCTTGGAATAGAGGTGCAGGTGTCTCTCGTCTGGAAGCGTTGGGTAGTGTCGAGAGGAAAGCCTGGAAACGAAACCGAGACAAGTGATCAGCAGAGGTGTTTGTGTACCCCGGAATGTGTATACATGTTATAAAGAATTGACAAGTGCCCGCTACCCATGTGAGATGCCTTAGTAGTTTCATAATGACCAGTGATGCCAATCGGCCTTTATTGACAATATGGCATGTAGCCATGTTATCTGAGTAGCACCTGACCGCGTGGCCAGACCAATATGGTCCCCAAGCAATGGCTGCCGCGACGATTGGGTACAACTCGAATAAAGCCGAGGTATCAGAGAATTTGGGTAGTGATTTGACTTCGGTCGGCCAAGGACCCCAAAGCCATTGATCACCCCAGATGGCGGCAAAGCCTGTGTTAGCTGCGGCATCTGTCCACAGTGTAGGTGAAGTGTCGGAGAGGGGTGGTATAAACATGGTTCGCCCATTCCAAGAGGTGAGAAAAAAACCCACATGCGTAAATCTGAGGTTGCGTGTACATCTAATGTGATACGTGAAGTGTCTGAGGAGAAAAGTGGAAACAAGGATAGCAGGTGGGATATGAAAGATCTACCTGGGGTATGAGCTTCATGGCAAAATTGAGTGATCCAAGCAGTGATTGAAGTTCTTTGCGATTGCAATGACCTTGTAGCAGGTAATGTTCAATACTTGCCAGGGTACGCTTAATCTTGTCCTGAGGTAGACTAGCCTGCATGTGTATCGTGTCTAGTTGGATCCCCAAAAATTGCATGTTGGTATCTGGACCCAAAGTTTTGTGAGGAGAGACAGGAATATTGAGAGATTCAAACAAAGCCAACAAGTGATTCAAACTACTGGGTGGAAGTGTGTTATTCTCAATCATGAGGAAATCGTCCAGATAGTGGATAACCGAAGGGCACTTGCACACATTTAGTAACAACCAACATAAAGCCTCTGCAAACATGTCAAAAATTCGTGGGCTGCTTTTGGAGCCAAAAGTTAGTCGGGTGAAAAAATAATACCTCCCCTGCCACTTAATGCTGTGTAGATGCCATAGGGAAGGATGCATGGGTAGTAATTTAAAGGTGTTTACCACGTCGGTTTTACTCAGCCATGCTCCTGTGCCAGCTTGAAGAATGGCCCCTATGGCATGGTCGATAGTGGCGTAGTGTAGTGAAAATTCTTCGGAAGGTATTTAAGAGAGAGTTAAGGCTGGGGACAGTGGCAGAGTGTGGTGCAGATAAATCAATTATCAGTCTGGGCTTGAGTGAGGTCTTCACTGTGACCAGCCCTATAGGAGTGGTTCTCCAAGATGTGAAGGGTGGGGAAAAGAACGGCCCCAACAGAAACCCTTGTTTCACCTCGGTCGAGATAAGAGTGTTTACCAATAGTGATGTCCCGAACTGTTCCCCAGCGAATAGTTCCCGGCGAACATCGCTGGTTTTTGATTGTCTTAGAGAGAGAATGTAATGGTCGGTATGTTTTTGTAAATCATTAGTTCTAAGGTAGTCATGTGTTGTGATGGTCGTGGTTGTAAATTCACTGGGCCGTAGGAACCCGTAAAAAGCGAGATATAGGGCTGTTTTGATTGTGTTATTGGTCATGGGTTCAAAAGGAGATGAATCTAATAGGTTGGATAGAGAGTGGAATATGTTGTTGTCTATGGGTAGTCTTTGTGAGGGAACATGTGTATCTAATTTTTTAATGCATGTGCGGTCCCCCCCCCTATTCGTCATCATTGAGTAAACTTTGACCCTGTACCTCACAGTCAGCAGACACATTCCAGCCAATCAGCAGCAGACCCTCCCTCCAAGACCCTCCCACCTCTTAGACAGCATCCATTTTACATTCATTGTGAAGCTGCATTCTTAATGAGAGGAGGGACAGTGTAGCTGCTGCTGATTTGATAGGGAAATTGATAGCTAGGCTAGTGTATTCAGTGTCCACTACAGTCCTGAAGGACTCATCTGATCTCTGCTGTAAGGACAGCACCCTAAAAAGCCCTTCTGAGGGCTAGAACATGAGTCTGCTTTTTTTTTTCTGTGTAATGTAATTGCAGTTGCCTGCCTTCCTGCCTGCCAGCCTGTGTGTCAGGCTCACAGCAAATACTGTGCCCACTTGCCCAATGCTACCACTCACTCACTGGTGTCACAATAGCTTGCATTTAAAAAAAACAAAAACTTTTTTGACTGTAATATAATAGCAGTCAGTTTCCTTCACTAGTGTGCGTTTCAGGGCCTGCCCAGTGCCACCACTCACTCACTGGTGTCACAATAGCTTGCATTTAAAAAAAACAAAAAAAAACCTTTTTGACTGTAATATAATAGCAGTCAGTTTCCTTCATTAGTGTGCGTTTCAGGGCCTGCCCGGTGCCACCACTCACTCAGTGGTGTCCCAATAGCTTGCATTTAAAAAAACAAAACTTTTTGGACTGTAATATAATAGCAGTCAGTTTCCTTCACTAGTGTGCTTTTCAGGGCAGTGCCCAGTGCCACCACTCACTCACTGGTGTCCCAATAGCTTGCATTTAAAAAAAACAAACTTTTTTGACTGTAATATAATAGCAGTCAATTTCCTTCACTAGTGTGAGTTTCAGGGCCTGCCCAGTGCCACCACTCACTCACTGGTGCCACAATAGCTTGCATTTAAAAATTTTTTTTGACTGTAATAGATTGAATAGCAGTTAGTTGTCTGCCAGCGTGTGTGTCAGGCTCACAGCGTATACTGTGCCCACTTGCCCAGTGCCACCACTTATATCCGGTGGCACATTAGATTGCACGCGCAGTGCCCTAAATTTGAAGTAGGAGGACCGACCAAGCATCTTTTTCCATCTCCCGGTTCCTAAAATCGATGCCATATACACGTCCCCTGATAGGGGACGTAACAGGGATTAAACTGATAAGAATAGTACTACTTAACACACCTTATAATAACGCAGAGAGGCAACGCAGAGAGAAGAGTCAGAGGAGGAAGGTGGCTTTGAGGAGGTGGAAGACCAAACACAGCAGGCGTCCCAGGGGGCTTGTTGTCATCTTTTGGGGACCCTTGGTGTTGTACGTAGCTGGGTGGAGGAAGAGACCTTCAATGACATCAGTGAGGACAAGGAACGGGACATGGCTAGCTTGGTATCCAACTTTGTGCAAATGGGGAGTTTGCGGTTGTGCAAATGGACTGTTTGCGGTTGTTTGCGGTGCGTTAAACGGGGAGTTTGGTCTGTCACTTACACTTCCTGATCGATACAACATCATACCTGATGTTTTAAAGCACGTTATTCCAAACAATTTAGGAATGTTAGGTGATTTATGCCCTTTATGGATTAAAACCAGACTCTGCATCAACTATGTAATTTTCCATGGGAGTTTTGCCATGGATCCCCCTCCGGCATGCCACAGTCCACGTGTTAGTCCCCTTGAAACAACTTTTCCATCACTATTGTGGCCAGAAAGAGTCCCTGTGGGCTTTAAAATCCGCCTGCCTATTGAAGTCTATGGCGGTTCGCCCGGTTCGCGAACATTTGCAGAAGTTCGCGTTCGCCATTCGCAAACCGAAAATGTTATGTTCGCGACATCACTATTTACCAACTGTGGATCGTCTAACGTAGATTGTAGGTTGTTGCATTCCAGTGTACCGGAGGGTAAATGGACCAAACCGGTGTGAAACCCTTCAGTCATACCCGAAATAATATAGTCAGTGAAATGACGTGAAGGATGTAGTTGTAAAAGTGAGGTCAATAATGTGATGTTCACACACGTGTGATATGGTTTGGGGAACGCTTTATTCGGGCACATAGTTTTGGCATGGGCCCTGAAACAGTGGGAACATACATGCATCAGCCTACAAGAGCTAAAACCATAATTCCCCTGGGATTTACCCAGGAATGAATCTGTGGGGAAAGGTCAGGAAATCAGGACACATCATCCAGGTTTAAACATTCCTATTTACTTTAGTAGAATTTATAAAAGTGACTGTAATAAAGTTTATAACCAGTAGGGGCAAAATCCCCATGGAGTACCAGCTAAATTCGTGCTTATTCATGAGTTAGTGTAATTGCCGAAAGAACTAGGTAGAGTGTAGAAACATACGAATAGATACATCATATGTGACATTCGAAAACCGAACAGATTGATGTTATATGTATATAACCGTTAGTTTAGAACAAGTGAAACATGCGATTAGATAAGGGAATTTAGGTGAATGGCATAATGCGTAAAAGGAAACAAACCGAATGCCGGCTTGAAACGAACGGGGCTCCGCCGTATAAAGCAAGGAAATTTGTAGCGGTTGCTTTACGGCGGGCCTGACTTACGGTTTTGTGATGGAAAAGTAAAGAGCGGGCTGTGCGGACGCCGGCAACGGGAAGGAGAGCCATGGAAGCACCGGACCAGGAGACCACGAGGGAACAGGTAAGAAAAATCCAAGATGGCGATCTGAACGAAGAAGTAAAACGTTTCAGACTCGCCAGACCAGCAACAGTAAGGTGGGAGTGGATTGGCAGCCCTTTTAAAGGTGAACCAAGCCCCTCCCACAACTACAGGCCAAGCCTTCAAATATATACAGCTGCGTACATACCGCAATCGCAGGGGTTGCAGCTGCGACTGGGCCCGTCACTCCAGGGGGCCCGGCCGCCCTGCAGACCCCCGCGACTGGGTACCAGCTGCCGCATTTTGCGGCCCGTGCGGCAAACCGCCGGGGCCGCATGTTAAGGGGTCCATCATGTGGCCCATGCTGTCAGGGCCACCCGATGGATATGGATTGTGAGGGGGCCTGGTCTGCACTGGGCGCTTTAACAGCAGGACCGGGTCCCCTGTGATTACATCATCGCTGCTGGGAGGAAGTGACTCCCCGGTCACTCCTCCCAGCATACAGAGAGCCCGCGCGGCAGGAAGGAGGAGGGAGTCAGAGTGGGAACTCTGACTCCCATCTGTTTTGTGTGTGTCTGTCTCTGTATGTGTGTGTGTCTGTGTCTCTGTATGTGTGTCTCTCCATGTGTATGTCTGTGTGTATGTATGTGTGTGTCTGTATGTGTCTGTTGGGGGTGTGTCTGTCTGTGTGTATGTGTTTGTGTCTGTGTATGTGTCAGGGGGCCCACGGATCGGGGGAGGGAAGGGGAGAGAGGCGATGGGGGAGGGGGGCCCACGGAGCAGTTTGCCCCATGCATTGTGTGTACGCCACTGTATATATATATATATATATATATATATACACACACATATATAAATTTAATAAATAACAGGTAATAAATATATTCAACCACGACAGGTGCATTCTGTGCTGAGGTATATTGCCATAGATCTCTTAAAAGATTTTATGAAGATTTGACTGTGTCCCTGAGATTATTTCATAATTACGATGCTTTGTAGGAAAAGGAGAATCGAGACACAGTATTTTTGTATTGCGGTATGCTAAATATTGTGCTAGTACTGGATCGGAGGTTATAAGAGGTGGGAATAGCCTAGGGCTGGTTTTACAAGGAATTGCCATTTACTTGTGCAAATGCTTCTTATTCATATTTATTTCATGAGTATGAGTCAGCTAGCTGGTCAATATGCACGTTTGAGCTTCTTTAGCATCTTTAATCATAAACTATGAGAAACATGTACCTTACGTTCCAAAAACCTCTGCAAACTTATACACTAGAACGTAGAGGGAAGGTCAATGTCATTGTGTCTACTTAATAGAATTTCAATAGCCCATATTTGACATTTAAGTTCCTCAATTCTACAATTTTAATCAAGTTTAATTGGTTTCTGGATTGATCTGAACTCTTCAAACGAAAGATACAGTTGAAGTACAACATTATTATTAATAATACAATAAGTGTTACTGTTCTCTTTATAGTTTTGACCTTTCCATTAATCTGTTCAATATAGAATTATCTACTTAACCAAAGTGTATTAGAAGAAGTAGACTTACGCTTGGGTTTTTTGAATAAAGAAAATGTATTAGCAATGAGAGTTATATGTTGTTAATATTAATAGATGTACTGCTCACATCTCAAAGCACTGTCAGACATAATTAATACATTCATTTAATTTTAATCACTTAATTATGAGGTATAATTTTTTTTTACTCTAGTACTGAAAGATTAAAAGCTGAGATGACCTTGTAGAAATTTTGACCTGACCAAGTTTTACTATACCATTTATTTTGTGGGTTTGTGACAATGATACACTGTGCCATGTTTATAGAATGGTTGGAACAAACACAGTATCTTATTGAGATTATAAAAGATTGAAATGGTAGCATCAATTTTAAACATGTTTTGCTGAGTAGAACAAGGATACACACTAGAATATGTATCATTGCAAATTTGTTGGAACTTGGGGTACCGTGAGCTAGAAAACATGGCCTTTTTGGTGTGTTGACCATACTCTTATAATTTGTATTGGTAGTTGTGAGTACTGTTATCTTCATCACAGATTTTAATCTAGGTAAAATTAGAAGACCCTATCATGATGGGATCTCCATCCAACAAGATTAGATCCCTCTCATCCCCAGGTTTTTTTTCTGTTTTATTTTATTTTTTATGAGGCTGAATGCATTATTCATTGAACATCGACTGAAATGTATGGAGTTTAAATGTCATTCTTAGAGACAGGCTTTATTTTCTAGAGATACTCACCACATTTCCCTATATTATATCAGTAGCAAACTCAGAAGTTTGCTTAGAAGTGAAGAATAAATTGCTATGGTGCCAATCTTGTATGGTGCAAAAACTATCTTATGTAAAACAGCTTACTTAGAGAGTCTCCTTCTGATCTTACCTTATGTTTGTATCCTTATAATGTAAAGTGAAATTTAAAGCTTTATAACCCCAAAGTTGTTCCTTGCATAGGTTTTACTGCAAGCAGTAGCCTTTCCCTGTCTATATGCAAGAGGCTTGCTAGGAGGGTCTGACAAGCACTAGAGCCCCAAATGGAGTGCTGGTAAGCCACAGGTCTAATTTTGGCTGTATTTCATTGTAAGCCCTGAATCCTCTGTAATATTGAGAGTGAAATAATACCTTCAATTATATCGTTTGTGACAATATCAGTTTAATACATAATATTTTAAGTTAATCATACAGCACAGTGTGATATTGCTATGGATTCCGGGTTAGCTAACACATCATGGGGTTAATACAGCTCTGAATTCAAAGATTTAGTGTCACAATGTGATTTATAGAACATGATAGGTTGGACTTAAAGCATTGTATATGGCTAGTTTTACATGGAATGTCTGGCAATAAATGTGGCCATAACATTTATCCTTGGGCTGAAGCAACCTAGCAATGCCCCTTCTCCATGTATTTTGTTGCTCATAGCTACAGCAATTGGGAGTAAGCTTTATTTTTATCTGCTTTATGAACATGTTTGGCATTCTCAAAGGTTTAAAAACATGCTTTATTCTGTAAGGTATCAGGCTGCTTATGGGAAGGCTAGGATTAACTGAGAATCCCCACTCTCTTCTGGTTCCCGTAGAGGCTGCAGATGTACACCAATCCATAGAAATTGAAAGAGAATAATGTATTTCTTTGTGCATATTTCTCTGCATTTGCAATCCATTGCCTCCATAATACATTAAAAGGGCGAGAAGCTCCTTTCTCGACTGTCTCTTTAGCAGTCAAATTAAGATGGTTTGCGATGTTGAGACATGCTGCCAAATTAATAGCTTGAAGTCCAAGTACTATCATCTGGGCTGATGATAAGGAAGATCACAAATGGTAATATATACAATCAAATCTAACAGCTGTCAATTCAGGAGTAAACATGTAGATGTTTGGCACCACTTGGGGTTTGGTGATATTACGATCATACCATATGTTCATGTTCTTTCCAAGATGGTATCAGTCAAGCATGACACATGGTTATTTGCTAGCCTGCCATTTCATGCTTCACTAGGCACAATCATGGCACAACTGTTTAATTTTGCAGTGATGGCATAGTTATCATTACAGATCTCACATTTGAGTAAGTTACAGCCGACAGATTTATTGTACAAAAACTCACATCACCATCCTAGCAGGTTTAGCTTTTATCACCTTGATAATCTGACTCCCGATTATTATTATTACTGGCATCAGGGCCAGATTAAGAGCCCAGTGGGCCTGGTGCTGACAATTATGATGGGCCTAATTACAGAATCATATCGACCAAAAACAGTAAAACACTCCCAAGCATCATGTATCTGTTGGAGATGGTGCTGGAGAGAAAGAAAACAGCAGCTATAAGAAAACACATACCCTAGGCTAATCTATCTCTAATTTATGTTTTCATCTTTCAAGTAAATCCATAAGCCCTAACAGCAGTGTCCAGTCAAGCAGGAAGTCAATGGGCATGGTAAAAGGGTGTGCCACTGACACAAATCGCGTAATCTGCCAAAAGGGGCGAACATGCCCAAAAAGAGGACATGTCTGCTCAAAGAATTAGAAGGCCAGCCTGGCATGAATGCATGTCAGGCTGCCTGCCAATCATGCAGCTGGCCAACTAAGGGCATACTATGCAGACAGCACCCTGAGCTTGGCATAAATGCATCTAATGATGCGCTCACTCAACGCTTTCTAAGGACTGTCCCCTAGCACTCGCTGGTCCACTTGTCTCCTTACCTTCTTACTAGCAGGCAGAAGCTCCTGGTATATGGTCTGGGACAGAGAAAAGCTGTATGTAGTGAGTGTAGAAGAAAGGGAACATGCCACAGTGTTAGAGAGACCAAAGTCAGAATTACCTTAAAGGATCACTATAGGGTCAGGAACACAAACATGAATTCATTACCCTATAGTGTTAACACCACCATCAAGCCCCCCTGGGCCCCTCATGCCTCCATACATATAGCAAAATCCTACTATATTCAAGCCTGAAGCTGTAACTCTGCATGCTGTTAGACTCATAAAAACAAGCAGTCTGCTGACATCATTAGAAGTGGTGGCCTGATCCAGTCACAGTGCTTCCCCATAGGATTGGCTGAGACTGACAAAGCAGCAGATCAGGGTCAGAGCCAGCATGATTCAAACACAGCCCTGGCCAATCTGCATCTCCTCATATAGATGAATTTAATTAATGAATCTCTATGAGGAAAGTTCAGTGTCTGCATGCAGAGGGAGGAGACACTGAATGTTTGGATGCATTTTAGGCAGCCATGACCCAGGAAGGATCTCTAACAGTCATCTAAGGAGTGGCCAGTGAAGTTATCACTAGGATGTAATGTAAACACAGCATTTTCTCTGAAAAGACCCTGCTTACAGCAAAAACCCTGACGGTAATGATTCTACTCACCAGAACAAATTCAATAAGCTGTAGTTGTTCTGGTGACTATAGTGTCCCTTTAACTATATTTATGGTCAGCCAGTCCACACAAGTTTTGTTCCTATACATCCCTCTTAAGTTTCCATACTTAAGTAAGAGTATGTGAAAAGTAGTTAGGGTTGCCACCTTTCTTGGAAAACCATACCGGCCTAACTAATTTGCATAATTAAATATGTGTGCGTGACATCACATGATGTAAATCACAAGGAGTGACATATGACAAAATGCTGTAAAATCACCAAAAAACTACTTAGTTTAAATCTGCTGTATAGATGGATTCCTCCCAGTGCCCCCATGTCTCCCAGTGCCCTCATGACTCAGTGCCCCCATGTGTCGATTACTCCAGGTCTCAGTGTTCCTATGCATCAGTGTCTCAGTGCCCCATGTCTCCCAGTGTCCCCTAGTGTCGTGTCCCCAGGTCTCCCAGTGATCCTATGTATCAGTGTCTCAATGCCCCATTTCTCCCTGTGTCCCCATGTATCCCAGGGAAGACAAGGAGACCTGGGGACACGGAGACACCAGTGACACTGGGAGACTAGGGGACTCTGGCTGGGACACATGGGGACAATGGGAAAATAGGGGACACTTGAAGACATGGGGACACAGACACCAGGGACAAAGATACTAGAGACACTGTGTCCCCATGTGTCTGTGCCATAATGTCTCCCAATGTCCCTTAGTGTCTCAGTGTCTGCTATAATGTCTCCCAATGTCCCTTAGTGTCTCAGTGTATGTCTCCTTGCAGCCTTTCCCCCCATCCCTTACTTCCCTGAGCTGTAGGCTGTCTCTGCAGGGTGAGAGTTGCTGTCTGGACTCTCAGTAACTACACCCCTGCAGATCAGTGAGTATAGATAGGCAGGGAGGGATATGCTGGAACTTCCTATCCCTGCCTGTCTCCACATACAGCGGCCCCTACTGGCCAGTGCTGGTATTGCAGAGTAATCTCCATTTATACTGAGAAAAATACCAACATTTGTATTGCCAGTATCACTGCAATATTGGCACCAGCCAGGCAGCCTCAAATACTGGTTGTGCCAATAAAATAAAAGCCAGGTGGAATCCCTAAGAGTAGTATGTGAAAAAAAATATATAAAAAAAAGATTTTTTTAAATCAATGGGCCTATTCCATGGGCCTGGGCCTGGAGCTGTAGCTCCATCAGCCCCTATGTTAATCCGGCCCTGACTGGCATTTATATAAACAATTACAAAAAAACTTACAGGAACGATAGGTTGAAGAGGACCCTGCTCCAACAAGCTTACAGTCTACAGAAGATGGATTGTAAAACATAATAGGAGAGGAGATAGCAATCAAACAAGGTGGGAGTGAAGCAGAAATGGAGGTGAGAGTAGAGTGCTGCCCTGTAGAAGAGAGCAAGGCGATACTGGTAGATCGAGGCATGCTTTTTACCAGCAGGAGGTGGGAGCACAGAAAACACCTCTCCCGCTGGTCAATCATTGTAGCTGAATCCCAAATGAGTGAATAACTCACTCGGTACCCGGCCATTGTACTCAGGTGCCGGACGTTATGTGAAAATAGTGTGCAGCCTCAGAGGGGATGGGAGCTGCGAGGAACGGATGTGGCATTGCTTTAAGGTCAGAAGGCCACTGGGATACATGATGTCATATCTCGGCAGCGGAGTGCTGTGGGAGAGCGAAGGGCAGCAACACCTCGTGGGACTTGTGTGGAGCAATTATGAGAAATCGTAAGTATGTATATAAAAGCCAGTGTGTGTGTAAGAGCCATTGTGTGAGTGTGTGTATAAGAGTCAGTGTGTGTATAAGAGTCAGTGTTTTGTAAAAGCCAGTGCGTATGTGTGTGTGTGTGTGTGTGTGTGTGTATAAGAGCCAGTGTGTGTGTTTGTGTAAGAACCTGTCTGAGTATGTGTGTGTATTTGTGTGTATAAGAGCCAGTGTGTGTGTGTGTATAAGCGCCAGTGTTTGTGTGTGTATAAGAGCCAGTGTGAGTGTGTGTATAAGAGCCAGTGTGAGTGTGTATAAGAGCCAGTGTGTGTATGTAAAAGGCAGTGTGTGAGTGTGTATAAGAGCCAGTGTGTGTATGTAAAAGGCAGTGTGTGAGTGTGTATAAGAGCCAGTGTGTGTGTGTGTAAGAGACAGTTTGATTGTGTGTGTAAGAGCCAGTGTGTGTGTAAGAGCCAGTGTGTGTGTGTAAGAGCCAGCAAGTGTGTGTGTATAAGAGTCAGTGTGTTTGTAAAAGCCAGTGTGTGTGTGTATAAGAGTCAGTGTTTGTGTAAGAACCAGTTTGTGTGTGTGTGTGTGTGTGTGTGTGTGTGTGTGTGTATAAGAGCCAGTGTGTGTGTTAAGAGCCAGTGTGTGTGTGTGTGTATAAGAGCCAGTGTAAGAGCCAGTGTGTGTGTAAGAACCAGCAAGTGAGTGAGTGTGTTACATTCTTATGTATTAATTTTTGCACATACATACACACATACAAACACACACACACACACACACACACACACACTACAGAGAGGAGTGAGAAAATCAGAGGGGGAGAGAGCTACACGATGAGGGGGTAAGAGACCGAGGGTGGCAAAAGAGATAATATACATTAAAGGACATTCAGAAGGGGAATAAAAGACATAACGGGGTTAAAAGGCCACAAATGTAGGATAAATACTCAAAAACAAGAAAAGAATGACAGACTGGGGATAAAATATTCAAAAAGTAAAACAAAATGTGCACCTTCCTTCACTGTTTCCAGCCAGGCAACAGAATGATCCGCTCTGACACTGGATGCGGCGGTGAGGTCGGAGCCCATCGGCAGCAGGGCGCAGCAATTTACATTTGCTTACATTTTTTTTAAATGGATACTGCTGTAAGGGGCGGGGCAAGGGTTTGTAGAAGGGGTGACAGGAGGTTTGTAGAAGGGAGACAGGTGTTTTGTAGAAGGGAGACAGGTGTTTTGTAGAAGGGGGTGACAAGAGTTTTGTAGTAGAGGGGGGCAGGGGTTTTGTAGAAGTATGACAGGGGGGTTGTAGAATGGGGGGACAGGGATTTTATAGAAGGGAGATAGGAGTTTTGCAGAAGGGGTTGGTTGGTTTTGTTGATGTGGGGGGCAGGGGTTTTGTAGAAGGGGTGACAAGGGTGTTGCAGAAGGGGGAACAGGGGTTTTGTAGAAGGATGACAGGTGGTTTGGAGAAGGGGATGATAGGGGTTTTGCAGATGGGGTTAACATGGGTTTTGTAGAATGGGGTGACAGGGGTTTTGTAGAAGGGGGTGACAGGGGTTTGTAGTAGGGGTGACAGGGGTTTTGTAGTAGGGGTGACAGGGGTTTTGTAGAAGGGGTGACTGGTTTTGTAGAAGGATGACAGGTGGTTTGGAGAAGGGGATGACAGTGGTTTTACAGATGGGGTTGACATGGGTTTTGTAGAAGGGGTGAGAGAGGATTTGTAGTAGCCTTCCATCTGTTCGGTGCCCTGTTGTGGTATCTTCGTGATCCTAATAGCGTGTTCCTTATTCTCAGAATTCTTGGTTTCCTGATTTGGCTTGTCTAACTACTCTCCTTTTTGTACTGACCTTGCTTTGTTCCTTGACCTTGCTATTTCTATTAAGCCCAGCACTCTACAAATGGAGAAATAAAGGATAGCCGTGTATTACGGGACTTTAAAGTATAGTTTTAAACACCGCGTGTAGGTTTGTTATACTTACACACAGGTACACAGATACACACACTGACACGTGCAAGTTAAGATATACACATTTTTGCCACCCTCCAGTTTTACACAGATACACATACAGGTACACAGATGCACACATACTGACACATGCAGGTGAAAAGATACATATGTTAGCCACCATCCTGTTTCCTACATTTTGGATATTCAATTAATTATTAACTATTTGTATTGTAGATTTGCCAAACTATACACAAGCTTATTTTTAACATTTACGTGTGCTACATTGGCATCTCAAATACTTGGTTCCCCTAATTTAACAGTGCAGATGTTCCTTCGAATTTGATAGGAATTTTAGTATGAAGGAGAACAATGCATTCCAGCTAAGATATCCCTCCAGAGAGCAAAATGCTGGCTATTTGATCAGTATGAATGAACTGAGTAATGACTTGAAATGCTGGTTTGACACTATAATAAAGAGATGTCAAGTTATTTCTGTGTCAGTGAGCCAGGAATGGCGTTATCAGAGGCTACAACTCACCAGACCAGGATTTACTGAATCCTGTAGAAGTCAAAAGAATAAGCCTTCAGGCTTAACATTATCTGGATTGTATTTAATTTTTTATTTATGAACTTGCAGGGTTTGCTTAATAGAAAGAAACATCTAAACGTGGATTCTATTTTCAAATAGATCCTTGACATTAAGGGCAAAATACATCTAAAATTATACACTATGAAATAATAATGATAATATAATACTATTAGGGAGTGTGTATATATGTGTCTCCCTCTCTCGCTCTCTCTTGATATCCTAGTATTCACGTCAGGGCTCATGGATGGATTTATATTCTGCCTAGGCATAAATATTTCAAGCACTGTACGACCCGAAAACATAGATATAAAGTGTACCGACACACAAATATTTCAATTTTGTGGCATAGATATTGAATTGCTGTAGACATAAAATGTACAATTCCTTTATCCCAATGATATCTTAAATTATTTGGTGTTCCTAATTTAATATCATAGGCTTTGCATGTAGTAGCAGTGTTAATAAGGACGAGAACTATGAATAATAAAAAAAAAAACATACACTTATAAATACTACAAAATAATAATAATACCATGAATCGCTGGGTGGCTAAAGAAATGGCCCAAACAACCAAACTCTAAGCCTACATATCTAACATATAAAAAATATAATACATCATCTATCTCCCAAAAACACCATTTTTATATGATGGCGGCAGTTGGGAGGGGAAAATGCTCCTTTTATAACTATATGCATATTTTAATGTTAGACTGGATTTATAGATTTGTATTTACATAGTTACATAGCTGAAAAGAGACTTGCGTCCATCAAGTTCAGCCTTCCTCACATTTGTTTTTTGCTGTTGATCCAAAAGAAGGCAAAAAACCCAGTTTGAAGCACAATTTTGCAACAAGCAAGGAAAAAAATTCCTTCTTGACCCCAGAATGGCAGTCAGATTTATCCTTGGATCAAGCAGTTATTACCCTACATTGAAAAATGACATCCTTGAATATTCTGTTTTTGCAAGTATACATCTAGTAGCTGTTTGAACATCTGTATGGACTCTGATACAACCACTTCTTCAGACAGAGAATTCCACATCCTTATTGTTCTTACAGTAAAAAAACCTTTCCTTTGCCTTAGACAAAATCTTCTTTCTTCCAGTCTAAACGCATGACCTTGTGTCCTATGTAAAGTCCGGTTTGTTCCAGATTTCCACACAATGGTTTGCATTTTAGGAATACACTTTCCAGTTCAGTTCAACTTACATTTATTTATGTAAACACTACTTTTGTAAGTGCAGTTGGCAGTTGGTCAGCCGTAGATTGTATGAAATTGCCACAGTTGACTGTAATTTTTTAAGCACTTGAAAATGAGAAGCATGACCGGTAGCTGCAATAAGAATATAGTCACTAGAAGGTGGAAGCATGGCCACTGAATGCAGTTAAGTTATAGTTAGTAGAAGGTAAAAGCATGACCATTTGGTGCAGGTATAATATAGTGACTAGTAGACTTGTGCACTGCAAGAAAGTTTGGTTCAGAAAAGATTTATAAATATTATGTATATATTTGCAGTACACTGGTAGGATCATTTTCATGCCATTTGGTTCACAGATTAAGTGAGAAAAATTAGCCAATAGAGGAAAAACAGAGGTCCAGTAAAAATCTATATTTCTATATGAACATATTATATATTTATTAAATATATAAGATAGAGAGATTTTTTTAATGCTCTTCCTTTTTTCCCTCTTTTGGTTACTTCTCAGGGATTTCAACCGATTACCCAAATATGGACAAATTGCAGTTAGTAACAATGGGTTGTCACTGTACTCATATGATCTATATTTAACCTATATGTGTCTTGTAGTATTATGTATCTGTATGGATTTATCATGATGAATGAGCATGTGATGAGAACGCACAATCTATATTAACTTTTAAGTTTGGAATTTGGGGATGAGTGAAAGAGTGATAATTTCTGTGCAGGGTTGCCCTAATCTCTAAATGCCTAAAGCTGACTTGGTTATTTTTCCAATACCATGAAATGTCTTTGAGCTGTGCAGTTAATTTAATTTAATACACTTTAAATTATTTTAATTATTGAGTACAAGAGCCAGTGTGTGTGTGTGTAAGAGTACACAATAATCTTGTGCTCAATAATTAAAATAATGGGGATGAGTGAAAGAGAGATAATTTCTGTGCATCGGCCTGAGGCTATGCCGGTGGCTCATGGTCACAGCTGCAGCCGGGCCCCCTGGAGTGACTGGCCCGGTAGCAGTGATTACCGCTGTGACCGTGGTAGGTACCCTTATACTGATGCCAGAATGATGCAGGTTAAGGAGAGATGAACTGTGTCAATATGCTGACCCAGAATGACGCAGGTATGAGGAAGTGACTCTAAAAGCAGCAGGTAACCTTTCATTATCATAGAGAATCATGGCTTTGTTCTGATTCGATCAGAAAATGACATGACAGATTGGAATCTAAAAAGAGCCAAAAGTTATTTATGTTTAAAAATCCGTTAATGCAATTAATGCAACAGCATTAATACGACAATTAAAAAGACAATTAGTGCAACAGCAAATAAATGATCAAAAAGTATGCAATATAAGGGCTGACTTTTAGCAAATATTTTCATTTTAATGGGTGCCAAGCACTGTGTTAATAAACATCATAGTAAACAAAATATTTACTTAAAAGCAAGTTGTGGTAAACTGAAAGCCAAATTTGGAAAAATTTAGGACAAAAAGCCAAGATGATAATGTATGATTTTGGGTTTTTTTTTCGCTACTTGCCCTAAATTTAAGAAATGCAGTTTTGTACAGCAATGCAATTGCTTTTTAGTGAATATTTAAATTGTTATCAGTAAAATCTAGAATTGTGCTTTTCTGATAAAATAGTTTTAATGCTGACCGCTTTTGGACTAAATTACACAATTCTACATAATTCCCACTACAAATGAATCCAAATAACTGTATAACAAGTTCTCTCCTTAAAGTAATAAAAACTTTCCTTCCTGCATACTAAATAATCAAGTCAATATCCCAATCCACTCTCATCTCACACAGTTTTATAATGTAAAATAATTTACAAAGTGTTTTATTACTTGTCTAACGAATAGGCATTGCCTAACACATGACCAGCACTGTCAATGGGCAGGCATTTCATTTAATTTTAAGATTTTCATGTGTAAATAGGAGCTGACAAAATGTCACTTGCTAGAGTAAGAACATCTCAATTGCTCTCCTTCCTTGGTAAATGCCCTTTGCAACCAATTAGTCATTTAATTGCCTTTCCCTTTAATACACAGAATATAGTAATGATATGAATGTATTTTTTTGCTCATTGTTTTTAAAATTCATGAGAACACAAAATGTCAAATCGCTGCCAATATACACAGCTCACAAATGTTCCAGGATAAATAAACCAGTATCTGAAATGGATACATTGCAAAACGTCTCTCTTTTGGGAGTCATTATGATGTTTACAGAAGATAATGTGTATATTCTCTGCTCTGCCATATAATGGATTTTTTTTATTGTATTTTATTTTTTATCTCCTGGAATGGTTACCAGTTGCCATCTCATCATAGTCAAATTTTACTGTTATTACTAGATTATAAAAGATTTATATACACTGTCATATAATGTGTAGTAGTCATATATAATATGTCAAACAAAGTTGACCAAAAAGTTGCTTTACTGGAAACAAGGATCATAGCAGCTATAGTTCTGAAACACCTTATTCCCTGATGTAGGCAGTACTCACAAGTTTGTATTAATGTATATAGGTACAAGAATTGGACTTGCTGAACAAATACTGGGTGGATGCTGGGATTTATTCACTAAACTGTAAAATGTGAAGAACGGATGAAAATTTAGGGGCCAAAATAGTTAAGAAAATTTTGGAGATATTTCCTATTCAATAATTTTGCCTTAAATTTACAATTCTCTTGGCAATTCTCAACAAATCAGAGTTTAGTGCTGTTTATTAAACATATCTGATGTGTCTCTCTTTTATAACACCTCCCACTAAATTTTTCCCACAGAGACCCAATGAACTCTCCATAGAATGTTACCAAGCAAGGAACAACTTCAGCATTCTCTTTCCAGATGGAACAGGACAGTTTTTGTATCCAAAAATGTGCAATGCCTTATATGAGCTTATCTATATTATGTTTCTTTATAAATGATCAAGCCATTAGTGGAACGTGAACCATTCTATGGCACACGCATATTCGTTTAAGTACATCTAAGACACTACATCCTATATGGCTTTGTTAAATCCTTGTCGGCTAGAGTTTATCATGTACAAAAACAAAATGTAACAAAAATGTTATTATATCACTGAATAATTGGTTAATTGCTTGCTAGTCAACAATGTCTAAAATGCAGTATTAAAATTATGACATCAGAAATAAAAAGCTAAATATATAGTATACATTGTGGTAAATATAAGCAATAAGTGCTTACAAAATATAGAGCAAAAGCTGGTTGCTCAATCCACAATGCTTGGGTGGCATATCCCCCACCAGAAGGCAATATTTCTCAAATTAGGGGGGGGAATATATGCTATCTTTAATATATAGTAGAGACGTACTGGATACCACACTCACCAAGTAACCCAGGTGCTCTGAAACCAGGGCTGGCCAGGCCTCCCTTCCAAGATATGCAAAATAAATAACGGTTCAGGCACTCCGTAGGGTCAAAACATTGCTGTTTTTGCCCCTGTAAAGCTGTTATTTTTTTTTGTTATCCCAGAGTGCCTGAACCGTTATTTATTATGCATATCTTTAATATGTATACATGAGAACAAAAAGCCTTGTGAATTGAGAAAACCGCTTTTGTTCTATGTCTTGTAAATACTTATGGCATGCATTATATATTTGTTAGTACAAATATATAATGGAGAGGACACCTGCCACTCACATACCCCAGAGTGCAGATATTACAACTCTACGCTGATCATAAGGAACCATTCTGAGACTCTGTAAAATGTGAGTGTATATCCGTTTATATACTTTATCCAAAGATTATTCCCTGAATATACTATACTATATTGGACCTCTTTGTTTTCCTTTACATAAATTACATAAGGTCTGGAGTATCCGTTCTGGATCAAGGGGTACACTTCATATCCATTACAGTTAGTTTCTACCTTTGTGCCTATTTTGTCATTCCATACCACTTCACATAATGGTGTCTAGGGCGCAATTCCCATCTCCCCTCAAGAAGTCTTCTATCTACCAGAGAAGAGAAACCTACCTCTATCTTACCAGTATTCCCGAAGTGCTTGACTATCTGTTTTGCATCTTGAAAAAGAAACAGGCTTTTTTCATAGGTGGCAGTTGTGCTGCCATTGGCTATCTGGTACCAGACACCAATTTTGCACAGAAGTCATAATAGACAACCTGGAATTATTATTCCATACTGGCTAATTACTGTCAATGATGCTGGAGTTACACCTCCAGCAGCAGAGTGGTTAATAACTGCATGTGTAACGTTTCAAAGTGTCTGCACATACTAACTCCAGGCACTTTTACCACTTCAAATCCCTGAAGTGCTCATGGTGCTTGGAGTATGCCTTTAAAGTTTATATTTTTAGCCTTGACAACTTTACAAGTCACCAAATAACTTTCAAAGCTCTTAAAAACATTTCCTAAATTGGTTCATTCTACAGCTGAAGTACAGTTGTAAATGCAAATATTCCGAGAGAGACAATTTTTTATCTTAAAATATATAGGGATTTTATTTGTATAAAATCTTAAAATAATATGTGCAATTTTTTGTTGAAAGTTTAATTGGCTCTTTAAGAGAATGTGTAATCTTTTTTAAATGTCAGAGCAGTTAGGTACAGATTCTTGACAGAGTTAAAAAAAGATGCCTTTTTCTTAATGTTATAAACTGCAGCTTTAAATCTAAGATCTCCTTGGTTACAAAAAGTATTTTTCTTCCTTGACTGCCAAGCAGCTATCCATCAGGAAATATAGGTATCTTGATCATCTGCTCTGACCCGGTTCAATACACGTTTATCATTTTGGAGGATGTTGAGCAAAGACCACATATTCAAGCTGTTTTCATGAGTAATGGCCATGCAGTCTGTTACCATCTGAACGGGACACTTTGGTAAGTTGAATGGTATATTAAAAATCAATTTAAACCAAGGCTGTGGAAAAAAAGATGATAGTCTTATATCAAGAAGCACTGACTGGCGTATCTCTATCTTATCATTCTTCACAATGCCCTTTAGATTACCGCAATGTATCAGCAATCACAGTGCCTTATAGTGGAGAATCTGAAATATTGTGTGCTGATGACTTCTCTTATGCTGAGTGAACAACAAGGTTTTTGAGAGGTCACATCAAAATCAGAGTGAACAGCAGACATTATGAGACCTTCCCTTGTTTAATAACATCATATTGGTGGAGCAGTATTTTTTATTCTAAAGTTTTAAGACAGAAAGCTGTGTATAAGCTGTGGTTTTTTTTGTATGTTCAG
Source organism: Pelobates cultripes (assembly GCA_933207985.1). Lineage (NCBI taxonomy): Eukaryota > Metazoa > Chordata > Amphibia > Anura > Pelobatidae > Pelobates > Pelobates cultripes. Next base: position 323,645,117 of record OW240912.1, on the reverse strand, counting down.
AGTGGAGTTTGTTCTAAACCATGTTTTAGCAAGTTTTCACACATTCAAAGGCAAATAAAGCACATCCTGCTGCCAGGCTCCAAAAGTAAAATTGAGCACCCCTGCACACCAAAATCTACAAAGCTTTTCTTTGTCCCCAATTTTATATTTCACTTACTCTTCTGCCCCCAAGTTTGTTGTCCCTCTTCTACTACCTCCCCATTTCATTCTATGCTCCCCTGCTTCCATGTAACTAATATAATCCATTCCACTGCCCTGCAATTGACATTTACTGTTACGGATGCCCTGTACTCCGACTGAGTATATCCGCTGTAGTTCTCTCAAATCTCAAGTAAAGCAATGATTAAAGCTCTGAGCTACCCAGCCTAGACTAGATGAAGGGTACAAGAAGACTGGTTTTATTATGGCCAGATGGCCCACTTATATACACAGCAATGATACAGTAAAACACGACCAAAACACACCCACAACATGCCCATGAATTTCTGAGTCAGAATGACTAAGCATAAAACATAAAAATGCCATACATAAAACATTATAAAAATATATAAACCCCCCCCCAAAAAATTACATCCTTAAATAGCTCTGATCTTAGCGCCCAAGTTCTCCAAATAGTGTTTAGATCCATGCAGTGAAGGGGAAACGCCACCGTGTCCAAGTTCTGACCAGCCGCACACGTGATCCTATGCCCAAAACAGTTCCAGGGTGTTTGGTGCTTTGGCTGGTCAACTTTTGGGAGCTCCTGTGGCCACAATACGGGGCCACAATACGTCTGGGTCTCGGGTAGCGTTTGTTCCCCATAGTCTCAGACACCTTCCCTCCAAAAAACACTCTCCTAGCAGATTTCAAAGTCGTTCAAAACCCCGGACCAAGTTGTCCAGGATCCGCACAGTCACCTCATGCCGAAAACAGTTCTATAACATTCGCGGCTAAGTCCTGCTGAGGTGACAAGGAACCCACCAAGTCCTCATGCCAAATTTAGTTCCATAACTATAGCGGCTAAGTACCGTGGTTTTCTTCATGCAAACGGCCGCCAGGGAGCAAGTGTTCGGTTTCATTCGAATGAAGGGAAAGTGCCGAACCAGGGGCACCCAGGGAAAGCTGGTAATGATGGCTGGGGAGATTGAACTCTCGAACAGGGTCTTTGTATGTGGCCCATTGTCCTTGGGCAGGAGACTAGCTAGCAGGCTCCTCCAGTAGTTTGTGACAAATGTCCAGGGTAAGGAGCGTTTGTCACAAATGCAATGTAATCCCTCCTGTTCTCTCAGTTCATTACCCTGTTGACATATTCCCCCAGTGCATCAGCTGAATGCAGTTTACTCTGATTTAACAACTTTAACCAATATTCCAAGTTATTTGCCTCCAACTATATTCATGCCATTGCATTGTTCTCAGACAATATTGCCCCAAATAATTGCCCTCTTGCCATATCCTTCAGTATCATCTCCAACAATTTGCATAACAGTGTCATTTGTCCCCTTGGTATTTTCCCTGATTCTGCACCCCCTCTCTCCTCCTTCCCATGAAATTTCATACAATTCCAAATTCCATGCTAATTCCTTAAATTTACACTCCACACTATTTCCACAAATTCCAAAAGTAAAGCTTCATCCCTCCATAATGCTATTTTTCCCCAATAACCACCACTCAACCATTCTTCTTGATTCCCATTTCAACACTCATATCATGACTCATGTTCAAGTTCTTGAAAACTACTTCAGACTCTTGAAAACTACTTCAGAGGTTGCTGAATAGTTTGAGCAATGCATGTTATTGTTTGTTAATCATGCTCTGCGTGTGCCGTAATGGCGAAAATTTGCTACTGTATTCCAAGATAAGAGGACACCAGGGCAGTAAATGTTAGCATATAATAGGGCAAATATGTTAAATTAGGCAATTAGGGCCATAAATGGATTAAAAAAAAAAAAGTAAAGGGTTTTTGTTTTCAAGAGTCTGTTTGATTCCCATTATCAGATCGGAAAATGCGTGTTTATTTCAGATGTTTTGCACTGAAATGTCTTTAGTATATGTTTCATATATTATATATTATATATATATATAAAGAGAGAGAGACACTAGAGATAACAGTATATCTCCTATGAATTACCTATCTCTTGCTTTTCATCCACAATAATATTGGTTATGAATGCATTAATGCAATCAAGTGAGAGCCAGATCTGTATTCTTTTTTTGTCAAAGTTTATAATTTACTTAGTAGCCTTAGGGCTTTTTTCCTAGACTAGTTTCCAACATAGAAAATGTTATTACAAAACAAATATTAACTGCTGAATCGTAATACGTATGAAGGACTTATCTCTGGTTTTATGTCTAAAATTCTTTCTAACCTGGCTGTAGAAAGCAGAGCTGCTCCTCTATAAATGTACATCAGAGGCTCTCAAGTCCTCTGCTGATGTTCTGGGTAGGTAGGCCAGGGTAAACAATCAAAAACAGGAAGGTGTACAATACACCAACCAGAGAAGTGGATCGTGTAAGGTGTACTATAGATCCACCTACCCTTTGTTGGGACGTCGGGATTAAGCTTTAATGGAGAAGAAAAAGGTTACTAATAGTGTAATAATGTCAGGTGTCCAATGGTCCAACTCATATGGGAATGAGCCTTCCAGGACCGGCTCAGATCATATAGGCACAAGTGTACTAGGTGACACAATCCCCTTTTCTATCCGCTCAAATATAGTATATGATACGAAAAAGAAGTGGGGAAACCAGTAGACTTCTGGTGTAGTATGTAAGGTATGATAAAACAGATATACAATACAAAGATCTTGCTCACCTTTTCCAGAGGCCTTATTGCCTGGCTTAAGGTGATAGCCAGGGCCGGATTAACATAGGGGCTGATGGAGCTGCAGCTCCAGGCCCAGGCCCATTGATTTAAAAAAAAAATTATTTTTTTTACACACTACTCTTAGGGATTCCACCTGGCTTTTATTTTATTGGCACAGTCAGTATTTGAGGCTGCCTGGCTGGTGCCAATTGCAGTGATACTGGCAATACAAATGCTGGTATTTTTCTCAGTATAAACAAGAGATTACTATGCAATACCCGCACTGGCCAGTAGGGGTCGCTGTGTGTGGAGACAGGCAGGGATAGGAAGTTCCAGCATATCCCTTCCTGCCTATCTATACTCACTGATCTGTAGGGGTGCAGCTACAGAGAGTCCAGACAGCAACTCCCACCCTGCAGAGACAGCCTACAGCTCAGGGAAGTGAGGGATGGGGGAAAGGCTGCAAGGAGACATACACTGAGACACTAAAGGGCACTGGGAGACATTATGGCAGACACTGAGACACTAAGGGACATTGGGAGACATTATGGCAGACAATGAGACACTAAGGGACACTGGGAGACATTATGACACTGAGACACTAAGGGACACTGGGAGACATTATGGCAGACACTGAGGGACACTGGGAGACATTATGGCAGACACTGAGACACTAAGGGACATTGGGAGACATTATGGCAGACACTGAGACACTAAGGGGCACTGGGAGATATTATGGCAGACACTGAGACACTAAGGGGCATTGGGAGATATTATGACACAGACACATGGGGACACAGTGTCCCCATGTCTCCCAGCCAGTGTCCCTGGTGTCTCAGTGCCCCCTTGTCTCCCAGTGACCCCTAGTCTCCCAGTCTGCCAGTGTCTCACTGTCCCCATGTCTCCTAGTGCCTCCATGTCTCTCATTGCCTAAAGTGTCACAATGTCCCCATGTCTCCAAGCTAGTGTCCCTAGTGTCTGTGGCCCTGGTGTCTCAGTGTCCCCATGTCTCAATGTCCCCCAGCCAGTGTCTCTAGTGTCTGTGTCCCTGGTGTCTGTGTCCCCATGTCTTCAAGTGTCCCCTATTTTCCCATTGTCCCCATGTGTCCCAGCCAGAGTCCCCTAGTCTCCCAGTGTCACTTGTGTCTCCGTGTCCCTAGGTCTCCCCATGTCCCCAAGTCTCCCAGTCTTCCTAGTGACATGGGGACCCTGGGATACATGGGGACACAGGGAGACATGGGGCATTGAGACACTGTGATACATAGGATAACTGAGAGACCTGGGGACACGACACTAGGGGACACTGGGAGACATGGGGCACTGAGACACTGATACATAGGGACACATGGGGGCACTGAGTCATGGGGGTACTGGGAGACATAGGGGCACTGGGAGGAATCCATATATATAGCAGAATCAAACTAATAGTTTTTTGGTGATTTTACAGCATTTTCTCTTATGTCACTCCTTTTTTTTCCAAGAAAGGTGGCAACCCTCACTACCTTTCACATACTCTTACTTAAGTATGGAAACTTAAGTGGGATGTATGGGAACAAAACTTGTGTGGACTGGCTGACAATGAATATAGTTAAAGGGACACTATAGTCACCAGAACAACTACAACTTATTGAATTTGTTCTGGTGAGTAGAATCATTACCGTCAGGCTTTTTGCTGTAAACACTGTCTTTTCAGAGAAAATGCAGTCTGTACATTACATCCTAGTGATAACTTCACTGGCCACTCCTTAGATGACTGTTAGAGATCCTTCCTGGGTCATGGCTGCCTAAAATGCATCCAAACATTCAGTGTCTCCTCCCTCTGCATGCAGACACTGAACTTTCCTCATAGAGATTCATTAATTAAATTCATCTATATAAGGAGATGCTGATTGGCCAGGGCTGTGTTTGAATCATGCTGGCTCTGACCCTGATCTGCCTCTTTGTCAGTCTCAGCCAATCCTATGGGGAAGCACTGATTGGATCAGGCCACCACTTCTAATGATGTTAGCAGACTGCTTGTTTTTATGAGTCTAACAGCATGCAGCGTTACAGCTTCGGGCTTGAATATAGTAAGATTTTGCTATATTTATGGAGACATGAGGGGCCCAGGGGGGCTAGATGGTGGTGTTAACACTATAGGGTCATGAATTCATGTTTGTGTTCCTGACCCTATAGTGATCCTTTAAGGTAATGCCGACTTTGGTCTCTCTAACACTGTGGCATGTTCCCTTTCTTCTACACTTCTGCCTGCTAGTAAGAAGGTAAGGAGACAAGTGGACCAGCGAGTTTTAGGGGACAGTCCTTAGAAAGCATTGAGTGAGCGCATCATTAGATGCATTTATGCCAAGCTCAGGGTGCTCTCTGCATAGTATGCCCTTAGTTGGCCAGCTGCACGATTGGCAGGCAGCCTGACATGCATTCATGCCAGGCTGGCCTTCTAATTCTTTGAGCAGACATGTCCTCTTTTTGGGCATGTTCGCCCCTTTTGGCAGGTGATTACGTGATTTGTGTCAGTGGCACACCCTTTTACCATGCCCATTGACTTCCTGCCTGACTGGACACTGCTGTTAGGGGTTATGGATTTACTTGAAAGATGAAAACATAAATTAGAGAGAGATTAGCCTTTTCTTATGGCTGCTGTTTTCTTTCTCTCCAGCACCATCTCCATCAGATACATGATGCTTGGGAGTGTTTTACTGTTTTTGGTCGATATGATTCTGTAATTAGGCCCGTCATAATTGTCAGCACCAGGCCCACGTGGCTCTTAATCTGGCCCTGGTGATAGCGCTCTGTGCCTCTGAGGGGGCAAACACTTCTTTTCAAGCAAGCAGGAAGGAGTGATTTATAGGACTATATTATTTAATAAACATAACAATTAAAAACAAAGTAACAAAAATAAAAAGCTATCTGCCAAGAATACAAACAAGTTGTCCTTGTTCCTCCTCCGATACACTTTTCACCTTCTCCTAGGGCTTTCTCAATCAGTGTATCCTGCGGGCATGCTGATTTTCTTTAAAAAGGGTGGCTGGTATGTGATGCTAAGGACCCCATTTACTAATTGTATGGGTCACATAGGCCATTTGGAGGTGTTATGGCCCATTCAAATCAGCTGATTATATCAAATTATGATATATCAATATAATTCTATATTGATGGCACTAAACAGTTCTGTCAAATCAACCTAAGGGCTAGTATTAAGAGATGTGCAAGTAATTAATTTTCTCATTTCCAATCTTCTGAAATTTGGAAAGTATCGATTCTGAATGAATCGCAAAAGATCAAAATTACTAAAAAAGTTTTTTTGCTCTTTCAGCTGTTTAGTAGATAGCTCCCTAATTTAAAATCTTATCTTTATGTGAGATTGCCCTAATTAAGGCTACCAAATTAGGGACGTATCCACTTAACTGCTGAAAGAGAAAATTGAAAAAAAGGGCTTTTCTTATTTTCGCTTTTGAAGTTGCTTAGTAGATATGGACCATATTCTGTGCTATCTGAAGGCTAGATCTTTAGAATGTTGATAACGTGTGAGATTTAAAACAATCTCCCAGAGATTGAGCCCAGTGGCATACAAATGACCCATGGGGCCCGGTGCGAAAATTGATCTTACTCTGCGCGGGCCAGGGCACCTGGTCGCAGGGGTTGCAGGGCTGCGACCCCTGCGACCGCGGCATGTACGCCAGTGCATGCAGATGCACACACACTTAAAGGATCACTACAGACACCCATATCACATCAGCTCAATGAAGTGGTCTGGGTGCCAGGTCCCTCTAGTGTTAACCCTGCAGCTGAAAACATAGCAGTTTCAGAGAAACTGCTATGTTTCACTGAGGGTTAATCCAGCCTCTAGTGGCTGTCTCATTGACAGCCGCTAGAGGAGCTTCCGCGATTCTAAGACACTGAACGTCCATAGGAAAGCATTGAGTAATGCGTTCCTATGGGCGGTTTGAATGCGCGCGCGGCTCTTGGAGCGCATGCGCATTCGGAGCTGAAAGGCGGAGGGATTTCCAGCTCCAAGGGAGTCCGGCGCTGGAGAAAGGTAAGTGCTGAAGACACACACACTGTCACGAACAAACACATACACACTAGCTAACAGACACACACATTTACTGCCAGAGACACACTCAGTGACAGACATACATACACACTCGCTTACAAAACATACACTCTCACTGACAAACACACACTCACTAACAGACATCAAACAGACTCACTAACAGACACACACAAACACACTCAGTAACAGACACACAATAACACACTCACTGACACACACTAACACACACACACTAACACTCACATGTTTTTTTTTAAAATTTAATCCCCCAGCCTCCTTACCTTTGGGAGTGCTGAGGGGATTCCCTGGGGTCCAGTGATGCTGCTAGGCTCCTGGGCGGCTGGTCACTGGGCGGGCAGGCTGGCGGGCGCGCAAGGGAGAACACTCCCCTGTGTGCTCCCTCTTCAGCTCACTCGCGCGCCGCGTACTGTCAGTGCAGTGCGCGAGGGAGCTGAAGAGGGAGCACACAGGGGAGAGTGCTCCCTCGCGCGCCCGCCAGCCTGCCCGCCCGGTGTTACCAGGGCCAGCCTCAGGGGGCCCTGAGGTGGTCAACTCTTGGGCCCCCCAGAAGAAGAGGCTGGCCACAGTGGGTACATACCGGGTCGCAGAGCGGCCGGGCCCCCTGGTGGGCCAGGCCAGGTCGCAGCCACGACCCCTGCGACCCCGGTATGTACGCCACTGATTGAGCCTATGCTGATGAGAAGGAACACTGGATGGAGATGGGCCAAACAGAGTTGTTGAGGGGATGCTGGCAGTACTGTCAGATGGGGTGGCAAACAATTCACCAGCATGTATGTAGTCAGTTCAGCAGATACCAGTGCTAATGTGCCAGTCTGCTGTATGCTTTCCTATATGAAACCTCCACATCAGTTTAAGTGGTGGGGCAGTAATGTACATCCGTATGTGTTATGAAATAAAATATGTTCTCCTTTATTTAATAGAAAAATAGATTTAAATTTGTAAGTACCTCATATTACTTTTAGGTTCATTACCTGCCTATTTTACATTGCTAGTATCAATTCGGTTCCTACATTGGTACAGTGACGTTGAGGCAGGCTTACGTAATGTATGATCATATACTGTAACTAAATCCCCATTATTTTTGCCTAAGTCAGGTATTTAAAAACAAAACAAAAACTATTACATTCTCTGAGCTTTGAAGTTGCTGTTTAGGATGAGTAAGTGTGCTGGATCTTGTATGTTTTAGATTATTAAGCAGGTGCGTTACCCTCTAATTGATTGGTATTATGAACCGTACAGTGCTATGATGGCTATTACAATGAATTTTTATTGGTTATCTAACATTAGCATGGATGTCTTCTATATGATGCCCCGATAATGAAAGCTTTAATTTTTTTTATGTTAATCTCATTTCAGAGATTTTTGCGATTTCAAGGAGGGTTCATATTATATAAAAACAGTGACTTCCACAACTCCACAATAAAGTCTCAAGTGAAACAGTGCTGTTAAAGCAGAGAAAGTACTCCAAAGTTATCCTCAGATCTTCAACATATGTATTTACAATAAATAGGGGTATCCTGCTAGGAAAAATGGATACTGCACAACATACTATTACTATAGTCTCAAATGTATGCCAATTAGCTCCTCACAATTTTGAGCCAAAAAAAGAGCCTTCAGAAAATTGCTTTGGTATCTTCCCAGCTTTATTTTGAATCTCAATATATATATGAGGTAAGAGACAAAGTGTAACCATATAAGATAAAAGCAAAGTAAAGCACACTATTAGTTTTGTTGTTAGTGAAGAGTTCAAAGTGCAGATATTGGCTCAAAGATGTCAGTGGCTTATTGTCGTACATTTCATAATATAGATTTTCTATAAAGTTGTGCCTTTTCAATTTTTCCTAGTAAAGACAAAAGGGAAATTGGGGGAACATGTTTTTTTGCAGTAATGGTGCTGCGGTAGTGACCAGTATTCATACATCATACAGATTTAGGAACAGCGCATACTTAAAAATAAAAATAACATTTACATTTTATAAGGATACTTAAAATTACCTATCTCAGAAAACAAATATGGGGATTCAGTTCCACCATATGGCAATATTGTGTTAAAGAGATCCTATAGTGCCAGGAAAACAAAGCCGTTTTCCTGGCACTATAGGGTATCCCCACCGGGATGAAAGGGGTTAAAACCCCTTCAGTCACTTATCCACCCACGCTCCTCCCCCGCCGACGTCAGTCAGTCAATGCTTTCCAGTGGGGAAAATCTGACACTGGAGCTCCGTGAGGACGTCCAGCATCAGATAACGGACCAAACGTCAGTTTGGATTCTGGAAGCGCCCCCAGTGGCTGTCTGTTAGACAGCCACTGGGGGCACACTTGGAGCTGCAATTTAAACATTGTAGTACTAAGTTCAAAAGGGTCACAGCACCCAGACCACTTCGATTTGCTGAAATGGTCTGGGTATCTACAGTGTCCCTTTAAGCCCACCACTACATCACAGTACCCCAATATCAGTGGGTCCTACACTAATCCCAACATGGGAGACAAATCAAATAGTGCTAGTGCTAAATAAACTGAAGTGTATTTAAATAATCTGTTTGGAATACCCCATCACTTTTGGCTCCTTTTCGTTCTCTGGATTCATTTATTTTGTTTGGTTCCCAAACTGAGACCACCTCCGAGACCCATTAGAACGTGGAACGTTAAGAATCTTGTACGAAAACCACAACGAAACAAACTAATTGAATGCTTCACTGGGTGGCCGCCATTTCGTGCATGCGAACACTTGTGTTCAGGACAATGGATGGGGGCCATTTTGACTCCCGAACGCAGGCAGCGGGATTTAGTCATCGAGTGCCTGGAACTCATTTTGGCCAGGCACTCCTGCGAACCCTGGTCATAATGGAACTGCTGCCCATTCCTGTTCACCTACACGAATGACGTTCGGGAGATATATACTATCTAACACAGGGAGCATTATCTACTGATCTGCTTTCGTCTAACTTGTGTGGGTTTCATACAAAACCCCACGAACGGAGACCGGCTCTAGCCACAACTTCCCTGGAACTCATGGCAGACTGGTCAAAACTTCCTCGCAACAGCGATCCAAAACTACCAAACGGATCTGGGTGATGTTTGGATATTTTGTTCGCCCAGATCCCAGCTTGTGGGGTTTCCATGTATGTTGGGGGTACTTTTGGGGTGTTCATATATTGTTATACTTTTCTGTCCCTGGAGATAATTTAGATGTTACAGTTCCTGACTCAATTATCTCTCAGGCACAGAGGAGGAGTTTACTGGCTGTCTAAATTTGATGCCTGTACTTCCATTAAACAGTCTTCTCCCAGCATCAAGCCTCGGCTCATGTGTGGGGGGTTATGCTACACCAGCTATATTTTACCTCTGGGATTATTTGCTTGTCTATATGGGAAAAAGGATATCCATGATGGTGATACCTTGGCAGACCGCCACACTATTTATAAGAGCATTGGGAATATATATTTTAACGGAACCTCCTGTACTTCGACCGAGTACCTTCCGTTGATGGACGCTTACTAGCTTGCGCCGAGGACCATAAGCACCACACCGGACACCACAACCACCGCAGACTCCACAACGTAGCTTAACTGGAGTCTCTCCGTCTTCCTTCCACCCTGGATCAGCTTCTGTCCTCCAGGACCGTGTGGGGAAGACCTCTCCTCCAGGAGAGCATATGAGGAACAAGCTCTTAAAAGAGCTAAGTGATTAAAGCTGAAGGGAGTATGCAGAGCATAGCAATCCCCAGTGTGAATTCAGCTGTCCCCTCCAATCACGAGACAAGACTGCGTGTTGAGAGTCAAGAAGATCTGACTGGCACATACAGCCTCTTTTATTCACATTCTACAAACATAGTACTGCCCACAGGGTTTTGAAGAACAACCAATCAACACATTACAACACAGCTAACACTCCCATTCATTACATCAGAAATCCTCCCCTCTGCCTGTGATACAATTATCTCAACACAATAGACTAACTTAATTATCACAGGCAGGAAAATACTGTATTATAAAACATATCACAGGGACCCCAAAACATGCAATAACCCCATAAAAAATCCTCAGAACTGGGGGATCTGGGTGAACCACATATCCAAAATTCACTGAGATCCGTTCAGTGATCCGTTCAGTAGTTTGGAAGATACGGTTCACCCGCATAACATATACAGGCTATATGAAAAAGAATTACTGTTAAATGTGTCCCCTGTTCTGTAGTTTAAAACTACTGAACGATGTCTTTGTGCACCAAATACCGTCGAGATGGCACCTTGTAGAAAAGTCAATACAGTGTCTGTGAGTTAAAATGGCCGCCATCCATTGTTCTCACCATGTGCTTCATCCATTGTTCTCACCATGTGCCTCTGATACATGAAATGGTGGCCACCCAGAAACTCTGGTAGTCTATCCAGCCGAACCAACAGATGAAACACATGGGGAACAGTGCAACAAACGAAGGGAATCATAAAACATATGGACAATAGTCATATTGGTGCACAATCTCCAGTTTTGTCACAGGGCACAAATAGTGTTTTCAAATGCCATATATACTAGGACCATAGTCAGAAGGTAGGAGGCGGGCAAGCAACCCCCTCCAAGAACACGTGGCGAGGTCTGTTCCGCCACATATATAATGCAAAATAAATCTGATAAACTGCATTATTTTAAATTACGTTCATCATTTGTTGAAAGCTGTGTATAAGGAGTGTTACGATTCCTAATGTACACACTGGTATATCGACACTATCCTCACTCATGACAATCATGTAATATATTTATAAATATTTTTTGAGACCTGATACTTCTAAAGATTAGAGAAGCCTCGGTGAATTGATCGAATGCCTGGTCGATTCTTTTATTTTCAATGTAGAAATTGGATGGTTTTTTGCAAAGACTGTTTAATTCTCTCTGGGGTGCATTATCAATGCAGGTTCTGCCATAAACGTAACCTTTTTTTTTTTTTTTGCTTATGATGCATGCCTTGCAGATACATGTGAATTCTTCCCTGAATAATACCCAATAAGCAAAATAAGATAAAGAAAAAGTATGAATCACCAACTTAGAGAAGAAAGCTATTTCCAAAGTAAAACTATAAGGCTGCTCAATGACTTCAGATGCATCCCACAGGCACAAAGTGCCAATTGCACTTAATCGAATTCCATGCGGTGCTAGTAGAATAAATTTAACCTGACATATAGTATTCCTGAGTGCTCTTTCACTATGGAGAGAGAATACAAATTGGAGATTTAGAGCTCAATGAGTACAGAATTGGCACAAAAAAAGAAAAAAAAAATGAAATAAAAAAACAAAAGAAATAAAAATAAGAAAAAAAGGCAAATGTGTAAAATGTGTTATAAGTATGCCTTTCATAGAAAAGGCAAGAAACAAGTTTTTTCTTTAACTGTGAATTATTTTTGATAGTTTGGTACTGTGACAAAAAAGCAATCAAGAAACAATAATGTGAAACTACTTATCCATATGATGCTCCCATTAATATCTTACTCTGTCAGATTGCATTTTAATGTTACTTTTTAAAATGATACCAGTTAATAAGGGGATATGGAGATGATTTTATGGAAAAGGTCTCTGAGGATGCAAGGAAACATTTAAAAAATAAAGTCCATTGGTTTATTGTATTTGAGATGAATGCAGTCTAAGAAAATTTAATTTGTACTTTGAATAAAATATATAACATTAGTTCTTTTTGTGTAGGATATTTCGTGTAGGCTTGATGGTAAGATGTATGGAGCTCTTTTAGATTAACTTCTTAGTCTACTATCTTCTTACTCCTTTCTCAAATGATTCCCTTTTATCTAACTGACTAATATTCCCTACGCCACTGCCCAAATAAAATAAATATCATTGTTTGCATGCTGTGATGGACTACCTGGCACCCCAACTGGGTACCTCCGTCAATCGCTGCTTCCTAGTAATCCTTGAGTACCATAAGCAACGCACCGGACACCATAACCCCCGTGAACCATACAAACCGCCACTGCAGGCTGCTCTTACAAGAGCAAGTGTTATAATCCAAGGGAGTATAGTGATTATAGCAATACTCAGAGTGTGAATATACCTCTCCAATCCCCCAAACATGAGCCTAGACCTCATGAAGGGTAAAACGAAGATGTTTAATGGCAGCCACAACTGGCCTTATATGCAGGTCCCCATGAATGGGGCACTCCCCTCGGGATCTGAGAGTAGACTACAGTAAAAACATACACACAAATACATTGGCTCTCAGGTCCAGGACACTCCAATACAAAACAAGATAATCCCTCCCCTGTGCCTGGGAGATAATTGAGTAATTAAACTCTGTTATCTCCAGGCACAAAAAAACACATTTCCGAAACACCCCAAAGCACCTTAAAATACATAAAAACCCCACAAATGTTACATCCCCTGGTAGCCCCGATCTGGGTGACCAACATATCCAAACATCACCCAGACCTGTTTAGGGGTTCAGGATTTTCCTGGAGTCCAAAATTTGACCCACTGCATGCATGGTCCCATGCCGAAAATAGTTACAAAGAATCGCGGCTAAGTGCCACTGGGGACTGACCGGGAACCGCAAAGTCTTCATGCCCAAAATAGTTCCATTGAATTGTGGCTGTGTGCCGCTTGGGACTGACCGGGAACCGCAAAGTCTTCATGCCGAAAATAGTTAAATTGCATTCGTGGCTAAGTCCCCTGAAGTCTATTCGCGGTTTTGGTCCATGCGAATGGCCACCAAGGAGCTGGCGTTCGGTTCCATGCGAATAAATGGAAAGTGCCGAAGCAGGGGAAATAACATGTAGGTCTTTACAGTTGCTGACTTGGCCCATAGTCGGTTGGCAAAAGGGTGGCCAGCAGGCCCCTCCAAGAACACATTACGAGGCTCAGTTCATCACACATGCATTTATTTTTATTTTAAATCTATTTTTATTATATATATTTTTTAGAATAGTTAATACAATGTTAAACAGAAATCTGCACACCAGTCAAGCCACCTAAGAGGTCTGATGTGGCAAGTGGGCATACCCTCTAATGGCCATAGGAGTAACTAAAAACCTCCATTTGTTTAAATACATAGGGATTTAGGAAAGAGCACAGGTAACTTTTTTCTTGGGTTTTTACTGTATGTATTTGGGCTGATGTGTACTATGGTCGTTGCTGCCGCCCAGGAGTAATGGGAGTTTGAGCACGGGACTTGTTTTTTTGTATTTGTATTCACTTTTGTATCACACAGTTATGTTACAATGCTGCTGCCCATCCCATGTGTTACCTATTAAGGGTTGTAACGGATCATTTTGCACACAAGAGGTTAAAAAATATTTAGGCAATGTTCCCCTTTTCAGATGCACAGACAGCTACTTCAATCACCACTCTCCTGAACTGGAACCAGGGGAATGCTCCAAACTCCCAAACAGGAAACACACAAATGCTGTAAACAACTGAACAGGAAAAACCATACGAACAGTTTACACTCCTGGCAGAGGCACTGTAACAGCATACAATCCAATTCCCCCCAAGAACGAGACAACACTTCGTTTGAGGGTCAAGCAGAACTGATTTACTGGGGCTACCTGCTCGGGGACCAGATGGAAGACTGGGAAACATATTGGACATTGACCAATCACAAGCTTACAATCCCACAATGCATCACAATCCCTCCTCTCTGTCCTGGAGATAATTGGGAAGTAATCCAATTATCTCCAAGGACAGAGGCAAAACTCCATTAACCACATGGCAGACAAAGGACAATAAAAGACATAAAAATACATACTTTTACATTTATCACACAGAACATACACATTCTACCTATCCCAGATAGCTGAGATCTGAGCGCACATTATTACCGGATGGCGCTCAGATCACATACATACAGTTCAATTGCCATGGAGCCAAAGTCTTTCATACAGTCTTTCAGTATACAGCTGGGCTCCATGGCATAGCTATCTGGGATAACATGGTTTAAACTATAAAGTACCGAATTGACAGGTGTTCGGATAATTGACTGCAGGTAGGAGAAGGGAGGTCAGCGGCTCAGAGTGTTCGTGACTTTAACAGTCCGCAGAAAAGCACGAACCAGCCTTTCTGCAGGGAAAAAGAACAGTGTTAAACATGGGGCCATAGTCCAGCAGCAGGAGGCAGGCGACCAGGCTCCTCCAGTGGCAAGTGTGCGAGGTTGGTTCCGCCACAATGGTTAATAAGCATGTAGGGATGTATATAAAAAATAATCCTTTCTGTC
The DNA here is from genome assembly GCA_933207985.1 of Pelobates cultripes. Lineage (NCBI taxonomy): Eukaryota > Metazoa > Chordata > Amphibia > Anura > Pelobatidae > Pelobates > Pelobates cultripes. The sequence continues at coordinate 323,630,052 of OW240912.1, read as the reverse complement.
TCATTAGAGATATCTTTGCCAGATGCTCAAGGAAGCCAGGTGAATGGTTAGAATTAGGACCCATCTACGAGGTCTGCCTTGACGTGGCAGGTGGGCATACCCTCTCATGGCCATTGGAGGTAACTAAAAACTTCCATTTGTTTAAATATACATAGGGATTTGGGAAAGAGCGCAGGTAACCTTTTTCTTTGGTTTTTACTGGGAGCCATGAAATGAGGCAAAAATTAGATTCTTTGCTGAAATAATTTGCATATGCCCACTCAGAATCCTTTGCTGTAGTAACATCACTGCAATTTTGTGGTTTCTGTGGGGAAAGCAAGTCTTATGGCTTGACTGGTGTGCAGATTTGTGTTTAACATTGCATTAACTATCCACAGACTTCAAGTGTAAGGGGTTTTCAATCACAATTTTATCTCCACCATAACTGGTTTGGTTGTTATTTTTTCGAGGATAGATTGTTATAGAGTACAAAAGGAAAGAAGAACTTCACAAGACACGCAGGTCTCCATTGCAAAAACATTAGCATGCGATTTTGTTTATTTTGGTTACATCTAAAAACAACTTGCAAAACCTGCAGTTCTCTTGTCTGCTACCTTTACAAGCCCTCCCTAATTCCCCAGCCCAGACTTTCACAGACTTCCCAATGCAACTCAATAAAAAGTATTTGCAAGGCAGGTGCTCTGAGCTAATGGAACAGGACCAGTTGTCTGCTTAACAGCCAGGGGGATGTAACAACATTAATTTAGTAAAGTGTCAATGTCTATTCTATTTCATTTGTGAAATTAAAAAATATGACACTCTTTACACAGAAAGCATTTCAGCGAGCTCAAGTGTTTCCAAGGTCTGGGGTGTCCCTTTAATTATCTACAACCTCCCTTAGGTTAAATGTGATAATTATTGTAAATAAATCACACATTGCCATCAAAACTGCATGTTTACAAAGTTGTGAGTCATTTAAGCAATGCTATAATGATGCTGCATTCTGGAGAGTACAAGGTAATTCAGCTCATTCATAGTGTCATTGTCTTTAAAATCACCAACAAGAATTTGGTAATATCTATGTTAGTTTAGGTGCTAACTGCACTTACAGTATTGTGAGCTGAAACTCTCTAACCATGCTTCATCTGGCTGAGAGTAATTGGAGTTGCAAGCCACAGAATCTCCACAAGGATAATGGAGCATATGTAAGTCTGTGGCACTGTAATGGCTAATGACAAGATAAAACAGTGCTGTATTGATCAGTTAGTCATTGATAAGTTCATAGCTGCCTTTTAGACTTGAATGAGAACAGCATGGTTAACATGGATTGAATGGGGTACAAATGGCACAAGGTTGCAGATGGCGGTGTTGGTAAACATGAGACGATTTATATGACCAAATTTCCACAAAGGACTCCTTAAAGATGCTCTGTCACTTTTGAGTTTTTCCTAAACATATAATCTTCATGAAATACTTAAGTTGACAGTGTTGGAAGTTAGATACTATAAGTAAGGACTACTTTGTCTTACGGGCAAGGCAAGAGTACAACGCGGACAAAGCTCCTGACAGATGATGTACCGAGAGCCGATGGAGGTCTGCAGGAAGAAGATGGCAGCAACGGCGAGGGACAGCTTCAATTAACTAAATCTTCCACTACCTAGCATTCACCGGACTCAATCAGAAATGTCACCCACAGAGGTCTTTCTAAAAAATTGAAAAGATTCACAAAAGTGATAGATCCACTTTAAAAGAGAAATCTAACATTAAAAATACAGGCATATATTTCTAACGGAATAATTATTTCCTTCTGTTTTAGATATTCAGGCACATCTTTACAAGTCGCACAAATAAAGTTTCATTCACTTTTTTCCTCTCTTGTCTGAGATCATCATTACTTATGATCCAATGCTTCTCCATAGATCATGCCCTTGCCGTTTAACTGTTCAATTCTCTGCCATTTAGAAGTTAAATCACTTTATTTATGCAGCCATAACCACATCTCCCTGTATGTGACCTACACACTCTCCCTATACATTTCATGTAAAGAGTGATCAACTTCCTTTTTTGCATAGTTTGTTTTATTAAGAATTCCATCTATCCTGCTCTGTTAAAAGCCTGCTAGTGCCTGCAGGGGTCACCTGTGTGTTAAAGTTCAATTAACAGAGCATGACATAAAATATCTAAGGTAAACACACTGTGCTGTCACATCTGATTGAAAATGAAACCATGTTTTTTCATGTAGGCTGTGTAAGTTACAGCCAGGGGAGGTGTGGCTAGGGCTGCATAAACAGAAACAAAAGTGATTTAACTATTAAATGACAGAACTGAAAATTAAGACTGCAGGGACTTGATCTGTATGTTAAAACTACTTCATTAAGCTACATTTGTGTTTGTGCTTAGAGTATCCCTTCAAGCTGCAGTGATTCTGGAGTTAAGAATGTCCCTTTATTGTAAGGATTATTTACTGTAAAAAAGCTATTTTTCCCTGAGAGCAAACATAAAGCACTAGATACAGTAAGAAAAAAAAAAAAAAAAAGAATTGTTCATCAAGTACCAATTCTAACTATTGGATTTACATCAATATTGTGCATAATTCTTGCCCTGGCCACCATGAACTGCATTTCTGATATATTTTTTAGAGAGTTCACAACTTTTATCAAGTATCGAGTGTTTGATAAAGAGGTGGACGACAAGAAAAATATTGCATAATCTAGATGATCAATAACGTGACTACACATACACAACTAACCCAAACTTTCTTATATTTGAATTCATCTCAATCAGGTACAGAGTGATAATATTTTTAAGACCTTATTATTCATTTATAGGTGCTCATAAACATCAAAAGACAAACATTATGTTTTAACAGGTTCTTGTTTGTAAAAAATAAAAAAAATAAAAATACAGTATAGTCTCTGTCCGAATCCCATGCATCAAAAATGACATCTTAATGAATTACTGCGAGATTCAATTAGCGTTGATTTCCTAGAGTCTGTGTTCTTTTTGGAAGGATCAGTCAATGTAATGAATTTGATTAGAAAAAGTATACTGCATTGCTCCATACAACTGTCTAGGAAATTAGTAATGTATCGATGTCTTAACAATAACGTTGATTGACATTCAATGTGCAGATTAAAGATGTTCTAAAATGAGCAATGCTATGTGCAATAATGACCCAATAGGGGTTTGCAGATAAAAGGAGTAACTCAAAGCACAAGTGATTACTTGGCACTTTTCTTCCCAGTAAGCATTGATTATTCCGGATATGTCTGATCATTAAAAAGATTCTGTTGCAGAAAGACCAGATCAATCTACCTTAATCCATAATTAGTTTTAAGATGATTTTCTCTCTGTGAACCTTCTCACACAGGCAAATAGCCAACCGTGATGATAACAATAGGGACGATGTATAGGATTGCTCCTGCTGGCGCAGTAGAACAGATAATGTAAAATTAGAATCTTCACAAACAGAATGTATAAAAAATATCACAGAAAAAAAGCACAGATGTAACAGCTTCTCTAAAAAAGGGTGAATTAAAATGTATTTTGTATGTTTATAGTGCTGCTTTCGTTCACACACAGCTAGATCATATCATATATACTTGGTTTGACATTGTAATGGTCATACTGTTTTCAGATCTACTTACCTGCTTGGAATAATTCCAGGGTTCGAATATGTGGATCCCCAAATGCAGCATGTAGAAGGGACGATCCTAGGGTTAATGAAAAGACAGGAAATGAAAGAGTATCGCAAAAGGTTATTACTGAAACTTAAGATGACCCACAATTAAACAGAAACCGAAATGGAGACGAATGGCGTAGAGAAGTCAGATACATTGCAAACAAACCTCAACAAGGAACTAGTCAAAGTTAGAAAACTAATGGTAACTAGTCTATAGTTGGTACTTTTCGCAAACAACAGATTAGTAAGGGAACCCAATGTAAATATAACAAAGATTAGGGACCTCACCTAGCCCAAACAGAATGCACAGGATATCCAAAGTAGCACAGACTAGGTATGGCACAGAGCAGTGCTAGATATGAAGTATATGGGTCCAAGAGAGCTAAGCTGAATTATGTAATTAAGTGACATCTGTGTGCATAAGTGCATTCATAGAATTGATAACATTTTAAGAATGGAGCCATTGCGTAAGCTTTCAAATGGTGCAGCTGACAAGTATTGGCATGGCATGTTATGTGAGGATGACTTAGGACACTCAGTAACTCTGGAAGGCATAACCCCACACTTTATAGGTAAAATCTTCTAAATATAGTAGGAAATAATAGGAGATTCATCTTTTATCCAGGTTTTTTTTTTAAATAATTTTTTATTTTATTAAGTATTGTAAAAAATATCCATCCACAGGTATGTGACAATACAATGTAAATAATAACAGCAATTTTGCAGAGCTTTTTCTACTCGATCTTACCTAATTACACAAGAATTTAAACAGATAGAAACGCTGTGGAAAATTCAAAATATACTGTAGAATATGCTAATAGTAGCCTCTTAGACTTCTAAACACATTAGTCAGCTTATTGAAAACATAGTACTGCTAAGAGATATCCCCAGATACAATACCATAAATTAACTAAACATCCTTTTATTAAGAGTAAATACACAGTGGTCACACTTTTTGCTGAAATAATGACTGAATGATAGATAGCAGCAGAGATGACAGTGAAAGGTTCTCTCTTCAATTTGGTTAGTTGAGCAGTTGGTTGATGCTGAAGTCTTTTTTTCTGAATTTCTAAAATCAAATTATGAAATGAAAACTTTTGCTAATGGTCTTTTAAAAAAAATACAAAAGACTTCCAATTATACTCAGTGCTTTGAAAAATGCTCATTCTTACTAAAGCTAATGGCAAGCATTAAATGTGACATATTCGGCATAGAGTGACAGTCTGGTACCAGTCATGAGTATAGGTCAAAGCAGAGCCACCTAAAGTTAGAAAAATATATGTCTGCACTAAACCAATGTATAAAAAAGAGGTACAATAGTGCATATTTTTTCTTAGAAAATGTTCTCCCACTGTCTGAGTGGATTTACTGTTACAGATAAGCATTCACGTTCTTCCTTTTTGTTTAATTTGTGAATGCGTCTTTTTTTATTTTAGGAGTTGTATTACTACCTACCTAATAAATGTAATCTATGTTAAAATCATTAGTGAAAAAAGGGTTATTTGGTGTAATACAAGAATACAGAAAAGGCTGGAATCCCAGAAACAAATAATTATCCGTATAGTGTCAATGTGACTTTTTTCTTTCAGTACAGATGTATTTTGTAAAGGAAAATTTGTCTCATATTTAAACAAAATCTCAGATATAAACCATTGTTAGATCATGCTCTACGATAAACGCTTTTCCTCCCCCATTGCTCCTGATGTTATCCCTACCGCTTGTGGAATTAATCCTAATAATCACGCAGACTGCAAAGAGTAAGAACAAAGAATATTTAAATTTAGAAACAGCATCTGTATATATCCAGCTTCCCCTTCATTTACCTAGCTCCAGGTGTTCTTGGATTTTGGAGTGGCCATGCGCTCCTGAGACTTTTATTGTGTTTGATTATTAAAAATGGTTTTATTTCTGGAATAGTTCAAAATGTGCTTTGTCCAGGACGTACTGTAAGATTTATTTACTTAACATTGACTTAACAATTCAATTGCAAATGTTGGCACTAGTGATGTCCCGAACGGTTCGCCGAACGGTTCGCCACGGACGGGGAACATATGCACTGTTCGGTCCGCCCCCTATGTCATCATTGAGTAAACTTTGACCCTGTACCTCACAGTCAGCAGACCCATTCCAGCCAATCAGCAGCAGACCCTCCCTCCCAGACCCTCCCACCTCCTGGACAGCTCACTAAGAATGCAGCTTCACAATGAATGTAAAATGGATGCTGTTCAAGAGGTGGGAGGGTCTGGGAGGGAGGGTCTGCTGCTGATTGGCTGGAATGTGTCTGCTGACTGTGAAGTACAGGGTCAAAGTTTACTCAATGATGACATAGGGGGCGGACCGAACAGCGCATACGCCGTCCATGGCGAACCGTTCGGGATATCACTAGTTGGCACCAATAACTGATTCCTAAAAAATCTGCAACTATGCTAGGTTTGAGGGTTTTTTTTTCAGTTTTGTTCTTGTGACCTTAACTTTGCAGGGTTGCTGCCAATTCACCACCTGGGAGGTAATAATTCATATTTTGATAGTTTTTTACGAGAGGATAATCGTTGACTGTTTGTTTTTATCAGGCTTTACTAGAATACAATAGACCAGATTAGAAAAGAATATATTTCTGTGGTTGGAAATCTAATGGTAAGTAGTTGTTTTTATATAGTGGTAACATGTATTTCTGTATATAATGAAGAATGTGTGGATAAGTTCATAATTATCGGACATTTTCAGGTAGTCTTGTTTTTTTGGTTTTTTTTTGAGTGCTAGCTTTCTATCTCTTTTCTTTCCTTGTATTTTTCATTAACAGAAAGTACTTCTATTTTTCTTAAAGGGATACTATAATCACCAGAACCACTACAGCTTAATGTAGCATGTGATATAGATCCAATATTGATCTTTGTTATAGTCAGAGGAACCCAAATTGTTATTTCAAGTACACTTGGAGAAGCGTGAATTAGACACCAGACCATGTTGGTAATCAAAATAAGCCTCTGTCATTTATTTATCAGTATGTGTTTTTATACATTAAAAAAGTAAGTGCTTACATGCAAATACTCATAGAACAGTAGTAGGAGGGGAGTGAAAGGGCAAATGAAGTACAGATAAGACATAGGGATATACGTCATGTACGTATAACAGATAAGTTCAAAGAAAGAGAAAGAACAGACTAATTTAGGAGAGACAGCTCAGGTGGGGGCTATCTGCTCTCGGAACTAGACAAATATGGTCTTAAGTGTCGTTTTAAGCATTAAGCATTTCCTGAGTCCAAGTTAGCCAATTTTAATATAGGCTATCTAATAAGACACCTATAAGCTTGAACCTTGGAATCAAAGTAAATTATTTCACACATTGAGCATATAGCCTGTCCCTAGAGTCAGCAGTGTAAACGCTACCATGTTCGATAAAAGGCTGTGTTTAACTTACTGCCTACAGTCACCTCTAGTCAGGGCCGGACTGGGAAAACAAATTCAGCCCAGATAGGGTGTGTTTTGTCATCCCTAATGACAAGCATGCCCCATCTCAAAGTGAGCATGTTGGTTCAATGCTCTTCCAGGGCATGAGAAAAGGGCCCTGTATTTGTTCTGCACATCGCAAGCAAATTTAATAACATGCTTGCATTGTGTTTGCTTGAAACTTGTCTCAGGGGTTTCTATAATTTGGATACTCACTGTATCCCATTTATGTCATGAAATGTAGTGTGTGTAGGTGGTACAGTGTCTGTGTGTAGGGGATCTAGTGTGTGTTTGAAGGACCCAGAGTGTGTATAGGAGATCTAGTGAGTGTGTGTGTGTGGGGGGGGGTGCAGTATGTGTGTGTGAGGGTGCTGTGTGTGTGAGGGTGCAGTATGTGTGTGTGGGTGCTGTGTGAGAGTGATGTGTGTATGTTAGGGTGCTGTGTGAGAGTGATGTGTGTGAGGGTGCTATGTGTTAGGGTGCTGTGCGAGGGTGATGTCTGTGTGTGTGTGTGTGTGTGTGTGTGTGTGGGTGCTGTGTGAGGGTGATGTGTGTTAGGGTGATGTGTGTGTGTGTGTTAGGGTGGTGTGTGTGTGTTAGGGTGATGTGTGTGTGTGTGTGTTAGGGTGCTGTGTGAGGGTGATGTGTGTGTGTGTGTGTTAGGGTGCTGTGTGTATGTGTTAGGGTGCTGTGTGAGAGTGATGTGTGTGTTTGGAAGGATTGTGTTTTGGGGGGAGGCAGGTAAATTCCAAGATTTCTGTATTATTATTTATATATATACATATATATATATAATAAAAAAAACAAAAAGGCATTATACCCCCCTCCCTTTTTACCAGTAGCCTGGGAGGGGGAATCCTGCTGCTGCTGCCATCCCTGGTGGTCCTAGTTGTGAGTAAACTCTAGCCTGCGAGGGTTGAATACTCATCCTGGCAACAGTCCGGATCTCGCAAGAGAAACCCGGCGGAGCTGCAAGATAGAGCTCCTCCGGGTTCGTTTCAATACATGTGGGCTGGTGAGGGATCTCCCTACCAGTCCGTCATGTAACACAGCGGGGCCGGTGCTCAGGTAGCGCCATCTCTGCATGGGCTGGCCCAGGGAGATCAGAGTGCTGCATTTGCCCGGTCTGCCCGATGGCCAGTCCGGGCCTGCCTCTAGTGATTAGCGACAGTTAAATGACAGTTCTATGAACCACTGATTCAGATGAATGTTGGTTTATTTGGGAAAAGAAGGGATCTGTATAATTAAATTACCAGATCTTTCCCTAGAGTAGTTATTGTATCCAGATTAATAAAGTAATAAATGGAATGGTTAATGAAACTGTTGGTCTGCAATATAACATATCTCATCAACAAATATGCCTATTATCACAAACTGACAAACTTATTTTATCACCCGAGCAACCGAGTCAGTGTCAGAATGAAAAATGCTGTAATGTGGTTTGTTAAGGAAGTGTACGCATTTAGCAAGCATTTAAACACGTGTCGCAATGGGTGAGTCACTGATTATCCTGAAGACAAAACAAAAAAAGACCTGTAACCTCTCTGGATTTGGCATTTCCTTCTTCCCTCGGCCAAGTAAACACCATGGAAGCAGAGATAAGTAAATTCTTTGATGCTCCATATTGGACATCTGCAGAGAAATGCATGTATGGAAGTTAAACGTATTTACATGGAAAGCGCTAGCTGTGCCAAGACAGTCAAACAGAAAATGAATATTTTACAAAAAATAGATGAGAATAAAAAAAGCAGAATCCCTAGATAATTTATAAGTTGCTATCAGGTAGTGCAAAATTCACGAACATGACAGCTCCATATTAGAGAGCCCTGCATTAACATAGACAATATCTAAGGTTACCTAAGGTTACCTGGTGGATTTTAACTTTTTTGGATGGAAAACCAAATTATATGCAAGGCACCAGCTCGGTGACATATAATTGACGTTATGAATATAAAAATACCTTTTCCAAAACATCTTAGAATCTTTACAGTTTTAAAGACAACTCCATTGGTGAAGCCAGTTCTGCCGCAATAAGCAGCATACCGTATTTATTCTAATGTAATGCGCATCTTTATTGGCAAAATAAAGTCTCCAAAATGTGTAATAGTTAAGGCATAATGAATATTATCTGCCTAACTTTTTCAATAGTGGCTCCCTAAAATGATATCTATACCCACGTATTAAATACTGTAAAATACAAAAGCAGAAATAAAATACACATAACATAATTATTATAGAAAGCAGGAAAATGATTGAGAAACACTGGATTTCTTAAAAAAAGACAAATTGGCAAAGTCTCAGGCCAATATCCACTAAACCTATTTTGCGGACAATGATTATATTCAGCACTTTTCATAAATAATAAAATGATTGAATTGTTCAATGTACCATTTTAATTGAAATAATCAAAGGAAACATCTAATTAAACTGCTTTACTATGTCCAGACTTTAAGCTAATTTACAACTTTTATTTGTATGCTTAAATTGTTATTTAAATTTGTCAGATTAGCACAAGACAATGAATTTAAATTCCACAATTACAAAACTAAGGTAACTACTTAGCTGCACCAAAATAGTTAAGTAATTTCTGTTTATAGTCACTTTGCTGGACTGTGGCTCTTGTGTGGACCTTGTGGGCATGTACTTCAATTATTCCCTCTTCTTTGAAATTTTGTCATAAACAGTTAAAGGAGCACTCTAAACACCATAACCACTATAGCGTGCTTTATTGGTTTAGGTGCCAGGAGTTCCTTTGCACCCAGTCAGTGTAAATAGTCAAACCATTTAGGAACAGTTAGACTTATTACCTGAGGTCAGCCAAGCAGCACTCCTGGCTCCCACTACAGACATTAGAGTGATGGAAGCTCTCTGTCTGAGCTAAGCCCAGTGGTGGTCAGGCACTCTGTCAAGCAGCAAGGGGCCTGGTGGCATGCCCAGTGTACAGCCAAGTGCAGGTTCCAGACCCCTACTGCCCATCAGGCAAATTGGGAAATTGTCCAGCGACCTGTGATGGCCATAGGCCAAGGCTGGCAAGGGAATTCAAAGGAGCATCAGTGTCAGGATACACTAATATGCCCAAGATGCAGAACTTAAGTAAAAATGAAGAAAACCCCAAGACGTATTACTGGGCCTTAGAACGGCCGAATTTAACGTATAAAAGGAAAAACACAAGACAGGCGGATGTCAAGAATACATATATGGTATGCAAGCCAATGGTCAAGGAATATAGAAGTCAGAATAGTCAGGAGCCAAGCCAAAGGTCAAGGGATACAGAGATCGGAATAGTCAATAGGAAAGCCAAGGTCAAAATACACAAGAAACAATACCAGAAACGCGCTCTCGGATAACCAGAATGGAAATCCCGACAGGGCACATAGAAATGAAGTAAAAAAGTTTAAATAGCCTAGGGTGCTCCTTGATTGGCTACAGGGGAGCATGTAACAGTGAACGTGTGTGTGTGTGACGTTACACACACACACGTTTCCCAAGTTAGGCACTTAAAAGGTTCTTACTTGCAGCGGCCGGCGTCTCTAATGATTTCAGACAAGGCCGCTGTGTGAGGGGAGAAGTGCCTGTCAGAGGACAGCAGGCATCACAGGAGGAGGTAAGTGATAGGTGGCATTCCCATTACCACGTGGAAATGCCGCCACAACAAGATGTCCCAGCGTCTCAGTCCGCTCCTGGACAGGAGTGGACCCGGTGGGTGCCTGTAGACAGGGTGAGTATTTGGTGGCATTCCCCTTGTGATGTGGGAATGCCGCCGCAATGAAGCGCACCTGCCGGGACCCATACTGCTCTCTGGCAGGAGCAGACCCGTCGGGCGGCATGACAACAAGCCAGAGAAGGAGCTACACAGCCTGTAGGGAGATACACTTTAGGAATTGTCCAGGATCAGCATTCACCCCACCCTCACCATAGAAAAGCAAAATTGAAGGGTGAATAACTTTAAATTTTTAATTAAATTATTTGTTGTAATATATGCCTCCACACACTATAGCTTCCCACATACTACAGCCCTGCAGACTCCAGGAAAGAAGTCAAACAATTTTAAAATGGTTTGACTACTTATAATTATACATCCCCTTTCAATTTATATTTATTTTCTTTCTTGTATTGGATCTGGGATATCTTGGCACCTCCATTTTGTTCTCCATGAAGTTTGCCCTACCATGGGATTATGGGATTCTTTTGACGGATGGGTTCCGAGAAAATTATCTTTGTAACTGAAATAGAACGTTAAATTTTGCCCACTGTTAACATCATGCTCGACATGAGAAAGAACAGTACTTACTCTTTCTTATGTATAAAAATTAATACAAAATAAATAAAAACAAGGGGAAATAGAGGGACAAAGAATAATTTATTTTAAAAAACTAGAAAGTAACAATGCTGCTTTGGTGCAAGTGAGAGTTATTAAAAGCTTAGTTTTTACATTAATTCTTCACTTACTATCATATCTAGTATCCAGAATAGAAATTTTCAAAATTAGTTGAATCCAGATAGTGTTTTTAAAGACAGACACTAGCACTGAAATAGTTAACATTTTGTGAATAGTCAGCTATGAAATTAAAAGACAAAATTGTGTTCAGTGGCATCTTTTGTGCGTAAACTGTAGCATCACGTTGCTATATATCTAAATACCTGTGGGAGTTGAACCAACACACATTGTGAAGTCAGAGTATCAGCTGGACATGCTCACTGGATGAAATGATTAATCCTTATACAGAGGGCACAGAGCAGTGCCAGACATTAAATAGAAGGCTTTTTGGCTTTCCCTTTTCCAGTTTGGGATGAAAGACATATGAGAGATTCAGCATCCACATTAATTCTCAATATTTTTGGCCAGCAAATGTTTTATTATTATTTTCATTATTTCCATTATGTATTCTGTACAATTTTATATTGAGGATATAAAACAAGTATTGACATACAAAGTAATGTTGAGAGATACAAGAGGACCCTACTCAAGAGGTGGTTATATACAGTAAGAGTCTGGTTATATACCGGTACAGTAAGTACAGTAAGAGACTTGGAATAAACCATTACAATTATTACAGTAAGAGTCTGGTAATAAACGTGGACAATAATTACAATAAGAGGGCAGTTGAATGCCAGTACAGTACTTATTGTAATAGGTCAGTTATATACCAGTAGAGTGATTCACAGTAACTTATTTTTTTCTATGGGGTTTAAGTCAGGTGACTGCAATGGCCACTGTAGAATTTTCAAGGACTTCTTCTGCAACCAAGCCTTTGTGGAATTGAAGGTATGCTTGGGATCATCATCAGAATTTCCTGACAATTCAATTAATCCATCTTGCCTTCCACACGCTGCAGGTTTTCAGTGCCAAATACAATACAAAGCAGCCCCAGAGCATTACCGAGGCAGAGTGTTCTTTTCAGCATATGCTTCATTCTTCTTCCTCCAGACATACCACTGATCCATTGGGACAAAAAGGTCCAGTTTTGTTTCATCGCTCCACAGAACGGAATCTAAAAACTTCTGTGGCTTATTTATATGATTTTGAGTATATTGGAGCCAACTTTTCTTGTGCTTTTGCGCCAGTAGTTCTGGCATGGAATCCTTCTGCATTTAGTACGCGCCTTACTGTGCTCACTAACACCTCAGTGCCTGTTGCCACCAAGTCTTTTTGCATGTCTTTTGCTGTCACTCAAGGGTTTTGGTTTCAAGAGGCCTTCTTAGAAATCTGGTTGCAGCCATTGATAGCTTCCTTTTTCTGCCCTGTCCAGGTAGTGTAACCACTGTTCCTTCAACTTTGAACTTGCGAACTATGCTTCCAACACTGTCTCAAGGAACATTCAGTGCCTTCATTATGTTTTTGTATCCTGCTACTTGTTTGTGAAGGGTGATGGTCTCTTCTCTTAACTTTCTGGACCATTATTTTGACTTAGTCATATTTCTAATATGCAGTTAAACGTGACACTCAACAAATCCCTAGTCAGTTCTGGTATTTCAAGTGTTCCAGCTCAACCACACCTGGTGCAACTAAGGAAGTAATTGATTAGTTGCCTCAGACAACACCTGTTTGCATATGTGTGCTGTTGTGAGGGATTCTGTTCAGGGGGTTGAATAATTTTGAGGCCGGAAAAGTCATTATAAGTTGCATTTTCAGTTGAAATTTTGAAAATCACTTGAAGCATTTGTTGTGTTGAGCTATTTCAATTGCTTTTGTTTGATTTGTTCATTGAACTTCTGTACATCTTGACAATAATCCTGAATTTCAATGCAGGTTGAATAATTATGATTTAAACTGTAGTTACCAAAATATTTTCTATTTTGGGGGGAAATGGTTCAGCCAAACAGAAGTTGTTTTTGCTGTACATAATCTGTTTGATATCATTGGTAATGAAAAGCTAGCAAAGCTTCTGTCATGCATAGCAGCTAAATCATTTTGGACTGAACCAAAAGAGGGGCAAAATGACTAAATTCAGAATGAATCAGACTAAAGATAGAGATCCCTGAACCCCATTCAGTGGCATAAACCTAAACTATTAGTGCACAAGAATAAATCACAAGTGAAAACTAATTTTAAAAAAAAGGTGTCCCCTACCCAAAAAATGCCAGTAATTACACCACAGTACCCAACACACATTTCATTTAAAGGGTCTCCATACCCCTAAGACTTTTCATTGAGCTGCATTAGAAAGTTTGAAACTCTGGGCTGGAATAGAAGGGGAGGGCTTGCAAAGGCAGAACTATAACTTTTACAAGCTGTTTTTAGATATAACCTCAATGAAAAAATGCATAATTAGATGCATGCCCCCTTTCATAGAGGGTTTATCTACTAAACAGTCATTTTTATTTATTTTGTATTTGGGCAATGGAGTGTCCCTTTAATAATCATCAGAGGTGCACAGTTTCTGAAATGTCTCATTTACATACATTATTGATCAAAAAACAATCTTTAGTATCAACATGTTTCTGCTGTAGTGTATCTTTTGGAAACATCTTATATATAGTATTTCAATGGATACAGCCTTATATATAGTATTTCAATGGATTCCGCCTTATATATAGTACTTCAATGGATACAGCCTTATATATAGTACGTCAATGGATACAGCCAGGGCCGGACTGGGAGAAAAATTAAACCCGGGCATTTTTCAATCACAGCGGCCCCCTGAGAAGGGGGCGGGGCCTGAGAGGGTGTGTTTTGTCATCACTAATGACAAGCATGCCCCCTCTCAAAGTGAGCATGTTGGTTCAATGCGCAGAGCCCCGCTGAAGAGCTCTAGCATGGGAAAAGGCCCTGTATTTGTTCTGCGCAGCGCAAACAAATGTAAAAACATGCTTGCGCTGTGTTTGCTTTTAACTTGTCTCTGGTGTCTCCATAAGTGGGATACCAGAGGACAAAAGGGCCAGAAAAGCGTATGGTGCATGTGTTTGGAGCGCGTGTGTGTGTGTGTGTGTGAGTCAGGGTGCTGTCTGTGTCTGAGGGTGATGTCTGTGTCTGAGAGTGCTATTAGTATGAGTGTGCTGTGTGTGAGTGCAAATATGTTTATATAAATTTGTCTTTTTTTTGTATTTAAAAAACAAACAAACTCTATATCCCCCCCCCCTTCTTACCGTTAGTCTGAGAGGAGGGGGGAGACGTGCTGCCTTCCCTGGTGGTCTCAGTGCTAAGAGTGAACATTAGCCTGCAGGGCTAGAGTTCACTCTCGTGAGATCTATACGTTGCAGTGGTAACCGCGGCAATGCTCAGACCTCGCGAGAGAAACCCGGCGGAGCTGCTGGCTAGAGCTCCCCGGGTCCTCCCTCCTTCCCCAGCCGGCGTCCGCATATCAGTGCCTCTGGGCCGGGGAGGGAGATCTTTGATCTCCTCACTGGCCCATGGAGGCACACAGCAAGGCCAACGCTCGGATAGCCACGGCCATCGTGGCCCACCGGGCATTTGCCCGGTATGCCCGATGGCCAGTCCAGGCCTGGATACAGCCTTATATATAGTACAGCCTTATTCAATGCCACTATCCTATGAAACACT
Organism: Pelobates cultripes; assembly: GCA_933207985.1. NCBI lineage: Eukaryota > Metazoa > Chordata > Amphibia > Anura > Pelobatidae > Pelobates > Pelobates cultripes. The sequence goes on along the minus strand of OW240912.1, from coordinate 323,614,943 downwards.
GCATAAATTAAAGACATTATTTAAACAAGGCATTAATGCCTCTTTATTATTTGTCTATATTTACCCTTTAAACTTGGTATAGTCTGTGTTTTCTCTCCTGGATAATTTTTATTTATTTTTTGTAAATATAATATTTATTGATTTCAACGTGCTATGGAAAGCATGTGCCAGCATCAAGCCTCATAAAAAGGTGGAACGCGCAGGTCCATACTGTACGATTTATAGGTAAGAGAACGTAATGAAGACTCGAAGCTCACTTATATCAGGTAACAAAACAGGTGTCGAATGCCATGTGTCAGGGGCTCAGTGGTATTTCGTCCTAAGTTGCTTCCCTGACTCCATCTTAAGACCATCTCATAGTTAAGAGTAAGACCATGCGTGGGAGAGAGAATGGTGATAGATAGAAAAGAGAGAGGATAGATGAGAGGGCTGTGGGTGGGGGCCCTAAATAAAAATGTTACCCCCTCCCCCAGGTGACTAGGGGTCCCCACTTTCAGCACTTCGGCACTTGGTCTTTTAGTCACATTTACTAATATTAAGTAAAGACAGTATAGAGGCAATAGTGAGGGGGGAACAATAACTAAGTACCTGTAAAAAAAGAAATAAAACTTACCATTTGATGTCTTCTTTTTTCTAAAATCTTCTTTTTTCAGCCCCAAAAAAGGCCAAATAAAAAAACATAATACCCGTCGCACTTTAAAAAAAAAAACAAAAAAAAAAACAGAGTGCAAAAAAAATCAGACAAAAAACCCCCCTGACACTTAAAAAGTAATCCATCTTCACCCATGGAGGGCACCGCGCAGACTGAGCTCTGCAGGGCGGGGAAGGCTTATAAAGCCATGCCCCGCACTGCAATTAGGCTCAGAGCACTCTGATTGGTTGGTTTAAGCTAACCAATCAGAGTGCTCTGACAGGTGAATGAAGAGACTGACAGGTAAGTCTCTACATTTACCTGCCACGGCATTCTGATTGGTTGGCTTGAAATCCAACCAATCAGAGTGCTCTGTGTCATTTTACACAGCGCGGGAAAGTTTTTTGGAATTTTCCCACGCCGTGTAATTTGACTCATAACTCTCTGATTGGTTGCTCAGGCTGCTCACTGTTTACTAGACATTTACTTAGTATTAGTAAATTTGGCTGAAAGACCAATTTAGGTCTTTCAGCCTTTTGGTAGATAGCTCCCTAATACCGTGGGAATTAGGGAGTTATCTACTTACTTACTCATTACATTTTATATGAACGTATTACTCGATTGTTGTAAGTGTTTCAAATGCTTACAGCTGAATCCTGGCTATGTGTGTATACTTTTTATTTAAACTGGTATACAGTGTAACATTCTTCATTCTTCCAATGGGTATATTAGTACTTCGGCAATTCGGCTATTCGGAAAATCCGAAATTCGGCACTTCGGCTATTCGGCACTTCGGACATTCAGCACTTCGGCAGTTCTGTTCGGCATTCGGAAATTGCACTTCGGCAATTCAGCTATTCGGATATTTGGAAATATCCGAATTGTCCGAAATTCGTCCGAACTTACATTCGGAACAAAACGAATTGCACATGTCTACACCCCATAATGGCTCACAGTTTGGGAATGCAGCATGTGTGTTCCTCGCTCTGAAAAAGTCATGGCCCGTATGCCCCGTAGGCACTGTGCATGTCAGGCAGGACATGTCGCATAAAGAAAGCATGCATACATATAAACAATTAACTTAAATAACGATGCGAGACAAAAGCAAAAACAGTAATATCAACATGTATGTGGTCTTCTGTGTCACCATCTCCCAGGTGCCCCTCCCCTCCCAAGCAGCCTGGATCTGAAGAGCCCCCATGAGTGCGTGTTCATGTACCGTGCCACCCCACTTTGCGTTGCGGGTTGAAGCTTTACATAGATAATGAACTGCGAGGTCCAGACCCCACCCACCCTCCACCAACTCTGCAGTGCAGTGAGAACCCTCTCGCTACTAACTAGGTCATCATGAGCAGGCAGGGCACCAGATGGAGCCTCGGGGTCAGATCCTGGGGTCCTTCGGTAAAAGTGTAGAAAGCCAAGGGGTCTGGCCACTGCATTTGCACAGGAGAAAGCTGTAATACCTGGACCAAAGCCTTAAGGTCACACACTTGACCAGGAACGGGCCTGTCGCAGTAAAAACTTGTAGTCCCATTGGGAAGCAACAGTGGTACCTAAATTTTTTGGATTGTAGGATCCTCGTGAGTGGGCGCATCGCTCGGCGGTAGGCTCCGTTCATCAGGACTTTGTCCATCTCCCGCGTCTTCCGCAGCACTTCCTCTTTAACCTGGAAATTGGCTAGGCAACAGACTATATCCTGAGGAGGGCTTTCTGGGGGGTCTCTTGGGACGCAGGGCCCTCTTTGCTCGCACGAATTCAATTGTGGTAGATGTTGGTCTGCCTAGGAGCCTGTTAAACAGTACGGTGAGGGTCACCTGTATCGGTGTAGAATCATCCAAAGCCTCCTACCCCTGTTATCCAGGTCCTCCATGTGGTAAGACATCTGTCTAAGTTGGTCTGTATGAGTTTGAATGGCGTCTCTGTTCACGACTGTGCCGCAGACACGTGGTCGCAGTCTTCTTCTAATTGAGAAATCCTTTGGTGCAGGCCTTGGATGTCTTCCCTTAGGGCGTGCAGCTCTATCGTGAAAGATTTTCTGAGATCAGCATTCGCTTCCCTGAGGTATGATTTGGTCTGCAGATTGCTGAGTAAGTCCACCCAGTCTGGCTGAGAGACTGGTGGAGCGCCGGTATGGGAGTCCCCGTTGCTTTTTCTGGGAAGGTAATGGCAGGTGACTCGTGGCCTCAGAGTCTTGTGAGGCCTGGGTGCTAAGATTCGCCGGGGTTATCAGGAACTGCCGCAGGGACGAGGCCGGGGAATGCCTCGGAGCATCGGCGGTCTTGAGGGCCTGAGAAGCCCTATGTGTCTTGCCCATGTCAGAGCCTGACACGCTTTCCTATCTGGATTGCTTGTTTTTTTTAACTTTTGACTCATTTTACATTACCTTGCATGAGATGTTCCTGACTTGGGTTTTGCCTGAGCCCTCTTACTCACTTTCCTGGACAGCTTTTTTTTATCTTGGCTCTGTACTTCACCTGCACAGTGTCTGCAGACCAGTTCCCAGGGGTGTGTAGTTGTCCTATACAGACCATATGTACTCAAAACTCCGTATACTGAACAACTACCATCTAAGAACTTCAACTAACCCCTTTTCTGATGTTTACTCCAGATTACCCTAAACCGTAAAACATGCTCTTCTGTCCTTCTTGCCTCTAAACCTGCTCTGTGTATTTTTCCTGTGCCCAGTCAGGGTGGTGAAAAGGTAAAATGCAAAAAGATCAAAATAATAATGTAGAAGAAGTTACTTTATAGATGGGAGAATCTTTTGATAAAACTCAAAGTTTACATAGATCTGACTTGTGTTTCACCAGTCCAATTGGGATTGATACTGGCAACACATCTTGAGTATGAATACTATTCAGTTGGGTAATAGTAACATTCCCTAGATGTTGGGCAAAAGTGACGTACTTGGAAACCAGAGTAATCTGAATGTACCTTTTTCCTGGTTAAATACCTTGTTATGTGAGAACTATCAATTTCTGCTCCACAATGCAGCATCGTCATGTATTAATCTTCCTAAATACTGCCTCAAATGTATTCTATGCTCCTGGCACTATTTAGCGGTATGAAAGTGGCCACCACAGACCATGCAATAACCCAGAGACCTGCTAGCTAGCTACCTTAAGTGGTTAATGGAGGCCTGGGATAATGGCCAGATACATTGATATTCTGAGTGTCAAGGGGACTGAAGGTGCATTACTCTTATTAAGAATTGACTAAAAGTGATGTATTCATACTAATTTATCTTTGCTTTTAAAACACTGGAACAATATATCGTTGCCAGAATGCCTGTCTAATACAAGCCACATGGGAAAAATGAAACCTAAGGCTGCATTTAATGTAATGAATCTTTAGTTTTTGCTTACCAGAAGAGTTTGATAAGTGTTTAGCCCAGAGTGGACCTATAGATTGCAAAATAGAAATCTGTTTAATGCCTACAAAATACAACTTTAAAGGGAGTACCGTTAGAAAATGTGCTTCTCCAAAAGGCAGTGCTGATAGTATTAACTTATCTCAATTAAAATATCTGTAGTCAGCAAGTGTGGAAGGTGCTTAACAAACACAATTAGTTTAGATTAGTTAAGGACTACACATGAGCGGTTAGTCCACATTGCATCATTTAGCTATTGCTTCATCTCTTCCCTATATTCAGAGAGCTGTTATTTTCTCAACCGGCTATTAAGTTGCAATCATTCCAACAACAACATACTGTTCCAGTGTTTTAAAAGCAAAGACAAATTAGCATAAATACATAACTTTTAGTCAATTCTTAATAACAGTAATGAATGCACCTTCAGTCCTTTTGACACTTAGAATATTCTGACTCTGAAAACATTCAACTCTATCTAGTCTAATTTTTATTTTTTTCACTTGATTCGTGTGTGTGTATGTGTGTGTGTGTGTGTGTGTGTGTGTTATGTTCTGTCTTATATTCAAGCAAAGCTGGTTTGTCTTATATTTTCCTAAGGCAATTCATTGGTGACAATCAACAGTGTGATTAGTGTTTACCAAGAATGAGAAACATTGTGCATTTACACATTGCACAAAAATTGTTGCTTCTGTGTCCTGTATTCTCACTTTTTCTGGATCTTTCAATGGACAAATTTCCACCCATTAGGCAATTGTTGACACAGGAGATTCTATAGGAGAAATGTGCAATGTTAGCTGACAGGCAAATGTTTGTTGTCTTATAAGAATTTTTGAGGATGGGCAAATATGGAAGTGCTTCCTAACATTGGGTGGTATGAACCTGGGGTGGATGGGTCTAAAGAGGCATGCTAGAGATGCCACTAGCATCAATGCAGAAATGGGCATTTCAACCTGGCATAAATGCTTGCTAGACTGACTGGCAGCCTTCTTGGTCGGCCCCATGAAAGTGTTAGGATATCTAAAAAAAAGCATTGCCTGCATGGTGTGAAAATTGGCGCATTGGATTGGCCCAGAGATCATCAGTACCAGAAGATCTCCAGGTGGGCACAGCATAGCAGGTCTGCGTTGATGGACTTTCTCACCATTTAAAGGGACACTATAGTCACCAGAACAACTACAGCTTATTGAATTTGTTCTGGTGAGTAGAATCATTACCTTCAGGCTTTTTGCTGTAAACATTGTCTTTTCAGAGAAAATGCAGTGTTTACATTACAGCCTAGTGATAACTTCACTGGCCACTCCTCAGATGCCTGTTAGAGATCCTTCATGAGTCATGGCTGCCTAAAATGCATCCAAACATTCAGTGTCTCCTCCCTCTGCATGCAGACACTGAACTTTCCTCATAGAGATTCATTGATTTAATTCATCTCTCTGAGGAGATGCTGATTGGCCAGGGCTGTGTTTGAATCTGCCTTCTTTGTCAGTCTCAGCCAATCCCATGGGGATGCATTGTGATTGGATCAGGCCACCACTTCTTATGATGTTAGCAGACAGATTTTGACTATTGACTATTCTGAGTCAAACAGCATGCAGAGCTACAGCTTCAGGCTTGAATAAAAGTAAGATTTTGCTATTTGTAGGGAGGCATGAGGGGCCATTCAGAGTTTTTGTAGTCTTTAAAGTTACATTGCATGCCATTTGTAAATTACAGATTTCAGAGCTGTCGCGGAGACCAAGTTCTGTTCTGTGCTGCAAACGTAAAATTAATACATATACATCTTAATAACATTACAAACATGGCCGAGGGTTCCATTTGACCCATATATAACCACTAGAAGGCTTCTCAACGTCTTTTTTAACATTTGTGGGCTTTTTCTCTCCTTCACATAGTGCTGTGAAATACATTTTTAGCTATATGAAGAAATAGCAAATCATAAACTTATTTTCCAGTTTAGTCTTAGAGTTACTACTACATGTATCCCTTTAGATTATGTCCATTTATTACATTCTACATAACTATAGGAAGAAAAAAAAGCCGTAAACCATGTCTATGTGAATTATACGCCACAGTACCCGTTTCCAAATGATTACTGTCATGCGAAGCAGATTGAACATAATAGTTCCATATCCGGACTGCATTATCAGGAACACACATACATGGCGATCAATATCTACAACTCCTGTCTCCCAGGTTAATTAGAGATAAGACATTAAGGTCTCCAGGGAGATTGAGCCTCACCCGTGCGTTGAGAATCTTGTATCTACACAATTTTTTCCATGGAAGAAAAATACATTTAATGCTGTTTGGCTCTCTGCATCTCAATTCCAAATTTATTTCCCGGGGCTAAGATTTTGTTTCATGCTAGCACACATAATTTTTCTTCAGCTAATGGACCTTTTAAAAATGAGCAGACATTATCGGTGCACTAACCTTTAAATAGGTTTTCTATTTTACTTAATTGCAAAACTAACAGGGTTATTTACTAAAGTGAGAATTCAAAGTGAAATTCAAATTTAATGTCAAAATAGCCAATTTGAAAACATTGTCTTATTCAGCTATGCTGTCAGTGCGGCTGCTTTAACCTTAAATTACACTTTGCATTCACTTTGAATTCTCAGCTATGTAAATAGCCCATGCTAGTATCAAATTCAGCTTCAGGCATAACTTGGCTATTTTGCCATTTCGTTTCAGGACAATTTACTGTTTACCCTTTAATTTACCCTTTAATGATGAGTCAGCTTTAGAGGAGTATTAAGTCAGCTATAAAATATTATTCTAGGATTTTCCAAGTCCAGGTGGCTTCTTTCTCTTATAAATAGATTTACCACGTTTACTGGTAAAAATAGGATTCTCCACTCAGCTCACTAATATTACCATTTTCTGAACACCGAAAAAGGCTCAATGTGTGTTCTAATTAAAGGTCACCTGCACATGAAAATGCATATTTTGATACAAGAAAAAAACAAGAAAAAGTCTCAAAATCACATCACTGTTATTACGTTACCAGAACATTTTGTGTTGTTCCCAGACTGCACATACAGACTCTTTACTATCAAACAACTTTTTTTATAACATTATTACATTTATTATTATATTACTAGAGAGAAATGTTCAAAGATCACCATTTAAGTGCTGATCACGTGTTGGTACTTCAATGATGACAGAGAGGATTGACCTAGCCACTACAGGCATCAGAGGAGGAGAAAACGATGAAAAAAATACATAAAGGAACACTCTAGAAAATGTCTGTTTCTAACACTATAGTTTCCTAACTGCCTAGGTATCTGCCTCTCCCCATATCTTACGTATAGAAGCATTTTAATAACATTTGAGCCCTTGCTGTACTGCCCTCCTCGCTGCCGGTTCTAATTGGCTGAGATCATCCGTTTTGATGACCTCAGCCAATCCAATGTTTTTCTATGATGATGTCAGTCAAGGAGGCAGATCGAGGGCAGGGCCAAATGCGAGGAGCCCTACATGGCACTGGAAAAAGATGAATAAATCATCTTTTTAACTCAAGGTAAGGGGGGCTGACCAAATAAACAGTGGTTTTAGAGCTACGGTGTCAGGAATACATATTTGTGTTCCTGATACTGTAGTACCCCTTTAAGAGTTCATTTAATGCTAAAATAATTTATAAAATAATTAAATAAAATAATTTAGGCATATTTAAGCACAAAGGCTTAACATCAGTAGTTTCTCTGATATACAATGATATAGATGTGTCTATTCCCTCCACTTATGGAGCAAGTGTTGTCTACAGTACCAGTTAAGCATGATTAGCCCACCCACGTCTTAGGTGGTGTCAATCACACGTTTAGATGAGTATTCAAGTAACTAGTAGTTTAAAAAGAACTGAAAGGAATTTTCAGAGATGAAGAAAAACCAAATGCTTCTCTATGGCATGGACAACTGCTCCAGAGACTCAAGTTGGCCTAAGACTCCATTTAGGTTGGAAGGATGGCACTCTATCATTATCACAATATAATCACATCAGTAACCAAATATTTAACAGATAGTGCAAGGATATATTATGCAAGCCTCGGAAATTGAAAGGGTAATTTAAATGTAATTGAATCTTTTAAGGGAAGCCAATTACAGTGTTAAATTGGATGCCTGTATTTATTTATTTGGAAAGAAGGTGTGTAGAATTAGCCATTTACACATTCCATTCTAATAGATTTCCCATTAGAGATCGCTGCATAACGTCAGGAAATAATGGATTCCACAGAAAGTCGTTTATCGCAATTTGACTCCATCGGGAGAAATGAAGTCAGTGTAGCTACCGTAACAACAGAAATGTTCATTGTTCAGTTATTAACCCCTTAAGGACACATGACATGTGTGACATGTCATGATTCCCTTTTATTCCAGAAGTTTGGTCCTTAAGGGGTTAAAGGGTCAGTAATGCATCAGTATAAATGTTTTTCATATGAAATCATACACTGTAAAAAATCCACATATTGATTTCAAAAGTTATTGGGCTTACACATTATGCATGTATTCCTATTTCCTACAAGAAGATCTGCGACTTTAGAGGGAGCCGATAACTAGTAACAAGAAGAAGAGGCTTATCTATTAATTTGATGTCAGAGCTGTGTTTTGATTGGCAGCTTGATGTACCCAGACAAAAACTGATAGGATTCTAATCCTGGTCAACTACCAGATAAAACATAACTGAGAACAGACTAATGGTATCCTCTCTCTATTATAAAATGAAAATGTTTTTCTTCAATACAAGTAAAAGTATACATTTACATTTATGTCTTTTACATGTATGTTTCAACATCTCAGTAATTATATCTTATATAGCCAACACTAAAATGTTATATTTATGTTATTTCAATAATTTAAACAACAAAAAAATTGGAGTGTTTTTTATTGATATTGCTAGTTATAAAACCAAAATATATGATTGTAAGTTTTTATGCTGAGATAAAGTTCACATTCCAACTGCACATTGCCTGTTATAATTCAAAATGTATATCAAACTATATCTGAATACCATGACTACAAACAGTGAAAAGCTCTTTTCAAATATATGTATATTATATGTTATACTGGGTTCTACCTTGTCCATCTCAAAAACAAGCAAATGAGAGAAGCTACTGGAAAAGAATAGACCAGTCTCTCTTTAATAGGCCTTGTTTCCCAATTTGGAATGAAAATTGATAGGCAAAGCTACATGCCACTATCCCATCTACCACCACATCCACCTGCACAGAGAGAAAATCTGGGGGCTCCAGGCGAAATCTATGAGATTCCCATTACTTTAAAAGAGACTTTCATGGTAGTATGCATTTAATTATTTAGGTAAGATAATAAATAAGAAAAAATGTTATAGAGTTTATTCTAACATGACAATCTGTTCCCCATTGCAATGTTAATGTTTTATATGTCAAATCTATAACAGGATGGTTCTAGATCCCTTGGGTGGTTCCTACTTTGAAGAACATGGAAGACAAAAGAAGAAATGGAAATGGTGGGATTTCAGCCAGCATGTGCATGCTCCTCCCTTTCAGTCCATTCATCTGAAACTCAATTCAAACATTGACGTGCACCTTCTAGCACAAGATCAAATCTATGTTACGTTCTCCAAGGAGAAGAAATTTACATTTAATGTTGGATCTAAACTACTGGTAAGGCACTAATTTATGTTCTTCCCTGTTACTTTTTAGCATAACGTTCTTCACAAATCAGTGCCCCGCAGTTACTCAGAGCATCATAACCATTAAAGCATGCTGTAGTGGTATTGGTGCCAGGAGTACCCTGGGCCTTTCCACAGTAAGGGGCAAACCTCTTTGCAACACTTTGCCTATACCTGGGTACTAACAGGCATTGCAGAACATTAAGTAGTTGTTTTGGTAGTTAAAGTGTCCATTTAAATGCCAATGACACAGCATCAGACTTCTGCAAACCTACCGAGCCATGTGTCGATAGAGCCCATCATTTATTGGCAATGGCTAAGACTTTTAGATGAGTGCTCTCAGCCATTGAATGAACGGATGTGAAAGGAATATGCACAGAATTAACACTACCCAGCCAGCAGGTCTCACTCACTCTGTTCGCACTGATATAGACCATATCACTTTACAACTATAGAATGGGGATATTTAACAACTACTAATTGACATACAAAATAATATTGACAAAGACCTCTATCCTCCATTCTCTAAGGGGGTGCCAAACAGGTAGATGCAGGTTATAAGTAGCTGCTTATGTTTTCTCAGGCTTATCCATCCTCCTCGGCTAAGATATATTTGCTAGAAGATAATAATGGGTAGAGGGAAGTGATATTAGAAATGTCAGTGTGGGGTAGAAGATAATACTAATGGATGTATGCAAGGTTTGTGTTCTGTTCCTAAATAGACAAGCACTTGGCTGCATATATAAGACTTGCATAGTATTCTAATTTCCGGCAGTTCCATGATATGAAGTTACTTGAACAGCGCACAGGTTCTACATGATACAATAAATCTTCTTAGCTGCCTGAGTAGATTTCAGTTTACACATATTTATAGCAATGTGGGACTCTTACTGCAGTCTGTGTTTAATCCTTTAGTTGAAAGATCCCAGCAATGACAAACTGCTTATGGGCCCGGAGATTGACGAGGAAGAATACTACCTTAGATTCAAGCATTTTCAAATTTACAGCCTTTTTGCTAACCTTCAAAAATCGATAAGGATTCCAAGTGGTCTACAAGACAGAATAAATAGTATTGAAGACTTTGTTTTACAGCTAAACAAATCAATAAAATATCTAAGAAAACGTACAAGAAAATGGAATCAGGTGAACTTCACAAAAAAGTTACCCAGTGAAGCAATGGAAGCAAAAGACAAAGAACTCGTGATAAAATATCAAGAGAGAAATAGCAAAGAGGCTGATGGACTTTCCAATGATGGGACATTGTTACTTAGGGATAAATCACATAAAGACATAGGCAAGGACATCAACATTCAGTCTATGAAGGACCCTGGAAGGCAACCACTTATCAAAACGTCGAAAAAAAAATATCAAAAAGCCTAAACACAAAACCAACAAATAAGCACAGCATCCAAATTACAATGATGGTTTGTTCATGATCGGTTACTGTATCTATGGTGTGAAATAAGAAAAAATTAAAAACAAGTAATGCAAAGTGTTTTAATGATGTTACATATTTTATATCAAGGAGCAACACTTGACAGCTATTTCATGTAACCTACTGTATCAAACATTAGAATAGACGTTACCACTAGTTGCACATTATGCTTCTGCATTATTCAACAAGCTCTCTTAAATAAACTTTTTGTTTTGTAGTTAACAGTGTCACTCTGGGCATTGTATAGCCATACATGTACATGACTAAGCCATTCATAGCAATGTTATTTCACTTTTATTTACATAAACTAATACCTAATTTTATTTAATGTATTTTAAGACACATTATTGTTTGTTGCATTTCTGGGTTGTTCTGTTTCGCATGCACAACTAAAATTCTGGGCTTGAAGCATGTTGGGATTGGCTTCCCAGAGAGACAACTGGGAGATATGGGTCTATCTTATAGGAAAATTATGCCTCCAGTAGTCTGGAACAAACGATGATACCTTCCCATTCCAAAGTTCTCCCTCACCAGAAGGCATGTTGGGAAGGCATTTGTGCATTCTGGTTGCGAATATAGAAATATCTCCACAAACCAAATGCATTTAGGAGCCACATAAGAGTGGGCCACTTACCAGAGTGTTCTATTTTCTCACAGAGCTACGCTGGGAGAATGTGCTCTCATATTTTCTCCTGGTACACCCAGCATATCACATTGGAAGAGAAGCGAATGTCACTAAGCACAGGGATGCTACTCTACAGCACCCAAAGTGTATGTTATCAGAGGAAGTTATTCATATATTTTTCTTTGCATCTGCTGTGTGTACCTGTGTGTGTCAGTTAAAATTTTTGTGTAGTTGTGGCAATGTATATCTGTATGTATCATTCGGTGTCTCTGTGTGCCAGTGTGTATGTGTGTCTGACAGTGTTCAATTGGGTGTGTGTTTGCCTGTGAATGCATATTTTGTGTTTCTGTGTTTAGCAATATCAAATTGGAAATGCGTTTCTTGTGTTTCTGGAAGTATGTACATCATTTAGACTGTGTCTGTGTATGTTTCTAGGAGCATGTGTCTGTGTAAATGTCAGCGTGTGTCTAAGTCACACATAGTTTTATTTTTTAAAGGTCACATAATCTCTGGTCGCAGCCCTGATTTCAGGGTAGGAATATGTTCCATTGTCTGGTTAAAATGAGATGCTTGGCTAATTTGGGACTTGCTTCCATAATTGTTGCAATGATTTATTGACAAATCAGCAATTTGCATACTACAAAGCTTACAGTTTAGCAACAAGTAATAGGTGGCTGCCAAATATTTTTTAACATTTCCCACTAAATTCAATAAACAGTGCCAGTTTACATGGTAGATATTACATATAACCATTGTGCTGGATGTTGCCACTAGTTTCTAGGTTTAATATCTAATTCACCAATGCGTAAAATGGAAAAGAGTGATCGCAAAGTGGCACTATTTCTCAGCTAAGAAAAAGACATGCAATGCCTATTTAAAGCAGCACTTTTTCTTTCAATTTTCCTTTCCTTATGCTCTTTATAACTTTATTATAAATTTTTGTTTTAGATTTATTTTTCTTCCTTGTGTTGGATCTCAATATTTGGGCACCTCTATTTTGTTCTCCTTTGTCTGTCATGTCTGAGGTTTGTTCTTCTGTGAAGTTCTCTGAACTGATGAATTGTGGATAAATAACATTGGTAGCAAAAATGACTACGAATTTTGGGGAAAAAAAGTGGAATTATGTAGAATATATACTGTGCATTCAGAAAGTATTCAGACCCATTCTTGTTTTCACATTTTATTCACCTTATTTTAAAACCCCCGCAAATGTATTAAACAGAAATATCACATTGACATAAGTATTCAGAACCTTTATCTCAGTACTTACTTGAAGCACCTTTGGCAGTGATTACTGTCTCAAGTCTTTTTGGGTATGATGTGAGAATCTTTGCACACCTGGATAGCTGTAGTTTTTGCCAAGTATCACTGCAGATCCTCTCAAGCTCTGTCTGGTTGGATAGGGGCTAGACATGTGCAATTCAGTTCGGTCCAAATGGAAATTCGAAAGAATTCTGGACAATCGGATGCTTCCGAATTGCTGAATGTCCGAAAAGTCGAAGTGCCGAATTTCGGAAGTGCACAACCGAACCGAATTGCCAAAGTGCTGAATTTCAGAAGTGCCGAAGTGCTTTGGACTTCTGAAAAGTGGCAAAACGGGTAAGGGTAGGATTGGGGTTAAGGTTGGGTTAGGAGTAGGTTTAGTGGTAGAGTTGAGTTAGGAGTAAGGTTTGGGTTAACCTAACCCTACCCTTACCCAGAGTCCCAAAGTGCCGAACCAAAGCGCAAAGTCCCGAATTTTGGAAGTGCCGATCCGAACAGAATTGCCAAAGTGCCGAATTTCCAAAGTCCTGAATTCCGAACCGAACCACATTTTTTGCCCATGCACATCCCTAATAGGGGCTGTATGTGGACAGCCATTTTCAGTTCACTCCATAGATGTTTTAGTCACTCTTGGCTGTGTGTTTAGGGTCATTGTCCTCTTGGAAGGTGAACATGAGGTCCTGAACACTCTGGACCAGGTTTTCATTATTTTCATTTTCCTATTTTGCTAAAATCAGCTTTACCTCAACCCTCACCAGTCTCCCAGGTGCATCATTTCACCATGTTTCACCGCTGGGAAAATTTTGCATAGGTGTTGCAGTGATGGTTGTCCTTCCTCAAGTTTCTTCCATCCCCGTACATGAGCTCTGAAGCTCACCTAGAATGACTAATTATGATTATTTTAATATTATTTTATTATTTATATAGCGCCAGCAAATTCTGTAGCGCTGTACAATGGGTGGACTAACAGACAAGTGGGCGCACAGGAACAGAGGGGTTGAGGGCCCTGCTCAATGAGCTTACATGCTAGAGGGAGTGGGGTATAGTGACACAAAGGGTATAAGTAGGGGTAATGAAATGGGTTGCTAGAAAAGTATTCACTTGGGGCAGGGATAGGCAACCTTCGGCACTCCAGATTTTTGGACTACATCTCCCATAATGCTCTTACACCCATAATGCTGGCAAAGCATCATGGGAGGTGTAGTCCAAAACATCTGGAGTGCCAAAGGTTGCCTATGCCTGACTTAGAGCTTAGAAGGTTATTTTTGACATTTGCAGGAGAGGAGTCATGGGGCGGGGCGGGGTGGGGGTGAAAACATGCTAACAGTTTAATTGATATGCTTTCCTGAATAAGTGTGTTTTCAAAGATTTTTTGAAGGAGTGGAGACTGGGTGAAAGTCTTACGGAGAAGGGAAGGGAGTTCCACAGAAAAGGTGCAGCCCTGGAGAAATCTTGAAGGCAACCATCAGATGCAGGAGTACAGACAGAGGATAGACGTAGGTCTTTGGCAGAGCGCAGGGGTCTCAAAGGGACATACTTATGTATTAGGGTGGATAGGTAGGTTGGAGCAGTATTATCTAGGGACTTGTAAGCAAGCATCAGAATCTTAAATTGAGCCTTAAATCTAACTGGAAGCCAATGTAGGGACTGACATTGGAAAATGAGCTTTGTCACCGAATTTATTATAGAATGCAGCGGTGCAAGCTGGGAACACGTAAGACCACTGAGAAGGGGACTGCAGTAGTCAAGGAGAGAGAGAGAACAACGACATGAACCAGCACCTTAGCCACGTTCGGCGTTAAAAAGGGGCAGATGCAATTTATTATTTTTTAGATGGAAGCGGCAGGATTTGGCGATTGATTGGACATGATGGCTGAAGTAGAGATTGGAGTCAAAGAGAACATCTAGGCAGCGAGCCTGCAAGGTAGAGGTGATGGTGGCGCAGTTGACTTGGAGGGAGAAAGACACAAGACTAGAAACACTTGAGGGAGGAAAGATCAGAAGTTCTGTTTTGGACAGGTTGAGTTTAAGGAAGTGAGCAGCCACCCAGTTGCAGAGGAAATAGCAGAGAGGCAGTTAGAGACACGAGTCAAGATCTGTGGAGAGAGATCAGGAGAGGACAGGTAGATTTGGGTGTCATCTGCATATAAATGTTAATGGAAGAAAAAGGAGCTGATGAGTTTACCAAGGGAGGCAGTATAGATAGAGAACAGTAGGGGACCAAGAACAGGACCTTGGAGAACGCCAACAGAGAGGGGTTGGGGAGAAGAGGCAGAGCCAGAGAAAGAAACACTGAAGAAGCGCTAGGAGAGCACCAGGAGAGAGCAGTATCCCGTACACCGAGATTATGGAGAATGAGAAGACACTGTTGATGATCAACAGTGTCAAAGGCAGCAGAAAGATCAAGGAGGATTAGGATAGAGTAATGGCCGTGAGATTTAGCAGCAATTAAATTGCTTGATACTTTGGTCACAGCCGCTTCGACCGAGTGACGAGAGCGGAATCCAGACTTAAGCAGGTCAAGCAGAAACTCTCTCAAGGATATTGAAGGCAAATGGCAGTAGTGGTAGTTGTATAGGGCGGTAGCTGGATGGAGAGTTGGGGTCAAGGTTGGTCTTTTTCAGAATCAGAGTTATGGCTGCATGCTTGAACAGTGAAAGAAATGTGCCAAAGGAAAGGGAGAGATTGAAAATTTTAGTGAGCAGAAGAGCAAGAGAGGGAGACAGAGTGCGGATGAGATATGAGGGAATAGAATCGAGAGAACAGGTGGTGGGGTGGGAGGACAAGAGCAGAGCAGAAACCTCTTCCATTGTAGTGGGTGCAAATGATCATAGAACAGCAGAGGGAGAGAGATTAGGGATAGTAGAAATCTTCTCAGTGAATTGAGGTGCAAAGTTTGAGGCAGACAGAGTGGTAGGAGGAGGGGGAGCAACAGGGTGAAGGAGAGCATTAAAAGTGTGAAATAGACATTTGGGTTGGTAGGACAGTGTGCTTATGAGGGTGTTGAAGTAATTTAATTTAGTATAGGGAAAGAGCCAGACTGTAGGAGCGCATCATAAATTTATAGTGGAGGAAGTCAGGTGCAGAGTGAAACTTTCTCCAGCAGTGTTCAGCAGTTCTGAAACATTTTTGGAAATATCAAGTCAGCTTGGTGTGCCAGGGTTGTAATTGGGAGGAAGAAAAGTGTTCAATTTATAACCTAGGATGAGTCGGAGGAGAGGTGGGGGGAGATGATGGCAATTCTTAAAGGAGAGGGCCTTAATATGGTGACACTTTAATCCTCAAAGGAAGTAAAGGACAGGGCAGGGGCAGGGAGAGTAGGTTGAAAGGTGCATTAAGGGGAGACAACCAAATCAAGGTACATTGATTGTAGTACACCAAAACATAAAGAAGCCGGAGTAGCGGTATCAGGTCTCAGTGAGTGCTAGTAGTGTGAGGGAATTAGTGATGAAGAGGTAGTGTGTGGCTGTTGATTTAATATTGCTACAGATGGAACAGGTGTTCCAGAGTGCACACTGAATGTTGGTAGAGTAAAATAAACTGCAGGGTATTTGAATGAGGTTCACCCTTCTCCCCTGATTGGTCATTTTAGCTGTGGTGCCAGCTCTTGGAGGTGTCCTAGTTGTTCCAAAGATTTTCCACTGAAAAATTATGGAAGTCATTGTGTTCTTAAGAACCTGCAGTGCAGCCCGTATTTTTGTAGCATTCCCCAGAACTGTGCCTCAACTCAATCCTGTTTCTGAGCTCTGCCGGCTGCTCCTTTGACCTTATATAAACACGTGTGCCTTTCAAATCATGTCCACCTAATTGAATTTGCAACAGATGGACTCCAAACAAAGTGTTGAAACCTCTCAAAGATAATCCGGAGAAATGGGATTCATCTAAGCTAAATTTCAAGTGTCATAACAAAGGGTCTGAATACTTATATCAGTGATGTTTAGTTTTTTTTCCTTTCTAATACGTTAGCAATGTTTTAAAGCATCATTATAGTCACCAGAACAATTACACTTTAATGTAGTGTCTGTGCAGGCTTCTTTATCTGAGTAAAAAAGAAAGACTGAGAACTCTGAGAACAGACAACTCAATAGCTTGCCCTTCGGTACATCCCTGCTCAGGTAAAAAAAAATTGTTTTTGCTTACATGTGCCATTTCAGAGAGAACATATCTGAAGCATTTCAGACTGGTCCCACTTGTACGGGCAGTCCAGATCCGAAATGCCATGAAGTTCCATCTGCACATGAGATACAGCAATCCCATGTGATCATTTCCGCCTTCTTTTGGGCCTCGTCAGTGAGATGTAGCTGATATCCCTCTATGCACAGTGAGCACGAAGACCATGTCTGGATTACCCTTTAACTGGGGGTGAGCCAAGTTAATGCATTAAAGCAAAAAAGAAAGAATGAGTACTCTGTACGGAAAAAAGCTTAGAGTAAACTTAATAGCTTACCCTTCGGTACATCCTCTTTATTGCTTTAATGCATTAACTTGGCTCACCCCAAGTTAAAAGGTGATCCAGACGTGG
The DNA here is from genome assembly GCA_933207985.1 of Pelobates cultripes. NCBI lineage: Eukaryota > Metazoa > Chordata > Amphibia > Anura > Pelobatidae > Pelobates > Pelobates cultripes. The sequence goes on along the minus strand of OW240912.1, from coordinate 323,597,450 downwards.
ACCCCGTGCTCACTATGCCCAGAGGGTTATCAGCTACACCTCCCTGACGAGGCCCAAAAGAAGGCCGAAACGATCGTCTGGGGTTGCTGAATCTCTCGTGCAGATGGAACTTACTGGCATTTTGGATCTGGACTGCCTCTAAGCTTTTGTTCGTTCTCAGAGTTTTCATTTTTTCTTTGTCAGAGTGACTGGCAGTAGGGGCAGTAATGTAAAAGGCAGTGTTTACATTAGTGTCTAGTAACACCTCTGGTGCCAGTCACTCAGACAGCTACAAGAGGTGCTTCCTGGGTCTTTACGCAGCACTGGTCTTCAGCATGGAGGCGCAGAACGTTCCCCATAGAGATGCTGATTGGTATAGTGGTTTGCTGTACAGTTGCAATAGGCTCTTATTGCTTTCTTATCGTCAAAATTGACAATATCAGCCAAGGAGGCAGAGGGTGGATGGAACTAGCTGTGGGAGACCCGGGCGGGGCTGGAATAAAGGTAAGTTTATTACCTGTTTAAAGAGTGCAAAGGGGGATCTGCCTCCTAAACTGTGTTTTAACATGTTTGTATTCCTGTCACTATAATCTTCCTTTAACAATTTTAATCAAACATCGAAATTGGGGGTAGGGAAGGGCATCCATCCTGAATAATAAGTTGCAACTCTGTCTGTCAGTGTGTGCGTGTGTCTGTCAGCGAGTGTGTGTGTAGCGGTCAGCGTGTGTCTGTGAGTGAGTGAATGTGTCTGTCAGTGTGTCAAATCTGTGAGGATGTTTGTGTAAGTGAGTGTGTGTGTGTGTGTAGCTGTCAGTGTGTGTCTGTGAGTGAGTGAATGTATGTGTGTGTGTGTGTGTCAGATCTGTGAGGATTTTTGTGTCAGTGTGTGTCTGTCAGTGAGTAGGTGTGTCAGTGGGAGTCTGTCAGTGAAAGCGTGGGTTGTTTAAACAGTGTGTGTGCCAATGACTGTTTATCTATCAGTGAATGTATGTCAGTGTGTTTGTCAATGAGGGCGGGTGTCTGTCAGTCAAAAAAGTGTCCTTGACATGCAGTGGTGGGGCATATTTAGATTAGGGGGGTGTCCAATTTAGTCGTGCCTAAATCCAAAATACACCACTGGATACAATGACAATTTTTTTTTATAGTACAATAAATAATCAGACTCTATATTCACTTTTAATCTTTTTCCCAACCATCCCAGTAATACCTAAGGTTATCCTGTACTGGAGAAAATTGTCTAGTAGCTAGCTCATAAAATTTGTATTCCAAAACAGAATTTAATACTTCATTAATAGAGGGGCTCACAGGGGATCTCCAGTGTCTTGGGATGACCATGGTAGCAGCGATTAGGATGTGACCAATTATAATCTTACCAATTTTTTCATTATCATCTTGGACTTTTTTGACTAAGGCAAAATCTGAAGACAATATATATTAAAGTAATAGGGATATTAAAGTTAACTTTTTAATCAGTGTATATATATATATATATATATATCTTTCCAATATTGTGTTAATTTTGGGTAAAACCAAAAAAATATGGGATAGTGATACCACCAATACTCAATTCCTTCAACATTTATCAGAGTTTTGGAATAAATTTCATTCATGCTATGGGAGCTAAATAGCATCTGTGATTTGAACACTTTCTGAATGCACTGTATCTATTTTTAATAAATATCTGCATTGTGTAAAGTCAGGTGTATGCAAGGGCCACATCACTGCCTTTAGGCTCATAACATACAACAAATAAATTATTAGTACAAGGATATGTAAATAAAATCATGTCATCCCTAAATCAATAAATATAACATTTATATAAATGAGTTATGTGTCTGAAAATGATTTAATCAATTTACTAATAAAGTCAATAACTGGTGAAGTGCGCAAGAACAAACTGCAACTTTTATAGTGTCCAGGTGTAGTTGCTATGGTAACTAACTCAAGAGTGTGATATGTCCTGACTTACATCCGACAACAACTAGTTAGGAAAATAACACCAGAGAACCAGGCAGGAAAATTTCAGACGATGTTCAAGTTTCTCTTCCAACTGTTTTCGAATATCTTGAGATAAAGTGTCTAGAGTACAAAAACAGCAGGTAATCAATGAGTTCAATGAGTTATCATGCACTACATATTATTATATTAAAGCGGAACCGTCAACATCTGGGGTCTTTGCAGAATTTGCAAAGACCCCCGACTATGACATTTCTGCTGGAGGTCCAGAGTCGGGGGGGGAGGGGGGCATGGAAAGGTAAGCTCAACTTACCTGCAGCTATCCCTCACAGGCGCCGCCATAACCTACCAGCTGGTCTTCTTCTACAGCGCCAGGAGCTGACGTCACTCTGTATGCTCACACATTCACGAAAACACAGCATTAAGGTCTATGTAGACAGCAGGATCCTCCATAGACAGAGCCAATTCCCTGCAGCTGAATTTACACTTCCTGACGGCCATAATTCTGCCCAGTGTTAACAAGTGCCAAGCGTAGGAAATATATGGAGACAAAGTAGTCACTATATCTTTTGACGGAGTTAGAATTTCAGGGAAATTCCAAAACAGTCAATATGAGTATTTATTAAAGATTTTATGTATGGAAGGTGTGGGGGGTGACAGTGCCAGTTCAATTGCTTATAAAATGTATGTGCAATATGCCAAATATATATAGCAAAAAGTGTGTAGCACATTTTTCCTTTGATAATGTTTTTGGAAGTTGTGAATGAGAAGATGTAATGCGGAAGCTCTAATGTCTTGTGGCTTATTCTCCAGACAGCACCACTCGGAATCCCCTTCACACTGCATGAGCGCAAGGTTTTAATCAGCCTGTCTATGCCCATTACTGAACTACTTAATATAAATGTAAATGTGGCTCTCAGGCATCTGGACAGCAAGGAAACTAAATGCAATTATAACCCTTCAAATAAGAAAATGTGCAGGAGGTAAAGTCCCCACAGCTGGATATGTGGCAGATTGCAAACTTATTTAAATGAAAACCTAGTGTCTGCATTGTTTATCACCATAAAGTGTTTGACAAAATGATCAGTCCAACTGTCTGCAGTAAGAACTGACATTTATTGATCTAATTAATGCCATGTCTGGATACTGACCTCATTTAAACATTTCCATACAATAAAGGACCCTCTATAACTAGAATTCATACAGCATACAAGATCATTCCAGGGCCCTATTTAGCCTAGACCTGCAGAGAGTCCCAGGAGGAAGCATTTCCCAAGTAAGTGGATTAATCTCATAAGAGCAAGCATTAAGCATCTATAGTAGGCCTTGCCAAGAATGGGGTACAATGACATTGTAGCAGGCTTATGCAATGTATGATGATACACTGTAACTTTATCCCCATTATGTTTTGCCTAGGTGAGGTGTTTAACCCCAATGACTGTTCAGGATAGTCCTCAGAAATATCCCCTTGAGGACTGATGACAGTCCTGAACCGTCATAATTACTTACCCGATCGCCGCCATTCCCCTGCCGGCGATCAGCGTTGCTCCAGGTCTGGGGGGACTGCCTGACAGCCCAGACAGTTCCCCCTCGGAAAATTAGGCGCCTGCGATCATGTGATCGCTCTAACAACGCGGGCACATGGCCACAATAGGTGCCTGTGTATCTGCCTGCAGGCGGACTGCCTGTGCTGACAGGCAGTCTCCCTGCTGCTGGAAAATAAAAAAATATAAATAAAAATGTTTAGTTAATAAAATAAAAAAATTCATATAAAGCGAGGGCTTGCACTCCTGGTGTAATCCTGTGGTGCCTGGTGCTGGTCTGGCAAGGATCATGTAGACATAGCAGAAATGACCGCACTCCAAGGACTTTATAGAGATTTTCAAATAAAATGTAACTTTTATTCAATCCATTTAAAAAGTCAACGTTTCAGCTCCCACATGGAGCTTTCAGCTCCCACATGTTTTGTCCTGATGAAAGCTCCATGTGGGAGCTGAAACGTTGACTTTTTAAATGGATTGAATAAAAGTAAAATTTTATTTGAAAATCTCTATAAAGTCCTTGGAGTGCGGTCATTTCTGCTATGTATGTGTATATATATATATATATATATATATATATATACACACACACACACACACACACACACACACATATATACACATATATATATATATATATATATTATAATTGAAAAAGAGGATGCACTCAGAGGTCTTTTAGAAAAAAGTAATGATATTTAATCCATAAAAGGTTTACAAATAATTTGATTGACGTTTCGACCCAATAGGGTCTTCCTGTCTAAATTATTTATTGATCACCCTGGAGTATCCCATATAATTTATACAGATGAGAAAGCCATTGCCCAGTATAAGGCTTTTTTTAGTTTTGTTGCTTCCCTTAATGTAAAATAAAAATGAAGCGAAAATTATAAATGCAGAGACAATTTTGGAGTGCGGAAACTACTTTAAAGAGTAAAATTTAAAAAAAAAAAGGTTAAATGTATAATTTCATTTTTAAATAAACTATAATTATAACTAAAATCATTATATTGTTTGTGCATTTATTGTCCCTCTCAATCTGGCCAATCACAATACTTAAATTGAACATGTATTATTAAAATGATCTGTTACATCAGGTATCATAGAATTGTGATGTTTTCAAGAGAATAAGGAATGAGTGGTAGATAAACAATGAGTCACTGTATACAAATAGCTCATATGGCATTCTTGGCAATTACAGAAAACATGAGATTATTTTAGTATTATTTTGTACGTAATGTTCACTATTCTTGCATATAAATCTGAAGATGAGTTAAATAATATTCATATTTTACATACTCAGACAAACCATGATCAATCATGATGTCAGTAGGAGCAGTGTGACTCATGATGTAGGCAAATTTAGGTTTTTTTTTCAACATGCTAAAATTGTGTATTATGGGATGGGATTAACTCTAAACCCCTTAACCGCACCTTAGCCTTGTGTTTTATGCGTCAGTTTAATAGTGATGTTGTATCACCTTATTAGTTTGTGACAATTAAAATAATATTTTCTAAAGAGGACATTTTTAGTTTACGTGGATTCTTGGTAGCTGGTTGTGTTAACAGCCAATAAGAATAAAATAGGAACAGCGAGGGTAACGTGCATGCTGGGGTTTCATTTCATGTTCATTAAAAAAATGGAGTAGGAAACTGAAGTGAATTGCTTCATATTTTTTTCAGCAAAGTACATAAGGGTGCACCATCCATCATTCATAAAAATAAAATCCCATGCCAAACTTGTGGTGCATTAAGAGTTACTATGGAGATCCAAGTCCAGTCACCAAGAGCCCCATACCTCAAGAGTAATAGTTTCCTACCGATATTCTCCTTCCTGGACAGACAAAACTAGTCAAGATGTTCGGATTCACAGGCAGGATCTGCCAGTAAGCTGGTCAGTGACTTTGCGACCTCTAGGCAGGATATTTAGCTAGAAGTCGAAGACCCAGCTCAACCAACAAAAAGCTTTGTTTTCAGAAAATATTTGCCTTTTCTCATACCCAAAATAAACAAGATTGACAAGAAAATGTTTTGCCCCACTGTGGTATTTTCAATGTGCAGAGCAAAAGGTACAATAATTGAAAGGAATCGCACCAGTATGTCATGTACTAAAAAAATAAATGAAATCTGACAAACAATGCCATTGCTGGTGCTGGTATTGTGACAATTCCATCTTACCACGCTGAAGGTAAGCACAAGAGGGATATAGACTGAAGATGCCTTGAATGGCCCAAAGGTACTTCAACAGTGCATGCAATCATCCATACATGTCCCTCCCCTCTTCCCAAATAAGTTAGTGCACCACGTGATGGCTAGTGGCCAAGGTTCATTGGCACCTTGGGTTCCAAAACATTTGACCAACCCTCCAACCAAAGAAGCAGAATTTCCCTCTTGATAACTAGATGGGTACTACAACTGGTATTAGCCAAAAAAGGATTCATTTTAGTAGCACAGCCATTCCTCCCTGCACTGTTCAGTTGATCACTGCATACCATTAGATATAAGAATGAATTTTGTCAGGCAGTCAGCAAGACAGTCAGTCATTGTGCCACCACATTTCTACCGCCCCATTTCTTAAATATTGGGGGTTGTTTTTACATGTACTTTACCTGTGACATGGACATCCTGTTGTTTTCATAATTAGTATGTGTTTGGCAGCATACCTGCTGGTTCTCCAAATTACATATCTATATTCTCCATAGCTCTGCCTTTTAAAATGTAAAATGGACAATAATGCTAAAACACCCTTGATTCTGTATAAATGGGCGTTTTCAGCACCCAATCTCACTTCCTCATTTTGGCAGCAATGATAAGCCAAGAGCACTGTAGACGGCTCCTTGCACTATAATCACTCAAATAAGCTATAATTTGACATATATTTAAAGTGCCTTTTTGCATTGTTTTTCCCTGTCATCCTTCCTAGTCTTCTTTAGTACTCTGAAACTTTGTTCGCATGACTTTTACCTAAATTATTATCCTTTACATGGTGTGGCAACATATAATATCATCTTGACAAATGTTCTGAAGTTAAAATTAGTAGCTGACATTTTAAAATACAAACCCTTTTATGACTCATATTAACGCTTCAGGACATGGAGGTACATGGAAAATGCAATGATATGACAGTAATAACATCTGCCATGGATGGGTTTAAAGAATGGTTCACATCTGTTGATAAATTAACATCACCTTTTTTTTTTTTTAATGATTGGATGTTTTTTAATGATTACTTGTAAACTTATGGTATGCCTGTAGAAATTACAGATTGTCCTATAAATGCTCTCTGTAATCTCCTCCTTTGGCCACACACAATGGTCTAACTCAGCAACTTATAAATCGGAAAATTCTTGATCTCATCTTCACCAATCTGTGTATTGCCTCTAATCCCTGTAATGTTACATTTCCTCTATCTGACCACCATCTGATGACCAATGACATCGGCATTACCCCGTACCCAAATCATACCACCCTTGGTACAGCAATTCTCCACCAACCTCTAACTTTCTTTTATCTGTCTCAAACCTCACCTTCCCTAGCTCTGCAACTCTACCCTCTCCTCTGAGCTACATATCATGGCATCTCCTATATTTAAACATTGTAAGCGACCCCAGTTACAATATTGGCACACTAAGCTGACCGATTACCTGCAAACATGTTTCAAAACTGCTGAAAAAAGGTCTCATTATGTGTATGACTTCCTCCACTATAAATTTATGCAACACTCGTACAGTTTGTCTCTTTCATCTGAAAAAGAAAATTACTTTAATACCCTCATATCCTCACTATCCTGAGAACCCAAAAGCCTCTTTAACACTTTAAACTCACTACGTCACCCTGTCGCTGCTCCTCCACCTACTAACCTGACTGTTCCAATCTTTACTACTTACTTCACTGAGATTTCCGCAAGGAAGGGATTTAGAATTTCTCTAACACCCCTATCAATACATTCCCCCAACTCACCTCTCTCCTCTATTCTATGCTCCCTAGAACTTGCTAAGCCAGAAGAGGTTTTGCTCTGGTCCTCTAGCCCCAATACTTGTTCCCTCAATCCAATTCCCTCACATTTCACTCATGCTTGGTCTCCTTCACTTGCTCTGCCCCTCTCTAAAATATTCAATCTCCCCCTCTCCTCTGGCATATTTCCTTCATTCTTCAAGCATGCAACTATGCCCCAATTCTAAAAAAAAGCTCAACCTTGACCCTAACTCACCATCCAACTAGCACATTATCTCGCTGCTAATGTTTGCGTCCAACAGTCCCGAGAGAATGGTGTGCATTAGATTGACAGACTTCTTTGACTCTCTTCCAAGTCTCTGCTTGACCAGCTTCATTCTAGATTCTGCTCTCATTACTCTAAATGGCTATAACCAAAGTATCCAATGATTGAATTGCTCCTAAATCCAGTGGTTCCTATGCTTTTCTAATTCTCCTTGACCTTTCTCCGGCTTTCGACATGGTTGATCATCAACAACTTCTTCTCATCCTCCCTAATCTCAGTTTACAAGACTCTCCTCATTCACAGTTTTCCCTCCTACTTTCCCAAGTGCTCTTTCAGTGTTTTTCTTGCACTTCCTCTTCTCCACAATCAATCTCTGTCGGTGTTCCTCAAGGTTCTGTCCTTGATCCCCTGCTGTTCTCGATCTATACTGCCTCCCTTTGTAAACTCATCAGCTTTTTTGACTTGCAATATCACTACTTCTACATGGATGATACATAAATCTATCTGTCCTCTCCTGATCTCTTGGCCCCCCTCTTGATTCGTATCTGTGACTGCCTCTCTGATATTTCTAACTAGATGGCTGCTCACTTCCTTAAACTTAACCTGTACAAATCATAACTTCTTGTCTTTCCTCCCAAAAGTGTTACTACTTCCATGTCTGTCTCCCTACAAGTCAATGGCACTACCATCAGCTCTACCTTGCATGCTCACTGCCTAGGTGTTCTCTTTGAATCCAAACTCTCCTTCACCCCTCATGTCCAGTCACTTTCCAAATGCTGCCACTTCCATCTCAAAAACATAGCTTGCATCTGCCCCTACCTACCACCAGATACGGCAAAAGTGCTGGTCCATCCAGTTATCTCACCCTGACTGCTACAATTTATTTTTCAATGGTCTTACACTCTTCCAGGTTGCCCCATTACATCCAACCATTGAGGCTAATTTTCTGTCTGCCCACACCTCTCATAACTCGCCCCTCTTTCAGTCTGGACACTGGCTTACCGTACGATTTAGAGCTCAATTTAAAATGCTGGTATGTTTACAAATCTCTACATAACGCTGCTCCTATTTATCCTCACCAATACACAAGGGGCCATGTAAAAGCCCCAACATTCTGCCAAAGATCTAGGTCTATTCCCCTGTTCGTACTTGCACATCTAACACCCACCTTCAAGACTTCTCTAATCTGTTAATGGCTTTCCCTACACACACTTTGGTAAATCACATTGCTTTCTCTCCTGCAACTGTGTTATCCAAAAAACTAACCCTTCATTGAAAACTATTCTAGTAACATTTTCTCATATATGACATACATCCTACTCTTAGCTCTTGTGCCACTTTACCCTACTCCCTCTAGAATGTAAGCTCATTTAAACATGGCCCTCAACACCCTCTGTTCCTGTGCATCCAACTTGCCTTGTTACGAATACTTGTCTTTTAGTCCACCTATTACAGCTATGCAGACTTTTTTGGCACTCTGTTATTAATAATAATATCTAACGTCTACATACATCGATGTTAAAAGTAAAGACTGAACTGGGAAACACTGTAATAAAAAGTATTGTCATCAATTATTGATAAAGTAAAAATTTTGCTGACAGAAAGCAATAAAGTGAGAATATAAATGTGAAACACAGATTAATGCAGTGTTGAGAAGGGCTGCATAAATAATATATGGAATTCGCAAGCAGAACACCACTAAGATAGAACATTCACTTAATTTTCATAGCGGCACTGAGTGTGCATTTGTTATATGCAAAATAGCATGTTTAGCATTAGAAAATGACAAATCCAGTCGTTCTCAAACATCATTTGAATTGTTGATAGCATGGAAAACACCTGTTGTTCACTAAAGTGAGAATGCAAAAGTGAAATTTAAAGTTATGACCAAAATGGCTAAATTTGAAACATTTGCAAAGTCAACAATGCTTCAAGTTTGGCTACTTGGACGACAAATTTGGCAATCACTTTGAATACACGACAATTCGCACTTTAGTGAATAAACCTATGAGCCATTGAAATGCTCTTATGGCCATTATGCTAAAACAACCAGGAGAAAACAATATTAGTTTTGTTTAAACAAAAAAAGCAAAGTTTACAGCTATATTTTCTAGGTACTCAAACATACATTTATTTAAACACAAATAAAATTGAACACCAATACATACATTGCATATATTGAGATCACCTCCCATATTAGGAAGTAGGTGACACTCAGCCAATCCTTGCATCCCAATATTTTCAGTGGGAATGATGATCATATTACTAGTACAGTTTATGAGGGGAAAAAAATACTGCAACCTATAGCAGTGTAGTTCAAAATAAGGTTTTCAAGTATGATCAGGACAAAAAACACAAAAGGTTACAGATGTAAGCAGGGATACAAATGTTTCTTTTTCTCACTTTGTCAATTTAAAGAGATACTAAATAAATAATGACGAGGCAAGTTTTTTTCTAAATTTCTCACAAATTTGTAATTCTGACCCCCATTTCCAGTAATAGTTTATATAGTTGTACCCTTAACTGAATTCTTGTAAACTTTTGTAAACTGCCTTTGGGTTATATAGCCAAAAAAATGTTCTGGCAGATTATCTAAGCAGATCGGAAGTTCTACCAGGAGAGTGGAAATCTCATCCACAAGTATTCAGGGAGATAACCTTTCAGTGGAGAATACCCCCAGATTGATTTGATGGCTTCCACACAAAACTCCCAAATTGCCAGGTTCTTCTCTCTACACCCAGACCATTAGTCTCAAATGCTGTCTCAAGCATGGGAATACAATCTGGGGTATGCATTCCCTCCCCTTCATATCAACCACCGCCTGTTGAAGAAATTATGGACAGAAGGGAAGAAGGTAATAACTATCATTCCCATGTGGCCAACGGGACCCTGGTTTCCTCTCCTGAGCAAGATGATATGTTTGGAAGCACACTGGCTGTTACCAAGGATAGAATATTGAGTCAGGGTCCAGTTGTTCATCCCTATCCCGAACAACTGAGATGAGAGGCCTGGCTCTTGAAAATATAAGGCTCCTGCATCTAGGTTTGTTGGAGGCACTGGTTAATACACTCATGAAGTTAAGAAAACAATAGACTTCGACATGCTATCGTATTTGGGAGATATTCAAATATTGGGCAAATGTTATGCAAGTGGACTTCTTGCATCATTCCCAGTCTCATATCCTGGAGTCCCTCCAAGCAGGATTAGAGAAAGGGTTAATTCGAAGTACTCTAAAAGTACAATGTTCAGCTTTGTCTGTCCTATGTAATGTCTTCTGGGTCTCTGATCCCTTGGTTGCAAGATTTTTTTTCAAGGCCGCCTTATGAATTGGGCCTCAAACGCAATAATACGCCCACATGTAATCTTCCTCTAGCCCTAGACTTTTGTCTGAGATTCCCTTTTATCCTATGGAAGAGATGAATATTACATTTTTGACGTATAAAACACTCTTCTTGGTGGCCATTATATCAGCTAGATGTTTGTCTGAAATAAAAGCATTCATGTGAAGAGACTTATACACAGGTGTTTCATGAGAGAGTATTATTGAGACCTAAACTGGAATTTCTACCGAAAGTGGTTAATAACTTTCATCTCATGCAGGATACTGTTCTACCTTTTTTATCCTACTCCTTCAGATTTGGAGAGTAAACTTCATTGTTTAGATGTAAGGGAATGTCTGATGAGATACTTAACAGTATCAGGGTCTTAGTAAAAATGATCAATTATCTCCTACCTTTCGCAAACCTACTGCATGACAGCCCGTTCACCACATTTGACCACTTTAGGTACCTGCAGATCAGGAGCTTCCTAACCCACCCAAGCAACCAAACCATAGCTACCACCACACTCACAGCTTTTGAAAAGATGTGCATGAAAGCCCCGGTGCAACGAGGCCAGATCTCCACCATATACGGGATGTTACACCACACCAGCACCCCCGACGCCCTCTCATACACCACAGCTTGGGAACAGGACATAGGCCCCTCCAAAGACCCATCTGACACTCTCACGACACTCTCACCAGGGCACAAAACAAATTGTCGGCACGGATCGCGTTGGCCACCCGGAGAACCATAGCCAGACATTGGGGAAGCAACACCACCCCATCAGCGCCAGAAGTCTTACGAAAAATAAATGATACTATGGAAATGGACAAACTATCAGCCCTAGTCCACGACACAACCAACTCCTACCACAAAATCTGGGACCCTTGGCTCACTAGAACTATGACGGCATAGTAGACCCCGAGGCCAAGTTGAATACCCTCTGCCAAGAACTCCCTCCCTCTTCAGGACCCCCCCCCATCCACCTCAACACCCTCACCCGTCCACTGCACATCTTCTGAACCTACCCCTCCCCTCCATCCTCGCCCACCCCCCTTATCCCTTCCTCCCCCTACCGCAAGAGGAAACTCTAACATAACCGATAAGACAACAAAAGACACCTTAACCCTACCCACAGGACAGACCGTTACTAACCACTGTCCCCACTACCACCATTCCCCTACCCCGACCAAGACACACAAAGACTTAGAAACTAGAAAAGACATGCATAAAACGCGAAAAATACGAACTATCGACAGACGAAATCCGCAACAACACACACACGAGACATGACCACCCCAGACACTACAAGTACCGAAAGTCATTCGCAATATGATACAAGTACTCAAATAACCAAGCTTTCCTACTGTACCTATAAGTGTTTACCAGAATTGTAAAACAAGTTGCGGCTTACGCATCATAATGGTTTACTATTGGCAATTAACCAAAGAAGTGCCTAATGTCTTGTTACTCACTGTTAAACTTACAACCTGCACAAAATGTATGATGAATGTAAGGTCTCCCCAACCCTCTCCCACTTTTTTTTTTTTTTTTTTTAAGTCCACCCTCACCCAAAATCAAAACCTTTGATACAAATAAAAGAATTAAAAAAAATAAATTATCAATTATTCATTATACCTACGAATTCGAGGAAAGGTGAGGCTGTATCTTCTTATACATTACGAAGATGAATATTAAATATCATCATGAAGGCTTACACTGTGAAAGATCTCCCTCTTCCTGAGAAAATGAAGTCACATTCTACAAGGTCTCTGTCGACTTCATGGGCTAATTGGGCAGAGGTTGATGATATCTGAGCCCTGCGTATTATCCAAGCTTTTAAATTGGACGAAGGTATGAAAGAAGAGGGCCATGACATCTCCAGCACCCCGTGATTTTTTTTTTTTTTTTGTGTGCCAAACTAAGAACAATAACATCACTAAGGAACAAGTTGAGACTTCCCCACCTGGCCCAGGACAGTTGGCAGGTATTCGCTTGCAGTTAGGACTGATTCCAGCACACATCAACATTTTAGTGGAGAAGCAGGTAGCAAATGTAAGTTTAACAAGACGGGGAGAGAGCACTTGTTACGTGATTCTGAAGAAGATATAGCATGGTGGAGATACCCTTCTGTTTGTACAATTTATTTTCTGCAATGAAACATATTACATTTTTATTTATTTATAGAAAAAAAAAAAAAAGAAATGTTTAAACATGTAGTCATATTATTCATGTATGTTATATAAATTACAAGTTCGTAAAACAGATCAAATAAATCTATGCAGCATAATTTACTTCCAGCTATTACATACACACACTAATGTAACAAGTGATACAGTGATGCTTCTCGCATATCGACATTTTATTAGCAGGAGCATCCAATTGCTCCCATCAGCAAACCTTTCAGACTTCATGACTTTATGACAGTGGGCAAGTTTAGAACAAAAAATAGTTCCTTTACACACATTTTATCCATGAAGGTTATATTGCTGTAAAGCTCTAGCATTCATACACACACTGCATACTGCTATTCAACTCTTTTAAACAGCTTATTGCAATCAATTCTTCGACTGGGCAGCCCTGTAATACTCATACTCATGCTACACATTATGCTGTAGATCTGCAACATGTTTATATACAGCAAACATTCTAAACTCTGAGATACAAGTATAGGAGACAGGGATAAGTTATTTGGGAATAACAGAAAGACTGTCTCTCTAAAGTACAATGTGCAACTGTCAGGCTCTGGCTATCAAATCTGGAAACAACTGGATTTTGTTTCGGAAAAAATAAATAAATAGTTCTTCTCTTCCTCCTATACTTTTCTCATCTAAACCAACCATTTCAATATATTGAGTGATACACATTTGAGCTTGCCTCTGGGCAACAACCAATCCCTGAAAGCTTGGCTAGGACATTAGCAGTCTTGAGTTCCACTTCTGCCACCAAGAAGGAGTGATGAGCTATCACTGTGTAAGTGCCAACCACACTGTATTATAATTTATTTACCCTCATCTCCTACTCTGTAACCCTATGCATTGTGTACCTAGTCCATGTACTATGTATATTTTACTTTGTACCACTGTATTTTAACAACCTTCAGTTGGGAGGGGGATAGTATAGTTTATGCCTATTTAATATATATAACAATTCTTATACTTTTATGCTATCCGCTCTGTTACTTGTGTGTAATATATGCCATGTAACCTGCCCATTTACCCGCACACTCAGCAGCTATCCATTTGAAGCTGCAATATACGAAATAGCTCCATTAGTCTCCCTCCCTTCCCCCCGGATCTAGGTTTGTGTCACACATGCTTGTTTATCCTTTGTCTCTGAAGGGGGTGACTTCCGAAGGGCACATGAGTCTTTCTAAATTTGTTTTCTTACGTGGAATTCCAGTGTCCCTGGGAGATTACTAATCTGTTTTTACCTTTCAGCTGCCTAGAATTTTATATTATAAAAATTAATATCACATGTTTTATTGTACTTGGTATGGAACCATTGTTATGCCGTTTTCTGCGTGGGTCTTGTACTACTAATTTTGTTCATCTCCTGTGGAATAATATAATAAAGAATTTTAAATAAATAAATAACACACGTCCATTTTAAGCATTATATACAACTACCAACCCCAATTATTTTCAATTAATGAGCCTCCATTATCCATCAAATGAATGCTGTAACAGCAATTTTACACATAAATCTTCTACAGAAGAGGTAAGAGGGTAAATCTTTATTTAAAAAGTTATTAAAACAAAGCCTGTTGGTTTCATACAATTTAAATATGATTTGATTTTTATATACATAATCTGTACCTAAAATCTGTAACGGTAGATATAGAAATATGCAGTTATGTTTTGCAATCAAAAGTTCACCTTTTTTATTCCAATGCATTTTTATAGATGGGCAGAACACAAAAAAATTAAATAAAAAATAAACCCCAAAAAACAAAAACAAAACAGTTTAATATACAACATTCTGATTACAAGTTTTCTGTACAAGGTATTAAAACATCTGGTATATGTACAACAATCTTATTACGTTATGAAAACTAATATATATATATATATATTTTTTAAAAAGTTTATTGTACATATGTTACAAGGCACTGGGCAGAGTTTTAGAGCCAATGTCCTTAGTCTTTCCAGTGGTGAGCTTCACAGTACATCACACACTGTGGCAATCATACAGTTAACTAAGGGGTAACCAAAATCTAGATCCTTCCCTGGCTGAGAAACTATATCTCCCACAATGCTTTGCCAGTACCAAGACTGGCAAAGCACAAAATGGTGCTGCAATGCTACATCAGCAGAGGATCTAAATTGTGGCCATTCCTGGGTTAAGACAAAGCCAAGTCTTTTCCTGTCTTGTCAGTTCAGTAACTATTTCCCACAAACCCATGTCAATCAAAATTATTTGAAAATTTACATTCTAAGATATGCTTTTTCACAATTCTTAACACTTTGTGTTTCCATTGTTTGATTTATACCTTTAAAGTTAATTCATGCCAAAAAGCTTTTAAAAATGAACAAAAAACAACAAAACAAACATTTCTGAAATTTAAAATGCTACCGACAGAGAAAAATTACACAAGTAATGTTAACTTACTTGTAAAGGATCTTGTCATCCGAACACTTGTACATAAAAGATTCAATTTAACACATTTGGCTGTATTAGATATATCGTACAATCTCATATCGGTATAAGTACCAGATGGTCATACATAGGACAGAAAAGAAGGCTGCCCAAAGCCATAATCAAATTCTGTTGACATCATTTGAGTGAATGTGTGATATTTCCAGAAATGCTCACATGTCACATTTATTACACTTTATGGTCTATACTAATGAGTGGAGAACAGGTAAATCTCCAGCTGTCCTACGATGGCCAGTTAACCAGTGTCAACCTTGAAAAGAACTGCCAACAAGCTCAAAAATAAATGAAAGTATGTGCATATGTGTGTATAAAAACACACACACACACAGCCAGCTTGAGTATTGTCAGTAAACCGAAAAATAGATTGGACTCGAAATTCCATCTTTTTTTGCTGCAGTGACACATTGAGTCCACAGCGACTACAAAGATCAGACTTGAGTGAGCACTAGCAATGTTTGCTTTCTATTCGATTAGGTTTGGTTTTTTCTGTAACACTGAAATAAAGTTGGAAGGCAATAGGTTTCCATGCTGTTGCTAGGCAACATGGAAGTCAAGTAATGGTAAATAATATTTTGGTAGACTTTTCTTAGCGTTGGACACGGTTTTTTAGACGTGATCAGAGATGTTTAATTGCTGAACAGATATGTCTAATTCTAATATATTGGCAAAACAGAGTTTTGAATTGTATTACTGGGTCAAATTACAAGGGCTTCAATGATATATCAAGCTTAAAGGAACACTTAATTTAAACAAAAACAGTAAGATTCTAAGGAACAACACAGACAAATTAAATAATATATGGACTACATATGGTCATTCGAGGATGTCCCTGAAATCAATCCAGAAATAAATATTGTTTTTATTATTTTTTTTTTTTTAAAAAGCAAGCAGAGCACTGGAACAAAATACACAAAATAAACTGTTTGATTTAATCTGCTATAGACAAAGAATTGATATATGTATACCTGCTGATATATGGATCTATATCAGGTCAATAATCTATTTAAGTGTTAAAGTGTGTGCTTTGAAGTTTGCAATTTCATGTACACTTTTTTCTTTTATTTTTCTTAACAGAACAATTTAGTTTTTTTTAAACAAAACCAATATATAAGAATAACTGTGCAGTTGAACCCAGTAATCCCTCTAACTGCACCAATCTTGTTCAACAATTTAACAAATACAAAAATAAAGTGCTCGGTGATTATTTGTTAAAATTATAGTAAAGTCAAATTTGTTGGACAGACATGACATTCAGTAAAGTAGTCTCCACTCTGCAATTTGTTGCTAAGTGAACTGAATGTGCTCGGTCTTGAAAATAGTTGTAATGAAAGGTAATTTTATGGATATGTTTTGGCTTTAATTGCATGGGATGAGAACAGAGCTGTGCACTTTGCGCTAAAAATATTTACTAATAAATATTTTTTTATTTTGCAAAGAGAACGCCAAACATTACTTTGAATGAGCCGTAATTGAAAGATATTTCAGTAACCAGAATGGATTGATCTCTCAAGGGCCATACAGCTCACGACGAGTGGCTGTGCATCTTTAATTGCATTACAGTCTGACCCCAGTTATTCCTGTGTTTGAATTTCTGAAGGTTCACATTTTAGTGAATAACCCTGTCAGAAATATTCAAAGTGAATTTAAAAACTTGAGTCAAAATAGGCAAATATGATTTCAGTTTGTCTACTTTGGTCTAGCATTTTAAAATTGACTTTGAATTCACAAAAATTCACACTTTATGCGGACCACTAAGCATCTTCTGTGGACTTTACGTAGTTTGCAGAGACCCACAACAATGACATCGCTTCTGAGGGTCTGATGGCTGAGGGGGAGGGGGCAAAAGCGTGTTTTACTTACCTAAACCTGTCCCTCATGGGCGCTGCCATCCTCTGGCCAGGAGAAGACGATACTGCTGTACTCTCATGCATGCACAAGAGTAATCATTCAGTTCTGTGGAGGATCACGCGATATTATCCTTAGAAAGAGCTTAATTTCCCTGCAGCAGTCACTGGTGACAGTAATTCTACCCAGTGCCAAGCTTTGTCAGGCGGAGGGAAATACAGAGACAAAGTAGTCCATATCTTGTCTCAGTATATCTTTTGACTAGGCTGGAACGTCAGTGAAATATCAGCACAGTCAATTTGAGTATTTCATAAAAATACCATCTTTATGACATTCATTTTGGAGGGGGAGATGATGATAATGCTACTTTAATAAACTTGAATAAACTGCTAACAGAGCTATCCACAAAACATTAAATTTGAACGAATTGTAAACCAACATGTTAAATTTGGGCTACAATACCTAAGTTGTAAATATAACAGATTTATAGGAGAATGTTTCCAAATTGACTATATTGCCCTATGTTTTGCCATTTAATTTTCAATCTGTTACAATTCACTGTTTAGCGATAGAAATGTGAAAAAGTCAAATTATGAGTTCGACAAAGCCATAAGTCCAGACTTGCTCAGAATTAGAAATGGATCAAAGTGCTTTCTAAACTAAACACCACTCTGTGCACTGCATGAAAAACTTATGGGTACAAATAATGGGTTTTGCACAAAAGAAAGCAGAATCCACATTTGGCCGGAAAAAAACTTCGGAATAAAATTAGATTCACTTCAAGCTATATATGTTTACATAGGGAAAGACAAGACTGGCCAGGTGAAGATAATGTTGGTCTGCACACATCAAAGCTTAAAAAATAAAAAATAAATAAAAAAGAATCATTGTAGATTGCTCTACACATTCTTTTAACAATTAATAGCAGTTTTGAGGCAAAGTAACAGAAGCAGAGCAAGTGTGATGTTCATGCAGATTGCTCTAGCAGTAGATCTTTGTCCCAAAACAGCTCTTAGAAATAATAACCAATCCATTTAATGATGGGAGTTACAATCCAACATCTGCAGCCAGGTCACAGAATACTTAGTCCTATTCTAGAGGAATAGTAAGATGTTTGCATGCATGGTGTGACTGGATAATTACATTTCCTTAAAATGTCAGACCCATACAATGTGCAGCCTTTTGTTTTCAATATTAATAAAAACGAAAGCTACCCAGTTGGTTGAGATGCAAATGCGTAAACAGAAACTTGTTTTAGAATAAATCTCTCTAGCAAGGTTCATTCATACATTGTGTATAGCCCAGCAAGAAACGCTATCATTAAATATAGCAGTGCAGATACTACCAGATGTGGGCCAGGAAAGTTACACATGATGTTGTTAAGATTCTCATTCAGAAGCATATCTACTCTCCGACTATGGAAACAGTTTGCCAAGGACATGTTTGCATTTGTTTTTTTAGTCCTGTAGTTTCCTCGACCATCCTGAAGTCCATTGGTTCTTTTAATGTGCCATAGGGGGTATTTCTTCGGTATTAAACCAGACAAAATGGAAAATGACTGTCAATTCTTCAGCTACTTAGATATAGATAACAGCAAATTCACCTGGTATAAAAAAAGAGAGAGAGAGAAGTGTGAGATCCTATTTCGAGATACAAAGACAACTCCTTAAACCTCCTCTTATTACGGACAAGAATAGTATTTCAAAGATATAAAGGACTCTGGCAACATGAAGGCCATATTTATTATATTTCCATGTACATCAGATGTTCGGTTTGTATGGACTAGTGCAAGGTCAGTACCATTGCTGCTCGACTATATATCCATTAGGACAAGGATCTCCTATCAGTATAAGATTAACTAAATCCTGGGAAAGAAAGTCAATAAAAGGGTTACTCCAAACACCAGGGCCATATCCCTGATCTGAAGTGGTCATTGTGTCTGGTGTATGTATGTGCAGCATCTTGACAGAGGTGTAACTCCACTTCTGGGCAGGTAATTGAGGCACCATTAGCCGGCTAATGTATATTCTGTGCAAAAATGACGTGATGCAAGCCCTGGCCCCTGTCCATTCCACCCAAGTTCTCCTCACAGCCTGCTGTCCCTAACCTCTATCCCTCTCCAGTAAGGTGAAGTGACATCAGCTAAGGAGAACTTGGCTTTGGTGTTAGAATTAAAGGACCACTATAGTCACCCAGACCACTTCAGCTCAATGAAGTGGTCTGGGTGCCAGGTCCCCATAGTTTTAACCCTGCGGCTGTAAACGTAGCAGTTTCAGAGAAAGTGCTATGTTTACATTAAGGGTTAATCCAGCCTCTCATGGCTGTCTCCCTGACAGCCACTAGAGGACGCTTCCGCAACTGCTTTGAGGACACGCTGGACGTCCATAGGAAAGCATTGAGTAATGCTTTCCTATGTGCAGTTTGAATGTGCGCATGGCTCTGGACGCACATTCGGAGCAGACATCAGCAAGGGGAGGAGAGGTCACCAGCGACGAGGGAGCCCAGCACCTGATTAAGGTAAGTGGCTGAAGGGGTTTTAAGTGGCTGAAGGGGTTTCAACCCCTTCAGCCCAGCGGGAGGGGGGACCTAATAACCCTATAGTGCCAGGAAAAAGTTTGTTTTCCTGGCACGATAGTGCTCCTTTAAGGCAAGTTTTAGCTATATTATTTTTCATTTTTATGGGGAGGAGCCTGTATAGGAATTGTTTACTTAAAACACTGTTTTCGGATGGAGTAACCCTTTAAAGTGAAAGCAAAGATGTTTTTTTTTCCAGTTAGATCCCTCTGCCAAGGAAATGTGTTTATTTATGGAATTTCACCCAGTGAAGAAGATCCTGCAAGACCACTGCAGCTTGTGGAAATGGCATAAAGTGACTGAAGAAGCACCACCCATTCCCACATTTTGCTGAAAATCATCTTCTCCATTATAGAGTGGCGTCTAATTTTTTATATACCATTTATTGCAATTGGGACGTGGACATAGTCATGTTCTAATTAATGGCAGTATTTTTTAATTTTCTTTTATTGAGCTTGCAAGTCACACCCAACTTACCAAAAAAAGGGCATGGTAATGGTAGAGTACACCGTGATATTCCTCTATGGTGGTGTGGTGACTCTGGCCCCATGAAGCCACCAAAAATAAATAAATAGCAACAAAAAAAAAAAAAAAATAGCCCTCCTAGCACTATTCTTATTGTACAATTAACCTTTTAATATAGTGCCTCAGATGTGCATGATACACAGCCTACTTACCAACTGTTTAAAAATATCTATGGTATAGGTAGCGCAATATATAATTTATATAATAAGTCATTAGCTTAATCATCTCATTACAGTATAAAGTAGAAAATGCATGTTAATAGATAAAATAGCAATGATCGCCACCTGAAGATATTCACAAATTAATAGCAGTGCACAATCAAGGTGAAGACTTGAAAACACATGACGGACTTGCAGACCAAACCACGAAAGTGACCAGAATGTTACTCCCATACCAGACGGCCTTGCACTGAAAGTATAGCCAGTTTACTGCACCTGTTCCATTGAAGGGCAAGCTATGATCTGCAAATCTTCACTACCGAATTCTTCTTTCAGCAACATGTGGACTTTCTGGAAAATTTGTTGAATATTACTCTAAGACAAAAAGATGAAAAAAAAAAAAAGGTATCCTTTGTAAACGAGCTGCACCAAAACACAAGTTATCACTATTAACATATGTCACTAGAATAATGCCTTTTTACCCAAACACGTGATGCCCAGATCACATCATTTGCTCTATGCAGATTACCAATACCATGTCTGCATATTAACCGCACCATACAATGCTTTTAATGTCATTGTTCCTCCCTTACTTGCTTAAAACTCTTTATTTTAGTAATATTGAACAATATACAAATGAGGACATCTTACTGGCTGCTAACATTGTGTATTTTTACATTTTAATTGGTGCAGAAGTCATAGGAAGATGTGTTTTGTTTGCTCAGTGGAAGATTAGAAAAATGGGAGGACATGTTCCATTATTGTACACACTGCATATTATACAATGCATGTTTTCCAGTGACAGCTTAACAGACTGAAGATGTGAATATGATGCACGGGGAGCATGATGAGTTATTTCAAGGGATATAGTTATCTCTGCTTGTATCAAAGTACACAACATTTTACCGACCAAGGTGTAAAAGCATTTTCAAGAAATTCACATGGTAACAACAGTTTTCACACTGAGCACAATACACACTAGTCCACTTATTGCAAAAAGTAAAAATAAACAAAAAACTAGTGCTGTTTGCAATACTACAGAAGCAATTTCTTTTTATTTTATTTTTAACCAAAAGCTTTCATGACTTAAAGCGGCACAGTCATTGCTGAGCTTACCTTTCTTTATTCGATTCCTCTTCTCCCCCTCTCTCAGGATCTATTCTTCATTTCTTCCTGTCTGCTCTAGTTTTCTTTAAAACATAAGACAAAGTAGGGAGTATTTGTCTTATGGAGGTTTCCTACACCTGACCATCTCTGACCAAAGGAGTAGCAAAGTGTGCTTCGTTTCCGGTGATCAAAGCAATTTTCCCACAATTCTCCCTTTTGATCCATGATCTTGCAATGCTTTCTGTCAGTATTCCCGAACGTCCTGTCACTTAGACAGAACGCTCAGGGGTGAGAGCAATAGGTCCCCCGTTCACAGTTTAATAGCCCGCTCGGGCGGGGGGACACTAGGGTGTTTGTTTTTTTTGTTTTTTTTATTAACAGTGAGCACTGGCTGTATGGCGAGTAGGGGCAGAACTTACTAATACTAAGTAAGCTTAACTTAGTATTAATAAATTTGTCTGAAAGACCAATTTAGGTCTCTTAGCCTTTTGGTAGATAGCGCCCTGATACCGTGGGAATTAGTGAGTTATCTACTAAGCGGCTGCAAAATACGCGGCAAGAATCCGATCGGAATTTCGTTCATTAGAATGAAATTCCGATCCGAACAAAGTCCCGAATTGCATCCTAACACGAAGGGAGAAACTGTTCTCTTTCTGTTAGGACAAAATCCAGTAGTTTAGCTGGCGTTCTGTCTAAGTGACAGGACGTTCGGGAATACTGACAGGAAGCATCGCGGATCAAAGGTGGGAATTGTGGGAAAATTGCTTTGATTATCGGAAACGAAGCACACTTTGCTCCTCCGTTGGTCAGGCGTAGGAAACCTCCATAAGACAAATAGTCCCTACTTTGTCTTATGTTTTAAAGAAAACTAGAGCAGACAGGAAGAAATGAAGAAAAGATCCTGACAGAGGGAGAGAAGAGGAATTGATTAAAGAAAGGTAAGTTCGGCATGACAGTGCCGCTTTATATCAGCAGTTTCAACTTTTGTCAAACATCAAAGTCTTTATCTGAATTTTGTCGGACTAACGATCTGTGTGACCAGGTCCGATAAAAGTAGTATAAGCATTGCACCCATGTGCATTATGTTGGTGCGTACATGCACAGTGCTTCTGGGAAAGGAGAAGTCTGCATGGGAAAGTACGGAGTAGCTGAATTTATTCAGCCACTAACCTCTTTCTGCTGGAGTAAGCAGGATTAGAGGAGACCGGAGATTAAAATTTCCAAGGTGAATACCTCTATTTTTGCATATATTATATTTTTAGATAATATTTCCATATGTTCGATGTATTTTTGTATACTTCGAATGAAGAAGCAGAGGACAAATAAAGTCTTATTTAACTTCCCATTCTGCTTAATTCAGATCTCCACTTCATTCAATAATCGAACATCCTCTAGCCCCTTACTCAATCTCATTTGTTCCCATTGTTATTTCATACATTAAATTCTTTACATAGTCTACTTTTATTTGAGCCTCTCTCCCCTCATTTAATTATTCTGAAAGGGACCCTATTCACAGCATAACGACTTCTGTTTAGTATAGTGGTTGTGTTGCCTAGAGCCTCTGAGCACTATTCCCTGGTTCTTTATCAAACAGTTTGGTAAAAACACTATTCCTGGCACTCCGGAACCACACTGAACTTATACTTTCCTATTGTGAATAACCGTTCCATCCAACGTGGAAGGCAGTGATTGGAAGAGCACACTGCAGCCTCCTCCTCCTCCTCTTCCTTATCACATTGTTCCTCTCCTCTCCCCATATGCACAATATACTCTATCAACCTTTATTATGTACTGTATCCTTCCCCATCATTGCATAAGCCATTTATCTATGTAGCATTCATGTGTGACCTTCAGTCTGTCTGGTATGTATCCAGTCCAGTCTCACTTATTGCTCCTCTGCAGTGCCTGTTTAGGATGGTTTCTCCAGGTTGTGTTATGGACAACATACCTCCTTTTTTCTACATACCAAGAAGGAGCAAAAGTACCAGTTTTCATTGCTCAAATGTGACAACTAATACAGCCAATAAAATTAGATTTAATTGGTCAAAGAATTGGTGAGAATACAGACGTTCCTTCAATGAAGTCCATCTTTAACAGAAAGACATGGTATCTCAGCTAATCCTTTATTTCCTATACACTAGGTTTCTACTGACATGAAGGAAAGTCCTTGAGGCTATATTGTACATATGCACACGGTTTTGAGTGTGAGTAGCAGTGAGAGGGGCAAAGCCTGTCCTCCCTCTTATATTCACTTATCAACTAGAATGCAATAAAACCAAACTAAAAGATCCAAAGTTTTTGTCAGCATGCAAGCTTGAGGTGCCACTTTGAAACGTCGAATTACAATAAAATAAGATTATTCCTCATGCATACCATTTTGGCCATCACTATATTTGGATATCAATACTCACTCTGACTGGCTTAAAGAGGATGAACTCTGTATCTTTGTTAGCTAGATACAATGACATACTGCGTAGTGTCAGTGGCAGTTTTGTTTTCATGGTCTTATACGTGGAAGATAGCAGGTCATTAATCTTTGCTGCAGAACAAACACAAACAAGAAAACGACAATTAAAAAGACCACTTCAGTTCTTGTTTGACCTCCTGGTAGGTCTTTAAAACCATTATAGTGCAAGCATAATGCAGATATATAGTTTTTACGGTCCTTGTAATATTTACTTCTATCATCTAATGATTAAGTGTATTAGATTTATTTCCAGCTGCATGTATGAAGCCACCTCCGCTTGAACTTCAACATTAACTGATTAATTGGTTTAGATTTGTTCATCTGAAATAATGTAAAAAAAAATGTACACTGCACTAATGGGACAAGGAGAGACATACCAGATCCCTGCCAAGTCACAAACGGTCACAGAAAAAGAGATGCATTGTGTAGTCATACCAGGTTGTGCCCAAGGCTGCTGTGGAAGACTGTATTTTGGACCTCCTTGGCTGGCCATGGTTTTCAAAGCAGCTACCTAAATGAAATAAAACAAACACCTATCATTAAACAGCAATGAAGAGGTTCAAAGACATTGTAGAACAACTAACTATTCCCCAAAAACAAATGGTTTAGGAAGCATTTTACTTTTGGTGGAGGGCCTGCAAGGTGTCCATTCTCAAGAATTGTAATATTCAAGGGCACCAGTGACCCCTAGTCCAAATGGAAAGTATACTAGAGCTAAGCAGTGATCCAAACCTTTTCTCCATCTCCTGGTGCAATAATATCATGTAATATTGCAACAAGTATATCTCACAGCTCGTGGCATACACTATAAAGGACTCGTGGATTCCTAAAACACACCTTTAAAGCAAAATAGCTGGAAGCCTAGAAGAATTTTTGAGAATGTTTCCAGTACGGCTATTTTGCACTAAATTTAAAATTTCCTTTGAAATACGGACAGTTCCAATTTTTTGTAAATAATCCTGACAGTGTTATTACACTCACAGCATCTCTGAAACATCACGGACTTGGAATGCTTCAAAAACATGATTGTAACCTACACACATCCCATTGATAAATGGTATATTGATTGCAAAAATATTAACTCCCCTTGAATGTTGCTGCATTTTGAAGAATTACAGCCTGGGATTAAAATATTTTTTTAGGATTTTACAATTTGTTTAACAGTCCATCTATCTTGTTCTCAATCCTGACCAGTTTCCCAGTCCTTGCAAATTAATTACCCTAAAGAAAACGCTGGCATTACGCTTAACGCCATAGGCATAGGGCTCTCAGAATGGTGACAAGTATTGACTTTGCACCACACACAGCATGTTACAGACAGAAAAGGCAAAACAATTTGGGATTATTCTAAAATTTAGTGATCAAATAATCTAAATTTTATTAAAGACAGGAGGCGAATATTTGCTTATCTTTCCTTACTGAAACTCCCAGCAGCAAAGAAATAGTTAACAATCAGTGTAAAAACGTTTGACCAATCAGCATGCATCACAGTAATATAAACTGCCATCAGGCTCCTGCCAACTCCTCTTTCTTGATGTAGCCGAGCAGCTGTAGAGTCAACCATGTAAACGTAGAACAGGATAACGATGTAAGATCAGGTAGGAGGAAAACAGTGCTCAACAGGTGGAGGAAACTTTAAACAGGGATGACGAAAGATGTTCACACTAGAAGGAAAGCGAGAAACATCATGAAAGTATGGTCTCTTGGGCAAGAGAAATCAAAACTGAAAATGCAATGAAGCTAATGTTCACATTGAATGCAAGAAATACGAAGTTACCAATCAAATGACAAGTATAGGTTAAATAAGGAGGACAAGCCAAGAGAACACTAGCCACCAATTTAGAAATGGGGGCACTGTGAGATACTTACCTAGAAGGGTGGGATTAAGTATTTCAGGGTGGAAAAATATTTGCCTCCTGTCTAATAAAATTTAGATTATTCGGTCACTAAATGTTAGAATAATCCCGAATTTTATGGCAAGACAGGAGGCTTTATATTTGTTGTTTTAACACGTAGATAGCATGGATAGAGAAACGTGGAGATTGCCTAAAATAAAAAGTACGGAAAGTAGACTCTCTGGACCAATCAGTGGAGGATAAAATCTCCGCCAAGAAGCCTCCAGCCATAAATACAGAAGAAGCGGCAGCGCCTCTAACAGAGTGAGCCCCAAAAGATGCATCAATGCCATCTAGAGCTAGAAGCGATTTAATCCACCAAGCAATAGTAGGGCAGGACATTGGCTTGTGTGGTCGTACATAAGACACAATGAGGGGCCCAGTAGGTGTCCTAAGAGGGTTAGTGTAAGAGATGTAGTGTCTTATGCAACGGGCTACACAGAGGAGGGATTTCTCCGGAAAATAAGTGTAACTCACGGTAGATGAATTGGTCTTGGTGAGTGCAGTGATATGGAGGTTCATCCCCTCCGGAGTGAAATCGAGGGCATGAAAGTCAAAAGCCCTGATGTCGGAGACTCTCCGGAATGAGACCAAACAGAGAAGTAGTGCTAATTTGGCTGACAGCTGCTGTAGAGAGAGCGCTTCGTTATCTGGCCAAGATTCTAAGAATGCTGAGAGCCACATCACAGAATTTATCATATTTAGGAGCTGGAGACCTTGCGATGAAGATGCTATGCAAGGGTCTACACACAGAAGAATGTTTGCCTACTGAAGAATTGTCAATAGGAACGTGAGCTGCAGAAATAGTGGAGTGAAACACGTTAATAGACTGGAAGGATTTGCCCTGATCGAAGAAACGACAGGAAATTGATAATATTAGTTAGAGATGTTGAAAAGGGATCAATGTCCCTTTCCACACACCAGCAACTCCAGCGATGCCATGCAGAGGGGTAAGAGCGTCTAGTTCCTGGGGCCCATGAGTCCTAAAGGAGTCCTTGAGCAGTAGCCAAAAGGTCTGAGACATTCCAGGATCCACTGAAACGGTCCAAGCCACTAGTCGGAGATGATCCTGAAGTGCCAACAGATGAAAGTTGCCTGCCAGGTCCCTGAGATCATCGCAGGAGGTGGGTAGAAGGAGAAATTCCACTGACATTTCCAGAAGGTACCATGGATGGGCTCACCATAGGTGGGGGTCACCAGAGTTATCTTCACACCTTGAAATTTGAGATACTGTAGTGTGAGTAGGATCATGGAGAATGGAGGGAACGCATATGCTCCGGACATCGGCCACGTCTTTAGGAAGGCATTGACTGCAAGGCATGCTAGATTTGGCAGCCAGCTGAAAAATGCATCTGTTGGACGGTTGAGGAGAGATGCAAACAGTTCCAGGCTGAATGGTCCCGCCAGATCTGCAGACGGTGAAAGATTTGCGGGTCCAATTGCCAATCGCTGGAATCTTTCCAGTGTCGGGAAAACCAATCTGCGATGAGGTTGTCAAACCTGGTAGATATTCCGCTCGAAGGGAGATATTTCGACAGCATCTTTGATTTGGAACCTCCTAGACGATTCACATAGCAACCGCTGACACATCTTCAGAACCAAGGAATAATTGTAGACGTCCTTGGCAAAATTTACGGATTGCGAAGGAACCTGCAATTAGTTTGAGGCAATTGATATGAAGTGCTTGTTCCGATTTGGACCAGAGTCCTCCAGTAAAATGTTCAGAGCAAGTTGCCCCCTATCCGAGAAGGCTGGCATCTGACTCAAGAATGAAACCGGGTTGCGATCCGAAGATGGCTCTCCGTCCCAAGCTTCGATAAGATGTAGCCACCAGTTGAGTTCTAGCCAGACCGCATCTGTGAGTGTGATCTGCTGATTGTAAGATGTCGACTATTGCAAGTAACGTGTTTTTAGGCATTGCAGTGCTCGGTAGTATTACAGGGCAGGGAATATTGCCTATATTGAAGCAGAGAGTAGGCCGAGGATGCGGACTAGATCCCACAGGCAGAGGTATGGTGACACCAGCAACCTCAGAATGTCCTTTTTGATGGATTTGATTTTTGTTGTAGGAAGTTGTAGGACTGCCTGAACAGAATCTATCTGGAATCCAAGGAATTGCACCATCTGAGACGTGGCAAGAGATGATTTCTGGAGATTGATCACAAAGCCAAGGTCATAACCGTATGAAGGTGTAGAGTCTTCTGGTCAAGTGCCATGAGGAGGATATCATCC
Organism: Pelobates cultripes; assembly: GCA_933207985.1. Lineage (NCBI taxonomy): Eukaryota > Metazoa > Chordata > Amphibia > Anura > Pelobatidae > Pelobates > Pelobates cultripes. The sequence continues at coordinate 323,568,970 of OW240912.1, read as the reverse complement.
AGATATATGATGGACCAAATTCCCTGGGAGCGTAGTAATGCCATTAATCGTTTCATTAGCTTGGTAAAGCACCAGGGTGCGGAAGGTAGGCCGAAAGGAAGGCAGGTGAATTGCAATAGTTCCTGCTACCAACGAAACTGAAGGAGGCAGCGATGGGCTGGTGCGTCCTTTAAATCAAAGCGGGAGAACTAATCTCCCTCGCAGAGTAGGTCTCGTAACAGAAATGTCTGTATGTGATGAACCTATTCAGAGCTCTCATATTGATAACAGGTCGAAAGTCTCCCGATTTTTTCCTGACCAGAAAAATGTTGCTTATGAAACATGTGGCCTGCAAACTCTTTCGATAGCACCCTTGGTGAATAATTTGTCGCGTTCGATACGTTAAGTCGACTCGTCTGTCAGCAACATTTTGATCGGGATAGGGGGAAAGGTTTGTATCGGATGATCCCTCGTGATCCCGGTGAATTGAGACCAGTGTTGGGAAAAAAGGGTTAACAGACCTGCAATAGGTATATGAGAATAAGGAGGGTCCATTACCTGTAGCAGTGCGACCGCGGAGGGAAGCATATCCACATCCTCGTATAGGCCAGTGGTGGTAACGGGTATTGCCAGAGTTCCAAGTGTCCAATGGTTGAGGCCTGTAGCCCGTGAAGGCGGCTTTGCCAATCGCTCGGCCACTGTAGCGACCAGCTCTCCCAGAAAAACGTTGCGTGAGAAATACCTTGCGATGGGAGGACTGCGCTTTGGTTAGCGTAGTAAATACGGAAACATGTTTACTTCGTTCTTTTATGAACTTGTCTCCAAATAACATCCCTTGAGCCTTAGGACCAAGCTCTTCAATGCCTAATTCAGGAAGCTTGGCATCAATTTTTTTGCCTTCCGCCGTTCTGTCGAGATGGCAACATTAGCATTGCTTAAGAGGCATAAAGCCCTTTGTGCCCATTCTCACACCATATGTGCATCAAAAGTGCCACCTGTCAAAATCTAGTCTGCAATAATGAAAATCTGGATGAGCGGGCCCTCAACATCCATACGTTTAAATTGAGTGGCCTTCAGGCCTTGTTTTAAACCTTTACGGGGGTCTCTCCCCGACTTATTCAGAAAAGTTACAAAAAAGGGATCAAATTCGGGAGTAATTGCCACCTTGTTAGGGATGATGGTCCTGGGCAATCTGCCCTTAATTTGTCCCTCACCTCCTTCTCTAAAGGTCAGTGGAGCCACATTCTGCAGTACTTGGCAATGTGGTCTGGAGGTGCCCATTCGGCAGATCTAGGGTGCCCGATACAGCTAGGGTCAAATAAGGTGCGGCCAGTGGTATCTAATAGGGTATTGTCTGAACTAGGATCAGTGATAGGGTCGGACTCCAAATGGAATTCCTCTTGTGACATGAGGAAGGACTCTTTAGCAAACTTGGACAGAGAGAGATCCTCATCCAAGTACCCCACAGAGTATTCATCTACAACTTGAAGATGATAGAGGTTGAACCCTCAAGTGGATCAAAATCATGTTGGAAGACAGCTTCCCTAGATTTAAAATGGGAAACTCTCTGGGTTTTGGCAGGCGCTTTGCCTTTACCGGCGGCAGCGCTATTACCCTTCCAAGGGCATTTGCGAGGGGTTTCGTCAGGGTCTGAACCTTTGGAATACACAGTCTGACAATTGAGTAATATTCGCCATAGGGGCCAGCACTGTCTGCTTGCGGAATGCCGCTAAAGCCTTGGGTATGGAGTCAGTGATGGCGTTGTACATCCATGCCGTGAGTTCAGCTGAGGCTGCGGGTTCAGGCAAAAAAATTTCAGATATATTGGTAGTAACAGATAACAGTGGCATCACCACTTTAAAGAAACACAATTTTTTTTTTTTTTTATATTTTATAATTTATGCAGAATAACTGTACAAAAGAAGCAGCAGTGGACTTATACAGGATATAGCTAAAAAAATAATGAATAAATGGATTATCCTGAAAACAACAATTGTGGATGAACCCCACTTCTTATCAATGGAGTTCACCCAATGTAGAAGGACAGCAAAATGTCCAGAATCAATGACAGGTATGACTTGTGTAACCAATGTAGGGGGTCACCGTATAGAGGTTAATAGTACAAGGATTTAGTACAGTAGTTTTTATTTGTGGGATCTGCAAAAAAGAAACAAAGGATTTGCATCAGATAGGAGTAAACTCCTAAATGTGTATGGATAGATCCTCTACTACAAGAACAGAGATATTTACTTACCTAGTAGCTGGGTCGCAAACGCGGTAAAGAGACGAAACGATCGGTGGACATTACATGCCAGGTATGCAGGACAAGATGGCGCGGGCGAAAGCGGTTACAAAAAAGGCTGCAAACAGAGAAGGCGGGAAGCGTCTCTATGGAGACGTGATAAGGTAGTACGAACAGTGCGCAGGAAAACGGAGCGGCTGAACGGTCCAGCGAGATGCCAAGAGCCGCGAAAAAAAGAAAAAGCTGCTAGTAGGCACAGAGTATTTGGGGATATACAGAAAAAGAAAATAGCTGTGGGCCGGCAGTTAAGGTCGGCCCATCTACACGGTTTTATGAAACAGAGATAAAGAAGACCAAATAGCATTAAATTATTTAGGTTAAAGTGGACCAAATAAGAACAAATATCAAGAAACTCTATATTATAAAAGGTATTGATTATGACAAAAGAACAACAATGAGTGAAATTGGAATAGACTCACCTGGAAGGCTAAGCAGCAAAGAAAGAGGAGTTGGGAGGAGCCTGATGGCAGTTTATAGTTCTATGATGCATGCTGATTGGTTAAACTTTTTTACACTGATTGTTAACTATTTCTTTGCTGCTGGGAGTTTCAGTAAGAAAAGATAAGCAAATATTCTCCTCCTGTCTTGCCATAAAGACCAAGGAATGGTTCCCCACATGCAACAAACATTTTTAATTAACTTTTGTGCAAGCAATTTCTATATTTTTGCTATATTTTCTTAGAAATCAGGGTGAAAGGGACAGGCTCCAAGTCTCTCTGCCCACTCAGATGCAGACCTGGCACTATTCAAGCATTTCACAAATAATAAAGGGGATTGTAATGCAGGATGCTGACAGCAACTACGGATATAGGAAATAAATGGGAAAATCAATATCTATTGGGAGCAGAATATGGATAAATAATGAACGCATTATTTTACCCCCTTGTGCTTCCTCATCACCTGGTTCCATATATCCCAAAGAAGGATATGGTGAATGGAAACTTACATAGTGGGGAGACAGTGATATGATGGAGCAGGAGACCGTTAAATAAAGTAATGATTACCTCATTATTTAACCCATTACTATTCTTTATGTCCCGTTCCCTAACCTCCTATAACAAGATATGTGTAAGAATGAGCTGAGACAGTTATATGGCAATAGAGGGGGGTATTAAAGTCTGAATAAAACAGTAAGGGCACACCAAGGATTAAGGAAGCAGAAGAAATGATTGAAAGTTGAATAATGGGAAGGAAAATTAAAAATAGGGAAGGGGCATATAGAAACAACAGTGGGAGAAGGAGATGGAAGGCAAAGTAGATATAAGCAAGACACGTTGTTTGACCCAGGACCCTGTAAATGCTTAACTGGTCTCTGTATGTCTGCCCCTTGACATGTCGGTCAAACAAAACCATCCTGCCAAATGAAGGAAGCTAGCAATGGCATATAATCTATTTACATACCATCCAGAACTTTTCATCATGCACGGAGTAAAGCAGCATACTGCCCCCTAGTGCTCACAGAAGCCAACACACACATGCTCAGCTTAACAAAGAGAAAAAAAAAATTGGAAAAATGGAAACTATACTCTCAATTCATTAAACCAGGAAGGGTGTATCCTGGGTTTGCCGTTTTTCAAATCTGTCATGTGGTGTTATTATCCACATGCAATGCAAAGAACAAAAAGTGTAGTGACCGCTAAACGTTTGGCACCTCTAGATGCATGTATCAGTAACCATCCCTAGTGCTTCTGATATGTCAGTCAGTATTACTGTTGTGGAGACATGCTGTTTATCAAGAAGAGAATCCATTGTCTCAGCACAGCTCTGTGACCTATAGAACAACAGGTGATCAACAAGCAAAATCCCCTCATGCAGTGTACAATGCTGACCAATTCTGGGCTTTTGTAAGAAATATTCTACTGGTAACAAAGTGTCCTCAATAAAAAAATATATTAATGGCAGCATATAGATCACTGTTCAATATCTCGGTAAAGAACAATTAAGTGAGACATTCCCATGCTTACCGATAAAATAGCACCTATACCAAAGCAGAAAAATATATGAAAGGGTAGAGGAGTCGTTGTGGGAAATATAGTCACACAAATGCAATACCACGGTGACTGATTTATCAAGTCCTCCTTGGTTAAATAAATGTATTAATTTTACTAAACTGACCATCTCTCTTTGCTCCCCTGATCTGCTTTAACTCCTTAAGGACACATGACATGCGTGACATGTCATGATTCCCTTTTATTCCAGAAGCTGGGTCTGTAAGGGGTGAAGAAATGTTCTCAGTATAGCTTGGTGGGGATTAGGCCTTTAATGTTGAACACTAATATTAATTTAGATAGGGTAAATATTATCTAATATTAATTTTTTTAGCTTTTTGTTATATTGACCATTTTGTAGTATAAGAGCCAGTCTTCCATATGCTAATTGCGCACATCTCCTTTATACATCAAAACTGGTCTATAGCACCCAATATTTAACTCAGGCCTGTCTTACAAAGAAAGTGACTAGCAAGTGGGAATGATGACCCATGGGGTACAGAGATGTAAATTTGTCTTAGCACAAAGATTTCACAGCATTCTTGATAACGGAATAAGAAAATATAAGCTACAGAATATAATCTACCTTTGCCAAGAAATCTTCTAAAGGTTCCACAAATATTTTGCTCTGCTGCTGAATGAATTGCTCACAAGCTGCCTTGAGGTGACGGTCGACATCCTTCTTGGAGTCAATGTAATGTTCCTTTATTTCAGGAGTTCCCTGAAGTCAATAAAGCCATTTAATATTAAATACCAGTCAAAGATGGGAAAGTGTGTAAGCTGTTATTAAACACTGATCTATAAGTTACCTGCAGGAGAAATTCCAGAATGGCGTTATTGCTGTTTAACCTGAAAAACTTGGGAACAGTCCTAGGATCAAGAATTTTAAATGCAGCATCTGTAGGGGGGGAAATTGGATGGAGTAGAGCATATGAACCAAACCATTATCTTCTCTATATTACCCCATGCAAGTGCCAATGTGCTGGAGAGCAAAATCTATGATAAAACGGTCACGTCTGATATACTTATTAATCAAGAGAGTCTAGAACATAGTTGATATCATATATTAACCGTTATTAAATTATTTAGGCATTTAAAAAGGTATGTCTCATAACAGTTTTCATGCAAATGAAAAAAATACTATGAAGATGGAATTAAAAATAACTTTGGTGAGTAAAGAGGTAAGTAAAATCCATCCACTGTACGTGGTATAGATAATCAAATACTGCTGTACACATCTACACAGAGTGGACGTAGGGGGAGGAATATACAGATTTGACCAACAATGCTCTGTAGCCTACTATAGAGGGTTTTCAGCAAGTACAGTATAGTGTATGTGCTAAACACCAACTTCACAAAGCAGTCTGCCAGGATATTAAATAGTGTATCTTACAAAGTATATTTGCGGACTAGGTCCATGAATAAAGTCAACTTGCAAGATTTTACATAGACTGCAAGACATTTAAATACAATAGTTTGCTTCTATCATATGTTGCAATTAAAGAAACAGTTATCATGAACAGACACTGGAGAAATACAAATATTTGTATATTGGCAGAAATTTTTTTTTTAAGCAATAATATATATATATATATATATATATATATATTTTCCATAGTGAAAGAGTACTGTTTAAAGAAACAATTTATTGTGTGTGAAATATGATTCAATATTTTTAAAGTGTAAAGACATTTATTTATTTTTTAAAAATGTGAAAAGTTGAATGCATCCTATGGAGAAGTTGCAGAACATTTGCTTCTCGACCATGCTTTTACTCTGGTCATTGTTCACATATTTTGGATGCTAAATGTCACTTTAATCCCTCAACTACTTTAGAATATTCATGGTGTAATTCTTAAACGGCAACTCCATGCTTTATGACCACCTCTGCTTTTAGGACGTAAATTTGAAACACAGCCTATAAAGATTTTTCTGCAATTTTGTGCCAAGGTCTAATTCCACCCCCAGCATATGTGACTTAGGCAGCCTGGAACTCTATTCAGCACTGCCTAATGTGAATCCTATGCAAAAAAAATAAGACTATTGTTAGCACACCTTGTGCACAGGCAACGGACCTAATTAGCTTCCACCATTAAAGGAAGAGCTGTGAGTTCGCCTGCAAAGTAGAAGACTGTTTGTTTATAGTAAAATGTGTCCCCTTCCTTCTTCGTGCCTTTTAAAACTCATTTTTTGTACACTCCACACTCCCTCCCTCCAATCCTTGTCTCTGAGTTTCTAAGACCAGTCCAACCAAATGCCTTTATGAGAATTATTTAAATGTACCACGAAGAGGGAAGCAGTGATGCAATGTGACAACACAGGTGGGGCATGGAAGGATTGGGGAGAATGTTATCCAGAGCAGGATTAAAGTAAAGTTATGACTTTAACATGGTTTTTATAAGAATTAAAAAAAAAAAAACAAGGTGGGGGGAAGGCAGTTACAAGTGCCCAATAGAGCATTATACAGTAAATAACAAACAAAAAAATTGTATAAAAGGCTTGGAGGAACGATTTAAGTCTTCTATGCACTGACAAACCCACGAGCCTCTGCAGCGGATTTAAAGTTTCATTATTATTTTTTATTAGAAACCATACTACAATTATTTAAAAAGAGGGTTTGTGCATTCCTTTCAATTATTCAGTGTACTCAACATATGTTTCAATATATATAATGATTGGGGGTGAATTGTTGATTCGTATAACAGAGTCATCTTGTGGCACCATCTTTTACCAAACTTTTCAGTTTCACATTTGGTGTCATGATAAACTGCTAACTATGAAGCATTATAAAATGTTCACTTTAAATGCACCAATTTATTATAGCTGGCTCTCATTCAACTAAGCTCAGCTTTGTTGATAAAGAAATAAGAAGGATTTTAATCAGAATTACACATACACCCACTAAAGAAGTATCAGAAACCCTGAAGGAGAGAAAATAAAATGGTATCTCCTAGATCCAACGCGGAGTCCAAATCCAATTCCCACTGGTGCGTACTTGTGATCGTCCATTCACTGTGATCTGTCGTCATTGCAAAGTACTGTGAAATATGTAATGCACACCTATGGGAATGACTAAGTAAAGCAAAAAAAAAAAAAAGAGGGAAACCCCCATCCCCCCCCAAAAAAATAATTTAAATAAAGCAAAAATATTTATAATTATTTCAATACTTTAATCAAGATGTTTTCATCCAGGGCTCCATAGCCAGTGATCAGATTTCCTGGTTAAGGCACTATTGTTACTTTCAACACTGAATGCATTATCCGCCTTTATTAACTGCAGTCACAAATTGGCTATTTTACACCTAAATGTTACCATTCAGATTTCAACTTGCTATAATTCAGAGTATAGTGAATAAATCACATGACTAAAATGTCATCCCGGTTCTATTAAAGACTGGATGTTCTACAGAATGTTTTTATTTTTGTTGTCCCTTATAGTGTTACGTTGTAGGTCACACTACAATTTGGGATACCCAATTGTACCCTTAGAATTGCAGAAGATTGTACGTCATTGGGGTTTATTTACGTTCGTTCTAAATAGCTCTCATATGATATATAGCATGTTTCACCTAGGCTGACTCAAGTGTTTTGAACGATTCTCAATGAAAAGGATGGCTTGAGGGAAAAGTCAATTTCCTGGCAAATTAATTTGTTCCAATGATATCAGTATGAAAGTGGCACATAGGGATTTTTACTGTATAGCATTATTAGAAGGGATCTGTTTCATATTAAATGCATTCCATTAACTGAGCCGATAAATTGTGCTTTTTGTTTTCCTCTGTCACATGTTCAAGTATTTGCCAATTAAATACTGCAAATAAAAGATTCTTAAAATTGTCATCTTCCTAATACTCTTAGAAAGTTATCCAGCTGCCTGTACTGTATAACTTGAGAGCTGTATAAGGACAACTAATCATGATGTTCCATGTAGGAAGTACTGGCAATGGTGGAGGGTCTGTCCAATAGGAGATAATTTATTTTTATATTTAGGGCATTCAGTTTTAGTGGGACAGCTACATAATATGGAGCAGGGTCTACTTTACCTGAATAATACGTAGAGAAAATAATATAACACATTGGGAAACAAGGAAAAAAAGCCAGAATGGTCAGACACAAGAACCCCCTTCCGCCCTCCCCCAATAATAAAAAAAGTAAGTAAATAAATAATGAAAATTCTGCTTTAAATGCTGTCTGGAAAAATGCACAACAATAATTATATAAAATGAGGGTGTAACTATGACGCCGCTCAAAAAATAAATAAAAAAATTTCTTTTAGTGGTTAGAATGTGGTAAATATATAAAATTGTAACACTATCACAACAGAAAGCCAGTCATCATAGGTATGATCACTTACCAGGTTACGAGTGAAGTTGAAATCACTTACCTTTTCATTATATGTTGGCTGACAGAAGAAATTTACTCATTTGGCAAATATCTGAGAAATTTCTCCTGTCAGTCAACTAAAAACACCAGAAAGGACATATTTACCTACTGACCACAAACACAAGTATTACTACTTTGGTTTCAGATATGTTCAAATGCAATGAGACTGATAATATTTGTTGAGCAGAAAGAGTGTGATGAGAAAAGTGATAGAGCTCTAGTTGTGGTTGCTGGTAGTTTGTATACACATGCAAGCAAGCAGTTAATTCATTTACCCTGTGCACAAACGAATCTACATATATTATCTGCTCTTTTAAGAGAAACAGGAATTACAGACTTTGAATTCTATAACTTTATAGACAAAACAAAAAAAAAATTCCATTGTATGTGGGTGTAGATATAATTTTCCACAAATGTGAGAAAAAAATATATATGTATAATTTTTTTTATTTATTTTTTTAAGGCGAAGTAGCAAGATTGCCCTGGTCTTTAGCAGCAATCTATCAATGGATTAAAAACAAAAACATTTTGTTAGTAAAGAACATTTCTGCCAATACACATTACGAGTAATAATGCTAGGAGAGAGACTTCACACAATTAGTTCGTATTGCATGCATAAAAAGCATTCACAACTATTTACATATGGGCTACTTTTCTTTCAGTGAACATTGACAGACCGGCTTTTGAAGTGCACTATTAAATGCACAGCATTCAACAGTATAAATGTACCAAGCCAGTATACACATAATATACACATATCATATTCTTATTCATATAGCATTAGGGATAGAGATGTCTTTACAGAATCAGGAGCTCTGAAGTCTCCAAACATCAAGTAAGAGGGTATGGCCGATATGGCCTTATTAAAGGGAGACTGTAGGCAGACAGGGCACTTCAGGTAATTGATGTAGTCTGGGTGCTATGTCCCATGTCCCTTACCCCTACAGTGGTAATTATTGCAGTTTATGAGTAACTGCAATAATTACCTGCTAGGGTAAACTCATCCTCTAGTGGCTGTCTACCAGTCAGCCACATGAGGGACTTCCCGGTGCTTAGACGACTTTTGGTCCTTAGCATGAGGACTTCCAGTGTCACCGGAATCCTATGGGGAAAGCCTAATGAGAGTGCGGCCTTTGCCAAGTATGCGCATTAGATCTCAGACGTCAGCCAGCGGGAGAGGAGCGTGGGCAGAGCCTGACCCAGCACCGAGGGACATCACCGCTGGATTCAGGTAAGCGACTGAAGGCGTTTTAACCCCTTCAGTGCCGCGGGAGGGGGGCACTGTAGGAACCTATAGTGCCAGGAAAACGGCTTTGTTTTCCTGGCACTATAGAATCCCTTTAACAATATCAACATACCATTTAAACCGTTACTCCAAGCACCATGACCACTTCAGTGACTTGAAGGGGTTATGGTGCCTGAAGTCTGTGTGCTGTATATATAGGGATTAATTTCACTGCTGTCTGCATCTCTGACAGCAACATTGGGTGCCTTTAGCCATCCCGAAACAAGAGTTTCATTCTGTACAAAATTGGCATCTAACACCAACATGCACAGCACACTGGCACAAGAAAGTCAATGGCAGCACAGCTCCATCCATCTGTGTCGTCCATGTGCTGCGCTCAGTTTGTCCTCCCTGGCTTGACTCTGGCAAGAGGGTGTGGCGTCAAAGGAGGAGGAGGGACAACTTGCCCTCTGCGCTTTTCATAAAAAACTGGGCTTTGGCTGGAGTAACCCTTTACAAACATGCTTTATGAATTGTATTATAATGAATATGCCATTTATTTTGTGATACTAACTGAGCACGTTCTGTGTAGCTAAGGATTAAAAAAAATAAAATTAAAAAAAAAGAGGCAGTTCTGATCGTGTATGATCTGTAAGTATGGTTCATAGGATTGAAACGATGAATCATTCTCATTGAATCTAAACACTTATGTTCTAACTAATAATATCCCCATCTCAAAAACACATGCTGCTTTGGCATCAAGAGATCCATGTTCTAAACTATTCTAAATCGAACGGCTCACCAGGTATCTATATTTATGCACAACAATGTAATGTGGACACAAAAATATAATTAGAAAACGCAGACTTGCCAAGCAGACCAGTTTTGCTAGGTTAGATGAGTTTCTGGAAGCAGTTTAAGCAGCATGTTTATCTACCATGTTAAAATTAGTGTAGGACCCCCCAATATTGGAGTACTGTATACTAGTGGTGCGCTAAACACGGTATCACCATATGATGTAACTAAATCCTCTTATTTGTTTGTTAAGACAGGTCATTAATAAGTAGCCGTGTAAAAACTTTGTTTGCACTTTTCCTTATTAAGGTTTGCTATGTAAGCAGCAAAACCTGAATCTAAGGCAATTAAAAGGAATAATAAGTAATGTGAATAAAATACACAATGTTAAAATGTCATTATTACTGGTGATCCATCCTTTTAAAGTTGTAGCTCTTTAGATCAAATTAGCAAGCATGCACAGATAGGGTATCTTCATGCATTGTATTGCAGGTGAACATGAAATAAATCCAAAGAAATGTCAGGTAGATGACCAGAGCGAGATAGGCTAACCCTATACAGCTCCCTCAGCCACCATTCAGTAATACCTCTTGTTCGCTTGAGGTCCAAGGAAATTTCTTTAATGGTGAATTCAGTGTGAAAAGGAGCAATTTGCTCACGGAGGATCAGAAGATGTTTGATGAGAAAGAGTTGTCCATCAACATGAGTCTAAAAGAGAAAGAAAAACAACATTCAAATTCTTCCATCTTAATCTCATAGGCTCAAATATATGTGGTAACACTGTATAATACCTAAACAAGTATACAGGGACAAAAATGTTAACATGAGGAATTAACTGTGACAATTAGTATATCCACTATACAGACAAAATGTATTGGGAGACTCCTCTTAAATAATGATCTCTGGTGTTTCAATCAGTCCCATTGCCACAGGTATAAAAACAATCAAGCATCTACAAACACAGTCGGCCTTTATAAACATTTAAAATTTTAAAAAATAATAATGGTCATTCTGAAGAGCTCAGTGAATTCAAGCATGGTACTGTGATAGGATGCCACCATTGTAATAAGTCAGTTTGTAAAATTTCACCCTGCAAGATATTCCACAGTCAACTGTAAGTGGTATTATTGGAAAATGGAAGTGTTTAGGAACAGCAGCAACTCGGCCACGAAGTAGAAGACCACGTGAAGTCACAAAGCAGGGTCACCGGGTATGGAGGAGCATGGTGCATTAAAAAAAAAAAAAGTCGCCAACGTTCTAATGATTCTATAGCTGAAGAGTTCAAAACTTCCATTGGCATTAATATCAGCACAAGTGATTCATGGAATGGGTTTCCACGGCTGAACAGCTGTATGTAAGCCCCACATCAACAAGTACAATGTTAAGTGTCGGATCAAGCCACTAGACTCCGGAGCAGTGGAAAAGTGTTCTGTGGACTGACGACTCACGCTTCTTTGTTTGGCAGTCTGATGAGTGAGTCTGGGTTTGGCAGATGCCAGAACATTACCTGCCTGACTGAATTGTGCATGAATTGTGAATGATTAGATGAGTCTGGTGTGGAAGAACCTGACTGGCCCGCACAGAGCCCTGACCTCAACTCCATTGAACACATTTGGGATGAACTGGAAAAGAGATTGCGAGCCAGGCCTTCTTGTCCAACATCAGCACCTGACCTCATAAATGCTCTAGTGGATGGGAAGCCTTATCAGAATAGTGGAAGCTGTTATAGCTGCAAAGGGGGTTGGATGGATAAATACATATTGTTTCTGTATTTAGAATGCAATGACAAAAGTCTCTGTTGGTGTAATGGTCAGGTGTCCAAGAAATATAAATATATATATAACCCTTAACTGTGAGGACGTACTGAGCTCTGTTTGCCTATTGTTAGGTGCATTTCCCACAATACATCAGGAAATGTGGCATAAACTAAACAAAACAAAACAGAAAACACAAAAGATGTTGAAAGGTCATGATACAAAGCACATTTATAGAAGAATTAGGGAAGCAACAACAAAAAGCTACTTAAAATGCCAGTGTTTAGTAGCTGAAATGTCAGCTCTCAGGCAGAATAATTTTGCAATTTGTCTTTGACAACAATCACAATTAGCATGGCAGGATAAAGCACTCAGCCTCTGCCATTCAATTATTGAAATCAAGGGGTTCTGTACAAAATTAAACAAATTAAAAATAGTTAGCACTGATATATTTTCACAAGCTATTCTATATAAAGAAGCAATGCATGTTTAACATACATACACACACACTTCATTAACTACTGACAACATTTACTCCAAATTCGGAATAAAAATACTGTCATTTTGAGAATGTATTTAAATGGTAAAAATAACAGAAAAGATGCAGTGTTTCCAGACTTGAAAAAAATGCACACAAAAAAAGTTCATGTTACATTGTTAAATAGCACAATACTATTGTTTTAACTTGGGAAGATTATATATATATATATATATATATATATATATATATATATATATATATATATATATATATCCAGCTCTCTTTTAAATAACTTTCATGAGTCTTGCCGTGCTGTCCATCCATCTTCCTCTTCATCATCACATTCCAGAATTTTTCAATGAGTTTCAAATTGGGCTGGCCACGACAGGGTCTTGATCTGGTAGTCCTCCATCCATGCCATAGAGCATTGCCCTGCTGGATAAACCAATTCTCAGAGTCGAGGAACATTATCAGAGCAATAGGAGACAAGTCTTCTTCCAAGATAACCTTACATGTAGCTTGATTCATGTGTCGTTCACAATGATGAATCTTTCCAATTCCAGCCTTGCTAAAGCACCACCATATCTATACTGACCTTCCTCCAAATTTTTCACTGTGAGTGCAAGATTTGAAGGCCTCTCCAGGTCTCAGTCTTACCATTACATGACTAGGTGTTTGGTAAAGCTGAAAATTTGGACTCATTAGAGAAGATGACTTTACTCCTGTCCTCTACAGTTTAATCCTTCTGGTCTTTTGTAACCCTCAATCAACTCAACAGAATCTGCCTTGCTTCTCATTAATGAGGCTTTTTTTTCTAGGTTTTGCACTACTTTAGCCATGGCCCTAGGAGCCATGTTTTGAACCATCGTAGCCAAGAACTTCACCCAAAGATGTCATCCTTCTGTGAAATTTAAATTAGTTGCCGGTCACCCTGGTCAGTGGAGTCATTTTGCCCTCTTCTGGTGAGTAGCTTTGTTTTTCCCAATGTCTGCTGCTTTACCTTGTTCTTATAAACCACAGTCTTTTAAATTTTAATGATGGAAGCCACCTGACACTCAACGTATCCCACTGCTAGTAAAGCCAGAATCCTTCTTTTCAAATCTTAAGGTCAATCCTTATTTTGATACCTATCTACTACTAACACGGTTTTTGCTATCCAGCAGGTTTTATTGCAAGAGGTAAGTGCTGACCACTGCAGTGCTTTTTGTTTTTTACTTTTCCTCATTAAATAAGATTTGGTTCAGGTGACCACACAATCAGTAACTTATTAAGGAGAACAAGGTTGCTGCCATACACACAAGAAACAACTGGAGTAGTCTCCTAATTTTTTTCAAGAGCTGTATATTAGGTGGCTTTTTTCAAAAGGAAAGCAGTTTTGATAAAACCCCAATTAATATTTAAGAGGATACAATTAAATAATTCTAAACTTTAAATTGTAGAGATTTAAAGAGTTAATCCAAGCACCATGAACAGTTCAGTGATTTGAAGTAGTTATGGTACTTTGGAGTCTGTGCTTGTAAGGAATTCACCATCCGCATGCATGGCATAGTGGCAGCAGATAACCAATGGCAACACAGCCTCCCTCCTTCCGTGCTGCTCTAAGTCCTTCCTCAGCCCAGTCTGTGGGACATACCTTACCCTGCAGCAAGAGAGAGTGATGTCACCAAAGGCAGGTCAGGTTGCAGGGAGAACTTCTCAGCACAAGTTAACGGGCTTCTATTTTTTTCTTGCTCTTTTTATTTTATTTTTTTAATGAGGATACTGTACTTGCAAGGGTTACACCAACCTAAAACAGTGTTTTATTAAGTAACGCGTCAAATCCAAATTGCAAAATGTAGGTTAATATAGAAAAGTGGTGGCTAGAACAGAGATGTTGAATTTTTCCAAATGAGTTATTATGGAAAGAATGGGAATAGAAAGATGCCATGGGCTGGATTACCTGCTTAACGTACACTCTGCCCTGTGTTACACCTTCATACACATTACCCTATCCACATACAAACCATACAGTGTTGGAAACCAATGGTAAAGCTCCTGTACAGTATAAAAGGTAATAATATCCCTGTTTCACACAGCAAACAACAGTTTTCTATCTATTTCCCACAGAAATGTATTTGTATGTATTTTCTTTTGCAAGTTTGCATTCAATAAAAAACTAGAGTCCAAAATAACTAACCTTCATATAGAAACTGACATAACCACACACACCTATAATAGGCAACAGTCTGTTAGCAGATTACAACATCCATTTCTGGCTAAGGGTGATGAGACTAGTGAGTTTCCCACAACTGCTAGTGAATCACACAGCCACTACAAAAATTTTGACACATGTCCTGGAATGACTTCTGCCAGATGTAAACAAGTGGTACCACTAGCAGCATTAGATGGGACAGTGTACCAGACTAAATAGTTGGAAAACAGAATCTACATGTTCATTAATGCTTAAAAATTAGGAACAGAAAAAAAATAAAAAAATAAAATGATGTGTATTTGTGGCTGACTTTTAAAGACAAGTAGTCTAGTGTAGAATGATTAATGGCTGAGCAGTGATTACACAGGATAAGTGTTGAAGAGCAGGGCACAACTGATGCATTTAGTTTCGTCTCACAGCTCACACAGGCGAAAAAATCCTTTACATCTGACAGTCTGCAGCTAACAGCTTCAGACGCCTTTCTCGGGCAGAACAAATTCCATGATCGTGTCTATTCATCTAATCAGAAGCAGTGAGGGTGATGGAGGGCACAAAGGCAACATTTGTTTCCCTCTCTTCATCCCTCTCCAACTGCCCAGCATAGTAAAGTTGTGCTATACTTGAAAATGACAGAATAGCTGTCAGTTCATCCAAGGAGCCTTATGTTTTAAGGTGTGTCGCCTACTCTAATTTTTATATATATATATATATATATATATATATATATATATATATATATATATATATATATATATATATATATATATATATATATATATATATATCTTTTAGTTTGGTGTATTAGCGCTGATCCTTTTTTATCCTTTTGTCTATCACATATACATACACGCTGAGTATCATGGCATTCTCAAAGATAGCATTTTTTGGTTTGCAGGAAGGATGGCAGTGTATTTCAGACCACATTTTACAAATATAAAAAAGGACATTAAATAAAATTATTCTAAAAATTATTTTGCTGTAGGAAAAGATGGTGGGTATTATTCAACACAAACAGTTATGGATTGCTGTTCAATATACACATGTGCATTTAAAGCTTAAATAGTACAGGATTCATTCCACATAAATACTGTATACATTTGCATTTATTTATTTATTTTTTTTCAAAAAGAATAACAAACATTAATCTGACCTTGTTTTTGGAGATTGAATCACAAGCTCTCAGTAATGACTGAATACATGCTGAAAGCGCTTCCTGAGATAAACCCTGAAATACCGTCCTCTAAAGGAGAGAAAAGGAGAACAGTGTCTAGATTAAGGTGATACAACAAAACAATGTAAATGTAATCTGCTGCAGCACACGGCAAACTTAATGAATTGCACTGTATGAACAAACCTTATGTTACTAAGAGAAAGGTTTATCTACAGGTAAAATGATTCATTCATCAAATACCCATTATTGTGGTTCACAACACTTATTTGGTGCTCTTCCACATTTCTGCTGGTAATGCCACCAAAGTCAGAAAACAAACAAACAATCTATCTCTTAAAAATTGGGATAAAACAACTTCCAGTTTGATAGGCTGACTAACCCATGTTTGGAAATGATCTGCAATCAATGGTTTAACCGTTTTTTTGTAATTTAATTTTATAGTGTCAGAGGGGTTTTCTTTTGGGTTTTTTTTAAATGTATCAACAAATCTTCAGAAGGACTGTGATTATTTAAAGCACCCAAGGATGCCCCTGTTGTTATGGTTTCATGATGCTCCTGGCACTTCCTTACCATTAGGGGTTAAATCATTCACAAACTATTTATCAATAAGTTGGCTCTCCAGCGCCGTTGGTCCCTGTAAACAACATCATCCACTTTCAATAATTCTGATCCAGGTAGCATGGCCTGTCACATTTATAAAAAGGGTGCGTACCAGCACACTTAGGGGAAAGCCATTCATCAATGGTTTAAAGGACCACTCTAGGCACCCAGACCACTTCAGCTTAATGAAGTGGTCTGGGTGCCAGGTCCCTCTAGGATTAACATATATATATATATATATATATATATATATATATATATATATATATATATATATATATATATATATATATATATATATATATATATATATATGTATAAACATAGCAGTTTCAGAAAAACTGCTATGTTTATAGTAAGGTTAATTCAGCCTCTAAAGCCTCTAGTGGCTGTCTCATTGACAGCCGCTAGAGGCGTTTGCGTGCTTCTCACTGTGAAAATCACAGTGAGAAGACGCAAGCGTCCATAGGAAAGCATTATGAATGCTTTCCGATGAGACAGGCTGAAAGCGCGCGCAGCTCCTGCCGCGCATGCGCATTCAAGCGGAGAGTAGGCAGAGAGCTCCCCCCCGGCTCTGGAAAAAAAGGTAAGATTTAACCCTTTCCTCACCATCCAGCCCGGCGGGAGGGGGTCCCTGAGGGTGGGGGCACCCTCAGGGCACTATAGTGTCAGGAAAACGAGTATGTTTTCCTGGCACTATAGTGGTCCTTTAACCCATATATGTAAGGAACTGCCAGGGACCTCCTGACACATAATTCATTTAGATGATGTGGTTTTGGTTCCCAGAGAGTTTGTTTAATTTAAATGAACACTATAGGGTCAGAAACACAAACATGTATTCTGGACCCAATAATATTGAAAAAATACCATCTAGCCCCCCTGGACCTCTCTTGCCCCCCTAAATATTGTAAAATGTTACTTTTATTCCAGTCTGCTGGTTCTGGCTCTGCCCCTGATCTCCCTTCTTGGCTGACATCATCAGAAGTCGTGTTCTGAGCCATTCACAATGCTTTCCCATATGAAAGCATTGGATTGGCTTAGACTGTTAAGGAGGCAGATCGGGGGCAGAGCCAGCACAAGCCAAACCCAGTCCTGGCCAATCAGCGTCTCTAACCATAGAGATGCATTGAATCAATGCACCTCTATGAGGAAAGTTCAGTGTCTCCGTGCAGAGGGTGGTGACAATGAATGCACCAGGAAGCACCTCTAGTTGCCATCTGAGGAGTGGCCAGTGAAGGAATCACTAGGCTGTAATGTAGACACTGCCTTTTCTCTGAAAAAACAGTGTTTGCTTCAAAAAGCCTGAAGGGTATTTCTCTACTCACCAGAAGAAATACAATAAGCCGTAGTTGTTCTGGTGACTATAGTGTCCCTCTAACAAAAAGGTACAGGATCCCCTTTTCAACAAAATTATAATCTCAAAAGTAGTGTCATTAGTATCAAAACAGTGTGGCTTAATCAACATAGTTACAAGCTCATTTACAGCTGTTAATGTATCGATAATTAACAGACTCAAATTAAGGCCTATATGTGATAGTGAATACATTTCTCCAGAAAGGCATAGGGTGACCTAGAAATCATTAATGCATTTTTCTCCAGTATGTGGGATCAAGGAAGCAAAAATGACTGAAATATGAATACAGATACCTAATGTATACATGTATTATCTACTTCAGACCTCATGGGGAAAATGCAAGTTTATAACATTTTGTACTTAATTTTTCGCTTGCATTTATGTAAATACTTCTGTAGTTGAATGCCAACCTACTAGTGCAGTCAGCCAGAACTCTCAGTTCTGGGATGCCTGTGTTAATTTTGTTTATATAGTATGCGCAGCATTCGTACAACTTGGAATTAGCTCTTTCTATGGATTATGTCTGTGAGTCTGCCAATCACAGCACACAGACCTGCTCATTAATCAATTAACTGGGGTTTTTGTAAACTGAAGGAAGCCAAAGCATGACTGCTATCATTTGTGATGAGTGGAACAATACCTAGGGGTAAACTACTTATCCTGTAAACTCCTGCTGAGCATGGATTTATTGGATGTGAGAAGACCTAGAAGACCAGAATTATAGAATCCTGATTGGTGGGGCCTCTTAATGGTGAGGAAGGGGACTGACTACTTATTAATTCACCAAGTTTTGATTAAATGTATAGCGGCTCTCCTGAAATAATCTCAAACTCCACATAAAGAAAGAAAAAGCACACACACAAAATGTTTGAAATATTTGAAGGTTACTTGAAAATATATGTTCTTAAATTAAAAACATGTAAACCCTCCTATTTGTGTTCTTTCTTGATAGAGGGAACATGTTTTTAGTCTTGAAAGTTGTGTAATTGTACATTTTGGTCATAACTTTGCCATTTTAGGAATAAGAGTAAAGGATTACTGGTTTTAAGCTAGACATGGCCATTTTTACTTTTTTGTAAGGAAGTTATAGACTGTTTATACATACGTACATGTGTCCTGCTGTGTATAGTTAGCACCAAATTTATATCAAGAATTTAATGTCACATTACATTTGCATAAATGACTTTTTTTTTTCTTGATTGGCTTTTAAAAAAACAGAATAAGAACAGCAAACCTTTTTTTATTTTTGTTAAATAATATTAGTCAAAGTGTCCTTCTTAAAACCATTCAGATCCTTTAGGAAGAATTGAAACATAGACCATTTGAATAAAAAACACACAAATAGCTATGTGATCTATTTCCTACATGGAACAACCATTATAACTTTCTGTTTTCATGTTATTTAACAGAAGACATGCTGTGTTTACTTACATCAATACACCGATAGAGCTTTGAAAGGCAGACAAGCGTCCGTTTCACTGTTGGGTACCACATGCCATGCAGGTCTGCAGGTGAAATTGTATTTTCTGTCCTTAGGGTTAAAGATTCAGAAGAACCTACATGTAAAATAAATGAATAAAGTGTACAGCCACACATGTAAATATCTTAAATCAGTACAATACTAGAAAAGAATAACATAAAGCTAACATGTATCCGTGCACAATGCAATACAAGTACGGTAAAAACTACACTGATGCTATTTGGACACTAAAGTTGCGTAATTTTTAAGGTACAAAAATGAATCCCACTATTAGTGAGAAAGGCATATCTAAATGAACACATTGAATTCCTAGGACTCTGCTATAGCAATAGCCACACTCATCCATAGTTATTAATTTAATGATTCATCTATGATTAAAGCAGTGGAGGCAGATACTGTTTCATAGCAAAAAACATAATTAAAAAAATAAAACATTAAAGAAGTTACAAAAAAATAACCCAGTAAGTTTGAAAAGAAAGAATGTTGGTTATAGCTGTGTAAACTTTCATTCAGTTTTAACTTTCCACACAAAACTACATGCTTTTTCAAAACTATATTTTGACTTTTTTTACTGATTGTTTTGACTAATTGTTTTTTGTTTTGTTTTTTTTAATACAACTGAAAGGCAATTTTACTATAAACACGGCAACGAACAGCTACATAGTGAGTGGTTCTAATTGTCATGGCTCTTTTTGGGACGTGGGGCCAAATTTTTACATTTTTAATTATTAAATATTTTCTGTTTAAGGGCTTTTAAAGTTTACATCCCACTATTTCACGAATTTACTATAAAACAGCCACCATTACTAACACAATAACACGGAAATCTTATATTTTGAGCAAGCTAAAGTACCCATCTGAACAACATCATTGTGTACAGGTAAAAGCTATAGGGAGCATTTAGAAGAATGTTAAACTAACACTCGAGAACATCAAGCAGCATCTACAGCCATGTGGTATTCAAGTGAAAAAGGTTTAAATGCCATTACTATGGAAACGCCACATCAAATATGACTTTTAAAGAGACATTTTAAAGAGATATTGATACACCTGCCTGGTAAGCCATCTTTCATTTTTAAGAGGACAGTAAGATGGAAATCATGTTAAAAGAAATGGAAAATAAACAAGGGTAATCCTCTCCTGTTGCATTTAACCCATTCATACCAAGGAATTAACAATTATTAGTCAAGGGATTCGTAGTATATATATATATATATATATATATATATATATATATATATATATATATATATATATATATATATATATATATATATATATATATATATACACATACACACACACACACACACACACACACACTACATGTCTATTTAACTGAGGAGTGAGTGGTACATTTGTTTAGATAAAAATATTTAATCAGTTACAGCAGCTATGTAACCCACATAATACCCCAAAACTAAAACATTACACAATGAAATAAGCATAGAAATAGAAATGAACATACACAATAACATATTGCTGCCAAACAGCCAAGCTTATGATGTCCCATTTTAATGCTTCACACATGTATTAAAACATTCCCCCACTCGAAATTAGATTTCATGGGCACCCAGATTAAAGTTATAATCAATCTGACTATTCGATCAGATATGTCAGCCATCAAGACAAGATTTAAACCAACCTACAATAGGAGTGATTTTCATGCAGAACCCAGAAGTATTTCTATAATTACTGTAAAAACATAGCCATCTGGCAACTCACCAACACAAGAGACTTTGCTAGCACAGAACCGAGGTGAGGAAGTAAATACAGCTCTGTGCAGGCTTTATGGCACGGTCGTGCAGACTGTAGTGTTTGAAAGAGTTTCTGTACGATTCATGCACACTACTATACCATGCCAGGCAAACACGCATCAACAAGATACGAGGAACAGCTCAAGCATCTGGTAAGTTCTAAAAACAACCGCAACTTAAGTAATTAGTCAGCCACAGTTCATATATCACCGCCGCCACAGGCTGCTGCTCACCAACTACCAAGGTCACAGCTCAGAATATTGGGCAGATTGTAGCATGTTTCTTTAATAACGTTGTGGCAATATCTATTGAAGACAACATTAATATTATTTGAAACATATAACGTACCACTTTTTATGAGGTTTCTGGAGTCTGGATCCTCAATGGGGACCTCAGAAAATGACGTTTCTGCAGTCTGTAATTTCTTTTGTTCCTCTTTCAGACTCTGTGCAATTTGCTGAACAGTGAAGAGAGCAGGATATGATTAGCACAAAATGCTACAAACAATGACAGAGATGTATAGATTATGTTCCTGCAGTCTCACTGCTCAATTCTCTGTTTAGAAAACAGATAACAGATTCCACTATTGCACTGTTTTATTCTTGTTAAAAAACTTGGTGAGACTGCGCTGAGGCACAGATGTCAGCAGCGGACACGTAACATTCTGCCATACGTGCTTATCGTTTGTTTTTATGAGCTCACACGTGTATATGCCTTGTATCAACATGGATCCGTCTTAGTACTATTGTTTCCAATTATACTGTGATGACGATCGCATCGTGTCTTACCTTGAAATAAAGAATTAAAAAACACAAAAAAAAAAAAACAGATAACAGGCAGCATAACGCTTTATCATCCAAGTTTGCAGTAATGTCCTTGCAGCTTCAGACAGAACAATTATGCAACAAATACAAGAAATGGTACAAAACCATATTTTTTGAAGAGAAACAAATTGTTTTTAAATAAAACTACTGTTTTACAGCTCTAAACATAAAGATCTAAAAACCTACTCTCAAGGAAGCATTAATGAAACAATCTTTAAGTCGCATAAAGAAAACATATCTTAAAACGTGAGGCTCCTTCTGTTTAACTATTTTGTAAGTCACAAAAGACAGCAAGAAGGCACCAATTTAAAAGGAAGACAGCTCAGCTTGGACAAAACTGTGCTTCTTAACCAGGATGATCAGCCACCCAATGGATAAAAGCTGCAGAGACATGGCCTTTACACCATAACTAGGTCAGCAAGCTGAAGTGGTTTTGGTACTAAGAGAGACCCTTTATTTAAAAAGTGTCACTTCTCTGGAATTCCCCTCTGAATAATAACAATGCCCGACAGGAGCCCAAATGTTGGATAGAGAGGTGTAGATTGAAGATCTTTTGCCAGTCTACACTCCCTGTTAAACCTCACAATACAGCTAACAAATTAAGTAAGAAATACAACATGATCTTTAAACTTAAAAACCTAGACTCTTAAATAATATTGATTTCCAAAAGCAATGTTTCCCATGATTGTTACCATAGGATCCCCTCCAGTGATCATAGCACACAAAGTATGAGTCAAAAGAGTACAGTGAAGCCTGGAGACTGCAGTCCATGACAACAGATTTTAAATGAAGAGAGTTATACACTCACAGTTTAGTGGGAATATTATTGTCGATCATGTTTTGCAAAGATAATCAGGATAAAGGAGAGCACAAGAGAATAAAAGAACCATACCTCCATCATTTCTAGCTTCTCGGGATATGCAAGATCTCCAGGAGCTGGTTTATAGCCCAATATGTCCGTCTGTATATATATGTGCGTCCGGTACACAAGTCTCTCTTGAACATCTTCCAACATCTGCTTCACCACAGTAGCTAAGGCACCGAGATGTTCCACTGATGCGGATGAGAAAGAGAAAACAATGTTAAATATTAATTTTAAAAATGGTCAGTGTTCTTGACTTCTGACAATCTGAAATGCTACCAAAATTCTGTTGCCTAACAAATCTCTAAGATGAGCATATATCTTAAACATGGGAGACTTAGCACTAGTACGTTACCATCTACTGCAGTATTAGCAGAAATATCACCTACACAAATTGGATAGAAGCAAAAGGTTTGTTTTGCAACTCTATATCAAGAATTGCATGGAAAGGGGTATCAAATATAAACTGGGAGAAAATCGTGTGAAGGTCAGTCATGATGCATCACAACAAAATGTCATCTTTATTCCTTTCATGACAGGACTACACTCACTCCATCTCTATCCATAACTTTATTCCTGCCCTTTGCATAGCAGTCATTCCTGGCCTCTCCAAAGCTACCAGGAGGGTCACCAAGAAGATTACCATAAATCAATGAGGAAACTACATTACTTGAGATGCTTCAGGACACTCAGCAACTACCACTGGTGTCAGCAAGAGAATAATGCATTTTAAATACGGTCATGTGCCACAATAAGTACTTGGCTGACCCCTGATGACAAACCTTCTCTAAAACAGAAAAGGAAAACACATATTAGATTGAGCGGTAGAGAAATGTTAAAGGCCATAGTCCAAGAAATGCCGTAAAGAAAATATTATAGGGATACTATAAGCATCAATACAGCTTTAGCTTAATAAAGCAGTTTTGGTGTCCAGATCATGCCCCTGCAGCCTCAATGCTCAAATCTCTGCCATTTAGGAAATTAATCACTTTGGTTTCTGTCCATGCGCCCCAGCCACACCTCCCCTGGCTGTGACAGACACGGCCTGCATGACAAAAATGGTTTAGTTTTCAATCAGATGTTAACTTGTATTAGACTTTATCTCCTGCTCTGTAAATTGAACTTCAATCACACATAGGATTTTCCTGCAGACTCTATAAGTTTATTATAACAAAGCAAGAGATAATACATTTTAGATTAAACAGACTGTGCAATAACGTTTAGGAATGATTTGCAAGTCAAATACAGGCTTAAAAAAAGTGATTTAACTCCGAAATGGCAAATAATTAAGCAGTGAGAGTGCAGGGACATGGGCTATACACCAAAACTAAAGTTGTTTTGGTGCTTATAGTATCTATTTAAATGCAGTGTTTTACTGCAATCACTGACAAGCTGTGCCTTAATGCAAACCAGATTAATTTGGAGACCACTGTGACTGTAGAAGGATTCATTTTCTTTAAAATAAAAAAATTAAAAAGACAGAAAACTGGTTCCGTAGAGATATGCATATCATTCATCTGGGTAATCTTGGTCAAACTTGGCTAACCTTAGTAGCACTTTTACATTTCCGTCCAGATATAACTGCTATCACACTCACAGATGTGAGTTAGCATATTTCCCCATGACCCACCAATAAATCAGAATATCATATTTCTGCATTAGCTCAGACGAGTTAGTCAATGTCAAGGAAACAAAGTAGCTGAATTCCAATGTCAAGGAAACAAAGTAGCAAAGTTCCAGCCCTTCTCCTTAAATAAAAAGGTAGACAAGAGGTGGTGAATGTGTTTTTTTCCCACACCTACTGGAAAATCCATGTAGCAGGATTATTTTACACACGATACTCCTTCAGATGCATTCCTACAATATAGGAACTGATGTGTGTTTTTATCACAGCTCTAAAGGATCTTAGTTAGTCTAGCAATGTGATGACTACTGTGGGCACCACAGGTGTTTGTGCACTATAATTCCAAAAATGCTAAGTTAAGATTCAGGAAACATAGATGACAAACATCTGTGCTGCCAAGTTTAATGGTCACCAACCAATGGTTTAGCCAGCCTGGTCTAAATGCTCTGTAGTATTTGAGAAGAGCTGCTAATATACAAGAAAGTGACATATATTACCATTGTTCTGTACGTGGTCTTCTAACATCTCAATTTTAAGGATGCCACAAAGTTCTGACAAGGTTTCTAAATGGACAACGTGTATAATCAGCGGCCTGAGAACATCATACAAAGAAAGGCATAGCTTCCCAAGAAGGTCACTGTAAAAAATAAGAATAGCTTGAAAATGTTGAAATAAATGTAGTACTATGTAATCAATCATCACAAAACCATCAAAGAGATACAAAAGTGATATATGGGATTTATTCACTTCTACCTGTATCCCCCTTTTACATGGATAGACGGCACAATGAGCTCCTGATGTAGTACATAAATCTCTAGCTATACCTTATGTCCATCTACGTTCATGTTATATATGTATTAACACCATAATGTGGAGTTATCACAATGACAATAGGAAATTGAGGACATCAGACATAAAGCGGAGTAAAAAATAAATAAAATAGGCATTTTTATGATTTCTAGCATATTTCCTCAAATAGTTTATCTTTAAAATAAAATTTAAAAAAAGGAAACGGTAGTATACATAAAAACATATCTTGAAAATACCCTGAATATCTTTTTTCATATATCATGTCACCAACATAGTAATGCATGATGACCACAATAATCTATCTTCAATGTCACTTCCATGCAAAACAGTGTACATGAGTGAAACCCTTTAATATGTATTCTCATGTAAATGTGAGAACATCAAGCAAAGATGCCAGAAGCTGCATGGACAAAATGGCTCAAATGTTAAGAGTATGAAACATTTCAAATCTGGCAAGATATCCATAACTACTTGTATGTGGATTGTGCATGAAATTAACACATACATCTCTCATCTTTCTTCTTGGGTCGTGTCATTAAAGGCAACTGTAACGTGTGAAGATGTTTAATATTAGGTTTACCTATTCCCTATATTTAGCAAACACGTGTTATGAGATCAGAAAAATTTAATTAAATGTAGGAACCACACTAACCTAAAAGAAATGGGCTCCTCCACCTCAGGACCCTGACAATCATTATAATTATTAACATTGCCTTTTTGTGCCACTGACCGCAGTTTTTCCAGCATCTGAGCTCCTTGGACACTCGTCCTTCAGAAAGGGTTCTACCATTAACCCTATGCAACGAGCTTGCTACATTTCTCTAAATTTTTACTTACATTTTTTGTTTAATCCAGTCAATCTATGAATTATGACTAATATCTTAAATATAAGGCTCAAAAGTTGTTCTTTGGAAAAGCTTATCTTTCATTACATTAACTTGACTTAACTGACTCATTTAGTTGTAAAATCCTAGTCTCCAACGTATCTATATATTTAGATTTCGCATATATACAAAATTTACCACATACTCCAATTTTGGTGTTGGTTTAGTGAAAAACTCATTATAAAGCTGGTGCTCATCTTGACATACATGGACCATGAAAGCACAGCCGCTCCGCACCTGGGTGAAAGAACAGAATTAGGGATTTTAAAGAAATTGTGGCGGTGTGAGTTGCATATTAGTTTTATCACATTAAACATGCTTATTACAGTTTGAATTGTAGAATGTACTTCACATTTCAAGTTTTTTTTTGGCTGTGCATCGATTGTACATGTATGCTTGCAGTGCCACAACAACTGGTGCAGTCTTTTCCATAGACATAGAGAAATATTTGTATGGCATAGTAACATTGCACATTTTTATAATTTAATACAGGAATATAGGAACAAGCTAAGTCTAAAGAGGCTATGGTGGGTTATGCAAACCTAGTTAGGATTCATATGAACGTTGCTACACATAGCCCTATAGAATATTGGAAGTGTATGAAACATGCTTCTACTGAAGTTGTCAGTTAATAGGAATACTGAATAGTACAAAACCACACTATACAGGCTGACTGCTAAGTCAGTAGTAGAATCTTTAAAAAAAAAAAAAAATGTAAAAAACGAGTTCTGCTTGCATGACTAACTGTTAATGCAGGACTTAACTATGATGTGCATAGCTTTTGCTAAACAAGAAAGATAAACCTAAGCACTAGGTGTACGTGTAACAGGAATAAACTATAGTAAAACAGTTCGGCGGTGGAAATGCGTGAGATGGATCCACTGTGGCTATCCCAACACCCCATCACTCACAGCACAAAATGAACTGGAGGGGAGGATTAAAATAGATTTTAAAATAAAAGAACAAGATATAGCATATCTGGATTGTGCATCTGGCCTTAGAATGGGAGTTGAGGGCTGCCACCTAAGAGAGCCAAGGTGGTTCATGTGGGCAGTAGGGGCTTGACACAATGGAGAGTCCTGGTTCAGTCGTTTTTCTCGCTTGGAGGGTAAGTGTAAGGAACCAAGGGGTCGCTGGTGGTAGCTTCTCTGCGGTATTGAAGCAGGACAACGCCGATACCCCATGCCAGAAGTAAAGCCAGCACCATGGAGCCATTGACTTGGAAGCTTGAGTACTCCAAGTCCTTTCCCTGTAGGGGAGAGCGGACGGTCGCTGCAGGAGTTGTAGGTCCGCACAGTGAGGACCGGGATGAATCCCGCCAGTGCAAAGAGGAGGGGGAGGGGGACAGGTTTTGGACATGACTCAACATTTTAAAACTAAAAAAATACAAATAGTCGGTTTAGAGAAAGGATCCAGTCAGGTCTAAAACAATGCTGCTACCATATTGATGGACTAAGCATGCAAGTGCCCTCAGATTGTTTAAGATTGTATATTTCTATGTGTGGATTACCAGGGAAACCATTATTAAAACGGGTGTTTTGCTAAGGGACTGTCGTTGTATCTGTATTGATCCCATAAGCACTTGTTGTGCAGAACTCCAAATGAAGGTAATGCAGCGACAACGAAGTGGCTGAATGTTAGAATGATACGGAGGGATTTTTAAAATATGATTCTTCAACAAAACAGCATCTGCGGTAATTATTGCAACGTTGGGTTTTGTTTTTGACTTTCTGTAAACTTTTAAAGGATACCGTATATCTTTTCGTAATCTAAAAAATACTCAAAAAGAATTAAAAAAATAATAATAATAATAATAATAAAAAAATATGTGTGTGTGTGTGTGTGTATATATATAAGAAATTGCTTACCACAAAGGGGCTTTGTTATCCAAAACAAATGCTGTTAAATCAAACCAAATATGCAGCTTGGAACCCCAGAGCTTCACATAAGCAAGTCAATGAATGATAAAAGCACATGTAACTCCTTTTGAGGTTTTGGTCTTTTTATGCTACACTGTTTAACGGTTTGTAATAAAGAGCATTGAACAGATAACAGATGTACAGAGTATTACCAAAGCACAATGATCCCGGGTGTTCTGGCTGGTCAGCTCCGTTATTGTGGTAGTGATACTCGGACTCAACAAATTCTCTCGCTGATCCAGGTAGCACTGATGGATTTCATCTAGAAGCTGCTGGTAGCTGAAAAAGTAAACTAAAATGAAATTACCTGCTCTTTAAACAACACTAACAATCACAGGTATCCACGTTTCCGCTTTTTTTTTTTTTTTTTAAATAATATGAGATGTATAATATGTGAGCCTACTACAACGGTGATGTTTGTTAAAAAATCAGTTAAAAACACGGTGATTAATTTGTCCTTATGATAAATAATCAGCTTATGTCAGGTGATTAAAAATGGTCTCTCTCAAAGGGTCTAAAGGTGATTTTAGTTGCCAATTGACAAATGCAGAACGTGGAAACAATGAGGTGGTGTCTTGTCATGTTGTCGAAAGACAAAAGATGCAAGTGGACAGCAGACATCATGTAGCAGCCTGCAGCTCCTATCTGTACCACTATTCCTACTTATGATAAGGGATGAGAAAAGGAAGAGGACAAATTAGAGAGGAGATCCATCATGTTGCAGGCTGCAACTTGTATCTGTAGCCATGAACAAACAACAAATAGATCGAGTGGAGTGGGAATCGGCATGCAGCAGACCACATCACTCAATATGAAGAAATAAAGTCTCTGTATCTGGCTATGCACCTTGCTTAAGGCCGGCTTCTTACAGACTCAAAATAATCCAACAGAAAAAGAGAAACAAAACAACAATCTCTAATTACCTAAAAGTAAATAAATAAAAATCCAAATGTGAATACCATTAAAGTTATGGCAAACCTAAGAAGCATGCACGACAGCAGGTACTCACATCCACAATTATTTAAATGGATAATATTTCTATCCACATAAAAATATTGACACCAATACTCACTCTGGTATCTTCTCAGCTCGTTGTTCCATTTGCTCTATCAGTGTCTAAACAAGGAGAAAAATATTTCCTCAATAAGGTATAAAACTGATATGTAGTAACTGAAGAGCAATAGATACAATTAACAGTATTACTTTAACGATAGATATTTTGCCAATATGTTCCCCTTGAGTACTAAAGCAAGTGGAAACAATTCTGACAAAATCCCATACTACCTATTTCGATATTGCACCCTCACATCACCCCTCCCTGTGCTTCCACCCAAGGTGAGGTCAGCTGGAGGCAGGGAGCGGAGACAGTGAATAATCTACTGCAGGGTTTCCCAAAGTGAGGGTCGTCTGCTGATTCCCAGTGGGTCGCGCCTTCAGGGCCGCCGGCTATGTGACTGTCAGGCAGACTGATTAGTCAAGATCTTGGCCCGTGACTGCGGGCCCGAAACTAGGAGGGGACCCGGCAGCTTGCCCTCTATGCCGCTGGTTCCCTCCATCATTCTGCCCGAGAGAGTGCCCACGACCTGCGCTCTGTGTGATAGATGACTGGCGAGCTCCCAGAGCATAGCCCACCAGACCACCAAGGAATTTATTATATTAAAAATAAAGGTAGGACACAGTCTGTGTGTATCGCTGTGTCAGTGTGTGTATGTGTGTATATGTATATGTCTTGTGCGTGGAAATGTAAACACTGCACACAAATGCACACCTGCTTTAAAACACCAACAGTCACACACATACTCCATACAAAAACATGCTTACATTCAAAAACACATTGTGTATATTTTATATACACAATACATACACTGCATCCACTACACACGCACTGCAATCAAACACAAATATTACATACAAACACACCCCTGTATTAAAACACTAAAGTTATATACAAACACCCCTTCATTCAAACACCAACACTACACACAAAAAGCACACCTGCATTTAAAGTCATACACTACATACAAATACCCCTGCATTCACATGCAAACATTACACACAAGAACACCACCACATTCCAATGGAAACAGTACATACAAATACACCCATACATGCACACATATACTTAATACAAAAACATGCTTACATTCAAACGCCCAAACACTGCTCAAAAATTCAACCCTGCAACGATGGGCAAATGGTAGATCCCCAGCTGGCATAGCATTGTTAAAGTTCTCCGACAGATGGGCATCTACATTTTGTCCACACTTGCACTAAAGGGGGGCCTTAAAACATACTTGCACCAGAGTCCTCTCTACATTAGTTCCACCACTGGGACAATCAACGTGAGTTGCGTGGATGAAAGAGCGGGACACAGCACTACTGATTGTGACAGATTCGGTGAGTGAGCAGTTGTATGCCTCTAAAACAGATTGCCATTATATGCAAAGTTTCTGCCTCTAAAACTGCCATGATGTGCCAATTGTATGCATCTAAAGCTGCCATGATGTGCCAACTTTATACATCTAGGACTGTTTGCCGTAGTGTGCCAATTATATGCTTCTAAAGCGGATTGCCATGATGTGCCAAGTTTATGCATCTAAAGACAATCACAATGGTGTGCCAAGTTTGTGCATTTAACGTTGCC
The DNA here is from genome assembly GCA_933207985.1 of Pelobates cultripes. Classification (NCBI taxonomy): domain Eukaryota; kingdom Metazoa; phylum Chordata; class Amphibia; order Anura; family Pelobatidae; genus Pelobates; species Pelobates cultripes. The sequence goes on along the minus strand of OW240912.1, from coordinate 323,537,943 downwards.
ATGATGTGCCAGGTTTATGCATTTAAAGTCGCCATGATGTGCCAAGTTTATGCATCTAAAGCGGATTGCCATGCAGTTCCAATTGTATACCTCAAACTGATTGCCATGGTGTGCCACGTTTATGCATCTAAAACTGATTGCCATGATGTGCCAACATCTAAAGCAGCCTTGATGTTCCAATTGTCTGTCTGTAAATCTGATTGCCATGGTGTGCCAATTGTATTCCTCTAAAACTAATTGCCATGGTGTGCCAATTGTATGCCAATTGTATGCCTCTAAAGCCGATTGCCATGGTGTGCCAATTATATGCCTCTAAAGCTGATTGCCATGGTGTGCAAATTGTATGCCTCTTAAGCGAAAAATTACAGTTTTCAAAAGTGGGTCTCGGCCTATAAAAGTTTGGGAAACCCTGATGATCTGCAATGTACTGGACTGGCCAGAAAGGTGACAATCTGCATAATTATGACGCCTATCACAGAGTGATTATACTTCGTCTAACACCGAACAGACTATGCCCATCACTGAATGATTAGGTCAATAAATTACAAAATTACAAAAAAGGAGTTTGACAATACTTACTCTGACCTTTGGGGCCGCTGCTCGAAATTTAACATAAAACAAAGTAAAGGCATTGTCTGAATTGGGAGCATTTGGTAAATCGTGCTGAAATAGATAGAATAATAAAAAGAATGTAATTACATCTGAAACATTTGCCTAAAGAGTCTAAATCACACAATAAGCTGCAAAGCTATGGAAGTTACAGAAATCCTGTTTTCTAGATATGTTTTGCAATTTGGGCTTTATTCTTGGAGGAGTGTATGTATGCAACTAGCAGGAAGGCTGTGACCTGAAGATGTGAAAACCCATCTTCATTTGTTGATCTTGTAAGGGGAACTTGAAATCTGTAGTCTAATTTTGACATGTCTATCCTGCTCCCTCTCCACCAGGCTATACTAAACACAAATGGTACTGAGAAATGACAATGTAACATAGCATTCTCTGTCTGACTTACAAGAGGGAGCATGGAAGAAGGAAAGACCGTTCTGTCTCTGGGGACACGGTCCCCATTAGCTCACCAAAGATAGTAGCCTAGATCTCACTCCCACCCCTCTAATATATAAAGGAGCTGTGAGCAGGTCGGAGCCAGCAAAAGACAGGAAGCTGTAAATAATGTGTTCACACACAATGATATTCAGAAACGTTGCCCATTTTAAAAAGATGCTTATGTGATTTTTCTTTTAAACATACTCTATTACTGTACAAAAACACTCTGTGGGTTTATCTGTGCTATGTATGCTATTTAAAAAAAATTTACAAATTAAATGGATCTATAGACAATGCTGCACTAGGCTCCTGCCTATCTCCAAAGTAGCTTTAATGTAACGCTGACCAACCTATATCATAAAAATACTGCTCACTAAGAAAACTCACCAAATAATCATTTAAAATAACTATTCTAGCTCATCATACCACATTACTTTATACCATTCTCCCTTCAAAACCTTTCATTGGTTAAAACGTTTATGATATCAGATTGCACTAGACAGTGGTTTCCAAAACACGAGACACATTTACAGCATTCAGACATGGGAGACTGGAACTCACCCTTTTAATGAGCTGGTTGGTGAGGTTCTGCAGAGTGTTCACAGTGTAGGTCTTCATAAGTTGCATAGCTTTGGAAAGACATTGTTTGAACTTTGCCAGGTACACAGGATAATCTTTATAACTAGGCTGAAGAAATTACAAACAAAATGCTTACAAGTGTACCATTTATATTCACACATGCTCTGGTTTAGGAAACAAATTGACTACTACAGGCAGACTTTCCTTGTTTTGTTCTCAGCATAACAACATTATTAATAAATCAATATAAATGTATACAAAAAAATAAATAAACTTTATTATGTGTGAAGGCATAATCATGGCCACAAAATTTAAATAAATTACACAAATGTGCTTCTGTTATTGTCAAGGATTCACAGAATTGTGGACAAAGTTAGAAATTCAGCCAGAGCACAATAGGTACTGGCCAAGAAATATTGGAAAGAGTACTAACCAGCTCCAATTACAAAAATAATTATAAAGATTAAAGCGTTCTAATCACTGTATACTATGATTAATTAGTATATAACTGTTCTATAATTAAAGGACCACTATAGTGCCAGGAAAACATACTCGTTTTCCTGGCACTATAGTGCCCTGAGGGTGCCCCCACCCTCAGGGTCCCCCTCCCGCCCGGCTCTGGAAAGGGGAAAGGGGTTAAAACTTACCTTTTTCCAGCGCTGGGCGGAGAGCTCCTCCTCCGATCCTCCTCTTCTCCTCCCAGTCGGCTGGCTGCGCGCGCATTCAGCCGGTCACATAGAAAAGCATTCATAATGCTTTCCTATGGACGCTGGCGTGCTCTCACTGTGAAAATCACAGTGAGAAGCACGCAAGCGCCTCTAGCGGCTGTCAATGAGACAGCCACTAGAGGAAATAGGGAAAGGCTTAACCTATTCATAAACATAACATTAAGCTGAAGTGGTCTGGGTGCCTAGAGTGGTCCTTTAAAAATGGACACTCCAAGCATCATTACCCTTATAGCCAGCTGTAGTGGTTATGATGTTAGGAGGACCCTGATGGCGTTCTTCAGCAATGGGGCAAACCGTTTGCCTCTTACCTTGTTCACACAAAGTCTTGTGGCATCTCTGCAGAGCTACAGAAGTCAGATGCCAATTCTGCTGCTCATTCATTGGCTCATCGCTCGGCCAATGAATGAGCGTTTGTGCATGGAACTGTGAATGCACAGAATTGATATTAGCCAGCCTGGCACTCTTGTTTTGTGCTTGCTAATGACACCCGAAAGACACTGCAAGAGGTGGAGTTACACATCCAGTAGCAATGGACTATATCTCAGAATGTGCAGCGTTTCTTAGCAAACTGCTGCACATGCAGACTCCGAGCACAATGACCACTTCAAAACACTAACCTGGCCTTATCATGAGATTAATAGGTTTAAAACAGCAATTTAAAAATGTAAAAAAATATAAATACTTGCACAATGATCACATTATCATGGTTATTCACTAAATTAAGAATTGTGGGGAATTTTAAGTGAATTAAAAATTTATGGCCACAATAGAAAAAAATAAAAGTATTACAGACCCTGAGATGTGTTTTTATTTTTTTAATTTTGCCCTAAATTTTGAAATTCACTTTGAATTCCCAGCAATTCTCACTCTAGTGAATAACCCTATAAACGACTTTTTGATTACTACTGCCACAGACTTAAAACACAAAAATTAGTAATAGTAATTTTGTAGTGCATTTTTTTCCTTTTCAGTTTATGATCATGTCTCAAAATGTTCTAGTTGCCCTAAATGCGCAATAGTGGAACATGCTCATTACTGTTTGTACTAGACTCATTCTTTAAATATATGTTCCTAAATGCATATCAGTTGAATAAGGTCTTTGCCTCAAGGTAACCAAGCCAATATAAATACTGGACAATTACTTATTTTACCAACCCCACCAATAATTAAATAATAAAAATCTTATATTATATATTGACACAGAGAGAGAATAAAGTAGTACAAAAAATATGAAAACTCCACTCACGTGTGATGAAATATAAAAAATGCAGTCATCCAACTTTGCAAGCATAGGAATAAAACCTTCGCTATTTACAGATAACGTAGGAGAATTTAATTTCTGGAAAAAAAAAAAGAACAGGGTTCACTCAATTTCACAAACAAGATCAAGAAATTAGTTCAGGAAACATAATAAAGTAAATCCATGTATATGCATATTCTGCTTGCTAAAAACACATTTATTATTGTGCATGTTAAAGGGGAACTGTCACGTCTCTGGAATGTACACCACTGACTAAAATTAAAAATCAACCATAACTTGTGTTAACTTTTTTTAGTACTATACAATTACAGTGCACTTTATCAATATAAAAAAATTAAAAACAGCCCTTCAATTTCCAAGATAAGAAAGTTCTGTATTTCTGTTATTTAACTTCTGCCATTTAAATTCAAGCATGCGTTAAGTGATTAAATAAGAGAATGAACATTAGTTCACTAGAGCAAATAGAAAAACTCAATAATTAATAAGAAGACTATGAACTCTAGTGATCGTTGCCACTATAGGGCATTGTAGTGTTTATGCTGCCTTGGCTTCATCAGGGACTCTTAGCAGGAACAGTTTTACGCTTATATTGTTGTGTTAGTATCCATAGGTTGAATGTCAGCTGACAGCTCTCAGACAATGAATACTATTTACAGTGTCCCTTTTGTTGTTGTAAACATTAGATCTGCATTTCATTTATGTGTTCTACTTCTGTGTTCCATTAAGGAACTGAAGTATAAGTAGCACATGTATTAAAATATATTTTAAAACACTATTTCCTTTCACCAAAAAGGAACAATTGACAAACCCCAGGTAGCTGCTGACTATAAATGGTTCACCATCTAAGCAGTAATTCTACTGAAGATACTATTTTGGACTACACTCACATCATACATTTTGAGTATGTAAAATTATTTGTCAACTTCTGATCTCAAGCATAAATATTAAACACACATATTTTATTTATTTATTTATATATATATATATATATATATATATATATATATATATATATATATATATATATATATATATATATATATATTATATATACACACACACACACACACAAAATAATACAGGAGCAAGTGTGACAAATAATTGTGAAGATCACTTTCCACATAACATATAGCATTTTTGTCTATATTTGGATGTGATTAATTGGCCGAGACTGCCAGCTGATTCTCTTAGCCAATGAATGCATCACTAATGTAGGAACTTTTGCATTAATGGCATCACAAAAAGAGGCTGGATAAGGGCCAAAACATCAGAAAACAGGTTGATTGCCAGAGCCAGCATAATCACTACAGCCCCTATAATGTGAAGACTGTCCATTTAATTCCTTATGATGCTCACCCAGTCTTTCTGGAACCATGGAACAAAATGTTCACAAAAATCTGGGGTGGCAAAATTGGCCATCACTCTCCAAGACAATGAATTAGTGTATGTTGCAGAAGTGCACAGAATATCTCATCTTTTAAGGTAGAATGGATCACATCTAGTTGAAGTGTACTAGTGATTTTATTTATTTAATATGCAAAACTTCCCCTCTACAAGTTGTTCTCATTTTCCCATTAAAAGTCAAACAATCAAGACATATCTTAAGATTGTAAATGTGGTAAAGATATTCATTGAACATACTCACAGTGTTTATATTTTCTAATTCATTAAAATAAGAAAGCTTCTGTTGAATATTTTCAGCGAGATCAACAAGCTCTGACTGAGGAAAAGAAAGAATGAACAATTATTTTTTTTGGGGGGGGGGGAGGAATAAGAATATAAAAAAAACATTAATGGATATCTACAAAATTTAAGCACTTTCTATGCATCCAACGAATACTGAATCTAAAGAACAGTATTGATGTTACACTTTATTAATCCACATTAACAATTTACAATGAAATCATTTCTTGCTTTGTTAGACTAATTATAGATGCATTATACCCAGATGACAACTTTTTTTCGCTCTACTATGGTCGAGATCCTGTCTGTAGAATGAAAGTATAAGGAAGGTAAGGCACGGCACTGCATATTTATTTTAGTCAATATTCATTTTGTACTAAAGTAACAAAATGCAGTTACAAAACACAAAGAATAAAACAAATATAAAAAGGTTGCGTGCTGTGAGCAATCCACACCAAAGAAAATGTATGAGGTGCAAAACCAACAGATGGCTCTGTATTTCTCAAACATAGCTAAAATAAAACAGATTTCAAATATGAAAACTCTACACATGAATTTAAAGAAGTGGGTATGGTAGAAAAGGAGGCAGGAGACTGCTCTTTATACAGTGTATGCCTTGCAAGCTGATGCCAAAACGTCAAGAATGACAAGATAATGAATGAATTCATACAAGCATGCATTCATAGGGCAATGAGGTGTAGTAACTTGTAAAATGCTAGCCAAACTGGGGGAGGGGAGTATTCCAGGGATGGAGTATTTGTAGGTTTACAGAATAAACCCAATTAAAAAAAAAAACCATGTAAAAAAAATAAAAAAAAATCCAAAATGAACAGATGCAAAGCAAACCCTTTTTCTCAACCCAATGCTGAACTATTATTTTGATTTTTTTTGTGTGAGACATAAAATATTAGAGTTGAGCTCAATCTAACACTAATTTTTTCCATATTTCTGTTAGATTACTAGCCCCCTGTAAAAAAAAAAGGGGGGTTTAACTTACCTAAAAGAGACACTCCAGATCCCTAAAGCACTTCACTTTAGCTTTCTGAAAAGCTTTATATGTGAAGTGTTTCCGCTTTTCTTTTCATTTTGCTAAAAGTGCAGTTTTCAATAGAACATGGAACCTATATAAATTAACCTGGTTACACACCACTGGCTTTTAATCAGAAAACAGGTCCTGTTACTTCCTGGTTTGGATAGCTATGGGGAGTTAAATGTAAGATGTAGCAATTACCCACAGTAGCTGGCTTGCAAAGACTTATTTTTGAGATGCATTGGTAAGCCTGTGGATTGGACAGCCACAGAAAATCTGGTCTGGGTTAGTAGGGGCTTGCAAAAGCTACAGACAAGAGAAATGCAGTTTTGCAAGAGGATTTTAGAGATAACCCCACTAAAGAAATGCATAATAAAAAGCACATGTTGTATTTTTGGGTATATCCACTAAACAGAGATTCTTTGTTTTTATTTGGGCAGTGGAGTGTCCCTTTAACCAGCACCAGGACAAAATCCACAGTGCAGCCTAATCATCAAGTCATGATGCATTACTTTTGGCCAATCGAATGTTTCTTAGAGAAGCATTAAAAATACACAATGCAATACATAAACCAATACAATGTGTCTCTATGGGAAACACAGAATAGATTGCTTCTCTATGATATGCATTGGATGCACAAGGCACCTGGCATTAGTACATTTTACATGCTGACACAGGACATCAAGTAGTAGGAACGGTAACTGGAAAACATAAAGGGTGCAGTTTCTTAGAAACAGACAGCAAGACCATAGGGCAGAATCTATTACACAAAATCACATTCCTGACACTATAGTTCTAGTAGTGCTGTTAATACCCTCGGTCCACCCTTGTCCCCTGTTAAAAAGGTGATTTACACACCTCTTTCCAGCGCAAAATGGGGTCTCCTTGCAGCTAGCTCCACCCTCTTGAACATTAGAAGTCTGTTGCGCTGCACCAATCAGCATCTCCTCAGAGAGATACATTGAATCAACGCATCTCTATGGGGACCGTTCAGTGCTTCCACACAGAGCGTGGAGACACTAAACGTCAGTGTTGAACATTGTGCAGAACTGACCCAGGAAGCACCTCCAGTGGCGGTCTGAGAGACTGTCACTAGAGATGTTCCTAGGCAGCAATGTAAACACAGACTTTTCTCTGAAAAGCCAGTATTTACATCAAAAGGCCTGCAAGGACATTAAGCTGTAGTTGTTCTGGTGAATATAGTGTCCCATTAAGAGAAGTGATATAGTACTTGTTAGAAATATCCCTTTAACATGTAAAATGTAAGAAAAGTTTAACTTTAAGAGACATTGAAGGAAATGCAAATTATGCAGATTATTGAAATCTGTTCCTTACTTCAATAACTTTAGATTTGATATCACCCCATAAATAATAAATGGGAAATTGGTAATTAGAGATAGTTGGCGCACACACAAATTTCAAACTACATATTAAAGATACACTCAAACATAAACATTCTGAATAACAGCAGAATAGAGAAATAGGGTGCAAGATGAGACTCTTTGGATGTGATAAGAATTACTACAACACATTGTACTGCAGTGAAGGTGGACAGACAGAGCAATAAAATATACCTGTTCTTTTAGAAGCTGTTCACAGGCTTCGTGTAACGTCCCTGTTTTCGTAGACACAAAAAGGTATTGCTTCTGCAGAGATTCCAAATGTTGCAGAGCAGTGTTCACATCATTTAATATAGCATCACACTGCTCCTGAAATCCAGAGAGGTAATCTCTCATGTCTCTTTAAAGGGATCAATAAAGGAGGTATAGGTGAAAAAAAAAAAAAAAAACATAAGCAAAACACATTTCTTCAATATTTACACACTCCTGAAATCATAATTGCCCTTTTTCACTAAAGTTTAACTAAACATTAGATGGACAGACAAGATAGAGCACTTTTGTCCCACACACTCTAAGCCTCTAGACGTTTTAACATTCCCTAAACACCAAACCGCATGTACCACTGCATGAGGGTACACTGTGCCACTACAGTACTAGGAACTGAAAAATAGATTCCCACATAAAACTTAAAATGCACCCTTTAACATTCCGGGTTGTCTATTTCTGCAAAAAGTATGTGTTTATCAAGAATGTAAATTGATAAGTAAATAAAACAATAATGTATAGTCAAGCACAATGTAAATTCCTACAGTGAAAGCTTCACTTCTACAACTTAGATAGATATATATCTAATAGCACAACAGCAAGATGAGTAAAACTTTTTTTTTTTTAGATTTTACATTAATAAGATACTAAATTACTAACTAAAAAAAAATTAAGCATTTACCTGTATTTTGCACCTTCATCCTGATCCATTTTGGTCTGTAGCTGTGCAAACCATGAGAAAAACTGGAAGAAAAGAGATTGCATGTTAGATCACTGAAGCCTGTCAGTGAGTCTATGGCCTCCCCTTGGACTACAGACAACATAATTCTAAGGCACAATAAGTCATATTCTTTTCAATTATAAAAGTTGGAATATATAAATTCCAATTAGTAGCATGTTTTTTTATTGATCCAAACCACAATGGGATGAATAACTCTGGATCAGCCAGGCTTAGCCCTATGAAGACATCCAGCTTCTGCTGCAAGATAAGGTTGGATGTGGTGCATGCAACTCAAGATAAGTTCTAAAATAGCTTGATGAATTTCACTGGGACATGGAACAGGGCACTCCTGTTTCATGACCACTACAGCATACTAAAGTTTTAATAGAGCTTGGAGAGTTGCTTTAAATTATCAGTTTGATGGGGTCAAGAATATTCCATCTATACGGTTTACATAGAATGATAATCGCAGATAATTGCACAGGTTACACATCTAAGGGAAACAATGCAAGAAGAGATCTGACGCTTACTTGCTGGGCGGTTTCAATCCGGTCATCATCCATTCCCAGCGCAGAGAATCCTTGCAGGAGAATGCCATCTGTAGATTCAGGGACAGCTGAAGATAAAGGGACTGTCAATGCTCTGGAAGTCAAACTGCATAAATCCTCAATCGGAAGCTGAAAAAAAATAATATAAGTGAATAAGCAAGTCTGTAAAATTACTAAATCACGGAATCACAGAGTCGGTATTCATACTCATGAATACTCCATACAACAAAGTACACATTCATGTGGAGTTTTAAAAGGAGCCTTGTGAGAAAAGTAGAGTCTTTCATATTTGTTCGGAACATGCTTCATATGAAAACTAATTTAAGCTATGGTTATTGAACAGCCCCAGCACCCTGAGGTATTCCATTGCTCTCCAAATTTTTTTATTTTAATATATATATATATATATATATATATATATATATATATATATTGAACACTTCTTAAAAACAGCCAGGTATGTGACTGCTCTAACAGTAAGGAAAAGCAACCTGAAACAAATATTTATACTACAGACAGACTGTCCATCCCCGGAGCATAAAAATACCTGTACATGTTAAAAAAGACATTGTTTTATTAATATTCTAAATGGGGAAATAGAAACTCAGCATGGGTCACTAAAATCTGCTGTTTAATGTATAATTCTGAGGAGGGGGACTGTGACCCTATGGTGTCTGTCCTATAAACACTGACAATAATGGTTTATAAACACTGACAATAATGCTTTATAAACACTGACAATAATGGTTTATAAACACTGACAATAATGCTTTATAAACACTGAATTACCATAACAGGTCACACACGTGTTTGCTCTAGCAGTATAAAGTGCCAGCATCCTGGACCTGCACACTGAGACCAGCTGGACCAACTAACATCCAGCCTGAGCCCTGAGCCCTGGAGCTGTCATGGTGCCCTCTCACCTCTGCTGGGACTGGCAGGTCCTCCACGGCCGCCTTGATCTCCAGCACCGAGTCTACTTGTCTCTCTGTGAGCGGAGCCAGCGGTTCGGCCTTCCGATCCCATAGTGACAGCTTCTCCCGGGCCTCCAGTTCCTCTGGCCCAGTTGCCATCATCATCAAGACTGTGGATTAGAGCAGCCACAGCAGCACTGAGATCCGCTTCCGGGATCCTGAAACCTGACAACACAGAGCAAGCGAAGGGGCGGGTCTCCCAGACCCGGAACTACTTTCACGGCCTGTCAACATACTGACCAATCAAACTGACAGGGGAAAAATCAGGACCAATAGAGAGACAGCAGCTCAGGGATGTCACGTGACTCTCGTAGAATCAGAGCTGTAAACGGTAAAGGCAGCAGCGCTGGTGATAGTTTAGAACCTCAGCCCCCTCTACGTAGTGCATACAGTCGGCCATCTTGCCGGAGACAGAGTGTTGTGTGAAGGCTGATGTGACGTCTATGGCGTTTAGAGCTTTAGTTCCACGCCAGCAGGATGGGTTGGCCAGGGGGTGGGATTGTCAGGGTTATTGATGGGAAATGAAAGTGAACTGAACGGGTTAAATGTATTAAACCTTGCATTGTAGTGACCAGAACTCTGAATGATAAATATAGGTTAAACAATAGCTGATTAGGAAAAGATTGTATAGTCACACAATTGTAGACCAAAATAATTTTAAAGAGAAATTATAGTGCCAGGGGTCCCCCTATCTGGTGCCCCCTTTGGGGCAGAGCAGGTTAAAACCCCTTCTGTCATATATCGGAGTCCAATGCCAAAGTCCCTCATTGCTGGCTTGTGTTTTGCCTCTATAATGCCTTCCTATGGGGTTTTGGGTGACGCTGGACATCCCCGTGTGTAGTGCGAGGACGTCCAGCCAAAAGTTGCCTAACAACCCGTAAGTCCCTCTAGTGCCTGTGTTATATCCGAAATCTATGTCTATCAGATTTCTATACTGATTTGGTTATTTGTATTATATTGAGTGGTCATTGCGAGTTTTATGCAAACTAGCGCTATGTGCTGGTCCTGAGTTACAATAAAGTGGTGTGTGTTAGTTCCTTTTGGAACTAACTGTGTCTCTTGGTTGATTTAGCCATGGATCCCAGTAACCCAGGCTGGCTGCTTGATCCCTGCATTCCAGGATGTATTTATAAAGAGAGCCAGGGCTGAGAGCCAAAAGTGCCTTTGTAAAGGCAATAGCTGATCACAGTCTAAGCAGGGGTTTGGATATCTGCCTGGGAGAGGAACAGTAGAAGCAAAGGCAGAGGGTATAATACACGCCTTGAAGCATAGAGCTGCAGCCTGGTCGGGTGTAAGAGTTCCTGAGAGACCCCTGTCAAGCTTCGGTGACTGGGGCTGAAGCGTTCCAGGGTCCCTGATTGTGGCTAGGAAGCGGAGTGGGCGAAGGTACTCAGTCAGAGGTCGAGAGCTCTGTCACTGTGGAAATGAACAAGTAGAATCTTGCTCTTATCTGGATTCAAGATCATGATGACCCCTTCTTTTTTTTTTTTTGTACCTTCTTTTATTACTAGTCTTAACAGTCCAGTTTTTCTGTATTAAATACTGGTATTGTGCCCTCACTCAGATTCTGTTGTATGTAAATATAACATACATGAGACGTATTGTTATATGGACCCTATGTCACTTATTTTTTTTTTTAACATACTGATGTTTTTTTATTTTTGTATCTGCTAACTATTTTGTGATTATATTTGTGTGACTTTTATGAGATTTATTTTTATTTATTTATTTATTTTTTTAAAGTTTTTATTGAAGCATTGCAGATAATACATTATACATCAAAGTAGTGGTTGGTCCGCAGGACCGGATTGACAGGCTTTTGAATCAGTACAATTGTGCCTTACAATTTGACCATTACAGGAGTTGTTTTTTCATAACAGTGAGTGTATGTGTTGCAGCCGCAACCAGGCTAATCGGAGTGTGCCTGTTTGTTAGGATAGTCTGTGTAGCTTGAACTGTCCCTGGAGTCTGGTGTGGTGGTGGTACCATAATGTGATTGTGGGTTTTGCATGGTATTCTGTTATGGATCTATGTCCATGTCATACTATATCGTTGACTTTTGGGTCAACCCCTTGCCTGTCTTGATGTGGGGTAGCAGGGAGGGGGGGGGGAGGATTAGGGCCTCGCTTGGCTCTTAGATGGGTGAATTCTGCATAAATAGGATCCAAGGATCCAAGGTGGATGTGTAATGTTGATATTGGTGTGATAGAGAGTAGCATGTCTCTTCAAGGCTTCTAATGTTTTCTACTTTTTGTATCCACTCTCTCATAGTGGGTGCATGTGGTTTTTTCCAAAGAGCTGGGATGAGCTGATTCGCTGCCGTGACTAGGTGTATGAGCAGAGTTTTTTCATATTTCGATAGGTCTTGTGGAGGGAGAAGGAATATGTACGTGTCTGGGTGTAAAGGGACTTGTTTCTGTAGAACCTCGAATATCGTGCCTGCAACTCGCGTCCAGAATCTTTGGATCTCTGGACACGTCCACCATATGTGTGTCGTTGTGCCTCTTGGTTGGTGGCACCTCCAGCATTGGTCTGGTTCTGTGGGGAAGAGTGCATGTAGTTTCGAGGGTGTGTAATGCCATCTGGTAATTCCTTTGTAGTTACTTTCTTGCATTATTGTGTTCCTGGTGGATTTGTGTATTTGTCTGAAAATTCGTTTCCATTTGTCTCTAGGTATGTCTAAGTTTAATTCTTTTTCCCACGTTGTTGTGTACGCTGGTAATTGCTGTGTGTATGTCATTTGAATTGTCGCGTACATCTCTGAGATTAATTTCTTTTTCAGGTCTTGTTTAGAGCAGTGCTGTTCAAACTCTGTTTGTGTTCTTTTAGTGCTGCGGGCTAGTGGGCCTGAGTTGACAAAGTGTACTATTTGGTGGTATTGGAATTGTTGGATCATCGTCTGGGTTCCTATGATGTCCTGTATTGGTTTAACATTGTGTCCCTCCGTGTCATCTAGTATTTCTCCTAATGTGAGATAGGCCGTTTTCTGGAAGTGTCGCAGTGTTTTTCCGTCTGCCCCTGGTTGGAAGAGAGGATTATGTGAGATTGGGTAAAGTGGGGATGGGTATGGCGAGATTTGTTTGTGTATTCTCAGAGTTGCCCAAGTGCGTAGTGTGGGCGTGATTGTTGGATGGGGTCCTAATATCATGAATGATTGTCCTACTTTGTGCCATGGAATCGTGTATATGGGCACTCTAAAGAAAGTCGTTTCGATTGTTACCCATTGTTTCGTGGTGTGTGGGAGAGACCAGTCGTATATCCTGGTCAAATGTATTGCTTTGTGGTATTTTTCCATATCAGGTAGGCCCAGGCCTCCGACCTATTTCGGTTTGGTAAGGAGCCCATATGATAGCCGTGGAGTTTTGTGTGCCCAGATGAAGGTCGTGAGTGTCCGTCGGATTGTGTTGAACCATGTTTTAGGTATCGATATGGGGAGAACCTGTAGCAAGTATAATATCCTGGGGAGAACATTCATTTTGAGAATGCTCAGCCTACAGAACCATCCGAATTGTGGTTTATTCCATGTAGTGAGGTCTGAGTGTATGCTTTTCATGAGGTCTGGGAAGTTTTTCTCAAAGAGATGGGACGTGTCTTTGGTTATGTGTACTCCCAGGTATTTTATGTTGTGTGGGGCCCATGTACACTGGTATGTTTGTTTTAGTATTGTCTCCATGTTTGTGGGAATGTGTATGGGGAGAATTTCGCATTTACTGAGATTTGCCTTAAAATTGGATATGGCACTGTATGTGTTCATTTCCTCCATAATGTGTTGCAACGTGTTTGGGGGGTTAGAGAGGGTGAAAAGCACGTCACCTGCGAATGCTGCTATTTTGTGTACCTCTTTCCCCACCTTTATTCCCGCTATGTTATTGTTGTCTCTGATTCCCTGTAGGAATGTTTCTAGGATGAGTACAAAGAGGAGGGGGGACAGCGGACATCCCTGTCTGGTGCCGTTTGTGATGCGCACCTTGTCAGATGGTTGCCCGTTAATCCTGATGTTGGCCGTGGGGTTCGAGTAGATAGCGCCAATCCATTTCCTCCAGTTTGACCCAAATCCATAATGTTGTAGTGTATGTGACATCAGTGCCCAGTCTACCCTGTCAAACGCTTTTTCGGCATCAATGGACAGGAGTAGACTGGGTTCCTTTGTGCGTGTGGCCTGGTGTATAAGATTGATAATTTTGGTGGTGTTGTTTTTTGCCTCCCTCCCTGGGATGAAGCCTGATTGATCGGCATGGATTAGCCCTGGCAGTATGGGGCGAAGCCTGTTGGCCAGGATTTTCGTGAATAGCTTAAGATCTGTGTTTATTAGGGAGATTGGTCTGTAACTACCGCATTGGGTTAGGTCTATGCCTGGTTTTGGTAGTAAGGTGATCGTTGCGTTTAATGCCTGGGGGGGGAGGGACTGACCTTGGTGTAGTGAGTTGAAGGATTTGACGAAGTGGGGTATAAGGGTTTCAGCGAATGTTTTGTAATATTTGGTGGTGAGCCCGTCCGGGCCTGGGCTCTTCCCTATTGGGAGATGTTTGATTGCGTGCCTGCATTCCTCCTCTGTGATGGGGAGTTCTAGGGTTAGGTTTAGATTATTTGGTATAGTGGCGTGAATTCTTTTCATGAGATAGGTTTGTATGTCTTGTGCCGAGGGGGGAGTTTGTCGTATGTTGTATAGGGAGTGGTAATAGTCCTGAAATGCTTTCAAAATTGTAGTCATAGAGTGTGAGACGGTCCCCGTGTTGTCTCGTATAGCTGCTATGAATGTGCTTTCCCTCTGTTTCTTTAGTGCAGTGGCCAGTAATCGCCCACTCTTCCCTCCCTGTGCGTAGTGTATGCTCCTAGTTTTAGCTAGGGCGTATTTGGTTTGAATGTTAAGGATGGTGTTGAGTTCTGTCCTTTTCTCTAGTAAGTTTTTATATGTTTGCATGGTGCTAGTGTGTTTGTGTTTGTCTTCCAATTCCCTGATTTCGGTGGTTAAACGTGTTACTTGGTTTTCCCGTTGTTGTTTGTGTCTGGAAGCAATTTGTATAATGGTTCCTCTGACAGCACTTTTATGAGCTTCCCATATGATTGGGTATGAAGTTTCAGGGGTTACATTGGTTTCAAAATAACGGGCAATGCTTTCCTCAATTTGCTGAGGTATGCGTCTGTCATTGAGCAGTGTGTCATTCAGTTTCCATTGTGTCCTGGTTGGATGTAGGTTCGGTACTGTTATTGTCAGTATGAGTGGGGCATGGTCTGACCATGTGATAGGAGCATACTCACAGGATTTGATAAGGTTTAGAAATCTATGCGTGAGAAATAGCATGTCAATCCTGGAATATGTTCCTGAGGAGTGTGAGTAGAAAGAGTAGTTTTTGCAACCTGGATGTGTAGCCCGCCAAGTGTCGTATAGTTGATATTTGTCAAGAGTTTTCTGTATTTGAGTTCTCGCTGAGGCCTAGTATGATTGAGCTTGTGAAGTGGTATCTAGTTTCCCATCTAATGAGACGTTAAGGTCCCCTCCCATGATCAAGAGACCTTCTGTGAATGTTTGTAGTTTGTGTAGTATGTTTTGTATGGTGGCTGCTTGTTTCCTATTTGGGAGATAAATGTTGGCCATGGTAATGGGCGTGTTGCCTATCGATCCTTTAAGAAGGAGGAACCTCCCCCCGTCGTCCGAGTGATGGTCCTTATATGTGAATGGGAGTTGAGGTGACAGGAGTATCGCTACTCCTCTTGATTTTGAGCCTATGTAATTACTGAAGTAGCCTTTGGTGTAAAATCTGGATCTGAGTGTCGGGGCTGCGTCTTTGCGAAAGTGTGTTTCCTGGATAAATATTATATCAGCTTTTTGCCGGTGGTAGTCTGCGAGAGCTAGGTGACGTTTTTCAGGTGTATTAAGGCCTCTGGCATTGTGTGTCATGACAGTGATGGTGGCCATATTCGGTCCGATGTATATGGGCTGGAGCGTTTGGGGATTGTGTAGTTTGACTCCTGGTAGTGTTGTCGTCACTGTGTGCAATGTTTCAATTATACAATAACATGCAGGTACATACAATTCTATACAATGCCTTATCTATATATATATTATTTTTTTTCTTAAAGGTAGAGGGGTGGGGAGAAAAAGGGGGGGAGGGCGTGGGGATAAGTGTGGAGAAAACAAGGGATATGGTAGCAAAACCTAGTCGGTAATCAACAAATCAATAGAAAATTGGTCGTTGTCGTCGGTCGGTCAACTATATACAAGTTATATTGTCGTGTCTGTTTGCTGGGTATCTTAACCTTCTTCGTTCTAAGTCTGATCACCTTAGGGTGACCGTATGAACTGGTGTCTGCCCCTGAGATGTCCCTGAGTCTGCAGTGGGCTATAGTGAGTCGGCACCGTTCTACTTGTGAGGGGGTGGCGAAGCGTGGGTGCACTGCTCAGAGTAAATGTTAGGTGTGGTGAGCGTCTACGGGCTCACGGAAGAAACCATTGGAGATATTGTGGAGGCTTCTTGGAGGTTTGCGTGTTGTAGTCTTATTAGGAGTGTGTTTTTTTTTTTTTTAGGTGGTTGGGTATGGGTCCCGTCCCCTGGTCTGTCACGGACCTGTCTGGCCTAGGTTTGTTGCTTACTGTGTGTGGCTACGCCAGTTATATTCGTCGTCTATGTGTTGCCTCCCGTCGTGTCAGTATGAGGTGGGTAACCCCTCTTGGGGCCTTGCGGTCTAGAGTCAGTACATTTTGCTGTCACTGGCATGATGCCGACAAGACATGAATATATACAACATGAGGTCTGAAATTCGTTCGCATGTTTCTTGACCCAAAGATGTTTGGGTAGAGTTCTGTCAAAGGTTGTGGTTATAGTGAGCGATCAGTTCTGCTTAGAAAGGCTGTTGAATAGGGACAGTCCAGCAGTGCCCGGTTGGGAGACAGTCCAGAGGGGCAGGAAAACGGTGGTTGTTGCGGGCGTTGATCAGTTTTCCAGGGTGTTGCTTCGGTCCGCGTCCTCCCGAGGATGGAGTCCAGTTGGGGTTGGTTTTTGTCGTCTTGCCGGGGACCTCCATCTTGTCCTTTGCTGCGCAGCTGTATAAGTCCGAGCTGGATCCGAGGCGTCCCAATCCATTATAAGCGTCTCTGGTAGGCTGAGCGCTTTGATGAATGGAGCGACATCCTTGTGTGTTGTGATTGAGTATGTGGTTCTGCGTGTGTTTACCCTGAGGGCGAATGGGAACCCCCATCTGTATCGCAAGTTGCGGGCTCGTAGTTGTTCAGTAATTGGTCTTAGGGCCCTCCTTGCCTGTAAGGTGTGCCAGGAAAGGTCTTGGTATATTTGGATTTCATGGCCCTGGAATAGCATAGGGGAAGAAGTTGCCCTCAGTTGTCTCAGGATCTCCTCTTTAAGAGCATAATAATGCATTCGGCATATAACATCTCTTGGAGCCTCCCCTGTCATGGATTTTGGTCTCAGGGACCTGTGGGCTCTATCCATGACCACGGGGGTGTCTGTCTTGCGGTTTAGTAGTAGATTAAATAACGTGGTTAGTGTAGTGTATAGATTTTCCCCTTCCTCCTCAGGGATCCCCCTGATCCGCAGATTGTTTCTTCTCCCCGTGTTGTCTAGATCGTCCAGGGAGCTCTGCATACTGGAGAGATGTCTTTCTTGTGCTTGCACTTTTGCTGATAGGGTAAGTATTTGGGTGTGTTGGGACCCCCTTTCATCCTCTAAGTCTTGTACCCTGTGGCCTACCTGTTGAATTTCAGTACTGAGGCCGTCCATTTTGTGTTGGAAGGTATTCTCGAGTTTCCCCAGCATTTGTGCTAGGTCAGATCTGGATGGCAGGGTTTTCAGAATTTCTTTAATGCCCATATCTATGGAGCAGTGTGAGGTCACTGATGTGGTAGGGCTTGGCGGGTCTAATTCCGCGATCGCGGCCGTCGGCGCCATATTGCCGTCCCCATGCTCTGACACACGGTCAGAGTAATCTTTAAAAAGCCGGGTCACCGTACCTGCTTTTCCGGCTGTTGCTCTGCCGGGTTGTTGGGAAGGGGTTTGGGACTTCTTGTGGTTCCCCATGATTTGTGTATTCCTCCGGTTTATGTCTGTTTCTCCGTGTTAGCCCAGGAGCACAGTTACTGTGCGGCCATTCAGGTCGGCAGTCGGCCACGCCCCCCTTTTATGAGATTTCTGCTCTCAGAAATCATGTCCTGCAGCCATGCTTTCTTTTTCTTGACCTCCCTATGTCACTTATTTACACAATTGCTTCCGAGTTTTTTGACTCTGTATGACTTTGTATTGACAAATTTTTTTGTCAGTAGAAGTGCAATTGTTGTTTGCTTTATTAATTGGTATACTTTATAATTTCCCTATTTACCTATCATCCGTTTGTACAAAACTCTATTTCCAAAGAATAAAGATTGTCAAAAAAAAGAACATGGGAGCTTTTCCTGTTATGTGGTTTGTTTGTTTTTTGACTGGATCACATTGTCCAATAGATGGTGGTAAAGCCTGCTCAGATATTATCAGACGTTTTACTGGCAGTGTGTTTGAAGTCACAACTCTGTTATCAGTTTGGGTATGAGTGATAAGATACCTCCAGCTGGCATCCTAGCAACCTTTTCTTGCATTTGTTACTAATCATACAGTTATCCCGTGATCATCACCTGCCTAGCTTTAGTTCAATGGACTGGCATATTCACAACAGCTGCCAAATATAACATGAGCCACTCCATTAATCCTTCCACAATCTCCCAGCACTGTGAAAGTTAAACAGGTTGCCTGTTTGTACTGTCTTTTCAGAGCTTAACTAATAATCTTATTGAAAATGCAAGAACTGAACCTTTAATCATGGGCATTGTTTACTATTATGGATACTCTTAAGGGTCAAACTGAAACCAAAACCAATCCAAATTTTCACTGGGCAGTCCTGCCCTCTTCTTCCCTCCACTTTTCACTTGTGATCTAGTGAGGCTGCTGGAGTAGCCGCATTTTACTTAATTCCCTCCAGGATGGCTGCGATATGTGGTAGTTACAGGAGTCGTGATGCTTCCTGCAGAGGCCTCTGATAATCATTTTCCAATGCACAGTATTAAATCTCGTGATGTGCCCTCTGCCATGGAAGCTGAGATCACGATAGAGGAGATTAGAGAAGCCCTCAAGGAATCCAAGACAGGGAGGACCCCCGGTCCATACAGGTTCACTTAAATATTATAAAGTCTTTGCCAACGTTCTGCTGTCACATATGCAATCCTCTTTAAACTCCCTCAACGAGGAGGGGAGATTGGGGCCTGAGTCGCTGGTGGCACATACCACAGTGCTTCCCAAGGAGGGAAAGGAACTGGAAATTTGTTCAAGCTACACACCCATATCCTTATTTGTGTTGTCAAACTGCTGGCTAAAGTCCGAGCCAGCAGATTAAAGTCAATTTTGACATCTTTAATCCACTGCAATCAAACCAGCTTCATCCTGGGACGAAAAGCTAAAGATAACACTATCCGACAGCTGAATCTTGTTCATCAGGCGCAGTCTTCGGGAAAGCAGTTGATGATCATTTCTACAGATGCCAAGAAGGCCTTTTATTGGGTGGACTGGCAATTAATGTTCCTGACGATTCGGGAGATTGGCTTTGTATGAATTCTGCATGTGGGTTCAAGTGCTGAATGCAACCCTAACAGCTAGAGTTCGCATCAATGGAGGTTTATCTGATTCCATAAAAATATTGAACAAGTCTGTCCTCTCTCCCTACTGCTATATATATTGATCCTGGAGCCCTTCCTGGAGGCTGTCCAGAACAACCAATCAATACGTGGCCTTCATCATGGTGGTACTGAACACAAGATATCGGCATATGCATCCTCTGGTCTCTTTTCCTAATCTACTGCGTAAGCTTGATCGCTTTGGGATACTGAGCATCAACAAACTCAATTTGGATAAATCTAAGGCAATGAATATTTTGTTGCTCTCTTGCGTACAGTCTCAAATCCTATTTCAGTGGTGCAGGGTCTGACTTAAGTACCTCAGAATTTGGGTCCCCAATGACTTGAAAATTGATTTCAGTATAACTTCCAACCAAACCTAAATAATTTTATGATGGATATGAATAACTGGATGATTCCTCTTTTCTCTGCCGTATCAACAGTGTGAAAATGAACCTGCTATCTAGTATGCTCTATCAACTAATAATATTTTTACCTAAGGCATATTTCACCTCCCTAACTTCTGCCTTATTCGATACATCTTGAAGTCAAGCAGACCTAGACTCCAAGTGGAACAGCTACAAAGGTGGGTTGGGCTTACATTTTTCCCCAGATTATTACGCAGCTGCTCATTTGGCCTGGATTGTTGAGTGACACAACAAGAACTTTCATCGTGTCTAGCCTGCTCTAGAGTCTGTGATGGCACAAACTTGTATCCCCTCAGTGGTCTGACTGGGAGCCTCTAGAGACCTCAACCATACTCAACTCTTTATAGGGGCAGCGTTGCGGGTATGGCACCAACTCAGATTGAAACTTTCCCTCTCTTCGATTGATGTGCTAATGTTCCCAGTGGCTGGTAACCCTGCGTTTTCAGCTGTATTAGAGCATGGGGCTCTGGGGGCCCTGGTCAAAGACACATATGTGCTTGTTGCCTAACCTCTGCAGGGATGGATTAATCCATCCCTTTTAGGAGCTCATGCAGGCCATGCGGCCTACCACACTTGAACGATTCCAGAACCACAACTCAAACATTTTTTTACATCAATCCCCAACCAACAGACATTTCTTAAACCTCCCACTCCATTCGATAAACTGTGCTCCTGATCAGAGCACCTGTTCCGTGGTATCTCCACGCAGGGCCAGCGCTTCTATTAGGCCAGTTAGGCAGTGGCCTAGGGTGCTCTCCAAGAAGGGAAGCCTGCAGGGGCTGTAACACTCATCTGGATTGGCTGAGAACAAGCTGCAATTAAAAAAAAAAAAAAACAGCCTCACCTATGACAGACCTGCCGGCACCAGCCCCTCTCTGCTCCTGCTCTCCTCCTCGTGGTAATTCTGCCCCTTCAAATGCTGTCAACAGAGCATTGATGTTATAACCTTAATCCCGCCTCTGTCTGCCCACAATTATTCAACCCCTGCCCCTCCTGCAGCTAACTTTGCCTTTCCTAGACCCGAACATTCTAATCATGCCTCCCCAGCCTGCTCCCTCCTCCCAAAGATCCTGCCTCCAGTCCAGAAAGCAATCTTTTGAAGAGGAGGGGAGTGCAAGATAAATGCTGCCCACTGACATGTTCCTGGACTGCTTGTCCATGTGGGTAAGGAGCCAGAAATAGAAACGTCAAGCATGGTAGCACAGGAGGTACTACACTCACTGAATAGGCGCCTTCCAGTGTCTCCAGCCCTTACCTATGTATGTGATGAAGGTGTTAGGCAGTGTGTGTCTATGAGACAGTTTGTGTGTGTTGGTGTATGTATGTAATCATATATTTCAATGTATTTATTGGGCAGTGTGTGAGTATGAATCTTTAAAGCAGTGTGTGTGTGTGTGTGTGTGTGTATTAGGCATGTTATAGGAGTATGAGGCAGTTTGTATGTGTTGGTGTTTGTATGTATTCAGCAGTGTGTGTGTATTTGGTAGTGTACATGTGTACTGTATGAATCAGTGTGTGTGTAAATGTAATAGGCAGTGTGGGTGTATGGATGTACAGTATGTATCAAGCAGTGTATATAGATAGGTCTTGAGACTGTTGCCTCAGCCTCTTACTATGTTCCTGTCTCACTAAATATGATCAAGCAGACATGTGAGGGTCCATTCACTAAATAGTGATTTGATAAGTCTCTAAAAGCTTAAAACATAGGTAAAAAATAGCAATGTTTTTCAACCAAGGTCAGATGGAGACTTTTTCAACTTTTCTTTTTTCAACCCACCACTTATGAATAGACAGACCTATTTGAAAAAAAAACACACCAAGGGAACACTGTGAAAAGGGTAAGAGACTCTAGCAAACAAAGAAACAAAAAAAAACAAAAAGTGACAGACTGAAAAGATTAAGTATAGAAGAGTAAGTAGAGATGGAACCCTGAGGAAAAGTTGTGTGTGTGTCAAAAGTGAACGTGTAAACACTAGTTCAGTTAAAGGGACACTATCGTCACCAGAACAACTACGCTTATTGAATTTGTTCTGGTGAGTAGAATCATTACCTTCAGGCTTTTTGCTGTAAACAGTGTCTTTTCAGAGAACATGCAGTGTTTACATTACAGCCTAGTGATAACTTCACTGGCCACTCCTCAGATGGCTGTTACAGATCCTTCCTGGGTCATGGCTGCCTAAAATGCATCCAAACATTCAGTATCTCCTCCCTCTGCATGCAGACACTGAACTTTCCTCATAGAGATTCATTGATTCAATTCATCTCTATGAGGGGATGCTGATTGGCCAGGGCTGTGTTTGAATCAAGCTGGCTCTGCCCCTGATCTGCATCTTTGTCAGTCTCAGCCAATCCTATGGGGAAGCATTGTGATTGGCTCAGGCTACCAATTCTGATGATGTCAGCAGACTGCTTTTTTATGAGTCAAACAGCATACAGAGTTACAGCTTCAGGTTTGAATACAGAAAGAATTTGCTATATTTATGGAGGCCCAGGGGGTCTAGATGGTGGTTTTAACACTATAGGGTCAGGAATACAGGTTTGTGTTCCTGACCCTATAGTGATCCTTTAAGAGAGAGGAATACTCCACAAACAAAGCATTTCAGATTGCTAAAGTGCTTTACATGTCTGGAGTCTGTCATTTTCTTGGCATTTTTTATTTCAATAGCAATCAGTCCTTTTATAATTGGGGCAAAAATACCTTCCTATCTGTTACACTTCCTTTAGTTCCACAAATCTAACAGAAGAGTCAGACGAGTACTAGCGTGTGATTGCCTTCCCCCCTTCTTAATGAGCTGTACTAGAGCTCAATGGGAAACATAGATAAACTATGATTGAATGTGCATGCACACACTTGCAGCTTCAGCACAGAGGCTTCTTCTCAATGAGAATGATTGGAGTATTACCTAGCACAGACTGGGGACTTGCAGAAAAATATGTTGCAAAAATAAAAGCATATTTTCTGTCAGGAACGTTCAGGGATCCTACACGCAGAACGCAAATACTAGTAATGTATATTGGACCTTAGGATGGCCGGACTAACAGGGGTATGAGAAATCAGGATCAACGATAATGCAATAGCCCAGGTCAAAGGAAAACAAAAGTAGGAATAGTCAAACAAAGTCAGAATTCCAATACGGTATACGCGCTCTTGGGTCAAACAAGAACCACAACAGGGCAATGAGTCTCTCCCTGGTTTTTCTTTAAATACCGTGTTCACTTAGGTAGGTAACCACTCCCACAAAACATTCTCGTTTGAACATCTTGGCGGGCTGTGGCGTTCTTAGCATCATGACGTCGGCGCTCAGTAGCCGCGTCATAAAAGGAGGCTAAGGACAAGCTGGAAGTTAGTAGGAGTGTCCCCAGTACCCTGCAATGAGATGGCAGCCTGTGACATGCCCCTGACTGATACATAATGTAACCTGACACTTTGCAGGTAAATCTAATAAATTATTAAAAACAAAATACATTGCAAGGTTTCCGTTTGGTGTTCAGTGAATCAACTTGTGACACAATAGAACTATATTACGATGAGGCAGCAAAATGGATCTTTGCCTAGAGTGGCAGAAATGCTTGCACTGGCCCTGTCTCCACTCTATATCAGATGCTATTGCTAAAGCATGTCCGGCCTCATTTCGATTCAAGTCTTTACAAACTTCCTTTTATGAAGAAGAATGGTCCAAGATGGTACTGTTCACCCACCTGAGTTCCCAGAGTGCACAATTCCAGGAATTCAACTATAAAATGTTGACTCATTGGTATACACGCCGCAAAAGTTACATAAATGTTTCCCGGAGGTTTCAGACTCTTGCTGGATGTGCAGTGCCCCAAGAAGCTCCCTTCTACACATATTTTCAGAATGCCTGAAAATCATACCTAGACAAGGGTAGCTGATGAAGGGGTATGTCTTCAACCAGCGGATGTGCTTTTAAACCATTCAAAACTCCCGGTCTCCGAGGAAAAAAAAAACACTTTCAAACTGCAGCCCCTTATTCAGACTCTCTGGAAATTACCTGAAGCCACCCTTCCATTAATGCTTAAATGGAAAGGGTTGACGAGATACGTGGCTGTGAAGAAAACACAGCAATGTTAAAAGGCCAAATCCAGCGACATGAAGGAAATTTGGAGACCATGGCAGTTCTACATTTGTTCTGGCGCTTAGGTGGTTGTTCGGAGGAGCGTGCATGGAGGTCTTGAATATTGAGCATCTCCCCCAGTTCACCGACATAGGCTTTCCATTCCACTCTCTCCCCCCCTCCTTTTTCCCCTCCCTCTCTTTATTCTTAACTTGCCTCTTTCTACTTTTTACTTGACTAAGTTGGTACCCATCTCTCACCTCTTTCCTACTGCAGGCCATAAGCCCACGTTCCAACACTTATTAAGCTGGTTAAGATGATGATTGCAGTGTTTCTATTTTGTAGTTCACCAATAGGTTCAAGTCCCACTGATGGTTCACTACCCAATAATCCTGTACATGTGTTGTAGTAAGCCTGTTTTTTTTTGGATATGTGCTGGAATGTTTTTTCTCTCTCTCCCTTCTCCTGTTTATTAAAATTTTGTAATTGCAAAATCCTTTACAAATAAAGATTGTCAAAAGAATTGTCAAAAGAAAACCTTGACGTGCTATGGCAGGAATACGCATGCCGAGAGGGAATTATCAGAGGAAATATCCCTGGCATCTATAACTCCCATGTATAACAGGCGTCATGGGAGAATGGATGGAAATGCACACAGCCTTTGTATAGCTCCGGTGCTTTGGTTCCAAACATGAAATGGTCTTCCAGATTTTTCATGTAGGAGTTAACAAGAGGCCATATTCATTTTGTCTCTCAGTATTTTATTTCTGTGTAATTGTGCGTCATTCATTTGACTTTTAGACACTACTAATTTCTACATACCACCAGGATGTACTTATTAGATTATTTGTCATTGATACATATCTCCTTAACCCCTTAAGGACTGAGCCAAATGTACATGTTGTGATCAAAACAAAACATAAAACAGTACCCCCTATTTACAGGTTTTACGGTGTTTT
>OW240912.1:323479723-323512559 GCA_933207985.1 Pelobates cultripes | reverse complement strand
CAGAATTGAAGATGCTGCAAAATCAGAAAGAGCAGGAGAGACGAGTAGAATAAACTGCTGTTGACAAACATGTATATAACCAAAGAGCATTACTGTAAAAGCCCTATAATGCTAACATGGAGGTCTCCATAACAAAAACAAAGTTGCAGTAAAAGTTAATCTCCAATAACACTACGCGAAGGATCCCTGCAAATTTGATAGAGTTCCTGTAACTAAGGATAACCCTCCTCCCCAGTGGCTGTTCCTAAATAAGTGGGGGCATCCAAGAGAAGGAAGGCTGATCTCTCTTGGGAAATACCAAATAAAAATTAGCCAAATCAAGCTAAAATAAAAAGTTAGGTAATAATACATTTACACAACCAAGAGAGCAGGAACGAAATATGGAGACCTATGGAAAATGTCTTATCTATAATTAATATCCCGTCCTACACAGCCAAGTGGGCATAGCTAACCCGGTTGTGATGCTGACATAGATTTTTTTTTTTTTAATATATATATATATATTTAATATATATATATATATATATAATATTAATTTTTTTAAGTCCGACATTACAGGAACTAAATTTCCTGGAGAGTGTAAGAATTCAGGTACCAGTACTTGTATCTCTCACAAACCACAGTAAATATTGTAGTAAAGCATGCCTACTCTCTCTGGGTGCTTGTACATATTCATGCATCTTACTGTACCAGACAGGAATTATCCTACTGGATTAATCAGGATGGCTGAAAGAGGGCATCCTCTGAATATCAGCAATTTTTTGTGAGCTTTGCTGTTGACAGGGGGCATTGAAATGAGAAGTTAGAACCTTTACTTGCCACAATGGGGTGCAGAGCCTGATTGGTAAGTTTCATTTTCCTGTTATGTTGTCTGTGGCAGTGGAGGGAGACATTAAAAGAACACTAAAGGGTCAGGAACCAACATGTATTGCTGACCCTATAGTGTTAAAATCACTGCCTAGCCCCCCTTGCCCTCTCTTGCCTCCCTAAATCTATTAAAATCGTACCTTTTTTCCAGTCTGCTGGTGTTGGCTCTGCCCCTGATCTGCTGCCTTGACTGATGATATGTTAGAAAAGCATTGGATTGGCTGAGATTGTCAATTCTGATGATTTCAGCCAGGGCGGCTGGCATGGGGTGGAGCTAAACGCTACCCTGGCCAATCAGCATCTCCTCATGAGGGAAGTTCAGTGTCTCCATGCAGAGGGTGGAGACACTGAATGGCAGTGCTGCACACTGTGCAACACTGCCTCAGGAAGCACCTCTAGTAGCCATCTAAAGCCATTTGAAGTGCCCCTAGACTGTAATGTAAACCTCCTTTTCTCTGAAACATTAAGCTGTAGTTGTTCTGGTGACTATAAAGTCCCTGTAATTTAGTTGACTTTGCATCTTAACCAGAGGTTAACCATCCCTGTTACTGAACCAAAAAAAAACCTTGTATTTGAGCTATAGCTTTATTCCACTGCAATTTAAGGGATTCACTTCAAATTCCCCAATACATAGGGACAGAAAGGGCTTTAATTTGATGTGACATATGCTGACTTTCAGCCTGCAGCTCATCAAAAGTCTGGGGCCACAAAAAAGACCCCCAACTGACAGAGGGAAGCCCCAGGTATCTATTGATACCTGGTTTTCTTGATGTGAGCAGGGTTTAGCCATGCTCACACTACATTGCTGTCTATGGGGATTTAAATCCCCAGTGAAAGAACTGCATGTTGATCTCACTCTGAGCTTTGCATGCAGCTAGGCTGTCAGTCTCGGGCTACTAGAAATGGCTTCCACTGACAGAGAGGAGCCGCAGGTATCTATGGATACCTGGGTTTCCTGGTGTGAGCAGGGGTTTAACCCTACTCACACTGCAATCTAGTTATATGCATATAAATGCCTATTTAAAAAGCACTTTGCATTGCTTACTTCAGGCACAGCAAACAGCTCATCAAAAAAAGTCTGTGCCACTTAAACTGGCCCCAGCTGACAGAGGAGCCGTACCAGGTGTCCATTGATGTCTGTACTACCTGGTGTGAGCAGAGATTTAACCCTGCTCACACTAAATATGCAGGGTATTTTATGCAGCCTTACTTTATGTAGAAACGCTCTAACAGCATTAAGTGGTTAAAATGCAGATTTTTGTCACATATAGGGCCGGTGTAATGAAAATTATGCACCATCTGGAGTGTGGCCATGTTAAATCCCACATCAGGTTGTGTTTGAAAGCCTCCTTAAACACACACACACACTCCCTTCATGTTTTATGAACCATAGTAAAGCACATCTGGTGAAAACTGAGATCTACTAATTATTAGGATAGAATGTACTTCAGAGGTTATTATGTCACATTTAGAATAAAGGAAGAAAAGCAGGCTAGTGAAGTGTGGCTATTTATTCATGAAGTTAAAACGAGGAGCTTTGGTATGCAGCACTTTATAAGCACTGGAATTTTATATTGAACCCTCGGGGGGCTGGGACACTGCACAGCTCATTGAAGTGGTCTGGGTGCCTATAGTGTCCCTTTAAGTTTTGTAACTAAGCCACTGCAGTGTGCAAATAAAGTTTCACCAGAAAGCAGTACTGGTTGAACCATTGTTTTATTAATTTTAAATATTTTTATTTTTTTTTATTTATTTTTTTACTACACATCTGCTCCCAAACTCTGACTTTTCTTCTAGATTTCCAGTTTCACCATTCCCTTTTCCGCCCTCTTTCTTATAGGGTGAAGTCCTGGGCATCACTCGCTTTGGCTTGGCAAAAATGAAGGAAAGCGTCTTGATGTTGGCTTCCTTTGAGAAGACCGCTGATCATCTTTTTGATGCGGCCTATTTTGGACAGAAGGATTCTGTGTGCGGTGAG
Source organism: Pelobates cultripes (assembly GCA_933207985.1). NCBI lineage: Eukaryota > Metazoa > Chordata > Amphibia > Anura > Pelobatidae > Pelobates > Pelobates cultripes. The sequence goes on along the minus strand of OW240912.1, from coordinate 323,509,714 downwards.
AGATCTCAGTGGTTATGTATTTTACCTATATTGGACTATACTCTAATATCCGCTGCTTAAATATTAAAAACCTAACAGACATTTTTTGGGGGCTGTTTTCCTACCAGTTTCTAAAATTAAAGTCTTACTATTGTCTTGAAACCCACCCAAAACTTAACTAATACAGACACAAAGCCTTTTGCAAACATGCAAAGCATTGTGTTTTTAAGTTTAATTTCTTTGTATTTTTTTAAGCACCTAAATGTGATGTTTAATCTCCCAAATGCACAATAAAATCAATATCAAGTAAATTAGAGTAAATTATTAACTACCGTATATACTCGAGTATAAGTCGAGTTTTTCAGCACATTTTTTGTGCTGAAAAACCCCCACTCGATTTATACTCGAGTTAATGTCTGTATTATGGCAATTTATATTGCCATAATACAGACAAGGACCGCCGGGCTCATTACAAGCCCGGCGGTCCTGTTGGGGGCTGACAGTGAGAGGTTACTTACCTTTCCTGCAGCTCCTGTCAGCTCCCTTCTCCGTGCAGCTCTTCTGACAGCTCCCACTGGAAGTCTCGCGAGAGCCGCGGGGTCACCGCGGCTCTCGCGAGACTTCCAGTGGGAGCTGACAGAGGAGCTGCACTGAGGAGAAGGGAGCTGCAGGAAGGTAAGTTAACTCTCACTGTCAGCCCCCCCCTCCTGCACAGCCCATCCACTGGACCACCAGGGAGTGAGAGCCCCCCTCCCTGGCCAGCTAACAAGCAGGGAGGGGGGACAAAAATTTTATTTAATTAAATATACAAAAAAAAAAAATACAATAAAAACTATTAAAATAAAAAAACTTAAAATATTAAAATAAAATAAAATTAAATATTCAAATAAAAGAAAAGAAAAAACTTAATATAAAAAAATAAAAAACTTAAATATTCAAATAAAAGAAAAGAAAAAAACTTACAATATTAAAATAAAAAATGTATAATAAAAATGCCCTCCTTCCACCCAGTTCACAAACACACACTCATACAAACACACACTCTGCATTATATACACACACACTCATACAATCTGCATTCACACACACACTCTGCATTATATACACACAGAGTTTGTGCGTATATAATGCAGAGTATGTGTGTTTGTATGAGTGTGTGTGTAGAATGCAGATTGTTTGAGTGTGTGTGTGTGTATATAATGCAGAGTGTGTGTTTGTATGAGTGTGTGTGTATAAAATTCTAAAATCACAGAATTTCATAGTCCCAAGTTTTACCCTCGACTTATCCACGAGGCATAGCATATTTCACAATTGTTGGTCACAAACGTGCCCTCGACTTATACATGAGATCGACTTATACACGAGTATATACGGTATGTAAAACCAAACAATTCTGTACTTATTTGTAAGCTAAATGTCCGTGAGCATTTCTTAATTTGTCACTCACTCTCTGTCCCCTAGTAAAAGTGCATATTATTAGATACAACATTTCTTCATAATGTTAAGCAGTAGATACATATCACATGGTGCAGGGGAGAAGTCACTTAATCAAATTAATACCAAAGGAAATGTATTGATACAATAACAGATGTTCTTCCTGCAGCATTTAAATTCTATACTGAGGAAAGTGTTTCAATTTGTCATTGATGAGCGCTCACTGACCCTCTTCTCTCACTATTTAGGGGTCTCAGAATGCATCATAATGGGTATCCCAATGAACATTGGAACTGGCCTCTTCAAACTTCTCCATAGAGCAGACAAGGACACCAATCCTCCCAAAAGACCTCTTATCTTTGACCATAAGGATTTTCACATCCCTGTCATCAGCACGTAGCTGGTCAATCGTGATCGAAGACAAACATTTGTCCCTTGCGTTCTTGGGAGACTATGGTTACTAACGGTGACATTTTCACTTGAGCCCCTTTTAATGCCAGGAAACCTGTGATGCATGAAGTGATGGTGAAATGAAAAACTATATTCTATGTAGAACAGTTGTGTTGTAAATATATTGTATTGTATTTCTATGCTTCAAACAAAACTGTGGTTGTTTATGAGAAGCGGCAGAGCACATATCTTGTCCCATAACTTTAGTTGCACTCTCTGGATCTTGAATACGCCGTTTTACACTGGTGACGTTATGGAGTTGGAGGGAACTGACTGAACGCTGGGTGTTGGAACAAATCAATTCGCCTGAAACTATAATTATATATTTGTTTACACTACTGTGTGTTAAAATCTAAATGGCACACTGTAACCTAAACATACATAAAACTGTGTTGTAACAGGTCTTTTTATTTAGACCATGCCTAACCGTTAGCTATGATGTGTTTATACAGAACACAACACATCCGTGTGCTTTCGCCCTCTTTATAGGTATTTTATTATCTAAACTGTACAAAGTGGCGGCTGGGTGGGTGAGATAATCTTCAGTGTTCGTTTCGTATTTTTAAGAACTGTAATTGTAGCCTTTGTTGGAAGCACTTGAGTAGTAGCTAGCTTGTTAAATGCACCTTGTTTAAAAGGCAGAGAAAGAGTTTATTAGCCCCTATTGAAGGATTGCATGTCTTGCCTTCTATACTTAACACTGGTGGTAGCTCTGTTACTACCTGCAGTAACTGAGTTAAGCATTCCAGATTAGATTACACTAGTTAAAAACCACATTGTTATGATAGTTTAGACCATCGTTGGTCCTTAAACAGATAACCTTGGCAGAATAAATTACCCAGTGATGCTGCAACAATATTTACAGGCCCTGTGGGTTTCCAAAGATGACGTGTGATGTTGTGTGCACTGAATGCCCTCCCACCCAGAAAAGTAGTACATTTGCCACCTATGTGATTCTAAATAATTTATGTAAATCGACCTGTCCTCTAATGACTGGTGCTTCAAAGATCATCCCTCTGTTCTGCACTGCGTTATCACTGCACTCATTGCACTAGAGAACTGCAGTTATTAACCCTTGTACAGCCGATCAAAAGGGAGTTTCAAACCATTCATGGAGAGAATGGCATGTAAGATTGATTAAAGTGTAAATCATTAGAATTTCTTATATCACCTGAATGTTTTCAGTTTGCCTTGTAGTGTAGGACTTCTCATTCTCCTCCTAGGTCACAGGGCTGTGTCTTGGTTAGACAGCTAATAGAAATGACAGATTACTTTGGAAGGAAAGTTCTTTATTTAATTTGGTTTGGTATGTGCAAAGTTAACTTATGTTACTGTAAATAAAAAGTAAGATAAAAATCACATTTTGTCCTTTTTTATTGAGATACCTGAGCAGCATTGATTAATTTCTCTAGTGATGAGTCACTTTGCAGGTTTTGTTTTTAAATAATTTTTCCCTCTACATTCCATTGTTTTTATTACTTGGAAATTCACCTGCACTTTTCAGTTATACATAAGAAATGGTATGATGGGTTGCATGATCTTTGGCAATAGGTAAAGCTCAAGCACAGTTGCTTAGCTAAGTTACCTTTAATCCATCAGTCAGAGGAATCAGATATTAGGAACCAGCACAATGAAAAAAAGATAGTATAAATAAAGGATGGGGGAGGGTTTTTTTTATATAAGGAAAACGCATTGCTGCTTTACCCTACTCACTGAGCTTAATAGCACCTGCTTAATATCACATGGGTATCTCTTGTGCTGCAAAAACAGCTCTGATTCATCAAGGAATAGATTCAACAAGACCTCTGAACGTGTCCTGTGGCATGTGGTACCAAGACATTTGCAGGTCCTTTAAGTCTTGCAAGTTGCGAGGTGAGGCTTCCGTGGCTTGGATTTGTTGTTCCAGCACATCCCAAAGATGCTCAATCGGATTGAGAGCGGAGGATTTTTAAGGCCAAGGCAACACCTTAAATTCTTTATCTCCTCAAACCATTCCTGAACAATTTTTGCAGTGCGGCAGGGTGCGTTATCCTGCTGAAAAAGGGCACTGTCAGCAGGTAAGATTGCCATGAAGGGGTGTGTGGTCTGCAACAATCTCTAGGAAGGTGGCACGTGGGAAAGTTACATCCATATGATTTCCAGTACCCAGCAAGGTTTCCCAGTAAAACCTTGCTCAAAGCATATCACCTCCTCCACTAGCCTGCCATCTTCCCATAGTGCATCCTGTTGCCAACTCTTCCCCAGGTACATAAGACACACACCCGAACGTCTACCTGATTTAAAAGCAAATGTGATTTATCAGACCAAGCAACCTTCTATTGCCCTATGGTCCACTTCTGATGCTCACGTCTCCACTGAAGGAGCTTTCAGCATGGGACAGGGTTCATCATAGGCACTCTGGAAGGTCTGCGGCTGTGCATCAACCTGCAATGTACGGTGTGTTCTGTTACATTTCTAACATGGCTAGCATTACGTTTTTTAGCATTTTGAGGTACAGTAGCTCTTCGGTGTGATCGGACCAGCCAGGCTAGTCTTCACTCCCCACGTGCATCAATGAGCTTTGGGCACACATGATCCTGAAGCTCGTTCACCACTTGTCCTTCCTTGCATCATTTTTGGTATGTACTAACCCCTGCATACCAGGAACACCCTACAAGAGTTGCCATTTTGGAGATGCTCTGACCCAGTCATTTAGCCATTCCTATTTGGCCCTTGTCAAAGTCGCTCGGATCTTTTCAATTGCTCATTTTTCCTGCTTCCAACACATGAAATTCAACTGACCATTCGCTGCCGAATATATCCCACAGGTGCCATTGTAACAATGTAATTAATGTTATTGACTTCACCTGCAGTGGTTTTTTTTATGATATGGTTGATTAGGGTAAATGCAGCTGTACTTATATTGACCCTCTATACATTTTTTTTGTAAATATCTCTATTAAGGAAAGACAGTGCGATAATACAATGCAAAACAAACCTGGAAAGTTCACAAAGTTACATTTGTTCTACATCCGCAGCAATAAATATTAACAAGGGTATTTTAAGAAAATGAGTCCATATCCCTATATTCTCCTGGGAACCGAGGAAAAACATTGTCTTCCAATTATTTTCTATTTTTGGTAAAAAGGAATACATGTCACGTGACATATCATTGGAAAGGCCAGCATGTCCTCTTTACAATACAGCAGGGATTGATAGAGTAGCTCAAAAGAATAAAAGATGTATGTGAATGAAATGTCCAGTACAGAGGACACAAGTTAATGGGCTGGGCTGAGGATATTGAGTAGTCCCCAACCTGCCCACCCATCTGCGACCTTTTTGATTGTGTGTTGACTATAGACAAACTAAAATATAAAACCCGATTGACACTAAAAAGTTCATAAACCATATACACCTGGGACCCAGCCCATTAAGTTGTTAATTCTACGTTTCTATAAACTTGATTCAACTTTACAATCCAAAATGAAAATGTACTAGTGTTGAAATGATTAGAGGTTTGGAAGCAATGGATGGTGCTAATATAAACTAAGCTAGAAAATGAACATATTTAGAATGAATTATCAGCCCTAAGTAGGCTCTCAAATTGGAGGAAATCACTAAACGCCTGTACAAGTTGTTCTAGGCCTCTACCTTAACTTGGTTGGAAAAGATGTTAAAGGGTTAAGAGGCTGGAGGTTAAGGACACACACTTTAGGGGAGTTCGAGAAGAAAATGATACATGGCTAAACCCATGTATACATACTTGCTCACAAAGGAGATAGTTACTGCCCATTTCCAACCCCTCACCATGCCACCTGGCTAATGGCATCTGAGGGGAAGAGACCCACAATCCACCACCATTCTGGTCTAGCTGTACAAACTTACAGGAAGAGAGGAAGTCCAACCAATGGACTAACATTGTTTAAGGTCCTGGGCAAATAGGTCTTCTGGCCATTCTACCTCCTCAACCGCCTCTACCCGAGAGTGAAATGATGGAGTTGCTGGCACCTTACATGTTCTCAGGTTAATAGTTTTAGCTACCATCAAGAGCTTTAGGATAATGGAACATTTAATATGTTTAAGTGCACCTGTTAATGATTGAGAAACATAACCACATAGATCATGAAAAGAAGGTCATCTAATAAGCATTAAATGTATGTGCTTACTTATTCCTTCATATATGAGTCAAGTCTGCAGCTGCTGGCTCTGCCCTGCCTGCTTGGCTGACATCATCAAAAGTGATTCTCTGAGCCAATCACAGAGGAAAGTTTAGTGTCTCTATGCAGAGGGTGGAGGCATTGAATGGAAGTGCTGCTCATTTTACAGCGCTGACCCAGGAAGCACCTCCAGTAGCCATCTGAGGAGTGGCCAGTGGAAGTATCCCTAAGCCGTAATGTAAACATTGCCCTTTCTCTGGAAAAAAAAAACAGTGTTTACTGCAAAATGCCTGAAGGGAATGATTATACTCACCAGAACAAATACAATAAGCTGTAGTTGTTCTGGTGACTATAGTGTCTCTTTAACTGCAATGACACTCAGAAAATGTATTGGTTTGCAATAAATATCTAGAAAGGACAAATCGGTATTAAATGTCTCAGTGTCCAAGGAAAAACCTCAGTGTAGCATTCTACCCCCCCTCCCCCCTGTTGGAACCCCTTTTCAGATTATTAACCTCATTGTGTGACTGGTGTAATAAATCAGACTCTCTTTGAAGCAGAGTTTATGCGTAAGTATAATGCTACCACTTTCTCTGCAATGTACTTTGACCATTGCTCTGTGTACTGATCCTCAGCTGGGCAAGTTTAGTGCCAGAGGATTGAATATTTGACACTTATTTAAAGTGACACCTGTTGCAAGCTGCTCTCGCGTCACCAGCATGCCACTCAACCAGGAAATGTTTTGGGGCCTCTGTAGAGGACAGAGTTCTTCTGCAGCCCCGCAGGTCTTCTGAAAATCTGTCACATAGATACTGAAAGAGCAGATAAACAACACAAGACTTTGGGAATCAAGAAGGGTGTGATTAAACAGCGTGCTAAAACTGCCAGAAATATGCTTGTCATTTGTAATTATATTTTCTAGTCCTGTAGTATTTCATGCCGTCACACATGCAAAGAGTGAAAATACTGAATATATTTTTATAGCAAGGATAAAATGGCTATAAATTGTGCTAGTAAAGGTAAAGAGCCAGTGAGTTTTAAATATTTCACATTTAAAGCATTGCTTTGCTTGTGCGAGCATTAGTTTGTTTTTAAGATTTTTCTATACTTCAAAGCTGAATTCTAGATCGTGTCTGACGTGGATTTCTTTTAGACAATGTAGTAAACCTATGGTAGAATGTGTTATTGAGTTTTGTTCAATATTTTAGAATGCTAATTATGTCTTTTTGATTTATAATGAGGTTTCGTTTTTGGGGAACCTTTATTGTAAGAAAATTGCAGACATGTCTCCGTGCCAACTTGCATCGTAATTTCAACTTAATTTTTAAGTTAGGACTTAATTAGATCTTGTGACAGTTCGTTCCTGTCATGGAAAGGATGAGCTGGCCTAGATCTCTTAGCACTAGCAAGTTACACGAGCAAATGTAATATGACCTGTCTCTAGTTGACCTCAAATCCTGTACAGAGTTCACCAAAGTATATATGGGAGACAAAAGCATGTGGATGAAAGTCTAATGAGTTCAAATGCAACTTTTTGATCCAAGCAAAAGATTATTTATCGCATGGAGGACACCTTTCCCGTTGGTTCATGACAATGACAGCATAATTTTGTGGATATGCTTTCAATTAACAGAGACTAGGAAACTGGTCAGGACTGGGAGAAAGATGAATGAAGTCAAATACAGGATAATTATATAAGAAATAAAAACTGTTCCACTCTACAAGGAACCTAAAACTGGTGTAGACATTCGTCTTCCAGCAGAACAAAACCTTTAACATACAGTAAAAGCTATACTGGCTGAGTGTAGAACTGAAATGATATACAATGCCTCAGGCATTGGGAATCTGTAGACAGCAACAAATTGTTCCATATCTACACATGTTCTCTTTTATTTTGTTTTATTTTTGTGTTCCAATAATGGTACCTTTCACTCACCTTGAGATTCCTTTTCTGTTATAGAAAGACATCTACTTCCAATTACCATAGTTGCCTTGATTCCCACAACTAAGCAGATAACTACTGACACAAATTAACACGATAGAACATATAAAACATTGTATTTCTTCCCAAGAACCATATCCTGTAACTTATGAGGAACAATTAGCCCTGAGACCCCCTAAACAAACAGCATTAGTCCACAGATCTATAACAATATAGAAAATTTTATTTAAAAAAAAAAGGGAGGGACATGAAGTATTTTTTCTCATATTAAGGATAAATTATTTTATTAAAGTAAAGAGGACTCTCGGCCAAGAATTACTTTATCCAGGTGAGAAATTGTGTGAAGAGTTATTCAGGACAAAAGAATGGAGTTTTCCAAGTCTCGTGGCTGATGTAAAAGCTACAAGCAGAAGAGACTTAAGACTGGACATCTTGAGAAATAAAGATTGAGGAGGCTGAAATTGGATTTTAATAAAGAGAACATCAAACGTAAGTCCCAAAGGGGGTGGTAGAGGACTAATTCTCTTACAAGGCAGAATTCTTTAAACACAACTGAAAAATGTAATAGAGACTTTCTGGAAAGGAGATCACTTGTATGACCTGTTCCTTGAAAGTTGATGAGGGACCTATAGAAAACATAGTCACTGGTGCCTGATCTGAATGTGTTGTAGGACTTACTGTTGCTGTCTTTCCATAATGGTCTGTATGGTGATGGGAAGGAAGTATGTTGGCTGCTTGTCTTGTCCTTACTTCCAGGGCCTGCTGGAGGAAGTCTCACAACGAGTCAGACTTTCTACACTACAAGTTCATATTGCGTTTATACAGCACAGCCCTTGCCAAATAGTCATATTTTTCTTCTCTTATTCGCTCATGCTTTCACAATCCCAGGCATCTCTTTGATACCTTTAACTCTCTTCTTTGCCCTGCTGCGGCCACCCCCCAAACTAACCTTACAGCCGATAGTTTTGCATGTTACTTTACTGACAAGATTGAACAGCTAAGGAAAGAGTTCTCACCACCTTGCCCCTCACTTTCTCAACCTCACCTGGATCATGCCTCTCCAACCCTTCCAACCGCCCCACCACTTGCCCGGTTGATCCTGTCCCGTCTCACCTTATTCGATCTCTCTCCTCTTCTCTTGTGCCCTCCTTAACACTCATCTTCAACTGCTCTCTTTCTTTTGGCACTATTCCTGCTGTCCTTAAACATGCTACTGTAATACCCATCTTAAAAAAAAAAACATGTCTCGACCCATCCTCCCCTTCTAACTATCGTCCTATATCCCTGCTCCCTTTTTCCTCAAAGCTTCTTGAAAGACTAGTCTTCACCCGTCTGGCCTGCTTCCACAACTCTAACTCTCTCCTTGACCCTCTTCAGTCCAGCTTCCGCCCCCTCCCCTCTACAGAGACTGCCCTTATCAAAGTCACTAATGACATTATCACAGCTAATGCTAAGTGACAGCTAAGGTCACTACTCCATACTAATTCTTCTTGACCTCTCTGCTGCTTTTGACACCGTTGATCATGTTCTCCTTCTCCAAACTCTTCAATCACTCGGTCTCTGTGGCTATGTCCTCTCGTGGTTTTCCGCTTATCTCTCCCAACGCTCATTCAGTGTCTCCTTTTCTAATGATACCTCCACAATTCGTCCTGTCTCAGTTGGAGTCCCCCCAGGCTCTGTCCTTGGTCCCCTTCTATTTTCCCTTTACACTGCCTCTCTTGGCAAACTTATTACCTCTTTTGGATTCCAATACCACCTGTACGCTGATGACACCCAGATATATCTCTCCTCCCCAGACCTCTACCCTGATGTCCTGCAACATGTCACCTCTTGCCTTTCTTCTATCTCTGATTGGAGGTCCTCCCGCTTTCTGAAACTGAATCTTTCCAAAACAGAACTTCTTGTCTTTCCTCCTCCTAATATTAATCCTCCTCTCTCGCTCTCGCTTCAGATTGGTGGTACCCATATCAGCCAATCCTTACAAGCACGTTGTCTTGGTGTTACTTTTGATTCTGGCCTCACCTTTGAGCCTCACATCTGGTCTGTTGTCAAATCATGCCAATTCCACCTCAAAAACATCGCCCGCATCCGCCCATTTCTTACACAAGAGGCTACTAAAGAGCTTGTCCATGCTTTAGTAATCTCTCGCATGGACTATTGTAACTCTCTCCTAATTGGTCTTCCCAATAGCCGTATTGCCCCGTTAAAGTCTGTAATGAATGCTGCCGCCAAACTGATTTTCCTCTCTAGTCGGTCCTCTCACACCTCACCCCTCTGTCAGTCCTTACATTGGCTTCCTGTATACTATAGGAGACAATTCAAAGTGCTAACCCATACCTTTAAAGCACTGAATAATCTTAGCCCCTCTTATATCTCCTCACAGAAGAGACCCCTTCTCGGTCTCTTCTGTCCGCTGCTCACACCCATACGGCCAATGGAATAGCCTGCCTACCGCCATCAGACTCTCCCCTAGTCTTCAATCATTTAAGAAGTGCCTTAAAACCCATTTCTTTAGGAAAGCCTCCCAGACTAACCTCTACCTCACATACCTGTCTCTTGCTCTCTCCTAAAGGGCAGCACTCTACTCTCCTCCAGCTCTGCTTCATTCCCACCTAATTTGACTGCTATTTCCTGTCCTAATGTGTTTTATACCCCACCTCCTACAGACTGTAAGCTCGTTTGACCAGGACCCTCTTCAACCTATCGTTTCAGTAAGTTTTCTTGTAATTGTCCTATTTATAGTTAATCCCCTCTCTAATAATATTGTAAAGTGCTACGGAATCTGTTGGCGCTATATAAATGGCAATAATAATAATAATATTTAGTCACTCGTTGCCCATTATAGGTGCAGGGTACATGTAAAATATTTAGTGTTTAGTGTTAAATGTTTTGTCGGCTCTCCTGTCCTGCTGAGGATTGCTACCAACAAGGTGGATTTGACTATGGAGCCTGTGTAACGCCCTCTGTAGCAAAAACAATATTTGAATAGCAAGGCTGGTTAATTTGCATATTCAGGTATGTTTTATATTTTATATATAGATTTTATATTGCAAATTACTGAGACAGGAGAGGGTTCCCCACCCCCACAGTCCCTCTAAACAAATACACACTAACAGCACCCTCACACATACATCACCCTTACACACACACGCATCACCCTTACACATACACACACACACACACACACACAGACAGCACCCTCACACACAGTACCCTTACACACACACAGCACACACACACACCAGCAGCACCCTCACACACTAACAGCACACACATACACAGCAGACTCACACACACACTAACAACACCCTCACGCACACACAGAACCCTTGTACACACACAGCATCCTCACACACACACAGCGCCCTCACACACACAGCACCCTCACACACACACACACACACACACACACACACAGCTGTGTGTGTGTGTGTGTATATATATGTATATATATATATATATATATATATTCGCAGCGTGTGTGTTTGTGCTTTAGGGTGCACACCCTTATGCAATAGGCTGCGCACGCCTATGATGCCAAGCCAAATAATTTTGAATTTTAATAAGCCTGTCTCCGGAATAAGATGCTCCTGATCCAGATGAACCAAGGACGGCAACTTCATTAAGCCTTTAGAGAGAATCATTACACAAATATTTAGCATTTTGTAATATTGGCCAAGAATGAGTCATCATAAAAAAGAGCTGCCCTCCCACACAAAATGAAACAGAGTGAGGAAGTAAGGAACCAACCCCTGAGAAAAAAATCTTATAATATCACATTGTAAATCCATCCTGACTAGGGTCCATGTGGGGCTTCATAGAAGAGATAGCCAGAGCCTCCTTCTTGTAATTGGGGCTGGTAGGGACTCAATCAGGGTGTCACGCAATTGTGTTAGGGAGAGTTTTAGGTCAAGGGACATAAAAGCAGCATAGCAAAAAAAATAGACATATATAATAATTTGCACCTCATGTAAACCCACCACCACCACCAAAAGAGATAGCAAAGAAAGGGAAGGGAGAAAGAAAAGGAGAAGAAGGTAAAGAGGAAAAAAGAAAGGGAAAAAAAGACAAAAAGAACATAGAACAAAAAGTAGCATAACTATAATACAAAAAGTACATATTGCTATCAAAAGCGGTAAATGACATCTGTTAATCTCAGCTCGATTGGACTACCAGGAAAGAATGGGGTCAAGGACAAACAGCCAAAAAACAGTCAATTCATTCCTCCACATCAAGCCATCACCAATAAAAATAAAAATGAAAAACAACACAGCATATTAAAATTCAATTAACAATAGTTAGGAAAAAAAAGAAATTATGAGCTAAATGTTGCAGCTATAGAAAGAAAATAAATGAAAACCAATGTAGCATAAAGGTTGTACCATGGTGAACACTTGAAACGGAGTGACATAAAAGTCAAGAAGTCAAGGAAAATCCTTAGCTAGGAACGGTTACAGAATTCAAAAAACTATAAGGGACCTGAGACAGGAAAATGAGTAGTGCACATCAACGAGAGGCTAGCATTGTGAGTCCCAATGCCATGGGAAAGGAGGGTCACAATTCTGATGAAAGCCAGGATGCACAGATTGCAGAGCTGTACAAGGGAATGTCAGCCAGATATGCCCTGTTTATTGCTCCCCATTGTATGGCATTTTGTCCCTAGTATTCTTTCTGTAAAGGTTTTGGGGTTGTTTTTCTTTTTGCTTGAAAACTATTGCTTGAAACTATAGAATACTCAATAAAACAGTTCCAAAGCAAAGTCCATTTCCTGCAAAATCTTCAGGGCAAGTCTAAGAGTTGCTGAGTATAGAAAGGTCCTGATAACCAACCACGGTCAATTGCCTAACCAAGATGATGTCTAGCTGTTCTCTTTATGTCCATGTTTACGTTACCTCTGGTTTTGTCCGATGGTCCTTTTTTTTGTTAAACTAGAGTCTTCTATTTGTTTCCTTGTTCTGTTTTAGTAAATTGTTTTGAGTTTTAGTGATCCAGAGTCCTTTATTTCCCTTCCCCAGTATTACATTTTATTATATATTTTTTTTGTTTGTTTTATCTTGAGGATTTTCTATTTTATTTGTTTTATTGTTCCCTGAAATCAAGAAAAAAACACACAATGCCAAAATCAAAGATGCAAATAAATGTGAAACGACCTTGTAACAAAATAAAAAAACAAAAAAGTAAATGGGGGTAGTCCCAAGCATATAAGGTAGCGTGCTGGTGAAGAAGGTCTGGAAAGTTCTATCTCACCAACTGGACCCTTGGGGGCCTCCTAAAGAATAAGGGATGGTAAGTGGGAAAGTGAGGGCCTTCTGGCTTGGGTGGGCCCCTTACTTGAGTAATGTCTTCTGCTGGTGACCTGCACCTTGCAACTTTTATCTGTCAGATCAATGTATCTATGTAGGACCATCTACATGGAGATCTGTGTATTTTGTGTGCAAAAATAAGGCCTTTTATGTGTACGTGCCTCACTTGCCATGACTTGATAGCCATATTTTGATATTTAATTCACTAAACACAGATCTGTAATGAATTGAAAAAGCAATGGAAAATTAGGCTAAAATGCATAATTTGAAAAAAAATTCAACACTTTAGTTGTTGTCATAGCTTGGCTATTAAAGCCTAAATTTTGTAATTCAGTTTCCATTTCACAGTGAGTAATCCCTAGTAGTGTTTGGGTACAATTAAACCAGGTATTCATTTAATTGGTGTGAATAGCATACTGTTGTTTCATTCTAAATTATTTTCATAATCCAATAGGAAGTGGCCTTGTTGGTGCATGACAACATCAATCACATCAATGATGCATAGTTGTTATTGAGCCCAGAGGTAACGTGTCTAGCAGTCCTCCAACTATATCTAGGTCAATTAAAGGAATGCTTCTCAAACTTTTACAAGTATTACTGGTAGATCTTTTATTTTCACTCCATGTACACGATAGGAATGATTTTTTCACAACCGCTGCCATTTACAATGAATTACCATTTAGAGAGTTAAATGGTTACTTGAAGCACAATAACCACTTCAGTGATTTGAAGTAGTAATGGTGCCTGGAGTCTGAATTTGCAGCATTCCACTATGAAACACTGCACATTAAGCTCTCTCATTTGTCCTATAACTTACAATTCTTGAGTCAGTTCTTCACCATTCCATGTTGTCACTTAATCTATAATTAATATATAAAGGATAGGACGGGGTTGCTGGGCTTAACACAAAAACTGGCAAAAGAATAGTCAGGGTATAGCTAAACTAAGGACAGTACAGCTACACATATAGGTTAGACAGAGCCAAGTCAGAGAGTATCAGAGAGCAGGATAGTCAAGACAAGCTGGGTCAGAACAAAGAAAACACAATAAATGAGGAGCTATTAGGTACTACTCAGATCACAATAGTGCATAGGCTACTTGTCAAAATTGTATAGAAATTGGGGGCATGATACCATTTGTGTCATTCTTGTGCGCCCAGAACATATGAGAACATTCATAAGGTTGTATCACTATGTAGCCTGCATAATTATTTCAACACATGGACATTGCATCATCAATTGACATAGAGACATAGCATCTGGCATTAGAACTTTAGAACTTAATTGGACCAGGTGGTGGGCACTAAAGTTACAGAGAGGCAAAGTAGCAACGGGCAGGTACCATGACAAATGTTTACTGAATAAATCTCCCTGTATATATTTACAGGAATGCAGCAATGAAGAGGGCAGAAATATAAAATAATTTCCATGCGTTCTCAGTCTAGGATGTGTAAGGGGGTAGAGAAAGAAAGATTTATGTCAGAGGAATCCCACTGCTTCCTTTCAAGTACCACTAATAATTCCAGACCATCCTATTCCCATAGATTATATAAGTCTGGACATACAAGAAGAAATGCCTTAAAACTTAAACAAAATTGGAGGTACAACCGGAGTTGGATATTATGATCCAATCATACTTAGCTGGGAAAACCAGATATTTTCAGGTGGACCCCAGGTAAGAAGTTAAATCATTAGCAAAAATAGTTTGACCACTTACATGGATGGGGAGAAGTGTGCCAGGGTTCTCTTGGCACCATAACCACAACCAGGGAAGTCTTTAAGGGGGGGGGGGGCAAAAGGGGAAGCTGCCCCAGGCCCAGTTCCTCCGGGGGGGCCCAAAGTAGTTGCCCAGTGGGACCCCTGCCGGCATCCAAACCCTGTGGACTGCACCTTTCATGTTGCCTGCTGGGAGGAAGTGAGGTGATATAACAAGTAACAGAGTGCCACTGGGGAGGTGGAGGAGGTATACACAGGAGGAGGAAAGGGACTGAGGAAGTCAGACTCCCACCAGCCTTGGCCATCCAGCTCACACTGTGTGTACCTGGGTCTGAGTCAGTGCATCTGGCTATATGTGTGTGTGTCAATGTGTGTGTGTGTGTGTGTGTGTGTGTATCTGGCTATGGGTGTGTGTATCTGACTGTGTGTATGTCAGTGTGTGTATTTGGATGTGTGTGTACTACCTGGCTGTGTGTGTATCTGGCTGTGTGTGTATATGTGGCTATGTGTGTATATCTGGCTGTGTGTGTGTATTTGTGATATATATATATATATATATATATATTTGTGTTAGGTGCTTAAGATAGTACAGTGTGAAATACCATGAATAAGCGTAGGATGATAAAAGGAGCAAGTCGGTTGTGGTGTGCCGAAACCGACGATGAGGTAGGCCTGAGAAAGAAGAGGGCCCACCCAGGAAAAGAAATAGAAAGGAAATAAATGTTAAAAGTGGTGTGGTGGGAGGGTCATTCAACGCTGACCTCGAACGGTAAGGAGCCAGGCAAGGGGAGTGCCTTAAGTAGGCTAGGGGTAGCAGGGCCGGACTGGGGATACAAAGCAGCCCTGGAGAAAAAATATCTATGCCAGCCCCATAAGTCATTGAGCCACGTATTGTCACATGTAATATGTACGGCTATGTCTTGCCACCCCAGATATATATTTTATATATATATATATATATATCATCTGGGGTGGCAAGACAGATAATATATGATTGAGTCATATATAAATACATATATTATCTGTCTTGCCACCCCAGATGAGATAGATATTTGTATTTTACAAATACATATATATATATATATATATATATATATATATGTATTTGTAAAATATATGTATTTATATATGACTCAATCATCTGGGGTGACAAGACATATTATTGGTCAATATATATATATTTGTTTTTTTTTTAATATAAAATATTCCTTTCAGAGTCAAACATTTAATTATACAGTAAGCATACTCACATGCAGACACAGACAATCTCACTGACATACGCAAGCTCATTGATACACAGTGTCATAGACAAACATACTCACTGATATATATAAGCTCATTGACATAAATACACAAGTATACAGATGCACACAAATAGGCTCACTGACTGACAATCTCACTGACATGCACAGACAAGCTTATTGGCATACACACACACAAATGTAGTACATACTTACTACAGACAAGCTCTCACACACACACACAAGCTCACTCACTAGAATGCACACACACAAGCTCTCTCACTAGCAGACACATACACACAGACAAGCTCACTCACTAGCAGGCACACACACACACACACACACAGACAAGCTCACTCACTAGCAGGCACACACACAAGCTCTCTCACTAGCAGACACACACACACAAGCTCTCTCACTAGCAGACACACACACACACACACAAGCTCACTCACTAGCAGGCACACACACACAGACACAAGCTCTCTCACTAGCAGGCACACACACACACAAGCTCTCTCACTAGCAGACACACACACACACAGACAAGCTCACTCACTAGCCGGCACACACACACAGACAGGGCTGGTGCCACCGTTAGGTGAAGTAGGCATTCGCCTAGGGCGCCGGCCTGCTGGGGGCGCCCACCAGGAATTTCCTAGTGGGCTCACCCTGTTTTGGGCCTGCAGCGCTGGGCGTGCGGCTCTAGAGCCGCCCCCCCCTCAGCACCGGGTCGCTCCTCCAGGAACCCGAAGGTGGGGGCGCCCAGAAGAGCCCTGTCACAGTATGGCAGAGCAGGCACCTTCTTACCTTGATGACAGGTGCCTGCTCTGCCATCAAATTCCGCTGACCAGAGGAGAGGGGGGAAGGAGAAGGCGGCGAGGGAGGCTGTTCTTGCAGCCTCTCACTCCTCCCTCATGCGCCCTCTGTGATGCTGTGAGCCGGAATATGACATCATTCCGGCCCCAGCATACTAAACGGCGGGCGGGAGGAGTGAGGAGCTGCCCCACACTGGATCCTAGGGAGGTGAGCGTTTAAGTGTTTGTCAGTGAGTGTGCGTGTATGTCACTGATTGTCTGCCTGTGTGTGTCAGTGAGTGAGTGTATGTCTGTCACTGAGTGTGTGTGTGTGTGTAAGTGAGTGAGTGTATATCTGTCAGTGAGTGTGTGTCAGTGACTGAGTGGAGTGTATGTCTGTCAGTGAGTGTCTGTGTGAGTGTGTATGTCAGTGAGTGAATGTCAGTGAGTGTGTGTATGTCTCAGTAAGTGTCTGTGTGTTTGTCTGTCATTGAGTGAGTGTGTGTCAGTGAGTGAGTGTGTATGTGTGTGTGTCTGTCAGTGATTGAGTGTCTGCCGGTGAGCTTCTGTGTGTGTCAATAAGTGAGTGTATGTGTGACAGCATGTGTGTATCTGTCAGTGAGTGACAGGAAGGGGCGGCAAAATGGATCTTTGCTTAGGACGGCAAAAATCCTTGCCCCAGCCCTGCACACAGACAAGCTCACTCACTAGCAGGCATACACACACACACACACACACACACACACAGAGACAAGCTTACTCACTAGCAGGTGCGCACACACACACAGACAAGCTCACTCGCTAGCAGAAACACACACACACACACAGACAAGCTCACTCACTAGCAGACACACACACAGACAAGCTCACTCACTGGCAGACACACACACACAGACACACAGACAAGCTCACTCACTAGCAGGCACAGAGAAACAGACACACACACAGACAGACAAGCTCACTCACTGGCAGACACACACACACAGACACACAGACAAGCTTACTCACTAGCAGGCACACAGACACAGACAAGCTTACTCACTGGCAGACACACACACACAGACACACAGACAAGCTCACTCACTAGCAGGCACACACACAGACACACACACACACACAGTCAAGCTTACTCACTAGCAGGCACACAGGCACAGACAAGCTTACTCACTGGCAGACACACACACACACAGACACACAGACAAGCTCACTCACTAGCAGACACACACACACAGACAAGCTCACTCACTGGCAGACACACACACACAGACAAGCTCACTCACACACACAGACACACAGACAAGCTCACTCACTAGCAGACACACACACAGACAAGCTCACTCACACACAGACACACAGACAAGACAAGCCCACCCACACACACAGACACACAGACACCACCCACCAGCAGAAACAGACACACACACACACAGACAAGCTCACTCACTGGCAGACACACACACACAGACACACAGACAAGCTTACTCACTAGCAGGCACACAGACACAGACAAGCTTACTCACTGGCAGACACACACACACAGACACACAGACAAGCTCACTCACTAGCAGACACACACACACAGACAAGCTCACTCACACACACACACACACAGACAAGCTTGCTCACTCACTAGCAGACACAGACAAGCTCACTCACTAGCAGACACACACACACAGACAAGCTCACTCACACACACACACACACAGACAAGCTTGCTCACTCACTAGCAGACACAGACACACAGACACACAATCACTGTCCTGGCTGAAGCTTACCTGGTAGGTGAAGTTTCCCTTTTGTAGCCTCTTCCTTCCGGCGAGCAACGTGGGGGGGGCGGGGCTTGCGCGGGGAGGCGGAGCTATGTTAAGGAGGCGGGGCTTGTGTGCGGAGGCGGGGCATGCGGCCGAAATTAAGGTAAATTGTGCCGGGAGACTGACAGGGCTGATCAGGGCTGTCAGACCGGCCCCAGGTGCCGCGGCCCACCGGGAATTTTCCCGGTATCCCGGTGGGCCAGTCCGGCCTACTTTAGTGCAGTGGCCAGTAATCGCCCACTCTTCCCTCCCTGTGCGTAGTGTATGCTCCTAGTTTTAGCTAGGGCGTATTTGGTTTGAATGTTAAGGATGGTGTTGAGTTCTGTCCTTTTCTCTAGTAAGTTTTTATATGTTTGCATGGTGCTAGTGTGTTTGTGTTTGTCTTCCAATTCCCTGATTTCAGTGGTTAAACGTGTTACTTGGTTTTCCCGTTGTTGTTTGTGTCTGGAAGCAATTTGTATAATGGTTCCTCTGACAGCACTTTTATGAGCTTCCCATATGATTGGGTATGAAGTTTCAGGGGTTACATTGGTTTCAAAGTAACGGGCAATGCTTTCCTCAATTTGCTGAGGTATGCGTCTGTCATTGAGCAGTGTGTCATTCAGTTTCCATTGTGTCCTGGTTGGATGTAGGTTCGGTACTGTTATTGTCAGTATGAGTGGGGCATGGTCTGACCATGTGATAGGAGCATACTCACAGGATTTGATAAGGTTTAGAAATCTATGCGTGAGAAATAGCATGTCAATCCTGGAATATGTTCCTGAGGAGTGTGAGTAGAAAGAGTAGTTTTTGCAACCTGGATGTGTAGCCCGCCAAGTGTCGTATAGTTGATATTTGTCAAGAGTTTTCTGTATTTGAGTTCTCGCTGAGGCCTGGTATGATTGAGCTTGTGAAGTGGTATCTAGTTTCCCATCTAATGAGACGTTAAGGTCCCCTCCCATGATCAAGAGACCTTCTGTGAATGTTTGTAGTTTGTGTAGTATGTTTTGTATGGTGGCTGCTTGTTTCCTATTTGGGAGATAAATGTTGGCCATGGTAATGGGCGTGTTGCCTATCGATCCTTTAAGAAGGAGGAACCTCCCCCCGTCGTCCGAGTGATGGTCCTTATATGTGAATGGGAGTTGAGGTGACAGGAGTATCGCTACTCCTCTTGATTTTGAGCCTATGTAATTACTGAAGTAGCCTTTGGTGTAAAATCTGGATCTGAGTGTCGGGGCTGCGTCTTTGCGAAAGTGTGTTTCCTGGATAAATATTATATCAGCTTTTTGCCGGTGGTAGTCTGCGAGAGCTAGGTGACGTTTTTCAGGTGTATTAAGGCCTCTGGCATTGTGTGTCATGACAGTGATGGTGGCCATATTCGGTCCGATGTATATGGGCTGGAGCGTTTGGGGATTGTGTAGTTTGACTCCTGGTAGTGTTGTCGTCACTGTGTGCAATGTTTCAATTATACAATAACATGCAGGTACATACAATTCTATACAATGCCTTATCTATATATATATAAATTTTTTTTCTTAAAGGTAGAGGGGTGGGGAGAAAAAGGGGGGGAGGGGGAGGGGATAGGTGTGGAGAAAACAAGGGATATGGTAGCAAAACCTAGTCGGTAATAAACAAATCAATAGAAAATTGGTCGTTGTCGTCGGTCGGTCAACTATATACAAGTTATATTGTCGTGTCTGTTTGCTGGGTATCTTAACCTTCTTCGTTCTAAGTCTGATCACCTTAGGGTGACCGTATGAACTGGTGTCTGCCCCTGAGATGTCCCTGAGTCTGCAGTGGGCTATAGTGAGTCGGCACCGTTCTACTTGTGAGGGGGTGGCGAAGCGTGGGTGCACTGCTCAGAGTAAATGTTAGGTGTGGTGAGCGTCTACGGGCTCACGGAAGAAACCATTGGAGATATTGTGGAGGCTTCTTGGAGGTTTGCGTGTTGCGTGGGTCCCGTCCCCTGGTCTGTCACGGACCTGTCTGGCCTAGGTTTGTTGCTTACTGTGTGTGGCTACGCCAGTTATATTCGTCGTCTATGTGTTGCCTCCCGTCGTGTCAGTATGAGGTGGGTAACCCCTCTTGGGGCCTTGCGGTCTAGAGTCAGTACATTTTGCTGTCACTGGCATGATGCCGACAAGACATGAATATATACAACATGAGGTCTGAAATTCGTTCGCATGTTTCTTGACCCAAAGATGTTTGGGTAGAGTTCTGTCAAAGGTTGTGGTTATAGTGAGCGATCAGTTCTGCTTAGAAAGGCTGTTGAATAGGGACAGTCCAGCAGTGCCCGGTTGGGAGACAGTCCAGAGGGGCAGGAAAACGGTGGTTGTTGCGGGCGTTGATCAGTTTTCCAGGGTGTTGCTTCGGTCCGCGTCCTCCCGAGGATGGAGTCCAGTTGGGGTTGGTTTTTGTCGTCTTGCCGGGGACCTCCATCTTGTCCTTTGCTGCGCAGCTGTATAAGTCCGAGCTGGATCCGAGGCGTCCCAATCCATTATAAGCGTCTCTGGTAGGCTGAGCGCTTTGATGAATGGAGCGACATCCTTGTGTGTTGTGATTGAGTATGTGGTTCCGCGTGTGTTTACCCTGAGGGCGAATGGGAACCCCCATCTGTATCGCAAGTTGCGGGCTCGTAGTTGTTCAGTAATTGGTCTTAGGGCCTTCCTTGCCTGTAAGGTGTGCCAGGAAAGGTCTTGGTATATTTGGATTTCGTGGCCCTGGAATAGCATAGGGGAAGAAGTTGCCCTCAGTTGTCTCAGGATCTCCTCTTTAAGAGCATAATAATGCATTCGGCATATAACATCTCTTGGAGCCTCCCCTGTCATGGATTTTGGTCTCAGGGACCTGTGGGCTCTATCCATGACCACGGGGGTGTCTGTCTTGCGGTTTAGTAGTAGATTAAATAACGTGGTTAGTGTAGTGTATAGATTTTCCCCTTCCTCCTCAGGGATCCCCCTGATCCGCAGATTGTTTCTTCTCCCCGTGTTGTCTAGATCGTCCAGGGAGCTCTGCATACTGGAGAGATGTCTTTCTTGTGCTTGCACTTTTGCTGATAGGGTAAGTATTTGGGTGTGTTGGGACCCCCTTTCATCCTCTAAGTCTTGTACCCTGCGGCCTACCTGTTGAATTTCAGTACTGAGGCCGTCCATTTTGTGTTGGAAGGTATTCTCGAGTTTCCCCAGCATTTGTGCTAGGTCAGATCTGGATGGCAGGGTTTTCAGAATTTCTTTAATGCCCATATCTATGGAGCAGTGTGAGGTCACTGATGTGGTAGGGCTTGGCGGGTCTAATTCCGCGATCGCGGCCGTCGGCGCCATATTGCCGTCCCCATGCTCTGACACACGGTCAGAGTAATCTTTAAAAAGCCGGGTCACCGTACCTGCTTTTCCGGCTGTTGCTCTGCCGGGTTGTTGGGAAGGGGTTTGGGACTTCTTGTGGTTCCCCATGATTTGTGTATTCCTCCGGTTTATGTCTGTTTCTCCGTGTTAGCCCAGGAGCACAGTTACTGTGCGGCCATTCAGGTCGGCAGTCGGCCACGCCCCCCTTTTATGAGATTTCTGCTCTCAGAAATCATGTCCTGCAGCCATGCTTTCTTTTTCTTGACCTCCCTATGTCACTTATTTACACAATTGCTTCCGAGTTTTTTGACTCTGTATGACTTTGTATTGACAAATTTTTTTGTCAGTAGAAGTGCAATTGTTGTTTGCTTTATTAATTGGTATACTTTATAATTTCCCTATTTACCTATCATCCGTTTGTACAAAACTCTATTTCCAAAGAATAAAGATTGTCAAAAAAAAGAACATGGGAGCTTTTCCTGTTATGTGGTTTGTTTGTTTTTTGACTGGATCACATTGTCCAATAGATGGTGGTAAAGCCTGCTCAGATATTATCAGACGTTTTACTGGCAGTGTGTTTGAAGTCACAACTCTGTTATCAGTTTGGGTATGAGTGATAAGATACCTCCAGCTGGCATCCTAGCAACCTTTTCTTGCATTTGTTACTAATCATACAGTTATCCCGTGATCATCACCTGCCTAGCTTTAGTTCAATGGACTGGCATATTCACAACAGCTGCCAAATATAACATGAGCCACTCCATTAATCCTTCCACAATCTCCCAGCACTGTGAAAGTTAAACAGGTTGCCTGTTTGTACTGTCTTTTCAGAGCTTAACTAATAATCTTATTGAAAATGCAAGAACTGAACCTTTAATCATGGGCATTGTTTACTATTATGGATACTCTTAAGGGTCAAACTGAAACCAAAACCAATCCAAATTTTCACTGGGCAGTCCTGCCCTCTTCTTCCCTCCACTTTTCACTTGTGATCTAGTGAGGCTGCTGGAGTAGCCGCATTTTACTTAATTCCCTCCAGGATGGCTGCGATATGTGGTAGTTACAGGAGTCGTGATGCTTCCTGCAGAGGCCTCTGATAATCATTTTCCAATGCACAGTATTAAATCTCGTGATGTGCCCTCTGCCATGGAAGCTGAGATCACGATAGAGGAGATTAGAGAAGCCCTCAAGGAATCCAAGACAGGGAGGACCCCCGGTCCATACAGGTTCACTTAAATATTATAAAGTCTTTGCCAACGTTCTGCTGTCACATATGCAATCCTCTTTAAACTCCCTCAACGAGGAGGGGAGATTGGGGCCTGAGTCGCTGGTGGCACATACCACAGTGCTTCCCAAGGAGGGAAAGGAACTGGAAATTTGTTCAAGCTACACACCCATATCCTTATTTGTGTTGTCAAACTGCTGGCTAAAGTCCGAGCCAGCAGATTAAAGTCAATTTTGACATCTTTAATCCACTGCAATCAAACCAGCTTCATCCTGGGACGAAAAGCTAAAGATAACACTATCCGACAGCTGAATCTTGTTCATCAGGCGCAGTCTTCGGGAAAGCAGTTGATGATCATTTCTACAGATGCCAAGAAGGCCTTTTATTGGGTGGACTGGCAATTAATGTTCCTGACGATTCGGGAGATTGGCTTTGTATGAATTCTGCATGTGGGTTCAAGTGCTGAATGCAACCCTAACAGCTAGAGTTCGCATCAATGGAGGTTTATCTGATTCCATAAAAATATTGAACAAGTCTGTCCTCTCTCCCTACTGCTATATATATTGATCCTGGAGCCCTTCCTGGAGGCTGTCCAGAACAACCAATCAATACGTGGCCTTCATCATGGTGGTACTGAACACAAGATATCGGCATATGCATCCTCTGGTCTCTTTTCCTAATCTACTGCGTAAGCTTGATCGCTTTGGGATACTGAGCATCAACAAACTCAATTTGGATAAATCTAAGGCAATGAATATTTTGTTGCTCTCTTGCGTACAGTCTCAAATCCTATTTCAGTGGTGCAGGGTCTGACTTAAGTACCTCAGAATTTGGGTCCCCAATGACTTGAAAATTGATTTCAGTATAACTTCCAACCAAACCTAAATAATTTTATGATGGATATGAATAACTGGATGATTCCTCTTTTCTCTGCCGTATCAACAGTGTGAAAATGAACCTGCTATCTAGTATGCTCTATCAACTAATAATATTTTTACCTAAGGCATATTTCACCTCCCTAACTTCTGCCTTATTCGATACATCTTGAAGTCAAGCAGACCTAGACTCCAAGTGGAACAGCTACAAAGGTGGGTTGGGCTTACATTTTTCCCCAGATTATTACGCAGCTGCTCATTTGGCCTGGATTGTTGAGTGACACAACAAGAACTTTCATCGTGTCTAGCCTGCTCTAGAGTCTGTGATGGCACAAACTTGTATCCCCTCAGTGGTCTGACTGGGAGCCTCTAGAGACCTCAACCATACTCAACTCTTTATAGGGGCAGCGTTGCGGGTATGGCACCAACTCAGATTGAAACTTTCCCTCTCTTCGATTGATGTGCTAATGTTCCCAGTGGCTGGTAACCCTGCGTTTTCAGCTGTATTAGAGCATGGGGCTCTGGGGGCCCTGGTCAAAGACACATATGTGCTTGTTGCCTAACCTCTGCAGGGATGGATTAATCCATCCCTTTTAGGAGCTCATGCAGGCCATGCGGCCTACCACACTTGAACGATTCCAGAACCACAACTCAAACATTTTTTTACATCAATCCCCAACCAACAGACATTTCTTAAACCTCCCACTCCATTCGATAAACTGTGCTCCTGATCAGAGCACCTGTTCCGTGGTATCTCCACGCAGGGCCAGCGCTTCTATTAGGCCAGTTAGGCAGTGGCCTAGGGTGCTCTCCAAGAAGGGAAGCCTGCAGGGGCTGTAACACTCATCTGGATTGGCTGAGAACAAGCTGCAATTAAAAAAAAAAAAAAACAGCCTCACCTATGACAGACCTGCCGGCACCAGCCCCTCTCTGCTCCTGCTCTCCTCCTCGTGGTAATTCTGCCCCTTCAAATGCTGTCAACAGAGCATTGATGTTATAACCTTAATCCCGCCTCTGTCTGCCCACAATTATTCAACCCCTGCCCCTCCTGCAGCTAACTTTGCCTTTCCTAGACCCGAACATTCTAATCATGCCTCCCCAGCCTGCTCCCTCCTCCCAAAGATCCTGCCTCCAGTCCAGAAAGCAATCTTTTGAAGAGGAGGGGAGTGCAAGATAAATGCTGCCCACTGACATGTTCCTGGACTGCTTGTCCATGTGGGTAAGGAGCCAGAAATAGAAACGTCAAGCATGGTAGCACAGGAGGTACTACACTCACTGAATAGGCGCCTTCCAGTGTCTCCAGCCCCTACCTATGTATGTGATGAAGGTGTTAGGCAGTGTGTGTCTATGAGACAGTTTGTGTGTGTTGGTGTATGTATGTAATCATATATTTCAATGTATTTATTGGGCAGTGTGTGAGTATGAATCTTTAAAGCAGTGTGTGTGTGTGTGTGTGTGTGTATTAGGCATGTTATAGGAGTATGAGGCAGTTTGTATGTGTTGGTGTTTGTATGTATTCAGCAGTGTGTGTGTATTTGGTAGTGTACATGTGTACTGTATGAATCAGTGTGTGTGTAAATGTAATAGGCAGTGTGGGTGTATGGATGTACAGTATGTATCAAGCAGTGTATATAGATAGGTCTTGAGACTGTTGCCTCAGCCTCTTACTATGTTCCTGTCTCACTAAATATGATCAAGCAGACATGTGAGGGTCCATTCACTAAATAGTGATTTGATAAGTCTCTAAAAGCTTAAAACATAGGTAAAAAATAGCAATGTTTTTCAACCAAGGTCAGATGGAGACTTTTTCAACTTTTCTTTTTTCAACCCACCACTTATGAATAGACAGACCTATTTGAAAAAAAAACACACCAAGGGAACACTGTGAAAAGGGTAAGAGACTCTAGCAAACAAAGAAACAAAAAAAAACAAAAAGTGACAGACTGAAAAGATTAAGTATAGAAGAGTAAGTAGAGATGGAACCCTGAGGAAAAGTTGTGTGTGTGTCAAAAGTGAACGTGTAAACACTAGTTCAGTTAAAGGGACACTATCGTCACCAGAACAACTACGCTTATTGAATTTGTTCTGGTGAGTAGAATCATTACCTTCAGGCTTTTTGCTGTAAACAGTGTCTTTTCAGAGAACATGCAGTGTTTACATTACAGCCTAGTGATAACTTCACTGGCCACTCCTCAGATGGCTGTTACAGATCCTTCCTGGGTCATGGCTGCCTAAAATGCATCCAAACATTCAGTATCTCCTCCCTCTGCATGCAGACACTGAACTTTCCTCATAGAGATTCATTGATTCAATTCATCTCTATGAGGGGATGCTGATTGGCCAGGGCTGTGTTTGAATCAAGCTGGCTCTGCCCCTGATCTGCATCTTTGTCAGTCTCAGCCAATCCTATGGGGAAGCATTGTGATTGGCTCAGGCTACCAATTCTGATGATGTCAGCAGACTGCTTTTTTATGAGTCAAACAGCATACAGAGTTACAGCTTCAGGTTTGAATACAGAAAGAATTTGCTATATTTATGGAGGCCCAGGGGGTCTAGATGGTGGTTTTAACACTATAGGGTCAGGAATACAGGTTTGTGTTCCTGACCCTATAGTGATCCTTTAAGAGAGAGGAATACTCCACAAACAAAGCATTTCAGATTGCTAAAGTGCTTTACATGTCTGGAGTCTGTCATTTTCTTGGCATTTTTTATTTCAATAGCAATCAGTCCTTTTATAATTGGGGCAAAAATACCTTCCTATCTGTTACACTTCCTTTAGTTCCACAAATCTAACAGAAGAGTCAGACGAGTACTAGCGTGTGATTGCCTTCCCCCCTTCTTAATGAGCTGTACTAGAGCTCAATGGGAAACATAGATAAACTATGATTGAATGTGCATGCACACACTTGCAGCTTCAGCACAGAGGCTTCTTCTCAATGAGAATGATTGGAGTATTACCTAGCACAGACTGGGGACTTGCAGAAAAATATGTTGCAAAAATAAAAGCATATTTTCTGTCAGGAACGTTCAGGGATCCTACACGCAGAACGCAAATACTAGTAATGTATATTGGACCTTAGGATGGCCGGACTAACAGGGGTATGAGAAATCAGGATCAACGATAATGCAATAGCCCAGGTCAAAGGAAAACAAAAGTAGGAATAGTCAAACAAAGTCAGAATTCCAATACGGTATACGCGCTCTTGGGTCAAACAAGAACCACAACAGGGCAATGAGTCTCTCCCTGGTTTTTCTTTAAATACCGTGTTCACTTAGGTAGGTAACCACTCCCACAAAACATTCTCGTTTGAACATCTTGGCGGGCTGTGGCGTTCTTAGCATCATGACGTCGGCGCTCAGTAGCCGCGTCATAAAAGGAGGCTAAGGACAAGCTGGAAGTTAGTAGGAGTGTCCCCAGTACCCTGCAATGAGATGGCAGCCTGTGACATGCCCCTGACTGATACATAATGTAACCTGACACTTTGCAGGTAAATCTAATAAATTATTAAAAACAAAATACATTGCAAGGTTTCCGTTTGGTGTTCAGTGAATCAACTTGTGACACAATAGAACTATATTACGATGAGGCAGCAAAATGGATCTTTGCCTAGAGTGGCAGAAATGCTTGCACTGGCCCTGTCTCCACTCTATATCAGATGCTATTGCTAAAGCATGTCCGGCCTCATTTCGATTCAAGTCTTTACAAACTTCCTTTTATGAAGAAGAATGGTCCAAGATGGTACTGTTCACCCACCTGAGTTCCCAGAGTGCACAATTCCAGGAATTCAACTATAAAATGTTGACTCATTGGTATACACGCCGCAAAAGTTACATAAATGTTTCCCGGAGGTTTCAGACTCTTGCTGGATGTGCAGTGCCCCAAGAAGCTCCCTTCTACACATATTTTCAGAATGCCTGAAAATCATACCTAGACAAGGGTAGCTGATGAAGGGGTATGTCTTCAACCAGCGGATGTGCTTTTAAACCATTCAAAACTCCCGGTCTCCGAGGAAAAAAAAAACACTTTCAAACTGCAGCCCCTTATTCAGACTCTCTGGAAATTACCTGAAGCCACCCTTCCATTAATGCTTAAATGGAAAGGGTTGACGAGATACGTGGCTGTGAAGAAAACACAGCAATGTTAAAAGGCCAAATCAAGCGACATGAAGGAAATTTGGAGACCATGGCAGTTCTACATTTGTTCTGGCGCTTAGGTGGTTGTGCGGAGGAGCGTGCATGGAGGTCTTGAATATTGAGCATCTCCTCAGTTCACCGACATAGGCTTTCCATTCCAATCCCTCCCCCCCTCCCTCTCTTTATTCTTAACTTGCCTCTTTCTACTTTTTACTTGACTAAGTTGGTACCCATCTCTCACCTCTTTCCTACTGCAGGCCATAAGCCCACGTTCCAACACTTATTAAGCTGGTTAAGATGATGATTGCAGTGTGTCTATTTTGTAGTTCACCAATAGGTTCAAGTCCCACTGATGGTTCACTACCCAATAATCCTGTACATGTGTTGTAGTAAGCCTGTTTTTTTTTTTTTTATATGTGCTGGAATGTTTTTTCTCTCTCTCCCTTCTCCTGTTTATGATATTTTGTAATTGCAAAATCCTTTACAAATAAAGATTGTCAAAAGAAAACCTTGACGTGCTATGGCAGGAATACGCATGCCGAGAGGGAATTATCAGAGGAAATATCCCTGGCATCTATAACTCACATGTATAACAGGCGTCATGGGAGAATGGATGGAAATGCACACAGCCTTTATATAGCTCCGGTGCTTTGGTTCCAAAACATGAAATAGATAAGCAAAATGGTCTTCCAGATTTTTCATGTAGGAGTTAACAAGAGGCCACTCTCTGGGATATTCAAAAATGTATCCATCTACCTTTCTGGTAGACAGCCACTAGAGGTGGAGTTAACCCTGGCATGTAGTTATTGCATTTTATAAAATACTGCAATAATCATTGCAGGGATCAAGGGACCTGGGACACTGCACCCAGATGACTTTGATGAGCTGAAATTGTCTGGGTGCCTATAGTGCCTCTTCATTGCGGTAAGCCTAATGTAAGACAACATTTTTGTACCCCTATGAAAAACAATGCTTTGTTTATATCTACTAAATAGTTGGGAAGAGGGCAGGGGGATTATGTGAAGTGCTCTTTTATAAAGATTTTTAGATTATCAACTGTGGTCTCTACCCTCCTTTATATTGGTTAAGAACAAGAGTTTACGCAGTACTAAATTCCTCCTTAACAGCTGGAAACGATGGACTCCATCTGTCATAGGGGATGTAAATCCCCTTCAGTTGGCACCCATACAAAACCTTAACTTTTTCTCACCAGACATCAGATTAGATAAGTGGAGCGAAAGTGGGGCATCTACCATTCGATGTTTATGAAACAACTGGTATTAAACCATTCTCAGACCTGATAACTGAATTCTCTTTACCCCCAGGGGAGGTTTTTATGTACCTAAGAATCAAAAACATATTAATGACTAATAAGATTACGCCATTCCTCCATAGCAGTACAAGTTCGGCATGACAGTGCCGCTTTAAAACAGAAAATCTAAGAAGTACATCCTGGTGGTATGTAGAAATTAGTAGTGTCTAAAAGTCAAATGAATGACGCACAATTACACAGAAATAAAATACTGAGAGACAAAATGAATACTCTTCAAAGAATAAAAAATAAAAATACTTAAAACCAATGACATAGAACCCAGAAAAATTTAAAAAGGACACTAAAAAAAAAAAAAA
>OW240912.1:323400023-323479623 GCA_933207985.1 Pelobates cultripes | reverse complement strand
AAGATTCCTTTAACGAGATCATCTTGCATTAAAAGATGCCAGTGTTTTTTGACTATTCTTTGTATAAAACCACTTTTGTTATTATAATTGAAGATAATAGGGAGGGAAGGGAGATCGGAGGATTTTTTCTCTTTGTAGGTTAAAAGATTATCCCTTTGTTAATTTTTAATATTCTCTATAGTGTTAGTTTAGTAGGAGAGTAGTTTTTTTTTCAATAAATTGATTCTTTAAAATGAGAGCTTGATCATTAAAATCATCTATCTGTGAGCAATTCCTACGTATACGTAGGAATTTGGCTCTTGGGGGCTCTTTCAAGCCACGGTTTCCAGTGACAGCTTGTTTGATCAATGGCTGTGTTTGTGCATACTTGTTTAAAAAAATGTTTTTGTTTGAATTGTCCCATTTTTTTATAAAAATATGTAAATCTAAAAAGTTAATAGACTCCTTGCTGTGCTCACAGGATAAAATGATACCTCTATTATTGGTATTTACGTGTGTAATAAAAGAGTTGGGAGAGTCCTCAGTGCCTTTCCATATAAAAAAAACAAATAATCAATGTATCTAAAATAGTAGACCAGATTTGTCTCCCAGGAATGCCCGCCCCAAACAGCACTGGACTCCCAGTCTGCCATAACGAGGTTGGCATAGCTTGGGGCAAACTTGGTCCCCACAGCAGTACCCCTCTTTTAAAGGTAAAAAAAAAGAGTCAAAAAAAACAAAAAAATTATTTTTTAAAATTATATTAATTCCTTCCAAAATAAAATCTATTTGGGTGTCAGGAATTCTTTTCTCATGAGTTAAAATAGTCTTCATAGCTTGGCAATCTATTTGGTGAAGGATAATGGTGTATATAGAGGTGACATCACATGTCACTAGAATAAAATCTGGTTGCCAGTTAAAATCTCAGTAGTGACATGGAGTCTTTTAAGTAGGATCTCGTTAACTTTACCGACAGTTGGAATAAAATGTTGATGTTTTGGGATAAATTACATAGAGGGGCAATTGATTCCTGACACAATTGGTCTACCTGGAGGGGATTTTATGTTCTTGTGTATCTTAAAGGGACACTATAGTCACCCAGATCACTTCAGCTCAATGAAGTGGTCTGGGTGCCAGGTCCCTCAGGTTTTAACCCTGCAGATGCAAACATAGCAGTTTCAGTTTCATATTATGCCTCCATAGGAAAGCATTGAAAAATGCTTTCCTGTTGACAGCTTGAATGCACGCGGCACTTGCCACGCATGCGTATTCGGCTCCGCTGACATCGGCAGAGGGAGCTGACGTCGGTGGGGGAGGAGAGGTCACCAGAGCCAAGGCCCAGTGGGAGGGGGACCCTGAGGGTGGGGGCACCCTCAGGGCACGATTAGTGTCAGGAAAAACGCTTAGTTTTCCTGACACTATAGTGATCCTTTAAGTAAAAAAAATAAATAACGGGGATTTTTGGATCTTTAATACTTAAAAAGTTAAATTCAAACATGATAAGAGGGGCTGCCTTAAAATGGGAAGGGTAAAACTTAGATTTCTCTCTGAGATTGGTGTTGATGATTTGAGGTTCATCAGTTGAAATGGATAGGTGAAGGGAGGGGGATTGGTCAATACATTTTTATCATTAAAAACCCTCTTAAGAGTGGCTTTCCGCACAAATTTATTCAAATCTAGGAAGGCTTCAAATGGCTTAAAAGAGTTGGTTGGGGGATATTTTAAATAGGGCTAATTATGGTCTTTCTCGTCTCTCTTTCTTGTTGTCTTCTGCCACCCAGTTTTCCTCTGGGCTTAGTGTTCTTTTTTGCCTCTTGTGGGGTATGAGGTGTGTGTTTGGGTGAGTACGAATCTCAAAAAAAAAAAAAAATGTTAGTCTTAATTTAAGAATCGATGGAGAATAATTGATACCTATTTTTGTGAGTGATAGGTGATTCTGAGTGATTTTTTGTGTCTGGACTGTGCATTGTAATAGTTGGAATGAGTGGCATGATTATTGGATGATGTGTATGATGGTCTACATGATTTATACATAGGTTTGCGGTAGTGATAAGTTAGGTCTAGGTTGAATTGGAGAGTACTGAGGGGGGCTTGTGTGAGGAAAGGTAGCGGTCTCTGGTGACATGTTGTGGTTCCGGTCTAGCACCGTAAGTATTCTCGCTTTGATACTTTGGTTGTACGGTTTCTCTTTCTCTGACAGCTATTGTCTCTGAAGTATACTTTTTGTTATTTAGATGGCATGTCCTGACTTGTTGGTTAGCGTAATTTTATCTCTTACATATTTCTTTACTTTAATATGTTTTGTGTCCATTCTCAATTTTACTTTGAATTAGTACAGAGTTTTGTTGGTATACATTATTTTCAGAGAAGGTCATAGGTTTATCTCTCAAATAATTAATTTCTTTGTTAGTTTTTTCCCCCCTTTATAAAAGTCTCCATTAGACCGAATGTACAGGTTTCTAATTTGTTATTCCATTCACTCCTGAACTCTAGATCTTGATCTGATGTAGGGGATTTCATTAGTCTTGGGCCTCGTAGGGTTCTACGCTCTTCTAAAAGGCTCTGAGGACTCTCTCAACTCTTTTATTACACACTTAAATACCAAAATTAGAGGTATCATTTTATCCTGTGAGCACAGCAAGGAGTCTATTAACGTTTTAGATTTACATATTTTTATTAAAAAAAAAATTGGACAATTCAAACAAAAACATTTTTTAAACAAGTATGCACAAACACAGCCATTGATCAAATAAGCTGTCACTACAAACCGTGGCTTGAAAGTGCCCCCAAGAGCCAATTCCTACGTATAACCTACAAAAGGAAAAAATCCTCCGATCTCCCTTCCCTCCCTATAATCTTCAATTATAATAACAAAAGTGGTTTTATAAAAAGAATAGTCAAAAAACACTGGCATCTTTTAATGCAAGATGATCTCGTTAAAGGAATCTTACCTGAGAAACCTAATATTGTTTTTAGAGGTGCACCAAATTTTAAAATTATTCTAACTATTAATTATGCTAAAGAAAATAAACCCATCACCCACCGTACGTTTTTAGAAGGAGTAAAATGATTTTATAAATGCAAAAGATGCATTGTATGTAAGCACACTGATCCTTCCACCCAGTCCAAAGTCACCCATTTTAAATCAAATAGAACCAACAAAAGTTATAATATTAAAGATATTATTGTGTGCAATACCAACAATGTAATTTACTTACTGGAGTGCCCATGCGGCCTCCAGTATGTAGGTATGACCACGAGATGCCTCAAAACGAGACTAGGAGAACATTGTAGAAATATCAAAAATGGATTTCTGAACCACTCTGTATCCAAGCACTTTATTAATCATAATAAAGATCCCAAACTCCTGAAATGCATAGGAATAAAAAAAAATAAAAATGAAAATACCGTGGAGTGGCAGAAATATTAAGAACATTTTAGATAAACTGGAAATGGAGTGGGTTTTTAATTTACAGACCCTTCCCCACCTAAATGCTGATTTTGACTTACATTATTTCTTTCCCCCCCCCCCTTTTTTTTTTTTTTACATTTTTATGGGTTCTGTGTCATTGGTTTTAATTATTTTTATTTTTTATTCTTTGAAGATTATTCATTTTGTCTCTCAGTATTTTATTTCTGTGTAATTGTGTGTCATTCATTTGACTTTTAGACACTACTAATTTCTACATACCACCAGGATGTACTTATTAGATTATTTGTCATTGATACATATCTCCTTAACCCCTTAAGGACTGAGCCAAATGTACATGTTGTGATCAAAACAAACAAAACATAAAACAGTACCCCCTATTTACAGGTTTTACAGTGTTTTGGGAAGTTACAGGGTCAAATATAGCATCTTACATTTTTCAGTTTTTTCACATTGAAATTTGCCAGATTAGTTATGTTGCCTTTGAGACCATATGGTACCCCAGGAATGAGAATTACCCCCATGATGGCATACCATTTGCAAAAGAAGACAACCCAAGGTATTGCAAATGGAGTATGCCCAGTCTTTTTAGTAGCCACTTAGTCAAACACTGGCCAAAGTTAGTGTTAATATTTGAAAATGCAAAAAAATAATTTGAACGTCAATTTTTGCTACTTCTGTATATAGATATATTATTTCGTTTTACATGTATTTTGATATCAATATGTATTAATTTTAAAATACAGTTAGAACGAATTTACACATATTTATTAAAATTTTTAACGTATTAACAGATTTATTTTATATTATATATTGGAAGGCATGGCCTGAAGTTGTGGGAGGGGCTATAGACCTATAAAAGGGACTCCCCCCTCTCCCTACTTACCTTTGATGGTCAGACGAATAGACTGTTCAAGGTCAGCATTTGCATGAGATCCACTTCCAGGTCATACAAGACGCCATTTTGGTTTCACCTTTGCTCCATGAGGTCTCCTACTCCAAGCTGTGTCCAGGAATCATGCAGCAGGGATTTCTGTTAATCCAGTGGCTTTCTCTCTGGTCAGCATCGCATTTGGTGTCTCAGGGACTCTCAAACTGTAAGTTGACCCACCTGTCGCGCCAGGATTAGTTCCCACGGCGTTCAACACAGCACGGGTCCTCACTTTACAGTTTCCTTTCGTTTTGCATGGTTATTTCGTTACTTTATACTCACCTAGCTGTTTATGTTAAATCTGTTGGTTAAAATCTGTTTTGGTTAAAATCTGTTGGGTTAAAACTACAAACGAAATAACATTTTTCACCTATACACTGACCCCTATCAGTCATTCGGTGTACTACAGGCTTCTCAGATATATTGCATTTCATGTACAAACCAACGAACTGCTGCATTTTCACCTAGACACTGACCCCTACCGGTCATTCGGTGTACTACAGGCATCTCAGACATTATTGCATTTCATGTACAAACCAACGAACCACTGCATTTGTGCCTACACACTGACCCCTATCGGTCATTCGGTGTACTACAGGCTTCTCAGATATTATTGCATTTCATGTACAAACCAACGAACCACTGCATTTTCACCCAGACATTGACCCCTACCGGTCATTCGGTGTACTACAGGCATCTCAGACATTATTGCATTTCATGTACAAACCAACGAACCACTGCATTTGCGCCTACACACTGACCCCTATCGGTCATTCAGTGTACTACAGGTTTCTTAGACGTTTTTGCATTTCATGTACAAACCACTGCATTTTCACCAAGACACTGACCCCTACCGGTCATTCAGTGTACTACAGGCATCTCAGACATTATTGCATTTCATGTACAAACAAACGAACCACGGCATTTTCGCCTACATGCTGACCCTTACCGGTCAATCGGTATACTACAGGCTTCTCAGACTTTATTTCACTTCATAAGCAAACAAACTAACTACAGCATTTTCGCTTTTATACTGACTCCTATTTGTCAAACAGTATACTACAGGCTTTTCAGACATATGGTTATTCCCCTCATAACATTCCCACTATAATTTTAATTACACAATAACACTTCCTTACAAATCATGCTTGCTGTGATATAATCATACCTGCCTACATAGGCATTTAGTTACATTTACTGACAATACGCATACATTTACCCAAGAATGCACATACTATTTAAAGCACTATGCAGGATTCCAGAGTCTAATATGGAATATTTGCATGTTTGCACGCTTAAAATATAAGTCCTTCCAATTATGTATTTTTACATATTAGGTTATTCAGCTGCCAGTCATGGTTCCCTGCAC
This sequence comes from Pelobates cultripes, assembly GCA_933207985.1. Lineage (NCBI taxonomy): Eukaryota > Metazoa > Chordata > Amphibia > Anura > Pelobatidae > Pelobates > Pelobates cultripes. The sequence goes on along the minus strand of OW240912.1, from coordinate 323,473,914 downwards.
TCATGTTTCGGGATACAGTTGTATTCCATATCACACATGATATAACACTCCCGACAAGTTAGTTAATCTCCTTCAAACAGGGGCATTACAAGCATACAATAAACATTGGGATGGAGCACTTGGCTCTATTAAACTTGCATAACACACATATGGGTATATGCTTTTAAATGTCTATATATTCAATTTTCATACATTGTTTTACTTGTCCGGAATGCAGGTATTAATAACCCTTTCGACCAGTAAGGGTATCTAATCATACTACCAGGTACATACACCTGCTCATGTGGTATATACATACATTTTCTGCTTCCCCCTGGGTATATCCTTAGCGTACTGGCAATTAGGGACTATAGGTTTCCAATTGGTATTCTCCTTTCTTGGCATCTACGCCTGTCGTATAGTGGTCCCGCGAGGCCAACACCCCGCCTCAACGCTCGGAGGCAAACACCCATCGGGCCACTCGTGAGTTAGCCGCCTCGCATGGTATATAGAGAGGGCCTCACCTGTCACTCCCTTCCCCTTTTATGATTACAGTCACCGACAGGCCAACATCCTGCCACTACGTTTGGTGGCCACAAAAATCCCCTCGCGCCATTGCATAGATAGAGCCTCTCAAGCCACTTGGCAACTAGCAGGGCCTCACCTGTCACCAAACAAAGGTTTAATTGTTTCGCCATGCGGCTTTAGCTAGCAAGCCAGTACTAGCACACTGTGGGTTCATATAATAATGGCTATCTTCATGTTTTTAGTATGTATCAAGCAGGTGGTAAGGATTTATCTCTACCTAACACTCCAGCTAGAGTCATCACACTTTCACTTGGAGATGTTGCTAGTCCCACAGGACAACTTTGTCCTAACACAGCGGACGATCACGTTTCAGGCTCCAGGCTCTAGCACCTCTGGTAGTACATAGAGAACTACCAGAGACAAATTGGGTCGTCTCATTCTCTTTGGTAAATCCCAGATTTGCAACAATTTCCATGTTGGCACATGTAGTTTCAGTGCATGCAGACTGTTGCAGATATGTTCCCAATGTGTCAGGGCACATGCAAAACCTTCTCGTCTGTAAACATTATGCATTTCCAGTACTTTCTAATTTATCACCCTTCCAGACATTTAGTTTATTTCCTAATCTCCGATTTTAAAGGCCTTCTGTTCAGGTATTGCCATATACTTTTGGGGAAATCTAGAATACCCTAACTTGCAGTCATCACAGCAGCATCCAACAGCTGGCATTACACTCATGGCCCAAGAAATGGCAGAAATATTTCTACCTGGGCCTCTCCGATCTACACCATTTACAGTGTGGTGCAATCCCATTGGGATTGTCACAGGGAATCTTCCCTCACACTGTAACTGATCATAGACTTATCTGCACCTCACGCCTCGGCTACCCCATAATCTCAACTCCCTCATACCCTCCGAGGAGTTTTCATTACAGTATGCCACCATTGTTCATACCATGACAACTATCACTCAAGCAGGGAGGGGAAGCCTGGTTAAGTAAAACTGATATCACAAACGCATTTCAGACTGCCACCATCCACCCTGCACTGGCACTTACAGGGCATTTATGGGCAGCAGTTATATATTTCTTCTCCCGCTTAACTTTCGGGTCAAGAGCAGCCCACAATCTTCAATATATTCGTTGAACTCTTTACTGGCTGTGGTTAAACATATCCAGATGCCCCACAGTCATACACTCCCGAGATGATTTCTTGTTGGTCAAAGGGAATGCCTTTCCCTCTAGAAGCTTCAAGGAAGCCATTAGTATGTCTGAACACTTGGGTGTCCCAGTATTCCCTAAGGTCACAGAAGACCCAGACACTATCATTACATTCCTGGGCATACAACTTGACTCGGCATCCATACCAACAAGTTACCACACGAGAAATAGGAACAGTCACAACAACACCAATTACCACCTCCTGCTTGGTACTTGCAACAACATGGAACTACAATCCCTACCAGGTTCCTTAAATTTTGCCATGCACATCTTTCCGCAGGCCACGCTTTCATCTCAGACCACTTTGCTTTTTCCTCCCTCCCGAATGATGATCAGGGGCTGTCCCTAGACAACCAAGCCATGGCAGACCTACACATATGGTGGACTTTCTTAACCACACGTAATGGTAAATTATTGTGGCAGCTGCCATGACAGCCGCCATGGCAGGGGGTCATTTATGGTCATGGATTACATGAACCTCGCCAACATAGCCGGGCTCTGACTAAACTGGCCTTGTCCACCAGCACTCAACACGCTTGCTACAGGGTTTTCCACTTATACAATATGTTTCATGTCGGACCATCACTTAGATAGCTGGTTTGAGGTTTCACCACGTATGGCCTTCGCCTTTTTTTGCCACCTTAAGTTAATAATTCTCGCACAACACGGTTAAACTTTATCTCACAGGCATTCAACACTATACGTATTTCTCCATCCCAAACAACAAGGCTTCCTATACTCCTACCCCATACATATCTTACTTAGAGACATGGCCAAGCGGACGTTCCTGCTAAAACTAAATAGACGTACAATGTTCAAACCATGACAGAACCACTCGACCATGCACTTCCGAGCCACGCACCAATGCAGTTATCAAAACTGCTACCTATCTAGCCTTTAACAGCTTTCTCAGGCCAAAACAATAACTCACTATCAGCGGCCAACATCATAAACAAGAGTGCCTGTTGACCTCTTATCTTCTAAAACACACAGACCACTATGTCCGGTCCCTTCCTAAAACTAAGATGAGTCAGAGGGGCGATCCAGTGCATATAACCTACTACCTTACAAGCAATACTGGGTGCCTGGTTAAGGTACTGATTACGTTCTTGGGCACGCTACCATACGCACCAATGAACCATTACTGTCGCTGTACGATACTGTCCTTACCACAGGTAAGTTCATGCACTATGTCCACCTACTCACTCAACGTGCTCGAACTAAACCCTAGCGACTACTCAGGGCACTCCTTTAGAATAGGAGCAGCTTACACAGCCTATAGCCAAGACATCCCCGCACACGTTAAGACACGGGGCCGCTGGGAATCATAGGCTTATGCGACGTACATACCACAGCCGATTCAGGAATTAGGACGCTTTCATTAAAATGTCTAACTGATGGTTAACAAATGCACTATGATCCTGTATAATGTTTTGCATTAATATGTCTCTTTTTGCCCACTTTTTACCGGCCTACAGCATACGTCGGTTTCGGCACACCTCAACCGATTATTCCTAAAGCTACATCTCTACAACCCATCTTATTCTATATCATATGAGAATGCCCCGAACACAAATTGGAAGGCATGGCCTGAAGTTGTGGGAGGGGCTATAGACCTATAAAAGGGACTCCCCCCTCTCCCTACTTACCTTTGATGGTCAGACGAATAGCCCCACCCTCCACTCCCATTGTTCATATTTCCTCTATGTAAGCCCACTTTTTACCGGCCTACAGCATACGTCGGTTTCGGCACACCTCAACCGATTATTCCTAAAGCTACATCTCTACAACCCATCTTATTCTATATCATATGAGAATGCCCCGAACACAAATAAATATATATATAAATATAATGAAAATTATATATATATTTAATCAATATCATTGTACGTGTATTATGACAATATATTATATATATTAATATTAAAATACATGTAGACAGTGTATGCGCATATATATATATATATATATATATATATATATATATATATATATGCGCATACACTGTCTACATGTATTTTAATATTAATATTAGTGCTGTCCTGAACGGTTCGCCGCGGACTCATCATTGAGTAAACTTTGACCCTGTACCTCACAGTCAGCAGACACATTCCAGCCAATCAGCAGCAGACCCTCCCTCCCATCACTAATATATACAATTATATATTAATATCAAAATACACATACAATGATATTGATTTAAAAAAAAAAAAAATATATATATATATATATATTTTTTTTTTTAAATCAATATCATTGTACGTGTATTTTGATATTAATATATATTAATATTAAAATACACGTAGACCGTGTATGTGCATATATATATAATCTAAGTATATATTATTTAATTTTACACTGTTTCAAACTTTCATTATTTTTTTTTTCCCCAGACAGCAGGGGGAGTACCTATCATTACAGGCACTATGCCATCCATGTGATCGTGAGGTCCTCGTGATCACATGGCCCATAGGGGCGAAGAGGACAGAGGGGGACTCCCTGGGCTCCCAGGTAAGTTCCCATTCTGCGATCGCCGGCGACCGGGTAAGTGCATAGGATGGCAGGGACGTTCTATGCCGCCCTCCAGCGTTTAGAGCCGGTTCCTTAAGGATGGCATAGAACGCCCGCCGTTCTTAAGGGGTTACTATTGATGTGTCACTTGCAAAATTCTCATATTTCTATTTGTCCTTCCCCTACATCAATTATATCCAAGTAGCTGTTCTTTTGCTTTATGTGTTCAAAAAAAATGTTAATAGCAGGACTACAGACTACAGCCCCCATTATGCAAAGCAAATTATTTGTGTTTTTAGGTTAAAAATGTCAATAGCAGACTATATTTCCCAAGATGCAATGTGAATAGTTTGTGTATTTCTGTGTTTTCAATAAAAAAATAGCTTCATCGTTACTAGACAGACGCTTCGGTTTTTTACATTTTCACTAGTGTTGAAATCAGTTACACTCAGAATCCCTTCAGTATGCCTTTCTTTCATGTTTTACATATATACACACACATATGTACACTCAGAATAGCCAGGTTTAAAATTTTATCCCATTTGAAAAAGCCCTAGTGGCAAAACGCGTTATGGTTATTTTAATTGTGTAATTTTCTTAATAAAAAGTTTTTTTGGTTACAAGATTGTGCCAATCATCCTTTTAATTGCACATTTTTATTTTTGGAAATTTTTGCCTAGCCTACTTTTATCTACATGTGACTCCAAGTATATTCTGAGGTGGGAATCATACAACCCACATTGATACCATAGTGCAGTTTGCCTGCACTCCACTTGTGAGTACAATTTTACTTATGTTTATTGCATTTTTATTTTACTTAGAGCATGATTAGTTGTCTTATTTTTTTCATCTCCTGAGTGTTAGATATCACCACTCTGGAGGACTCCTATCACACATCCTTTAACCCCTTAAGGACCAAACTTCTGGAATAAAATGGAATCATGACATGTCACACATGGCATGTGTCCTTAAGGGGTTAAGCGGGGATTATACTGCTGTACGCTCTTCACAACCAAGCTGGATATAGCTTTTTTAAATGAAGCTGAACAAATTAAGCAGTTGAGGACACTACACCCAAAAACCAGCACTCCATAAAGACATTTACATGTTTTTGGCTTTTATTCTATTTTTTTGATTCTCTCATCTTTTGGTGATTTTATTAGAACTTTAGTCCCACTGAGTTAGTGAGACTATACTAATTATAATGTCTTAGGACTATTGTATATACTATTATTATCTATCTCTTGGCGCAGCCCTTCTGTTTTTTTCGACTGTGTGCATGTACTAGAGCCACTAAGGAATTGTGTATCAGGGATGCAGGTTTCTTAGGACACATGCCAGGAACATGCAGTTCCGGGCGCTGGGCAGGCAGCTTTCTCTGCATTTGGCCTTGCCGCAGCAATCAGCAGGGTCCTTGTGGTCTGCAACTCAGATGGGTGCCGACTTCAGCAATAACGCACTTGTGATCCGTAACTCATTAATGAGTCAGAGTAAATTCGCCAGGATTTGCAGCCTGCACTCTGACTCACGCATTACACCCTGCCACCAAATATTCCATACACATAGTAGGTACGCACACACCATGGTATGGAGTCAAACAAGAGTTTGTCACCTTTATACAACTTGGTAGAGGGCTAAAGTAAACCAAAAAAAAACAAAAAGTTACAGAAAAACACACAGAATTTGACCAAATATTTTATATAATGAAAGAAAGAAAAAAAACAGAAACACTGTGACAAAGTAGTGCAAGCTAAAATACCATGGGCTTTATGGTAAAGCTATGGGGGAGGGGGAGCCAACATGACAGATTTTGTATATGCAATAACATTTTATTTTACAGAATATTTGAAAGTAGGCCAAATAAATCTATATTAAATACAGAACGAAAAATCATACAAAAATATACAGGCTGACTTGTTCTCTCTTGAGAAAGAGGTCATCTAAACATCGCCACACTCATTCTCTGAAAGTGCAGTGGAGATAACTCTGTTTCCATTTGTGTCCATTATATCTCATCAGTTCATGTTTACCAGAGAAAAAAAAGCAAGAAAACCAAAAACATGCATGATATATCCACCTCCCCAAAAAAATAAAATAAAAAATTTTTTAACTTTTTAAAAAAAAGTCATTTTAATCTTTGTCAGGTACATCTAACTGTAGATGTAGAATATGAGTGGAAAAAACTAGAATGTACCCCCCCCCCACACCCAGTGTGAAAATACCATGTAATCACATATACTAATTGCTTTCCACTATTGAAATGTATTTGTATACAAGTTGCCTGAACTGGAACAGTGGTGCGGCAAAACCCTGAACCTATCATCTCCTGATAAACATTTCTTTTTAAGCCTGAGAACAAAAGCGGTATTTTTCACACTGGTTTCTCTATCAAGAATAAACCATGATGTTATACTACTGGCTGAGCAGTGAGCAACACATTCGATACCAAGTAAAAGCAAAATGCGTGACCACATCCTGGCAGCTGTACAACACAGATCGCAATTACGCTACTACTCTGACAGGAAAATGCCAAGTGTTATTCACACAACCAAGTTAAAAACGACTGTAAATGTCACTTTTATCAATAAATAATTGTGCATATAAGCAGCTAAGGTGGAATGTAACTGAGCTGTCCAAACAGCAGATTGTACAGAAACAAATACATGTTTCAATAAAAAAAATAATACAATAAACATTTAGCAGAGGTGATTTATTTTCTACAAATAAAAATAAAAAAAGACTGCAGTTATCTCGCCTCACCCCAGAAGAGATTCATTGCTGTAGAATTGAGGTAACTGCAAAAACCTTAGAGATCTAAATAACAAACACAACCTACACATTTCTAATTAGAAACCAAAATATATAAGTACATGGATGACCTATGGATGTTCCCCCCACACTCCCTGCAATTTACAAAGGGGCAAATTTAGAGAGTTGGAGTGAAAACTTTTGCTAAACTATCTAGCATAAAACCAAGCCTCTACAGAGCAGGGTTACTCAAATACCGGTTTCAAGGACGGCACAGGAGCCCAACATTTCTGAAAAAATCCCAAACAATGGAAATCAATTACCAAAGCGATTATTTAACCTGGGATATCCAGAAAGTAAGGGCAGTGTTGAGGACCGTATATGTTGGGGAATCTCTACCATAAAACAGTATTGAGAAACTCCATAGTGTGACTATTCAATGCTTAGTGCGTTTTCCAGTAAGTCTTTAGTACACATATTTACATTAAAAGTTACATTAAGAAAACAATTAAAAAGGCATTAATACTTTGCTTCTTTAAAGTAACATTCTATGCTGGAGATACCCCCCCATTTACAAATCCTTATATAGATTATACATTCCGGTAAAATAACATGGATCTAAAGAACGTAGAAATATTTACATTTTATAAAATGGGATTGCTGCACATGCAGCTCCCTGCAGTAACTTTCAGACCTTATTGATTCTCATTGATTATGGGATATGTAGTTCAGCATTTGACAAAAGTAAAAAAATAAAATAAAAGTGAATGGAATTGTCCACACTGAGTGAATTGGGCTGAATATGCAAACAGCGAGAAAGGAGGTAGGGGCTTGTTATCTTGCACATCCCTCCTAAGCACTTGTACAGGCAGAGGGCAGCATGTTTAAGCTGGATAAGGGGATTGGGTTTAGAGAACTGCAGCAACTGTAAGCAACCATGTGCAGCAACATGGTGACCGGTCTCCGCTTCAACTAGAACTTATGCAAAAAGAATAGAGTATGCCTTTAACAGGAGCAAAAAGTGTGTGTGTGTGTGGGGGGGGGGGTCTTCCACTTAATCAGTGAATACAAAAGCATTCCATGATTTGCAAACTATGAGACTCACTACAACCTGTGTGTTTTAATATGGAATTAATGCAAGGGAATTCGCCCATAATGATTTAATTGCAGGACTACTACCTCTGTGAGAGACCACTGCCCAACTGTCCCTTTTCCTACAGCTGCCACAGATTTCCTAGGGTGTGGATTGAGGCCAATCAGTGCCACCCCCAGACTGATTAACAGTTTTACACTCTTTAGATTCTAAAAAGTTAAAAGCTTAAAATCTTAATATTGCCTGAAGTTGCAGTTTACCGATGGCAATGATCAAGTCATCTGTCTGGAAGGCTAGCTTTACTAATCTTGCATGGCTACAAGCGTGACATGTTGCATGATTGTGTAGGAACAGCAGAATTCTATGTAGAACTACCCTTACATAGCTCTAACCTCGACATTAAAATATTAACAGTGTTAAAATGAACTAGTATATGTTCAATTTCTCAGCAAATACATTTTATCTGTAATATAGATCAGCAAAGTGTCTGTGTGGGAGGATACTAATCCACAATTAGTAATTTTCTTTGTAACTCAAAATCAGGTTTTAGACACTTGCAAGGTTTGAAAAACATGTAACAGTGGAAGGAAAAAACAAAAAAACATTCAAATGAAAAATTCTAAAAAATTTTCCCCCCAATGGCTGATGAAAAAAAAAAAAAACCCAAAACCAAAAATACATACATTCAAAAATCCATTTTACTTTGCAGGTGTAAAAAAAATATATATATACTTTAAAGGTTTATTTTTGGCAGTGCAACAATGGATAGTTCTTGCATTCACCAATACATTATGAAAAACACTTAATTTCCATCTTCTAACACAATCCTGGATTCCTTGTGAGAATAAGCACAAATAAATAAAAAATCCTCCGTTGTGGCATTGGACTTTAACTTGTATTGCTTCCAAAAAAAAGTAATCACGCAGCTTTGGTGTGTTTAGTTTTCATCCTTCCAATACCTGTACTCTGGCCAAACATTCAAATGTTTCATTGGGATATCAGGGAGCCAGCTGCAGAGCTGCCTGGTGGTTTTGTGATACTTGAAATCATTTGGCTAGCTTTATGTAGCCCAAACGTTACAGATTCAGTTTCTTTAACTGTTCATAGGTGATAAAGAACTGAGGCGCAATATTAAGGAAACTCAAAAGTAAGAACAAGGTCACACATTTATTTTAGTAGGCATATTTAAAAGAAGTATTCAGCAATCAAAATTGTGTAAAATGGTTTGCAAAATGGTTTATTTAACTCCTTCATTACCGGGTTTAAAAGGTTTCTAGAGGCTTATTAAGCCTCTATAATACCCGTAATTGAACTGGAACTAGTACGCTTTCCAGGTTGGAATGCACAGCACAGAGTGGACATACAGTATAGATTTTAAAAGGTAATTTACAGAGAGATGAGAATCCATTACAAACGACATAACCCTGAAGAAGTCCAGGATGAAACCCATAGGGATTTTTGTTCATTTTATTTTTTTCTTTAAGTTTTATATCCCATCTTTTTAAGTTAAACTATATCCAATGACTGTACACCAGGAATGTGGAAACCCGTATGTAGTGATATGCTTGAGTGAATTTTGTCATATTAAACAGATATATTGTATACTATACTATTTGTTGCATGAGATAAATTCACCTTAGAATATTCTGTGAAGAGAATATACCTATTTAACCCCTTAAGGACCAAACTTCTGGAATAAAAGGGAACCATGACATGTCACATGTCATGTGTCCTTAAGGGGTTAAAAGGCCTGCTCTGTAAAACAGATGTCATGCATGAGGACATTCAGCGTCATGCAAAATCCCATAGAAAACGGGGAAAGCGACTCAATGATCCTATGGAAAAGTCATAATGTGCATGGAGTGCCCGCCGCGCATGCGCATTAGGTTCCCGGGGGAGATGTCAGCGGAGGAGGAGTGCAATATTGTAGGGCTAAGGGGACACTGCACCCAAACCACTTAAATGAGATGAAGTGGTCTGGGTGCCTATAGAGTGGAATCAGGTAAGTGAATGAAAGGGTTTTTATTAACAGTGCGGGGAGTGAGGGACACTTCAGTGTTAAGAATACAGCTTTGTATTCCATATACTGTAAAGTGAACTGGAAGAAAGGTCTGCTTTATATAACCTGATAGTAAGTGAATTACTTATTTACTAGAGATTGGGGTTTTATACTATATTACACTATATGCAAAACCAGAGGGTATTTTTCACCTGTAAGTTGGGATCTTTTTTTATTTAATTTTTTTGATACCGATAATCTGTTAACTTTCAGGCAGATAGCGATATTCTGTACATTTACCATGGGCTTTTTTGGGGTTGCTCAAATAGCTTGAAGGCTTTTAAAGTGAGTCATAACCTTTTTATATCTTGTGAGCGTTTATCATCTACTCTGTGGTAAAATCCTGTACCCTAAGGGCATATTATGTTATTAGCATGCTTAACAACTTCTAGCTTGTGGCATCACCTTTGCAGCTTCCTGTCATGGCTTCACCTGCTGTGTCTTCTCCCTCACAGACACAGAGACTGCAGACAGGCAGATGGTGAAAGGGCATAATCCCCCACCTCTCACTAATGCTGGGCACAATCTAGTGACGTGGAGCACCTTGAGGGGCGTTCTCAACAAGCTCAGACGCAACATGGCACAAATAGAAAGTATAAGTCAGACAGCACTACTTCAGCGCCTCTCAAAGTCTTGCGATTTGTGTGCCTGGTTTTGCCGCACTGAGTTTTGCCGCGATAACCGGCGTGAATGCTTTGATGGCCAGGGCGTGAATCGCGAGACTTGGAGAGAGGACAAATTGGTCGCACGCTAGACCACCTCATTATCGGCAAGATTTAGGCAGATACCGACATTTTTAAAAACCCGGAATATCAGCAAAACTGATAATCAGTCGATCCCTACTTGTGTTTATACTAAACAGAGTGCAAGAAGAAAAATCCATGTACCAAGTAGAAACAAGGAAAGGCTGTTAATGGAACTTAGCAGTTTAGAAAAAGTTACTTAGGAATTTCAGAAAGGATACAATGATATTCCATGGTCCAAGTCTTAACCAGTTTGGCCAAAATCCTTTGTACAAAGCAGAAAACCCTTCATTCTTCCAAGTCTGCAAAGAAAGCAATACATTAAAAAAAAAAAAAAAAATAACAAAAAATATATATATATATATATACACATACACACACACACAGAATGAGTATGTTCTAGTTCATTACATGGACACAAGAATAATTTGATTTTACTAAATATATGGATTAATTTTATTACTGTAGTCATACCTTTTAACAAAATAAAAATTACTTTATAACACAGAAGTGCAGATTGATCCATATCTTAGGCAGACATTTATTTTCAGTGCTCTGAAGAATCACCACCAATGTTGGTAGATTCACATCAGAGACCAACTGCTTAAATCTGTGGATATTTAAATGCAAAGATTACGCTGAGCTGTTATTTTTAGCTCACTTTCCACCATAATTAATTATACCCTGGATAATACAGGTGTGTGCCCTGAATCAATCATTTGTACAAAATCTCAAAAGAATAACCTGGTTGGGAGGATAGGATCTCCTTCTGAAAAGCGTAAATCAACACTGCAAATGCCTGCACTTACTGGGGTCACAGAGGTTTACAATAATTCAATCAACTTATTTTGTTTTAACCTCCTACCCCCAAAAAACAACCAACCAACCCACACAACCAATGTGGCATGTTAATACACATTTTTGCAGCTCTTACAAAAAGGTCTAGGATAGAGTTTGTTTAGTTTGTTTTAATATATTTCTTTAAATATCTTTCCAAGGCAAATATACATATGACATACCTGCAATAAACAATCCAGGGTGCCCTTGTAACTTGAGGCAGCATCACATACCACTTTCTGGTTCATCATTCTAGTTCTTACAACATCAACAGGATTTGAAGCAAGAGCTCCTGCTAACCCACAAGTAAAACTGGACCTACACGAGAGGATTAGATTTATAATGGAATTACTCACTCAGCCAAGTCTTCTTGCAGCAACCAAATCCAAATATTCTTATTTTGCAATCTTGGCTATATACCCATTCTGGATTACTGATGGTTTCTAACACACAAAGCACCATAAGAAGATGAGTGCTTGGCAAAATGAATTCTCAAAGCTTACACCTATTTGTCTTTAGCAAACCCCAACTGACTAAGAAGGGATCAAGAGTTTAATTTGGGCAGAACTTTTAAAAAAGTGATATTGGCATGGTGTATGAACTTTGGAAAAGCACACAAATTAGTATCTGTTGAACTTTGTGGGGTGCATGGGACACAGGCAAGTTTTCTTTACATTTAGTTTGATAACCGCTTTAGAGGATTATATAAAAAACACAACTTTTGCAAATTATCTAGGGCGGGTGAAGACTCATATGATCCTTCAGTTTAAAGCAGAGCCTCAATAACAAGGTTTGTGTGAAATAATTGTAATTGTTCTAATATTTGTAATAATTTATTTTTTTTTAATAAAAAAAAACAAATCCAAAAAACAAAACAAACTACCATTATCCCACACTCTAGTGCAGCAACCAACAACACTAATCACCAAATCCCAAGTTATACAAAAGTTATTTAAAAAGTTGCAAACTTTTGAATCCATGGAGATAAGGATAGATGTTATTAGCTAGGGCTTTGGTCTGCTACATCACAGTTTAATGTAAACTATTAATAAATAGAAGAACAGAAATGCATTTGTTGAATTTGGAAAACAGACTTCTATATGACCTACAGAAAGTGAGTATAGATGGTGTCTCCCATCAGCCCAGACAAGATCAGATGTTTCTTAGTGATGTCATACACCGGCAACTCCACACCAACCACAATAGCTGCTCTTTGTGCAGTGAGTGAAACCCCCTGAAAGGCAATACAAAGTTGTTTAACAAACTGCTGGTACTAAGTGTTAAAGCTGATATGTCACTTATTTGGATATTAAACCACTGAAAATAAAATAAATACATTTAATAATTGTTTTTTAAAATCACCCCATAAAATGCTCTATTTTGTAAAAGTGTATTTTAGCACCACTCTAGGCACTGTCTCACCTTATGGGGTTAAACAGTTTTTTAATGTTTAACCCCAAAGTCTTGTTGATAGTGCTCATAAGCTCAGCCCCATTGCCTCCTCTGGCCCCTGTGCTAAGGTCGATACCTCCGAAGCCAGTGATAGGCTGAAAGCGTTATTTGTGAACAGGTGCATAGTAAAGTTGATATGACTGATAAAAGAAACATATAAATCAGCCTGGGACTACACAGATATGTTATAGTAATCTGATAATTATTGCATCACCGTAGGACCCCTGACTTTGACATTGTCGCTGGTGGCCTAGTGGCTGAGGCAGGTTGAGGTGAGAGTTACTTGAACCGGTCCTTCACGGGAGCTGCCATCTTCCTCCATCTGCTCCAGATGCTGGTGCTTCAGCACCCGGAGACAACGTCACTGCTGTACTCTTGTGCATGTGTGAGAGTACAGCATTGAGGTCTATGGAGATTCTATATCTAAATTAGTAAAGTATTTCAAAACAGGCATAACTGCAATAGAGTTTAATGAGGTGAAGGAACGAGGAACTGTCACCTGTCTGGAAGTGACACTTCCTCTTTAAGGCCATGACTGTTACATTAAGAGTAAAGTTGGTTTGTTTATAAAAACAGGTCTTGTTCACTTGCCTTCCATAATCCTCTAGTTCCTTCTTGCTGGTAGATACTGATGAAGTTTCCAATCATTCCTCCCTGGATAAGGCTGCCCTGGGCTTGCATTCTTATCTATAGATTAAAAACACAAATGTAAGCAACATTTTATTAAACTCAAAAAGTGATTTCCTATTCATTAAAGGCTCAAAACACGCCATTTAACACAACTTTTATTATACACTGGGAATGGTTAATCAAGAACAAGGTCCACCGAAAAGGTTAATCAGGATCAGTATGTCAAGTTACTATTCTCAGAAAGTTATGCGCTCACATTACAGTCAGGCTGTCTGCTCAACGTACACGGCTATCTTGAGAATATAGGAAACTGAGCACAAATAGTTTTGTACATGGTGTTCCCCTGCTTTGGTATGGCTAATTCCTATGCCCTATCACCCACATAAAAAAAAAAAAAAATCAATCAATATACTGTACATCCATCTACTTGCATGGAACATGTTACATCAGATCTCCCTGTGCTTTGAGTTTGCAAAGAACAAACTGATCACTTCCACATGGCTGTCACATGTTCCAGCTGGAAGCAAACAAAACATAGTTCAAATCAAAATGACAAAAGTGAGAAACTGATTGAATCTATATATATGTTCATTAAGTATATTAAAATGAGGCATATAAAATCCAGCATTTTAAATGTATGTTTTTTGTGTTTTTTTCCCCCAGTTTTATGAAAAAAAAAACAAAAAAAAAACAACACTTTGTAGAATATGTTGGTGCTTTTTTAATTAAAAAGTGTTGAAAAAAGTTCCTAACACTATAATGTTACAATACCTAGATTATTGGACATCCAGAAACCAAAAAAAAAAAAACCAAACACAACCTCTTTACCTTATATCCCCTTCATGCTCTGATTTTGGTATGGTCATCCCACCTCTGCTAGTTGGAGGTGGCCATAGGCAGCAATATAAACACTACTTTTGCTCTGCCTGCAGGGACATGCTATTTGCACCAAAATCACTACATAAACAAGCAGGCAAATAGCACATTGAACAAAGTAGGACTTTGGATTGAAACACGTGTTTATTAGTATAGGATTACAATTGTATAATTTGCCTGACCGGACCTGGTTATTAATATAGGTTTTGTGTCCACTAAAACAAATCTGCATTTTTGTCCAAAGTAGGTCAAAAGTATCAAAATAAACAGTAAAATATCTATGTAATGCATTTTTTTGTGAAATAGTAAGTACCCTTTATATTCCATGTCCTTTATGCATCAGAGCACAACACCAAGCACGTTAATATAAATGGTTTACAAAATGTCCAGATTTTTTACATATCAATTTAAACGCAAAGTTAGGTTTGCAAATCACAGATATGTATGTATATACAACCATCCAGAGGCGGCGCTTTAATTAGGCGATTTAAGGCCTTGCGGCCGCCTAAATCACCTTAGAGCAGACTGAACTGTCGGGTCCTCAGTCAGGGCTTACCCAGTATGCCGCCGGATGCAGGGCCCCTCTCTATGGTCTGCCCATAGAGAGCCGAGCCTTAGATCTGCAGCTCCGCCGGGTGCAGATCACATGGTGTGTTTCTCGCGAGCTCACAGAGTGATGTCGCGCGCTCTGACTGGAGCTTGTGAGAACGAGGTCTCCAGCTCTGTGCGTGGCAGAGCTGCAGACAGGATAGTTATCCCACTGGACCACTAGGGACTGCCACAACTGGACCACCAGGAACTTGCATAAAAAAAGGTATTCCACTGTGCTGAGGCTTGTCACAGCCTCCACACTCCTTGCCCCCCACATACCATACCCAAACACGGTCATAAAACTTCCCCCCCCACCGCACTTAGAGTTAAGCGCAGGTATCATTAAGGCTAACTGGCCTCATAACGAATACCTCATCTGAGAGATGAGAAATAAATTTAGGTGTTCTCTATAACAACTTTATATAACAGGTTGGGCACGGCAGAAGTAATTCTGGAAATACTCTATGCCCGTTACTCACCTACCATGAATATAACAAGAGAAGTAGTCTAGTGAACAAGGTCTTCCATGTTCATCAATATTGGCCTGCTGCATTTAAACTAACGGGTGGATGGGTTTAGTCTCCCTATTGGCAAATATAGTTTCTATCAGGACCAACTTAATATCGATAACCTAGTTTTAATATACTTATGCTCGATTTGAAATGTTTTATGTATACACATAGACCTGCGTGTCTTGCTTTGTTACTGTTGTTGACTATGCATTCTACTCAATAAAAAGATTTACAAAAAAAAACTTCCCCCCCCACACTGTCACTCATCCCTTCACACACACACACTTTTCCCCTCCCCACTGTCCCACACCCTGCCTCCCCACACAGTCACCATCCTCCACCCTGTCACCCCACACTGCCCCCCAAACTCATCTTCCTCCACAGTGTCACCCTTCCACATGATCAGTCCCCAACACGGTCACTGATACATAGTCACACCTCCCAACACATTCTCACCTACCTACTGTCACAATTCCACACACAAAGTCAACCCCCACATTAACCCCTCCAGTCCTGCCACTTTTCATGCCCAAACCATTCCACACTCACCCTCTCTAATCCTGTCACTCTCACCTCCCCTCGCCCTGTCACACTCCCTCCTTCAACCATGCCACACTCATCCTGTCACATTAACACCTCTAATCATGTCACACTCCCTCCCTCAACCCTGTCTTTCTCACTCCCTCAACCCTGTCACACACCCTCCCTCAACCCGGTCTCATTAATCCCTTCACCCTGCCACAGTTACCCCTTTGCGCACCCTGAATACATTTATCATACACACAATCATGGTCACAGGCAGCCCCAAACACACAACAGTCAGCTACCCAATACACATACAGTTCCATAAACAAACATACACATGCTCACAGAGACATACATTCACAAATATGGATTCTCACTGTCTGACATTCTCAGGCACATACGTGTATGGTTGCAATGTGAGGGTGGCATGGTACGGCAAAGCAAAGGTAATGTGGCAAGATATATAATATATATTATATACATACATATCCAAAACATGGAGACACATGTAAAGAACATATGGGATAATATAGATGTTAAGGGATTACAGAATGTGTGGGGGAAAGGTCTATGTGACAGTTTTCTTATCTGTAACTTTATTATTCTGTAGGTGATTTTTTTCACCCAATCAAAATTGTAATTTCTGTTTGCAAGAACACCTCTACACCAGCACTTCTGTATTCATGACTGCCAGCCTATACAACCATACATGGCCATCATGTATAAACGATCAGCATTACTGCAAATTAATTTAGTTTGCAAATTATGTAGGGATTCACCGAAATTTCGGCCGAAAATGGGCCTATCCTGTTTCGGCCAAAAACGGGTCAAATTTTTTTTTATTTTTGTAGTGCATAGTTTAACAGACATGCTTGCATTAACAATTCAGATGATAATTGTAACGAATGCTGGTATAGCAGCTACCCGTTAGTCTATTTGCTCCCGAACTGCCTGAGCCTGAGTGATTATAGTTTGGGTGCGGAGTCGAACGATTCTCCATACAAATGACAGTTTCCCAACTGTATTCTCCCAGTAAAGTAGACAGGAACCCAAACATCAGACGAATCTAGATGAAGGGTGTAACAGGAATGATTTTAATGGGTGTCACACTGGCTTTTATGCAAGTCCTCATGCAAGGGGTACTCCCACATGGACCTTGTGGGGGACAGGGACACAATGCTTACAGCCAATAATAGTACAGTGCCAAACTGTGACATTCCCAATATAAACAGATAATTCCCTCCTCTCTGCCTGTGAGATAATTGAGTCAGATACTGTAATAACTCAATTATCTCCAGGCAGAAAAAACTCATTTTTCATTAAACTTGAAAAGTACCCCAAAACACATAAAATCCCCATAAATGTTACATCCCCTGATAGCCCTGATCTGGGTGACCAACATATCCAAAAATCACCCAGATCAGTTCAGGGGTTTTGGAATTTTATGGAGGTCCAATTTTGACTGACCACACATGAGGCTCCGATTTCAAAAAGTCACAAAAACAAATAAATGCACGAATGGCACCCTCTAGCTCATAGCAGCGATTGTTCCCCTGGTTCATGGGAATAAAACTACTGAACAGCTCTCTCCTGGCTGTTCGGGAAAAGGAAGCAGGCGTTTGTATAGTTTGACCAAAATTAAGGAAGTTTTAGTTCCAGACACTCGATGACCAAGTCCCACTGCCTCCTTTAGTACGAACAAAATGGTCGCCGTTTTCTGCTGCACGTGGCGTACCACTATACGAACGGCAGCCGCACAGGGAGAGCACTTAATTGACTTTTCTCTTTGAAGATAATATAAGACAAAGGTCAAATAACTGAAATAACACTAATAATAACATGAAAAGTCAAGAATACTGCACTTGGGACAGGGTGGGAGGGAAGAACACTATGGGACAGGGGAGCGGAGAAAACACTGGGACAGGAGAGGGAAGAAAAGAACACTATGGGGCAGGGAAGGGTGGGGGGAGAAAAGAACACTATGGGGCGGGGAGGGAACATTAAAGGGATACTATAGTAGCCAGACCACTTCAGCTCAATGAAGTGGTCTGGGTGCAGAAAGGGGTGCAGGGAAGGGGGGCTGGGGGGAGAGAAAAGAACACCATGGGGCAGGGGAGGGAGGGGAGAGAAAAGAACACTATGGGACAGGGGAGGAGGAGGAGAGGAACATTAATGGGACACTATAGTCACCCAGACCACTTCAGCTCAATGAAGTGGTCTGGGTGCAATATCCCTCAGGTTTTAACCCTTCAGATGCAAACATAGCAGTTTCAGAGAAACTGCTATGTTTACATTGCAGGGTTAAGCCAACCTCTGGTGGCGCATCTGCAACGCTGGAGGCATATTGGGGCACCCTCAGGGCACTATAGTGACAGGAAAACGGTTTTGTTTTCCTGACACTATAGTGATCCTTTAAGCGGAGGGGACCACTAAAAGAGAAGGGATAAGGGAAGTTTTTCATATTAGATTAAATTCATTTAAAAGTCTAATAAAATTATAGGGAAAAAAAAACAAAACAAAAAAAAAACTTTTAAAATCATTTGGGGAAAAATTTCATTTTCGGTTTCTGTTTTCGGACAAGGCATCCCGATTTTTCGGTTTTGGCCCAGAATTTTCATTTCGGTGCATCCCTAAAATACCATAACTACAGTCAGAGAGTTCACAACAGAGCGGCACAGGGAGCCGCGACAATGCAAGCCTCTGAAAAATCCAGCGCCGCAAGCCAGCCTTTCAATATACCTACAGCTCATTATACACACACAATGCAACACATATTATATATATATATATATATATATATATATATATATATATATATATATATTATTTATTTTTTTTATTATTTTTTTACTATGAGTGTTAGTGGGGGCCTAATGTATGAATTTCGCCTAAGGCCTCACAAAGTCTAAAGCCGCCACTGCAACCAGCAATTACAAGACATTAGCTGATTGGGACCTTTGTAATAATCTCACAATCTAGAGTGTATGGAACTTCTAACTAGTGCATTTAATTCACTTATAATAATAAAAAAACAAAAATGATGGCTATATTTTGCGTGATGTCATTCTTACACAAATCTACGCAAACTGCCACGGTAAACAAGCAAAAGAAAAACGCCATCATGCAAATATAAGTGGACACCTGTTCAAGCTAAAGTAAATGTATACATCGTAAACTGCTGGATTAAACAAACTTGTTAAATAGCACTGGTCAATAAGGATAACTTCAGTAGTACCAACTATTAAAACTGAAGAGAGACTGCTACCAAATAGCTATCGGTCAACAGTATCTATTTTTGCTACTAAACAATCTCAGTGTGTGCATCCTCATTCACCTAGCCCTCATCTCTGGTGTACCATTTCTGGAAAACACATCATGTGCAGGGGCTTCACTGTGTGAACTGCGTGCAAACAAAAGTGACCAGATGACTGTCGGGCAACTTCTTTGGCAGAAAGCACAAGCCCTACTAGATGGAAACAAATCTGCACCCAGGAGAGAGAGGAGGAAGAAGTAAAAACCAAAACTAAATCCTTTAGTAAGGCTATTTGAATGATTAATCTCCCAGCAGCAGGAGTTTCCTAGTCTTCTAATTACAAGTTATGGGAATAATCTCACCATAAAACCCCCCAGAATTCTGTTTAACAAAACAACCATTTAACAATCATGAATATTACCTTTAAAACATCTGTGGGGTTGGCAATGCAAGAAGAAACCACACCAGACAGAACTCCACAAAATACATTCAGAACTAGTGTTTCATCTAAACAGTACAAAAAACAAAAAAGGACAGCTTTAATTTACATTTTAGTTTTACAGTTCGGGGAATCAATGAAAGTCATTATAGGAACTAAGGCAATCCACACATCATCAACTAGCAGACGTTAATACATGTACATTGTTTGTATAAAAAGGTATAAAGAGAACCCTAACCAAAGCTGGAAATTTTGCTTTGGCAAAATAAATAGAATTTTTTTTTCAAATTTATAATTATAAGTAAATAGATGTAACTATGTGTTTACTGTACACATGCAGTGGCACAAATCTGCAAATGGCCAGTAGGAACTTGTATAACTATAACTCTAGAGGTACTTGCTTTTTGAAGTCACTACTCACCTTCTGGACGATCAACAAATAATCTCTTTAAGCTCTGGTAGGTTCCAATTTTAATGGTGCCATAAGAAGCCTGGCGAAGCATTGCTGGCGCAATCCTGTAAAAACAAAAATACATAAATTGCAGGAAATCTATTTAAAAAAATATTTGTAAAATTTTGGAAAGCACAGTTAGTCCAGTGACCTATACAATACAAAGATTAAAAGGTTCACCACTGCTTCCCCTGCCCAATTCCACAATCCATCTGCAACAAATCCACTCTATTTCTACACTGCAACTTTAACCCCTTCAGGACGGAGTCAATAGTGCACGTTCTGATCAAAACAAAACGTAAACAAAAAGTGGATTTTGCGCTATATTTCTGTTCAACCGTAATTCACCGCTGTCACATTAAGTGCACCCACACTTATTATATATCATTTTGTTCAGGAGAAACGGCTTAAATTTATCATTAACTATTCATTTATGGAACATAATTTATTATGATATTAAAAAAAATGTGAGAAAATAAGATTTTTTTTTAATTTGTATTTTCGTCTGACATTTTAGCTGTGAATGTCATAATACTGTTAGGTTTTACTGCAAAAAAATGCACATATTTGTAATCAGCGATGTCTCACGAGTACAACAGTACCCCCCATTAATAGTGATGTCGCGAACCGTTCGCGAACTTCCCGCGAACGGCTCGCCGCGGAAGCTGCCTTCAACATAGATGCTGTCCAGGAGGTGGGAGGGTCTGCTGGAGATTGGCCGGGATGTGTCAGCTGACCGGAGTTCGCCGTGGAACCGCAGCGAGCCGTTCGCAGGAAGTTCGCGAACGGTTCGTGACATCACTACCCATTAACAGGTTTTATGGTGTTTGGGAAAGTTACAGGGTCAAACATAGAACGTTCCATTTACACATTGAAATTTGCCAGATTAGTAATGTTACTTTTGAGACGGTGTGGTAGCCCAGGAATGAGAATTACCCCCATAATGGCATACCATTTGAAAAAGTAGACAACCCAAGGTATTGAAAGTGGGGTATGTTTAGTCTTTTTTAGTAGCCACTTAGTCACAAACACTGGCCAAAGTTGGCGTTCATATTTGTTTTTGTGCGAAAAAAGCAAAAAATAAAAATAATATTAGTGTTTTAAAACAGTAAAACATACTACAACAATAATATAGTCCATAAAAGTGCAGTTCGTTTGTAAAAAATGTTAAAAACATCACTTTTACTTAAAATATCATCGTTGTAATACAATTTACCAGTTTGAAACACTAATATTTGAGTTCAGCGAAGTCTCCTGAGTAAAACAGTACCCCCTATGTACAGGTTTTATGGTGTCTTGGAGAGTTACAGGGTCAAATATAGTGCTTGCGAATTAAATTCTCTGCACTTTCTCCCTGTGTTGTCAAACATGTCAATCAAATTTTAATTAATCAAATCACATAATTATGTTAAAAGATTACTTAAATATACACGTAGAATATATATATATACATACATACATACATATATATATATATATATATATATATATATATATATATATATATATATATATATATATATATATATATATATATATATATACACACACACACACACACACATATACATACACACATACACACACACATTTTTTTTTTTTGCGGTTATTTGTAATTATATACACACACACACACACACACACACACATTTATTTCATTCTAAGTGTATTTTGTTACCAATATATATTAATAACAAAATACAGTTAGAATGAAATTACATTCGAATATATAATTTATATTAAATTTTGTTTCAATATTTTATTTTATTTATTATACACACATAAATAAATATATATACACACACACACACACACTATATATATGTAACATCATACAAAGTGTATTTTAATACTAATATATGTACTTATATTATTAAAATACACTTTGTATGATGTTACATATACACACACACACATATACATACATACATACAAACATACACACACACACTTAATTTATTTTAGCATGTGTATTTTTTTATTTTTTTTAATACTTCCCACCAGGAGGGGGACTGTGTCATTTCAGACAGTCCCCCTGCTGGCAGATCCACAGCCAGCTATAGGGGGCCATGTGATTGCTCTTTGAGAGCGATCACATGGCACCCGGGGGCCTCATTTGCCGGGGTAGGGCTGCCTAGGCCGTCAGGCAGCCCTCCAGAAGAGGATCGCAGCGGAGGTAAGTCCACCGGACCTCCAGGGGCAGAAAGCTGTTACGGCGTTCTATGCCGCCGCAACGGCTTTAAAGCCCTTTAAATGCGGGACGGCATAGGACGCCGTAACGGTGTTAAGGGGTTAAAGTACAGAGTGAGATTCAGAAGACACTCCATCGGATTTATTTCCCTTTTCTTACGACATTATTAATTTACTATAGCAATGCTACTATTTTTACCTATAGTTTACTACTGTAATAGTTTGTACTCCACGTTATTACTATTTTGGATGATATTAGTTTGTTGTATACAATTGAAAACAAATTCTGTTTTGCCATCTTCACTCCCCCTGCCTCCCCTCCACCGCTTGCCCTTTTGTATCAGTCTATTTAAGGCCCTGACCTTTTGTATCAGTCTATTTAAATTGTGTTTTTCACAATTGTACAGCGCTGCGGAATATGTTGGCTCTTTAGAAAGTCCAGTTATAAATAACACTTTTTTTTTTTTTTTTTTTACTAGTCTTCCGCAATGACACTTTTCCCCAAGTTACAGGTTTTCCCCTACTGACAGCAACAAATCCTTCAAAAAAACATGACTGCACAAAAAAAGAGGCAACAGCACACAAACTAGATCAATGTGCTTTATCAAATGTACCCAAATATTTGAACTTTCTCAACTGAGATACCTCGTGTGCAGCATTTAAAACTGGGTTTAAGTAAAGCTGTTCTTCTGAATCCTATACCAGGGAGGCAATCAGATTCCTTCATATTAACCCAACAAACCTCACTCATACCACCAAACATCTGTGTTTTGAGATAAAGGTGAAATTGTTCAATTTGTAGGTAGAGATGTTTGCCCTGCATGATGAGGGTTAAGCTCTTATAACTGGTCATCAGTGGCCAATTTGTTAATGGACTTCTTTTGTTTGTCTGACCCAGTGATATTTAGTATATGAGAAAACTGCAGGGGTTATCTGTTTACACATAGCACAATTCCTTTTTAATGAACTGGATTATGTTAAGCTCTTGCCAAAGCCGACGTCCGTGGCTTGTCGCACTTTCCTGGAAAGAGAAAGGCAAGCCATGTGTGGCATGCAGACACTACACACAAAAAGCTTCGTCAAAATGATCACAAGCAACCAAAAACCCTTGATTGTGGATGCCTGATTGATAGCTCTTGACTTTACAAAGTTCTACAGTGGTTTTTTTTGACAATCTTGAGTTTGTTTTAAGGTTCTGCAGTTTTATACTATTTGCACAGCTGGGTGGGTGATCAATGCACCAACAACTTTGCAATGAATTAAAAGCTATAAATATTGAGTCTTGTCTGTGGATTATTTTGTAGCATATGCAAAAACCCAGTCTGTTCCACCATAGTCTCGATGTAGCAGTATACATAGTAAATAACTATGCCGTGCAAAGAAACAGAAAACAACAATATGAACAGTATACCATAAGGAATCAATTTAACATCAGCACAAGCACAGTGTAACTCATGTCTGACGCTTGTGAAAGCACAGAACTGGCAGTAACATATGAAAGGTAAATAAACAACAACAGGGGGCTATCAAGCATCTTTAGCAGAATTCAAACTTTATTACTCCCCAATTTCACAAAAAGTGCAGATTTCAGTAGAAATTCAATTTAAATTAACCTTGTCATACCCATACTGCTGTCAATCAGGCAACAGGACATGTTACTTTCTGGTTGTTGAGCTCAGTGGTGCTAAACGTAAGAAGCAGATAAATGCCCAGAACACTTGCCATGCAAAGACTTCTCAATGAACTGCATTGGGAAGTGATATAGATCCAGTTTGATCTTCGTTATATTTGGGGGAACCCAAATTGTTTTCAAGCGCACCTGGAGAAGTGTGAATTAAAAATAAGCCGCCAACCTTTATTTTGTCAGTTGTGTTTTTATACATTAAAACGGAAGTGCTTACGTGCAAATACTAATAGAACAGTAGTAGGAGGGGAGTACATATAAGACATAGGGATGAATGTCATGTACATATAACAGATAAGTTCCAGGAAAGAGAAGGAACAGACGGATTTAGGAGAAACAGCTCAGGTGGGGGCTATCTGCTCTCGGAATTAGACAGATATGGTTTTAAGTGTAATTTTAAGCATTTCCTGAGTCCAAGTTAGCCAATTTTAATATAAGCTAATAAGACACCTATAGATTGATAGAAATTGTATTTTCCCCCAGCTGGTGTGTTCCTTTAAATTTGAAATTCACCACTTGCATAAAATAGAAAAAGCCAACCCTGGGGGTGAAGATCAAGTAAATCATTGTGATGCCAAAATTTGTTTTAAGATGGATGTGCCAGACCCCTTTCCACCCCCATCTTTAGTTCTGTGCTGTACTTACCCAGAATATAGCGCTTTCAATCCCTCCTCCCTACATATTCTTGCAAGTGCATGGAGCATTCCTCTGTAGCGGATTTCTTTGTATTTTACATCATTAGTCTGACCCTGCACCTGGAGACGAGTTTTCGTTAAATCTATGGGGAAGGTTCCTGAAGCAGAAGAAAAAAAAAATTTAAATGAAAGATAGACATTTAGAGAGAAAGATATATGCATGCACACACACATTTATGATTTTAGTTTCTGGCATTGTGTCAATTGCATAAAGCAAAAACTATCTTTATAGTCATACTCTAGGCATAAAAGCAACTATAGTTCAAGGAAGCAGTTTTGGTGTATAGATGATGCCCCTGCACTCTCACTGCTCAATCCTCTGCCATTTAGGAGTCAAACCACATTTTTTTTCTGTCTATACAGTGCTGGTCACACTTTAGAACTTCTTACTGCATTAGTGTAAACACTGTGTTGTAAGATCAAAGTTAATAGGAACACTCCGAGCACCATGTCCGCTACAACACACTATAATGATTATAGTGCCAAGAACACCCTGGCACCCCTCATTTTAAGAAATTGAAGTTTTTTCAAAGGTTTGCTTTCTTACCTGGACTCTGCTGTACACCACTTCCAACCTCCACTACTTGCTATTAAGAGCCAGATGCTCTAAGCTCAGTAGTGCGTGGCATAGCACATTGGTTGAGAGAACTCAGCTGATGCTCTAAGCCAGTGAGCAAGATCTGCATTGCATACCTGCAATGGACCACAGGTAAGAACTCACACAGTTCTAAAAATGTTTTGACAGCATAACTATAAGATACTCAAAATAACTAGTACCTGAGTATCCACTGGAATAATGAATAATAATGATTCTATAGAAAGTGAGATATAGAGATATATATAATGAGAAAATACAATAGAAAAAATGGGTCAGGTGAAAGTAGAAAATAACTGCCTAATGGCCAAAAACTCCCTTCCTAATGTCTCTAAAAGTAGATACTGCAGTACACAGGTTTAGACTTTAATATATAATGCTTCATAGGTCAATATCTGTGACTGCAGGCTGGTATAAATACATCCAAAGAATATATAAGAGACATTAAGGACTTGCTTTTACCTAGTAAGTCTCAAGCTTTGGCATTATATAAGATATAATACTAAATTGCTAGTATATTGGAACATTAGAGGCAGAATAAGCAGACAAGTATAAATAGATACTATATGTTGGATCTATTGAAAATAATTCAATCAGTAAATTGTATCAAAAAAGTATCTATAATGTGAAAAAACAGTGTGCTAAACCTGTGTACTGCAGTATCTACTTTTAGAGACATTAGGAAGGGAGTTTTTTGCCATTAGGCAGTTATTTTCTACTTTCACCTGACACATTTTTCTATTGTATTTTCTCAATAAATATATATATCACTTTCTATAGAATCATTATTATTCATTATTCCAGTGGATACTCAGGTACTAGTTATTTTGAGTATCTTATAATTTTCCTAATCAGGGGTTATGCCCCAAGACACAACTGGAGTGTCTTATAAGGTGTGACCATCTACAGGCTAAGTGGTCTAGTCTATTTTTTAGACAGCCATTGCCTGTAGACGGCCTTCTTTTTTCTTGTTTGTTTTGACAGCATACAATGGGGGTGTTGCACTAGAGCACCATAACCACTACAGAAAGCTATAATACAGTGTTTGGAGCGTTCATTTAATTAAACTTTAATCCCACACAGGAGTTTGCCGCATGTTTAACCCAGCAAGTAATGGAGTAGATAGAGATGCAAACTGAATTAAAACACATTCTGCAATAGGTTACAAAAAAATTTAAATAAAAACACACAACTACCAAAAACACAATGAGCAATATATAGTATTCTGAAATAAACCTAGGGTATGAAAATAGTCAGGAAATCGATAAAGTCATATGGACAGTGTAAAGGAGAACAGTTCCTTGAAGATCAATGTTTCGGTTTGACAATATGGAGAAGGCAATGGCTTACAGGAGAAACAGGAATGAAACAGCAATAGTTGTCAAAGGAAAAGCTGTTAAAGAGTGTCTCAAACAGTCATTTACTCAGGTAACATTGGTAGACCAAACACCAACTTGCTGTCATCTGTCTGCACTTCAACAAACCAGTTTATCAAATTTGAACCCTGAAAGAGCTAGCCAAGTCAAATATAATATATATTTAAATATCTAGGAGAGACAGCTCCAATGTGAAGGAGATGGCCACAACTCACTGCAGGATCATATAATAATAATAATAATAATAATAATAATAAAAACAAATTCCTCTTGTGAAATATCAAGACAAGAATGATATGTAGGGGATCTTTATTAAATTAATGTTTTCAAGAAGCCATACAAAGCCTATGATTACCATTCACAATACCTAGCCACAGCTAAAGGTGACTCAAGTTTCCCCAGCTTCAACAAACACGTACTATGTTTTACAAATATATACAATATGGAAGACTTTTTTTTGTATGCAGCACCTTTTGTGTTCAAAACTAAATCTGAGTGGAAGCTGTACAGCATAACTATAGTAAAGCATGGAAATTTCTAACAAGAATTAAAAAATAAAATAGGATAAAAGACTGTATCACACAGTACTTGGACCATTTGTTTGTACACCAGACACACTGTGTGTAAAACACACACAGATAAAACCACAGAGCAGATGTGTTGCCAGAATATTCTTACCATTATTTACTAATAACAATTTTTACTGAATAGCACAATACTAGAACAAGGTTAAGCACATTCTTCACTTTAACAATGCAATCAAATTAGTAGTCTATTGCTACCCTGTTGCTTTGAATTGAAGCGGCACGGTCATGGCCGAATCCAGGTTTCCTTTTTATTTTTTTTATTTTTTTTTTTAACTCCCCTCCCGACTCCACTACATCTAACTGCCCCCCTAGTCACCCCAAATTCCCATAAGCACCCCATATTACCTATTTTTTTTAAATCTACATTTTATGACTGGACCTAGGTCCTGGGTGCCGCCATCTTTGTGTGGGCAGATGAAGTCCCTGTGGGACACGTCATCTGCCCACACTAGATAGCACTGTGAAATTCCTGTTCATGCCCAGTAAAAAAAAAAAAAAAAAAAAACACTTGTGCATTCGCTATTGTCCGAAAATCAGACAGGAATTTCGTATATTCATTAATTCGTCAGAAACATAGAATGTGACAGCAGATAAGAACCATTTGGCCCATCAAGTCTGCCCAATTTTCTAAATACTTTCATTAGTCCCTAGCCTTATCTTATAGTTAGGATAGCCTTATGCCTATGCTTAAACTCCTTTACTGTGTTAACATCTACCACTTCAGCTGAAAGGCTATTCCATGCATCCACTACCCTCTCAGTTAAGTAATACTTCCTGATATTATGTTTAAACCTTTGTCCCTCTAATTTAAGACTATGTCCTCTTGTTGTGGTAGTTTTTCTTCTTTTAAATATAGTCTCCTCCTTTACTGTGTTGATTCCCTTTATATATTTAAATGTTTCTATCATATCCCCCCTGTCTCGTCTTTCCTCCAAGCTATACATGTTAAGATCCTTTAACCTTTCCTGGTAAGTTTTATCCCGCAATCCATGAACCAGTTTAGTAGCCCTTCTCTGAACCCTCTCTAAGGTATCAATATCCTTCTGAAGATACGGTCTCCAGTACTGTGTACAATACTCCAAGTGAGGTCTCACCACTGTTCTGTACAAAGGCATGAGCACTTCCCTCTTTCTACTGCTAATACCTCTCCCTATACAACCAAGCATTCTGCTAGCATTTCCTGCTGCTCTATTACACTGTCTGAAAGACGAAGGAATGAATAGAAATTTTAGACGAACAAACACAGACCATCGTTGTTCGTTTGTTCAGTTTATTACAAGGAGGGAGATACTGGTTCACAGCTCTCTCCTTGTAATATGTAAAAATAGAAGCGGCACAAAGCTGTGCTCCCCGCCACTTCATAGGCCCCCAATGTCCAACCTCACTATGGGGGGTCAATATGACCCCTATATTAGCATAAGGGAGACTGAAATCTCCTGAATGCCCCTACTCGCAGCATAGCGAGTAGTTTGTCTACTAAATAAAAAAATACCCCCATGGCGGGGCATCTATTAACTAGCGGGGGGATGACATGGTGTACCCCCTAGCCCTTACCAGTGCCCCGTGAGTGGGGACTATGCAACTAAACAGGGGACATAGGGACCTCCCACGGCCCCCACCCATGAGCCGTGGGTGGGGGCCCTAAAAGACAATAGTGGAGGGCCTATTGTCCTCCCCCTCCCCCATGGGCGATGGGTGGGGGCCAAATGTAAAAAATACCCCTCCCCAAAAAATAAAAATGGAAATCAAGCCTTACCTACCCGCCTCACCCTAAAAATAATGAAGGGGAGACAATAAAACTAAATACCTGTAAATAAATTTTAAAAACTTACCATTTGAGGTCTTTTTTTTTTTTTTGTTAAAACCTTTTTTCAGCCCGGGGGGGACGAGAAAAAAACAAACAAAAAAAAATCCGCTGCCTAAAAAAAAATTTAAAAAAATAATCCATCATCACCCAGCAAGGGCACCGTGCAGACTGAGCTCCGCGGGGCCTTCCCACACCTTGCAATTTGACTCAGAGTGCTCAAATTGGTTGGTTTAAGCCAACCAATAAGAGTGCTCTGATTTGTAACTTGCAAGGCTCAAAATTCCAAAATTCTTAATCCATGCTGGCAGACACCCAATGCTGGAGTGAAGATCAAATAAATCATTGCGATGCCAACATTTGTTTTATGATGGAAGTGCCAGACACCATATGTGAGCCTTGCAAGTTACCAATCAGAACTTTCCCACGCTGTGTAAAATGACTCAGATTGGTTGGATTCCAAGCCAACCAATAAGAGCGCTCGGATAGGTAAATTCTGAGCCTTGCCTCATTGGAAACTTTACCAATCAGAGCACTCTTAATAGTTGGCTTAAACCATCCAATCTGAGCGCTCTGAGTCAAATTGCAGGGCGTGGGAAGGCTTTATAAGCTCATGGGTGGGGGCCAAGGCAGACCCTATGTCCCCTGTTTAAGTGAAATGTCACCACTCGCGTGACACGTGTAGGGGTTCGGGACACACACACTATGTTGGTCTTTCAGCCTTTTGGTAGATGGCTCCCTGATACCGTGGGGATCGGATCAGAATTTCATTCTAAAGGAACACTATAGGGTCAGGAACACAAACATGTATTCCTGACCCTATAGTGTTAAAACCACCATCTAGCCCCCACCCCCAGACCCAGCATGCCTCCCTAAATATAGCAAAATCATACTTGTATTCAAGCCTGAAGCTGTAGCTCTGCATGCTGTATTTGCCTCAGAAAAACAAGCTGTCTGTTGACATCAGAAGTGGTGGCCTGATCCAATCACAATGCTTCTCATAGGATTGGCTGAGACTTACAAGGAGGCAGATCAGGGGCAGAGCCAGCACAATTCAAACACAGCCCTGGCCAATCAGCATCTCCTCATAGAGATTAATTGAATCAATTAATCTCTGAGGAAAGTTCAGTGTCTGCATGCAGAGGGAGGAGACACTGAATGCTTGGATGCATTTTAGGCAGCCATGACCAAGTAAGGATCTCTAACAGCTATCCGAGGAGTGGCCAGTGGAGTTATCACTAGGCCGTAATGTAAACACTGCATTTTCTCTGAAAAGACAGTGTTTACAGCAAAAAGCCTGAAGGTAATGATTCTACTCACCAGAACAAATGCAATAAGCTGTAGTTGTTCTGCTGACTACAGTGTCCCTTTAAAAGTACCGATTGTCGTCCTAACATGAATGAACAAACTGTTCTCATTCTATTAGGCGAAATTCGGTAGTTTTGCCGGCGTTCTGTCTAAAGGACAGGACGTTCTGGAATAGTGAAAGGAGGCATCGCGAGATCATGGAGGAAAAGTAAGAATTGTGGGAAGTTGCTCTGACCACAGGAAATGGAGCACACTTTGCTCCTCCGCTGGTCAAGCGTAGGAAAAAGTACATAATACAAAATAGTCCCTACTTTGTCTTATGTTTTAAAGAAAACTAGAGCAGACTGGAAGAAATGAAGAACAGATCCTGACAGAGGGAGAGAAGAGGAAGCAATTAGGGTAAGGCAAGTTCGGCATGACAGTGACGCTTTAACGGCGTCTTCCATACTATATAGTGCAAACAAAAATAGTATGTAGCCAATAAACACTAAAACACTCCATGTAAGACCATAATAGGTTACATTACTGCAACTATATAAAAAATAAATAAATAAATAAATAAAAACTTACCACATTCTGCAGTGATGGAAGCTAAACCTCCATATATAAAGGGTTTCCAGCTGGGAGTGGACATGTTCTGTTTTGAGGGCTCCTTTGTGCCTGTAGAATAAGAGGAGAACAATTAAAAGTTAAATCAGAAGAGGATAATTTTTCCAACGAATCAGATTACACTATTCCAGGGGTAGGCAATCTTTTAGTAGTACTGTGCCAAAATAAGATCTTGAAGTCCCTTGGCGTGCCAGTCCTCTTTTTTTTTTTTTTTTGAGGGGTTCATGTTGCCGTATTCTGCTTGTGGGTGCTGCAGTTGCTTTGTAAGGCTGCATTTGTGTGTATGTGGGCGGTTACATTGTAGATGTTCATGAGTAGTTTGTGGTATTGTGTGTTTACCTATGAATGTGGTCTATGTATGTGGACCATATCTCATATAGTGTGTTTGGTGGTGTGTGTATTTGTGGGGCTGCTTGTGTATGAAGATTTTCAGTAGTGTTGTGCTTGTAGGGACTGTGTGTATTATTTGTATTAGGGGGAGGCTTATTCTGCAGCTGTGTATATATCTCGTAGTGTGGGTGGCTTCCCTGGGGTCCAGTGGGGACTGGGCTGTCCAGGGACCAGTCAAAAACAGGAGCTGCGATAGCTGCTGTAGCCTGCTCTACTCCAGTGCAGACTCTAAGTTACAAGTGCAGAGAGGAAGTGTTCTGGGATCACTTCCTCTAAGTGCTGCAATGTGTAAATTAAAGATTGTCCCTCTCCTCCTGCAATCACCGCTGAGTTTGCACTAGAAGATATCTGAAGTCATAATGGGACTTTTGATAAAGCCCCACCACCCTGTTTTAAAAAAAAAAAAAAAAAATTGCTTCCATTTCAATCAAATCTTACAGCATAGTGAGATATCTTTAGAAGTCCTTCTTGGTTAATTGAACTTTAATCACACAGGAGGCTGCTGCAGAGCTTCCAAAACAGTTTCCAGGAAGCCAAAATGTAAATGACCCCTCTGCGCAACCCACATGGAATATGTCTAAAATTTATATTATGTACACTAAGGACACAGATTTCCTTTCTGTAACATGACTAAAGCACAATCGAAAAATGGGCTTCTGCGTAAGCCAACACTGTTATGACCTTGAATGTCTGTCAATGCAAAAATAAAGAATTGATAAAAAAAATAAAAAATAAAAAAATGTAAATTACCATTTGTTTCAAAACAGAGTTAAATATTGAGTTGTGCACTTCTACAATCTATTTTCAGACCTCACAAAACACAATTTATTACGTATAAGGGATAGGCACATCTTTCTCTTGCTCAAAGATTTATATTTAACATACAAAATGGAACTGTCACTTTACCCATTATAGATTGTCATCGGTTTAATCTTGCAAGAAAACAGATTTAACGTTGCACATAAAGTCTTGCTCTAATAAGAGCTACAGGTAGGTGCTCACAAACAGAAGAAAAGCAATAGTGATGACAAACAGATCTAATATTCTAACACGTGTCATTTCACCAATGAGAAACATATACTCTGCAAGACCACTGTGACAAACTCCTCTCTCCAAGGGAGTTTGCCATGAGCTCCTGGAGGAGCTTGCTTGCCAGTCTCCTGCCCACAGACTATGGGCCCTGCAGGGAAACCTGTAAAAGACTACCGAACTTGACCGACTGTTAGCACTGATTTCCCTAGAACTGTTTTGGACATAGGACCATGTGCATGGTCGGTCAAATCTATGACTTCCAGGAAATTCCTGAACCAATCTGGGTGATTTTTGGATATATTGTTCACCCAGATCGGGGCTATTAGGGGTTTTATGTGTTTTTAAGGTACTTTTTGGGGTTTCAAAACTTTTTATATTTTTCTGTGCTTGGAGATAATGGGGTTAGATTAGTACAGTTCCTGATTCAATTATCTCCCAAGCACAGAGGAGGGATTCTATTGTTTGTGCATGGGCATGTCTCACAGTATGACTGTTTTTATTGGTTTATTCACTGTGTCCCTGTGCCCAACAAAGTCCACCTGGGTGTCACCCTTGTTGGGAAACTTGCATAAAAGGCCAGTGTGCCTCCATTAAAATCCTATTCCAGTTTACACTCCAAAACTGTGTGTCATCCTGTTATTGGAGGGAAAGAAGATTTACTTGTGTCTGCTGTTCCAGCTTGCAGGGGATTCAATGGGGAAAGTCCTTGTAAGGACTAGAGCTAATGCCCCATTCAGCTCCAGGAAGGAGTGGTTTCAGGGCCCCAGTCAAGCCACGGCAACTGAAGTGCTGTGGTTTGTCCCCTGTTCCAGCTAGGAAGCGGTCCTTGGCGGAGGTACAGAAAGCTCTGTTACAACCACATTACTTTCAGAGTAGTGAGCGGGAGCTTTCTATGTGCAAGGCAACATCAATGCACACTTATACAGGTGATATTTGAAAAATTAGAATATCGTGCAAAAGTTCATTTATTTCCGCAATGCAACGTTGTAACGGACCGTTTTCCTCACCAGAGGTTAAAAACCATTTAGGCGATATTCCCCTTTCCAGATACACCGACAGCTACTGTAAGCACCGATCTCCAGAACTGGAAACACATGAACACTAGAAAAATCTAATCAGGAAAACCATACGAAAGGGTTACACTCCTGGCAGTCAGCATACAATCCAATTCCCCCCAATAACGAGACGACACTTCGTTTGAGGGTCAAGCAGAATCTCACATACAGCCTCTTTTTTTCCCAATCCACAAACATAGTATTGCCCACAGGGTTTTACAGAACAACCCATCAATCCGTAAAATACACACAGACACTCCCACATAAAATCCTCCCCTCTGCCTGTGATATGATTACTAAACACAATGGGTGATATAATTATCACAGGCAGAGGAATACAGTTTTTCCACATTATTCATAACTTTGAAAGTATGCATCACATTCACATAAAACTTACTGAATCAGCATATTCCAAATACAAACATATGTCAAAATCATCCAAATTGGTCCATTGATTCAAAAGATAGATCGAAGTCCTTTGTGAGCAAATGAAGCATGGCTTTTCTGCCCAAAACCAGTTCCACAGAGTCTTCTATCCTGGAGATAATTGGGAAGTAATCCAATTATCTCCAAGGACAGAGGCAAAACTCCATTAAGCACATGGCCGTAAAAAGAAAGTAAAATACAATAAAATACACAAGGTTACCTTTCTTACATAAAATACAGACATTCTACCTATCCCCAGATAGCTTAGATCTGAGCGCACATTATTACTGGATGGCGCTCAGATCACATACATACAGTTCAATCGCCATGGAGCCAAAGTCTTTCAGTATTCGGCTGGGCTCCATGGCATAGCTATCGGGGGTAGCATGGCTTTAACAGTCTGCAGAAAGGCACAAACCAGCCTTTCTGCAGGGTAAAAGAACAGGGGCCATAGTCTACAGGGAGCAGACGAGCAACCAGGCTTCTCCAGTGCACAGTGGCGAGGTTGGTTCCGCCACAAACGTAAAAGGTGAAACTAATATAAGAGATAGACTCATTACATGCAAAGCAAGATAGTTCAAGCTGTGATGATTATAGCTTACAGATCATGAAAACCCTCAGTAAATTAGAATATTGTGAAAAGGTGCAATATTCTAGGCTCACAGTGTCCCACTCTAATCAGCTAAGTAAGCCACAACGCCTGCAGAGGGTTTATGAGCCTTTAAATGGTCTCAGAGTCTGGTTCAGTAGGAATCACAATCATGGGGAAGACTGCTGACCTGACAGTTGTGCAGAAAACCATCATTGTAAGGAGGGAAAGCCTCAAAAGGTAACTGCGAAAGAAGTTGGATGACCCCAAAGTGCTGTATCAAAGCACATTAATAGAAAGTTATGTGGAAGGGAAAAGTGTGACAGAAAAAGGTGCACAAGCAGCAGGGATGACCGCAGCCTGGAGAGGATTGTCTGGAAAAGGCCATTCAAATGTGTTGGGGACTTTCACAAGGAGTGGACTGAGGCTGGAGTCAGCGCATCAAGAGCCACCACACACAGACAGATCCTGGACATGGGCTTCAGATGTCGTATTCCTTTTGTCAAGCCGCTCCTGAATAACAAACAACGTCAGAAGCGTCTTACCTGGGCTAAAGAAAAAAACGACCTGGTCTGTTGCTCAGTGGTCCAAAGTCCTCTTTTCTAATGAGAGCAACTTTTGCATCTCATTTGGAAACCAAGGACCCAGAGTCTGGAGGAAGAATGGAGAGGCACACACTGCAATTTGCTTGAAGTCCAGTGTGAAGTTTCCACAGTCTGTGTTGATTTGGGGAGCCATGTCATCTGCTGGTGTTGGTCCACTGTGCTTCATTAAGTCCAGGGTCAACAAAGACGTCTACCAGGAGATTTTGGAGCACTTCATGCTTCCTTCCGCAGATGAGCTTTATGGGGATGTGGACTTCATTTTCCAGCAGGACTTGGCACCTGCCCACACTGCCAAAAGCCTGGTTCAATGACCGTGGCATTACTGTGCTTGATTGGCCAGCAAACTCGTCTGACCTGAACCCCATAGAGCAAGGGTCCTCAAACTACGGCCCCCCAGATGTTGCTGAACTACAACTCTCATGATTCTCTGGCTCTCTATGAAATTCAAAGAATCATGGGAGTTATAGTTCAGTAACATCTGGAGGGCCGCAGTTTGAGGACCCCTGCCATAGAGAATCTATGGGGCATTGCCAAGAGTAAGATGAGAGACATGAGACCGAACAATGCAGAAGAGCTGAAGGCCGCTATTTAAGCATCCTGGTCTTCCATAACACCTCAGCAGTGCCACGCCACATTGAGGCAGTAATTGCTGCAAAAGGAGCCCAAACCAAGTACTGAGTCCAAATGCGTGCTTATACTTTTCAGAGGTCCGATATTGTTCTATGTACACTCCGTGTTTTATTGATTGCATGTAATATTCTAATTTACTGAGATTGTGGATTTGGGGTTTTCATGAGCTGTAAGCCATAATAATTGCACTTATGACAAATCACGGCTTGAACGATCTTGCTTTGCATGTAATGCGTCTCCTATGTTAGTTTCCCCTTTTACGTTGCATTACTGAAATAAATGAACTTTTGCACGATATTCAAATTTTTAGAGTATCACCTCTATAAACATGTTAACCTGTGTAAGTGTACCAATGCACACCCAACCTTGTTAAATGTTTTAGACGGAAAACAACTGGCAAGCTAATTGAAGAGCTCTTTGGATGTTGCTAGGTTCCACTAGACAACAGCACATTAACAGCTTATTTTTTTTGTTGGTTATCTTTTAGTTATTTAACTATGTCTTCAGTTACAATGTTTTTGATTTGTTGGGCTACATCTGTAAGAAAAAGGATTTATAAAATGGTGTTCTCTAAAGTACTACAAGTTGTGTTTTGTGTAGTGATTATATTTATTTCTATTTAGCAGTTACAATGGCATCAACTTTATAGAAACATAGAATGTGACAGCAGTTAACAACCATTCAGCCCATCTAGTCTGCCCAATTTTCTAAATACTTTCATTAGTCCCTAGCCTTATCTTATAGTTAGGATAGCCTTATGCCTATCCCACGCATGCTTAAACTCCCTTACTGTGTTAACCTCTACCACTTATTTCCTATTGGAAAGCCTTGGATTGGCTGAGATCATCAAGATTGATGATCGCAGTCATGGAGGCAAGGCCAGCTAAGGCAAGAACAGCACAGCGTGGGGGGGAAAAAGGTGAGTAAAAACCTTGCCCATGTGATGGAAGGGGGACTGGTCACCTAAACACACACAGTCACTGCAATAACACACATTAAGGTGACCACCCAGCCTCCCTAACTGGAGCTGGAGTGGTTCGGCTTTCCCTGGGGTCCAGTGGGGCTTTAGTCATCTCCCTGCTCTGCTCCATAGAGTGCATTTTAGTGATACCGGGGCCGGAATTACGTCATATTCCGGCTCCCGGCATCACTGGAGGACGCACAAGAGAGTAGAGCAGGGACGGAGGTTACAGCTTCCTCACGCGCCTGTCTTTCTCAATCCTTCAGGAGCCTCCCGCCTGTGCGCACACCCCATGCTCTCCATCAGCTGGCCGTCTATTTAGGAGTTGGCCGACCACCTTCCTCCACTCACAGGCAACTGACCACCTCAGGGGCTGAGTGTGCTAACAAATCCCAGATGCCAGGTCTAAAATCCTAATCTAAACTCAGATTTAGACCTGCCATCTCACACAGAGGGACAGCCAGTGTGAATAACTATATAGGAAAAAAAGAGCACATTGGTTTTGGGGTTTTAAAGCAGAACTGCTAAATGTGAGCTTTTTGCACGAAAAAAAAACAAAAACAAAAAAACACAACAACACACACTTGCCTTGCTGCACTAGCCCAGTAAGCAAGCTGAGTTTGTTGCTGTTTTGCTTTAAGATAAACTAAATTAAGGATTAAAAAAAAAAGAAAAGCAAACAAAATAAAATCCTCCCAGGTCAGATAATGTAGCCTCATTGTCACCATTCAGATTTTAGTTTGCTACAATTTGGAATTTAGTGAAGCACCCTGAAATTGACCCTTTGAGAAACAGGTTTAGCTCATTCTTTTCCGGTTAGATTAGTTACCCATCAAACACTGCATGGTATTTCAAGGAAACTTTGGAAGGCAGTCAGACTATCCCAGAAAGAACAGCTAGTCCAGCTATTGTCTAAGTCATCTGATATGCTGGAGGAGAACTGCAGAGTCCTTTTAAGTTTGTTTATTTACAAAACAAAACAACAAACAAAACAAGCAAACTGGAAATTGTAGAGACAAAGGAATAGCTAACCTGGTCACTGACCATTAACTGTATTGAAACTGGAAGTACAACTAAAATGCAGCTAATGGTCAGAACAATTAAAATCGGAAAAAAGTTTTACTATCATACACATCAAATCTGCAATCGCTCCCACCCCACATTACACATTTCTTGTTACTACTTTATTAAGCCAACAGGTCCAAACATTTATATCCTAATTTAATTGTGTACTGGAGAGATATTCATACCAAAAGGCAGTTAAAAGTAAGGCCTAGGATGTGATTTTCATAATCATCTGTTTTTTCCAGCTGGGCTATTTTCAACTGCAAATAGCCAAGCCCTGCTTAGTGAACAGGCTTTACTGACCTCAGGCTGTGGTTAAGGAATCCAGCAAGGTCACTTGTGTTTAGCCCCAGGGATTTAATTAAATGACTTCTGGTCACAAAAGTTTGAATTTTAGTCTATCAAGTTTTTCCAGCAGAAAATGGTTTGTTTCTGTGTTATCTTAGCTGAAATACATAAGATTTTTTTTATAGTAAGTATTGTTCACCAAGGTCACTCAGTTTAGCTTGTGCATTACTGGACGTGTAACTTACTAAACACCAACATGATTTTAGCTTTTGACAGAGTTTAGCCAAAATCGATTAATCTATTTTGCAATTCCTGCTCAATTTTGTATTATGTGTAGTGAATTTTTTTTTAGTTTTTAAAGCGAACACCATTAATACGTATCCACAGATACTACAGTAATAGTGGAACGTACTGGATTAAACTGATCCCTATCTTAGCAGAGATGAATATGTAATATTAAATGACTGCCATTTTTTATATGTCCCCTCCGGTCTACTCATGAACGGTTTGCTGCACATGCACTACAGAATATCAATGAACTGCTCACTGACCCCCATAGCATGAGCATCTATACACCTAAAAGGAAATGCTACTTGCTTGACAGATACAATGTAGAATGCACGAGTTACAGTAAGTACTCCATGACCAATACAAGCACACACACTTATTCATGCAAAGTAAATAGGAAAAAACTACATTTTAACGCACATGAATAATATTAAACAAGCAGCATGAAAACAATAAATACAGCAGTGAAATATAATCTGGTTTACTGAACATAAAAAGGTTTTGGATTTATAAAATATAAACATGCAATTTACTTCAGGTTTAAATAACTTGCATCTTACATGGTATGTTATTTTAATAGTTTTGAGTTTGTTTTGCTTTTTTTTATTTTTTATTTAAAACTGCGATTGTATGCTTTTTATTTGATAACTATACGCTAAACAAAGTAGGGCTTATCTGCATCAATATAAAATGGACAGAGTACCATAATCACAACAGCTAATTGTAGAAATAATTGTGCAAAGAGTTTTTGGGCACCATCCCATCTGCTTGTGTCAAACAATTTGAGAGGTCTGACAAAGTCTCTCCTATAGCCCAACCCCTTGATTGCAGCTTAGATATGCGAAAGTGAACTTACTCCATCAAATTTACTGGGAGAGGAGCTACACCAACACTCACAACCTATCACTGAAGTCAAAGATAGGACAGGTAATGTTAATAGTATTCAAGCAACAACAGCAGAGAGGCTTAAAAATGGTTTGACACAAACAGGAAGGACAATACCAAATACTCTTTGGACCATAACCACTGCAGTAGTGTGTCCATCTCATAATGCATAACCAACATAATCACTGTAAAGTCCATCCAATTTACATTGACAGAGACGAAATGTAGTTCCTGATAAACATGGCTGTCGGGACTTACAGCGAAACCCGTATCTTCTCCACTACTTTTTTTGACATATGTATGCTTTACACAATGTTATAAGATACAGGGGTACAGGGAATTGGCTCTGTCTATGAAGAACCCCAGGGTCGTGTCAGATTTTCTATAGGCCTCAATGATGTACTCTTATGCACGGGCAGATAAGACAGCAGGGACACGCAGGAACAAGATGGCCAAACTCACAAGAAGGGTAGGTTCAGGCAAGTAAATTTCACCTTTACCTGCCCCCGACCACCAGACACTCAAGGGCGATGTCACCATCGGGAGTCTTTTGAATTCCTCAAATTCCCCAGACAGTAATGCTTTAATTTTATTCAACAGAACCACAATTATTGGGGTTCTTCTCATTAAAATACAATTTTATTACATGACAGGAGGCTTTGTATTGTGCATAACTCTCTTTACTAAACTCCATAGCAGTAAAGAAAAGTGAATTACCAGAAAAAAAGTAAAATCCACATTTCACAGTTTTCTCAATAATCCCAACAGTGAACAAAATTGTAGGATCTAAGCAAGGACTAACCTACACCATGTATTAATAAGGAAATTATCTCTAGCAATTCTTTGAATGAATAATTGAATAATATTGGGGATAACTGCCAGAAAGTTTTATAATAAAGTATTTAACCAAGAAAAGTAAATTCAGCTTCTGGTAGTTTTAGAAAAATGCAGGATCCTTCATGGGCCTCAATGCTGTACCCTTGCATATCTGCACGACAGAAAACAGGCTCCTGGTAGATGAAGCACCAAAGGATAAAACATAGGTGCACCTGCAAGGCAGAACTTTAGGTACGTATATCTAACCTTAGCTTTCCCCCAGCTTTCTGCATACTGAGTAGGTACGTAATCTAAAGTCTCCATTTCAATTTTCAATGTTTAATGAAAACATTTTAAAACCAATTAAAACACAGCTAGGACAGTCAATTAAGCCAATACCTAGGCTGGTACTGATTCTGGAAGTATACAGTCCCCAATAGCAATGATGCATCACCCCCTGGTAGTATAAAGTCCCCAATAGCAATGATGCATCACCCCCTGGTAGTATAAAGTCCCCAATAGCAATGATACATCACCCCCTGGTAGTATAAAGTCCCCAATAGCAATAATACATCACCCCCTGGTAGTATAAAGTCCCCAATAGCAATGATACATCACCCCCTGGTAGTATAAAGTCCCCAATAGCAATGATACATCACCCCCTGGTAGTATAAAGTCCCCAATAGAATTGATGCATCACCCCCTGGTAGTATAAAGTCCCCAATAGAATTGATGCATCACCCCCTGGTAGTATAAAGTCCCCAATAGAATTGATGCATCACCCCCTGGTAGTATAAAGTCCCCAATAGTAATGATGCATCACCCCCTGGCAGTATAAAGTCCCCAATAGTAATAATGATACAGCGTGGCTGGCTCCCCATCCCAGGTCCATAACACAGGGTGAGTGGCAGGCAGAGCAGCCCAGCTCTGAGGATTGTAATAACAGAGAGTAGGGCTGTTTAACCTTGGCCCTCCTGCTGTGCTTGGACTTCAACTCCCATAATGCAATGCCAGAATAAGTCCCCCCACAGGCAGCCAGGGCTGGGGGTGCAATGTGGGCGCTCATTGTGGGTGCAATGTGGGCGCACCGTACATGGCTGCCGGGGGTCCCGGGATAGAAGCCGGTAACCTGACTCGGGGTGTCCCCACCACTTTAAATAGCCCACACTCTGCCCACGTGACAGCGCCCCCTCCCTCAGCGGAGGGCAGAGATACCCACAATGTGCCCAGCCGGGGTTACCGGCTCACCTACCGGGGGTGTCCGTGCTGCTGATACAGGCCGCTCGGTGACACGGAGCAGGGAGCAATGAAGAACAAGGTAAGTGGAGGATTCCTTACACGATGCCACGCCCACAACAGCATCCCTCCCAGGACTCCATCAAACCACGCCCACACAGACTGAAGCCGGCTCGGCACCGCCTTCCCAACGCCAACTGAGACCGTTGATTGGCTTAATGGCACGTTCTTAAAGTGTGCACGTGAAAAGCGAGTGATCTGAGTGGCAGGTGGGGATCGGATATCCATGTGGGCGGAGCCTGTGCCTTGTCAATGATTGTCACTGGAGACAGGCCTGCACAAGGAATTATTATTATTATTATTATTACTGCACAAGGCATTATTATTATTATTATTACTACTGCACAGGGCATTATTATTATTATAATTACTGCACAAGGCATTATTATTATTATTATTATTATTATTATAATTACTGCACAAGGCATTATTATTATTATTATTACTGCACAGGGCATTAATATTATAATTATTATTAATATAATTACTATTATTAGTATAATTACTGTACAGGGCATTACTATTAATATTATAATTATTAAGATTGTTAATTGTTAAAATAACTACGCACCATTCGAAAAGGGACTGGCCCAATAAAAAAAAATTAGACGAGTTGGAAGTAGAAAAACACAGACGCTGACAACAGCTACTCACGATCCAACACACAACCAGATAGCTAACCGAGAGTCACCGATCACACCTAACCCGTACCGGACTGATAATAAACATCCAGGTGACACACTGATACAGACCACATACCTGAGTAACTGAACACGGATAACCGAAGGAGTGCAGAATACTTATTGATTATACAAAGCTTAGTTAGAGCCATTTAACATGCATGCATACAAAAAAGACTGACTCAGCAAAAAGGCAAGAATCGGAAACCATTAGAAGCGAAAATGCATAGCGCAAACTAACCAGGTTGGACACCACAGTTATCCCCATTACCTCCCTTTCTGTCTACCAAGATTATTACAAATACACGAGTACAATCAACTGCGATTCCACATGTATGTTTATTGCAAAAACACTCGTATAATCAAATGCGATTCCACATGTATGTTCAAAATTGTAAACCAAGCTACTGTATATGCAACTTTCACCCAACCCTCACCATCCTTTTTCTTTTGTACCCTAAACGCAATAAAAATTGGCAAATTTAAAAAAATAAAATAAAAATAACTACACAGAAAATGCTCTGCTGCCTCATCTAATTATGTTCATGCTGTGTTTTCTTGGGGACAATTCCCTGGTGTCAATAGATGGACACCAAGGAAGAAGACAGCGGAACAGGAATGAAGGACAGAACCATAAATTAGGGAAAGCTGTTGTGGATAAATATATTAACCCAATTTATATTAGTAAAATGTCTATTTACTCAGAACAACTACAATCAGCATTATTCAACTTTCTATGTGATTTACCCAAAATGGCCGCTTGGGAGTTTCCCCTTTAACATCTAACACTAACACCCTCATTAACAAGATGGCACTGGAATCTGGGGGAGACTTCTAAGATGCCGATGACATCACACTCAGTAGGCAGAGCATTAAATGAGCCACTTAACACCTAACCAATTACTGATGTATTATTTCATGTTATCTCTGACAATGCTTATGATGTAATTTTGCTTTATAGGGGACATGTCCCCCCTGAATAAACATTCCTCAAGTTTTTCATTAACCCAAAACTTGTGTCTGGTGTGAATTACTTCAGGAGCGTGCACGCATTATTTCTTTAATTTGGCCAGGGGCAGATACACAAGATAATCAACTTATTGATTGATTTCCACATCATTTGGCGCCCAATGTGGGGCGGACCTCCGGAAAGTGGGACGGACCTCCAGAAAGTGGGACAACCGGAGCCTGATCACCTCCTAATACAGCAGTTTGCCTGTATTCTCCTGTTTTGTGTCGGTCTGTCTCCGTGTCCACTTCCGGCTTCCAGAAGGCTACAAGACAGGTATTCTCTTATCCGGTGCCTTTTTTTTTTAACGAACCTGTCGATTGTCTGCCTCCTGAAAGTTGTGTGTGTGATGGCGGGTGTGTGGTTTGCATTTATTGTTATAGCTTGACTGCCTAGCGGGCAGGGAATGCATTTATTGTTATAGCTTGACTGCCTAGCGGGCAGACAATGCATTTATTGTTATAGCTTGACTGCCTTGCAGGCAGGGAACGCATTTACTGTTATTGCTTGACTGCCTAGCGGGCAGGGGATGCGACCGCCTGGTAAAGGGCTGGGATTTTGTTGACCACCCGGTAAAGGGTTGGGGTTTTTGTTGTCCACCCCGTGAAGGGCTGGGGATAGCCTAAAGAAAGGCTGTGAATTGTGTTGCACTGTTCGAAGCAGAACAGAGTTTATTTACTATTTAACCATTGCTATGTTCACACTTTTATTGTTCCTTGTTCAGTTGTGGCCATAGTGTGGGTACCCTCATTGCGTGTGTGTGTTGTGTGGTTCGTACTCTATTCCGTATTATGTGCACATCTCTGTATTTGTGATTCTTGCAAATATTTATTGATTAGTCTCTCTACGTTCACTTTCTCCTCAATTCTCTACCTCTTTTGTACTTGTTGCCCAGAGCTGTGTTAGTCACCCA
This sequence comes from Pelobates cultripes, assembly GCA_933207985.1. Lineage (NCBI taxonomy): Eukaryota > Metazoa > Chordata > Amphibia > Anura > Pelobatidae > Pelobates > Pelobates cultripes. Next base: position 323,429,692 of record OW240912.1, on the reverse strand, counting down.
CGCTCGCCCGCACAGATCCGTGGCCACCATCTCGGGTGGGCGGATCCCGTGACTAGTCTACATTTTGGGAAGACGCACAGGAATTAATTCCTCGTGGCAGTCGAGCACTGTAGACATTCCTTCTCTTTTTCCTCTCTCTATCTCTGTCCCTCTTACAGGAAGAACCTTGTTTGATAAATATGGGACAGGAATATGCTAGACACCCAAGGGTCTCTTAGCTTGTGATACTGTTAAAGAAAGAGCAGGAGAGGAAGCTATGTTAAAGATGAAAAAGATAGCGAAGGTTTGTGGTTTCCAAATGTCACCCAGTGGTAGGTTACAGCCAGAGTTTTGGAGAAAATTGCTCATTGATAAAGAGGGTATATTACTGGATAATGGGTTGACAAAAGGCTTGGTATCGTGTAGCCAGAGGACTCAAATGGGAGGGTTGGTCAGAAGAGGAAATTGATTTTGGAGGACAAGCAATTTATGTGTATTACAGAAATGTTTGCAATGATGATGATTCATCCACTGTTGTTCCCCAGCCACCACCCTATGATGGTGCCCAGAATACCACAAACGAACCATGTCCCTCCTCCTCAAACACTGCCCCATCTCCGCCCCCCATTGTTCTACCTCCCGTTGCCAAAGGGCCTCCCACCCCTCTGTACCCTGTCCTCGGGGTGGACGGATCCTACTATTATCCTTTCCCTCTCCCATCACCATCAGCCATATCACCTGTTATTTCCGTTCCCTCCCCACTTCTTGCTCATGTCTCCTCTCCTTCACTACCACATGTCATTACTGATGTCGCCCCATCATCACTATCTTTCCCTATTCCCCCTCCCGATGTTGCCTTCTCCTTATCACTCACTACCATACCTCCCATTGTTCCAATCCCTGTTCCCACTCTCCCAACATGCATTATTTCTTCCGAGACCTCACTGGCCCTTCTCCCTGTTGTTCCTTCTGCCCCGGTTTCCTCATTGCCATCATCCACGATGTCCCCTGGTGTACCCACGATTCCTCCCCCTATTGTTCCTGCCACTCCAGCCCCGATTTCCCCACTCTCTGCTGCCCCTCCGATCCCTGTCCAAGACTCCTCTCCCCTTCCCATTTCCAATCCCCTCCCTTCTCCCTCTATCGATCTTTCCTCTCTCATCTCAGCCCTCACCACTGTGCTCACTCCTACCCCCACTCCTACTTCTCTACCCCTTTCCACTCCCCCTGCTCCTGTTCCAGAGCCTTCTCCACCTCCTGTATCCTCTCCTCCCCGATCTTTCCTCTCTCGTCTCAGCCCTCACCACTGTACTCACTCCTACCCCCACTCCTACTTCTCTACCCCTTTCCCCTCCCCCTGCTCCTATTCCAGAACCTTCACCTCCTGTATTCTCTCCTTCCCCCAATCTTTCCTCTCTCGTTTCAGACCTCGCCACTTCGCTCACTTCTACCTCCACTCCTACTTCCCAACCCCTCTCCATTCCTCCTGCTCCTATTCCAGAACCTTCTCTTCCCGTATTCTCACCCCCCCTTGACTTTTCATCTGCCCTCTTTGCCTCTACTTCCACTCCTAATTCTCCACCCCTTCCTACTCCTCCTGCCCCATTTCAGATCCCCCCTCCCCTCCTCGTGATCTTCCGTCCCTTATCTCCACCCTCTCTACTTTCCTCGCCCCTGCCTCCACTCTCACTGTTCCATCTCCTCCCATCTCTGCAGCCCCCATGTCAGAACCTCCTTCTCCCCCTTCCCCTGATACCAACGTTACGTCACTTATTTCCGTCCTTCTAGCCTAGTTCACTACCCCGCCTATTTCTCCTCCTCCTTCTCCCCAACCTGCTCTTCCTGTTTCTGTTCCGGATTCTCCTTCCCCTCCTACCTCCAACCCTGGTGTCTCCTCCCATGATCTCACGTCACTCATCTCCTCTCTCTCCAATCACCTGTCTCAGCTTATTCAACCCACACCTTCACCCGCTCCAACCCCCATCCCTGCCCCTCCAATAAACACCCCCAGTTACCCACTCATGACTGTTGGGACAAATGAGTCTGGCACGTCGGGACAACCTCAGGCTGCCGACGCTTCTCCCGCTGCCTCAGGTTTCCATCCCACTATGTCTCAGTTAGTCACCCCCCAGACCATCGCTGTTGGTCCTCCCGGTTCCAACGCCCCGATGGCTCCAGCCCCCAACTCATTTGATGTTGTTAGTTACCATGGTCCCCCAGTCCCACCCGGGAACAACAATGTGCCAGAGCTTAGCCCATTCCGTCCCTCAAATAACAGATTTTCCCAGAGACAGGCCATTGCAGATACTCACCTCCCTGCCTCGTCAGCAGTGGAAGGTGCCCAGCCAATGTATGTTACATTTAACCCATCTCAAGCTGCGACCCTGGTAACTTCTCTCCCCGATCCAGAAAAACAACCCATGCCCTTTTTCTGAAGAATTTCTCAGATTCGTAAAACGTATTCAGCAGCTTGGCGTGATTTGTACAGTTTATGTGAGATCAAGGCTGGGGATGCCTACTGGCCAATTATGGAAAGGAGTTTTAATGATGCTGTCCTCACCAATGATATGGATTTTCAGTCAGGCATTGTTTTCTGTGAGCAACTCAGGGCCTGGGCCCAGGACAAACTGGCTGACCAGGACACTTGCATTAATTATATCATACAAGACAAACTTGAGTCAGTAGAAAAATATCACTCCAGGTTAACCCAAACATTTTTTGATCTTGGTTTCAGTGTATATAACAAAGCACATACCCAGATGTTGTCAGCCTCCTTTGTGGCTGGTCTTAAGGAGACCATTAGGAAAGGCTTAGTACTTGCACGTCCCAAATACAGAATTATTCCTTTGGATACTCGCTTGTTGGTAGCAAAGGGTTTAGAATCAGTTCTGCAGCCATCACAGAAGAGAAGTAATCCACTCATGTTTTCCACTTTCAGCCCTACTTCCAGACCCGCCTTGGGGCCCCAGAATCCTCCCACATTGGCTATCATGCCAGCTACTCAGGGACAGTCCCCAGTACCTAGACCTCCGGCCAGGGTATGCTTTAATTGTACCCTACCAGGTAATTTCCGCAGGGATTTCCCACACCCACGGGTATTTCGCCCGCCACTCAGCAGACCTCCAATGCACCCCAACACTCATACAGCTACATATGGGAGTCCTCAACATCGTTCTCCTCCACAGACGCACCCACAGCCGCAAGCACCATACGACCCACCACAAGATTATTCCCAAACTACTTATCAACCTAATCAATTTAATGCACACCCTCCCCCAGTTAATTATGATTCAGATGACTTTCAGCAAACTGATCACCCAACATCCAATCATTATCGTCCTGCCCGTCAAGGTCATCAATCAAGTCACCCTACTACACGTCATTAAAATGGCCCTGATCAATCCTATCTAGATCTCGTACAATAAGTAACCAGCAAACCTGTGTCTGACACCTCTGTTATGGCAGTGTCTGCAGGGGACAAAGGGGGGTCCTTAGCTACCAGTATTACCAGTTGAGGGTCATCCTACTACCTTTCTAGTTGACACAGGTGCAGCACGCAGTGTCCTCAGGGAATAAGACCTGCCAGATCCTTCTTACTTATCTGACCTCGATGTTTCTTGTGTGGGCGTTCATGGTACCCCCCCGTAACAACCCATTAACTAAACTCTTGCGAGTTGGGTCTAACATTCTCTCCCGGTTCGTTGTTTCATCCACTTGTCCCATTAACCTCTTAGGAGCTGATGTATTGTCTCATCTTCAGGCATCTGTCTCCTTCACCGCTGATGGTCAGGTACAATTACTTACCCAACTTTCTCGTAAGACATCTCTGTTCTTTGCCCCTACTCATGCACATGACATCCCCCACAGAGGAAACAAGGGTCCACGCATACCCCAGTGCGCTGATACGGTCCCAAATAAACTTTGGTCTACAGGCCCGGATGATATTGGCCGCCTCCGGGTCCCACCTGTGATAGTTACACTCATTGAAGGTGCTACCCCACCACGACGGCCACAGTACCCATTGAAACATGCACAAGCTCTTGCCATCTCTGTTGAAAGTCTGGTTGCAAAAGGTGCTTTAATCAAATGTGTTTCCCAGTGCAACACTCCCCTGTTTCCTGTCAAGAAGAAAACTGTAAAGGGCCAACCAGACCAATACCACATGGTCCAGGATCTCCGTGCTGTCAATGAGGTTACCAAACGGGACACGGCAGTCGTTCCAAATCCACACACCTTGTTGTCACAAGTGCCTTCAACTGCCAAATTCTTCACAGTGGTAGACCTTGCAAATGCCTTCTTCAGTGTGCCCCTGGATCCCTCATGTCAGTATCTCTTTGCTTTTTACACATGACCATCAGCAATATACATGGACTGTCATGCCTCAAGGTGCACAAAACTCTCCAACACAATTTGCCAAATCCATGTCTACTGTCCTTGAACCCTGGCAGAAATCTCACCCAGATGTGGTCCTCCTCCAGTATGTTGATGATTTATTGACAATGACAGAAGTGATGGTGAAGATAAAGAATACGAGGGAGGACATTTTATAAGAAGAATGAAAGATTTTATATTTTATAGAAGGGGAGTAGGAATTTCAGTAATGCAGAATTAAATATGATTGTATATTAGAGTTACAAGAGAGGTGTGAGGGGTTAAAAGGCCAGGAGGTGATGAGTGTTTGAGAAACATAGTGTGTTTAGACTGTCAGGTAATTTTTCCTATCTATAAATGTAATGAGAAACTTGGGGTGGTGTGGGGAGGGGTGGGCAGGAAGCCATCCAAGAGAGCTACCTCTGCATGAGGCTTGCAGCTGAGAGTCTTGGGAGCTATATGTTGGTGTGTGTGGGACTCAGGCTGCAAAAGAGAGTCTGGGTTAGATCAAACAGCAATTTAAAGGTTGGGAAGACACAGATATTGAGGTGAGAAATTGCAGTTAATGAGGAAAACTAAATAAACAGAGGAGAAAGTATTTGAGATTTAAAGATATGGAGGATAGGTCATAAATGGTGAACATAAATTAACAAGACTATCAGCAATAGCTCTAAACTTTATCTCAAATGGACACTATAGTTGTAAAAAAAGTAAAAAAAGTCCTAACTTTATGTCTTTATGTTTGTATATTTGTAAAGTGCTTTGAGTCTCACAGGGAGAAAAGCGCTATAAATATTGCAAATTATTATTATTCTTATAGTCACCAGAACAACTACATCTTATTGCATTTGTTCTGGTGAGTATAATCATTCTCTTCAGGATTTGTGCTGTAAACACTGTCTTTTTAGAGAAAATGCAGTGTTTACATTACAGCCTAGTGATAACTCAATTGGCCACTCCTCAGATGGCTACTAGAGGTGCTTCTTGGGGCAGTGATGCAGAGTGAGCAGCACTGCCATTCAGAGTCTCCACCCTCTGCATACAGACACTGATCTTTCCTCATAGAGATGCATGGATTTTGTTCATCTCTTTGAGGACATGCTGATTGGTCAGGGCTGTGTTTGATTCTTGCTGGCTCTGCCCCTGATCTGCCTCCTTGACAGTCTCAGCCAATCCTATTTTGTGATTGGCTCAGACCAGCACTTTTGATGATGTCAGCAGACACAGTCCGTTCAGAGGCAGACAGGGGCAGAGCCAGCAGCTGTAGACTTGAATACAAGTAAGATTTTACTATATTTAGGGAGGCAAGGGGGAACCAGGGGGGCTAGATGGTGGTTTTAACACTATAGGGCCAGGAATACATGTTTGTGTTCCTGACCCTACGGTGTTCCTTTAAGTCTAAACCCACACTAAAAAACTTTAGGTCACAGTAGTCAAACTGGAAGCCTAGTTATTTTGAAATTCACTTTGAATTCACAATTTCGTAAATAAACCGTTAAGTCTACTAGTTTTAAACATCACTTTACATACTCTTACCATAACTACCCCTAAACTAGGGGTTTTATTATTAGAATTTATTATTGGATTTTAGTCTTTTTAATGGATTCCAGATGTCAGGACAACTACTTCTTCACTAAAGGCAATAGAGAGGTAATACCTTTGCTTACCTGCTTTTTGCAAATGAAACACAGCTCTCTTCTTACTGGCTATATAAATAATAAATTGGGCACCCCAGGCACTTTGTCTGTCCACATATTACCCAATTTTATCTCAGTCCTCCCGATTACACAACAGACTACCCCTGCCACCAGGGCTGGCGCTTCCTATAAGGCGAACTAGGCAGCCGCCTAGGGCGCCATATAGGAGGGGGCACCCTGCGCCACCATCATCGGCCCTTTAAATGCTTCAGCCAACTGAGCGCTCTATAGACAGCCGCCATCGCCGGCCCTTTAAATGCTGCAGCCACCTGAGCGCTCTCCTCACCTCCCCTTCCTGTAGCGTGGCCGAGCTCCTCTCCGTTCCGTGACCCGGCCGGACTGATAGGAAGTGCACACTCAGTGTGCACTTCCTGTCAGTCCAGCCGGGTACAGGAAACAGAAACTCCTGTACCGCGGACCGGAGAGGAGCTCGGCCACGCTACAGGGAAGGGGAGGTGAGGAGAACACAGGGAGGGGAGGAGTAAGAAGAACTAGGGAAGGGGTGGAGTAAGAAGAAAACGGGGGAGGAGGGGAGTAAGAAGAAAACAGGGGGGCATAAGATGAAGGGGGAGGGAGTAAGAAGAAGAGGGTAGGGGGAGTAAGAAAAAGAGGGAAGGGGGAGTAAGAAGAAGGGGGTTAGGAGGAGTAAGAAGAAGGGGGTTAGGGGGAGTAAGAAGAAGAGGGGAGGGGGAAGTAAGAAGAAGAGGGGGTGTAATGGTCCGTTTTGCTCACCAGAGGTTAAAAACCGTTTAGGCGATATTCCCCTTTCTCAGCTACACCGACAGCTACTGTAAGCACCGATCTCCCGAACTGGAAACACATGAACACTGGAAATATCCGAACAGGAAAACCATACGAAAGGGTTACACTCCTGGCAGTCAGCATACAATCCAATTCCCCCAATAACGAGACAACACTTCGTTTTGAGGGTAAAGCAGGAACTGGTTTACTGGGGCTAACTGCCCGGCTTTTATGCAGGTCTCCCACCTGGTGGACACTCCCCCAGGGGACCAAATGGGAAACTGGGAAACATATTGGCTCTTAGCCAATCACAGACATACATCACAATCCCTCCTCTCTGCTCTGGAGATAATTGAATTACTTCTCAATTATCTCCAAAGACAGAGGCAAAACTCCATTAACCACATGGCAGAAAACAAACAGTAAAAGACATAAAATTACCTACAGTTACATTCAGTACATAAAACATATACGTTCTACATATCCCCAGATAGCTCAGGTCTGAGCGCACATTATTAAGCGAATGGCGCTCAGACCACACGAATACAGTTTAATCGCCATGGAGCCAAAGTCTTTACACAGTCAGTTTCATGCGAATGGGCTCCATGGGATTCCTATCTGGGGTACAACACACTCAAACAAAACTACCGAACACCGGGCCGTTCGTGCACTTTCACTGAACAAGAAGGGAGGTCGGCGGCTTCAGCGGTGTTCACGCAAAACTGTGTCCGATTTCAGTTCCGTGAATTAAGCGTCGAACACCGCTGTGCATTCGCATGTTTAAAATGGCCGCGACCTCGTGTTCGTGATACGGATGGCGGCCACCCAGCATTCGTCAATTAAGCAGCTTCAGGGAGGTTAATTGCCGGCACACTCCAACTCCCAGGTGGTCTATTCATTCGTGCGGTTGTGCGGTAGATTGAATCTACCTAACACCCGGCAGAAAAGCACGAATAAGTCTTTTCTGCAGGGAAAAAGATGTCTTAACATGGGGCCATAGTCCAAAGGCAGCAGGCGAGCAACCAGGCTTCTCCAGTGTACAGTGGCGAGGTTGGTTTCGCCACACTGGGTAAGAAGAAGGGGGTGAGGGGGAGTAAGAAGAAGAGGGGAGGGGGAGTAAGAAAAAGACAGGGAGGAGGGTGGAGGAGTAAGAAGAACATGGGGTGAGGAGAAGGGGAGATGAGGAGAACACGGGGAGGGGGGAGGTGAGGAGAACACGGGGGAGTGAGAAGAACAGAGGGGGGAGAGTGAGAAGAACACAGGGAGAGGGGGTGAGAACAACACAGAGGGGGGGGCAGTGAGAAGAAAACACTCAGTGCACACACTTACAGACACACACCTTGCATCCTTTATGCATACAAACACAGATTCACACAATGCATCCCTTACACACAACCAGAAACACACAATACATCCCTTATACACAAACACACACTGCTTCCACTACACACAAACACATGGCATCACCTACACAAACTGATATCCCTATGCACTACATTCCATAAGCACACACATTAGATCCTCTACAATAACACATAACACATCCCCTACACACTCCACTCCCTGTGAGCGAACTCATGGGTGAAACATATAGGTGGACTTATGGGTGGGCCTTATGGGCATATTCACAGTTAGGCCCTGGGGCCCAGACCTTGAGCTGTGTAATAAGGGGCCCCAAAAGATGGAGCTGCTTCCCGTTCTCCCAGAACATTGAATTATGTGACCACAGTTACAAACCGCCTCCACAGATCCTGTTCTACACTAGACCAGTGGAGCCAAACTGCAGCCAGAGCCCATCACCACCCTCATCTGGTTGAAAGTAGGCAATCTAGTATATTATTAGTGACACTAATCTATAATTTACCTCACATTAAAGGGACACTACAGTCCCCAGAACCACTGCAGCTTAATGAAGTGGATCCGGTGTCTATAGCCTGTCCCTGCAGGCTTTTTAATGTAAACACACACTGTGTGCAGCACTGGCATTAGTTCATATGGCAGATCATATGGGTAGGGCATTGTGATGTCACATGGGGGGGGCGGCAAATTTTTATTTTGCCTACGGCCGCAAAAATCCTTGCACCGGCCCTGCCTGCCACCCAGTGTCATGAGGGAGGAGGGAAAGTGTAGCATTAACACATGATTGTCGGAGATGGGACCATTACGCCATGCAGATCTGGCGTGCACTGAGAGCGCTCTTTGATTAATTCTTGATATTGGAGGTTAAATCATCTTGTTTTGGCCAATCTTGCAAACAAAGCAAATTATCATCTTCTCCCCCACACTAAGAGGCTCAAATGGGCGGATCCTAGTGTAAATTGGGGGTCACAGCCGCAGGAAATAAGAGCTAGACCTGTGAGGCCTAGCCCCGTTTTGCCTCCTCTCGACCGGCGGAGGTTATCCCGGTTCTCACTGGATGGACTCAAACTACTCAGGAGTCTATATAATTGGATCCACTACAAAAGTGCTACGTACCTTACCTACTACTCAATAGTCAGTACAGCCTCTGGGACAGCAGCTGAAGAGTCAGCAGAGAGGGGCCTTGCTCAAGGCCTTTGACACATTATGCATTGCATTCTGACTGCCTTTAAAAACGGCAACAATCAGCCCCCAAGAACACAGCAATAGAGAGGACATACAAACAGACAAGCACACACACATACATACAGACAGGCACACACATACATACAGACAGACACACATACATACAAACACACAAAATGTTTAAGTCACCCTCCTGTTTCCTACCTTTAAGGTGCAGGATGGTGACATTCCATGGGGTCCAGTGGTGGCTCAGGTGGATGGGAGTCAGAGTTCCCACTCTGACTCCCTCTGCTTCATCCCACGCGGCTCTCAGTGTTAGCTGGGAGGAGTGACGTGCGGTCACTTCCTCCCATCTTGTGATGTTATCAGAGGGGGCCCGGTCGCGCTGTTAAAGCGCCCAGCGCTGACGGGGCCCCCTAGCAATCCATGTCTATCAGGTGGCCCTGACAGCATGGGCCACCAGATGGACAGCGGCCTCGGCAGTTTGCCGCACGGGCTGGGCCGCAGAAGATGATGGCGGCGGATAACCGGTTACAGGGGTCTGCAGGGCGGCCGGGTCCCCTGGCTGTATGTACGCCGCTGCACCTGTGGTTATAATTTAGATTACTTGGCCTGAATTTTATTAAAGGCAGCAGGCTCATATTTTAAAGCTTTTACTATAACTAGGGAGAGGCTACACATCAGCTCGTAAAGGTAGGGAATAATAAATAAAATGATTTGTGAGTGTGTGCAAGAATGTGTGTGTGTGTGTGTGTGTGTGTGTCAGTGAGAGTGTGTGTGTCTGTCAGAGAGTTTGTGTCTGTTACTCTGTGTGTCTGTCTGTGTGTGTTGGTCAGTGTCGCGATGGTTGCGGCAGTACAGTGGAAGACTTGGAGCTGGACGGAGGCTAAATAGTTTCTAAATTTTGTCCTGGGTTTAGAAATACCCAATGTCAACATGTTCTTAGCTTTTTATTTTCAAGTTATAGGGCAATAAGTACAAGTAGCACTTTCACGTGTATATATTTTTTAAAAGAAGACAACCTAAGGTATTAAACTTTGGGTATTTATAAAAAAAAAAAAATTATAATTGGTGATTTTTTTTGACACACATAGCAATTTAAGAATACATGCACTGAGTACTTTAAGGGTTACTGCCAAAGAACACCACAGTGTGTGTTCATCTCCTGAGTACAGTGATACCCATGTATAGGTGTCTCGGGTTCTCTGGGGCCTAAAAGACCTTATTTGAAGGGTGCTCATTTTAGTTTTCCACAGCAGGTCATCATGCACCCATGTCCTATTTGGAACATTTTTTTAAGCTGGCCACTGTGATTTACCCCATCAAACCATATATTTTTGAAACGTAGACAACCCAGGGTATTTGATATCGGGTATGTCCAGTCTATTTTTAGTAGCCACTTAGTCACAAACACTGGCCAAAGGTAGAATTTATATTTGTTTGTGTGTTAATAATGCAAAAAACTATTTAAGAACGCTAACTTTGGTCAGTGTGTGTGACTAAGTGGCTACTACAAAAGACTGAACATACTCTATTTGCTATACCTTGGGTTGTCTTCATTTGCAAGTGGTATGCCATCATGGGGGTAATTTTCTTTCCTGGGCTACCATACGCTCTCAAAGGCAACATAACCAATCTGGCAAATTGAAAAAACTGAAAAATCAAGCCTTATATTTGACCTTGTAACTTTCAAAAACACTATAACACCTGTACATGGAGGATACTGTTATACTCTGGAGACTTCGCTGAACAAAAACATGCGCGATCAGTCTCCCCCGTCGGATGATGTTGGCGGGGGAGGAGCGTGGGCGGACCCGAAACCACCGCCGAGGGACATTCAGCAACATGGGATGGGGGGTGGGAGGCAGAGGGTACCTGCAGTGCCAGGAAAATGATTTGTTTTCCTGGCACTGGAGTGTCCCTTTAATGTTAGGCACACAGCCTGTTTATTCAATGCCAAAACGTGTTATCCAATTCGCTATTCGCAATGTGTTCCTCTACTACATTTGTCTTTTTTTTTTTTTTAAATCTGCAATATGTTCTCTTGGATACCCAGCCTGTTTTCTTAACTCTTGTTAGCCAGGCATGTTTTCTAGCATTATTTTTTTTTTCTTTAAATCATTAATCGACAAGCATTTCACTCATCGTGATAAAATGTTATGCTAGCAAGTTTTAGGGCCCATATAGTTGCTTAATATTCGCTGGCGCAACTAGATTTGTTTGCTCCTGAACCACACTTACGATGCATCTTAAATGTAACCAGCTTGGGTCTCAGGCTCCTTATGACCATCAGTTGGACATGCCTACTTAGCCTGTTCATTGTTACGTTTCTGAAACAAAAGAAAAACATGCGTGTGTGAGTGCTCCAAAAAACTCAGGATTAGTTACAGCATAAAGAGATCTAATAATCTCAACTACAGAAATACATCACTTTTAAGTTAAAGAATAACATAAATATATATCAACCGTGTCTATTATTCTCTGATTATATGTCTGCACATAAAAAGCAGCTGAATCAACTGAACTGTATAACCAGAATATACAGTGTAACTCCTAGGTAGTTACAGAATAACATTGAAACATGCAACTAGGAAATCAATAAAACACAACACCCAGCTCAGCTGTAGGTAAAAATAATATGTGACATACAATTTTAATGGACTTTGAATTTGTAAAAATACAACAACAATAAATAATATGTAAGATATACAGGTTCCAGGGAAAATGTCCATGTGGCTCCAGTGAGGGGCCGCTTCACTGGAGCAATGGCAAGTAAATAATAAAAATAAAAATACAATATCCCTGAATGAGACGAAATTCTATAAAAAATAAAAGTGAATGTATGCAATCATCAAGAGGGGGAAGGGGGGGGGGGATATGGAGCTCTAAAACCCTCCCGGCTAATACAGCAGAGCTAGGGGTATACGGAGTATGTTCCCAAGCCTGAAAAAGCTCTGGGAGTAACCCAGAGGGACTTACCCTGTTCGCCGCGCCAAAAGCCGGGTAGGGGAGCACGCAGATCCACCCGCCCGATGTTGAAAAAAATATTGTAGGTTTTCGGCAAAGAGTCAGTGACGGTGCCATTTTCAAGGTCACAATAATAAGTGCTGGAACCTTGAGAGTGATGAATGAAGAAGTCTACGCGTTTCATCTTGATAGAAGACTTTATCAAGACTATAATCCTTCAAGTTTCTAATCGGTATATATACCGATACTCAGGCATGACCATAGGATTAACCCATGACCTCATCTTAAATGAAAAATCTGTTCTTAAAGTGACAACATACAATTATATAAATACACATCACTTAATGATGATAGTAATAAACACTTGAACTGATAATTCTTCAATTAGCCCTATAAATAAAAAAAAAAAATTAAAACCAAATGAAATAGATCACTGATTAGATCATTAAAATTAGAGCCCAAATAATATAATATAATTAGACCCAGAACCCCTATTTAACCCCAAAAAAGGGTAATACAAATCCTGTTAAAACACACTAGATATGAAATGTAATTGGATTCTTACTAACTTATCAAATCACCCAAAGAGTAGGGAATTTTCAGGAAATGGTCAGTATATAGTATGAAGGAACAATGAAATTCCAATCCCAGTCTCCATTAGTATAATTATATTAATTATTATTGGTTAAGGGTGTCCATATACTACAGATGTGCATACATGCATATGTAGATAGAGATGATGACTGGACTAGTAATCTGATAAGAGCCACCCCTATCCATATCTATTAGGGACCAACAAAGGGTTTCTGAAAACGTATAAAGCACCATTTGGAATAAAATAAAAAATAATAAATAATGAATAACAAATAATACATAAAGAGAAAAGGGTTACTAAGTAATCTGTTCCAAATCTTCATTCAGCCCATATGGGTTAAGGGTATTTAATTTAAAGATCCAATTTGTTTCTGCCGTGATGAGGGCTTTTCTCCTATTTAAAATATAGGAGAAAATAATTTAATTCCCACCCCGGTAAGTCTTAGAATTGAGAGTCATCGTTGGGTTTTGTCTAGATTCAATTCGGTTAGGTATGACGTTAATATATTGCATACAGTAGCAACTACGGCATGTAATTTAGTCTGTAGACAATAACACGTATAGTACGAATTATCCAGTATCACCATGACAAATAGTCTCTAGACCACATTTTACCATTTCCTTTCTCTTTCCCAAGCTGGAATCAGTTGTATCCCCATCAATGAAATGTGTTTTGGATTACTATTATGAACCAATTGAAAATGTCTCGCTACTGGGAATTTTTTATCATTGTGTAATATTGCACATCTCTGTTCTCTGAACCTCATTTTAAGTGTTCTGCTCAGGTCTTTAAATAGATCAAGCGGTTCATAATAGTAATCCAAAACACATTTCAATGATGGGGATACAACTGATTCCAGCTTGGGATAGAGAAAGGAAATGGTAAAATGTGGTCTAGAGACTATTTGTCATGGTGATACTGGATAATTCGTACTATACGTGTTATTGTCTACAGACTAAATTACATGCCGTAGTTGCTACTGTATGCAATATATTAACGTCATACCTAACCGAATTGAATCTAGACAAAACCCAACGATGACTCTCAATTCTAAGACTTACCGGGGTGGGAATTAAATTCTTTTCTTTTAGCTGGTAGAAAATGAGATACTTACCAGGTGGGCTAATATTCGCCTCCGTGTCCTTTATAAAATCATGACTTTACGTCATGTAATTAGTAAAATCTGGTAATTTTATTAAAGGACACGGAGGCTCATATTATGCTAGTTTAAAGCTGTGCAATAACTGTCGATGATGCATGGTCTGTAGGATGAAAATAATATTCCTTGAAGGTGGATTAGCGGGACCAGTCTGCCGTTCCCAAAAGATCTTCTAATCTGCATCCCAAAGCAAATGCCTTAGACGCCATGGCTCCTCTAGTGGAGTGTGCCCCCTATATGGAGGTATCTATATTCGCAGAGGTCATTATCCATATCACCCATCGGGCTATTGTTACCATAGATACTGGTTGGTGTGGCGTGTTAATAGCCAGAAACAATTCATGATGTCTAGGGTTTCGAAATGCCAGTGTCCATTTCTTGTATTCTTTGAGACAGGCCACTGGACATAGGTTTGCATTGTGAGAGAATGATGGGTATGACACTGATGAGATTGTTGATTTAGTACGTCTGTAAATGTTGAATGTCACTCCCGTTGGGGTAAATGAGCGTGCATCAACATCCAATGCTCAGACATCTGAAACTCTTTTGCATGATATCAGGCAGAAGAGCATGGCCAATTTTGCTGATAGTTGTTAAAGTGTGAGATTTGAGTTCTGTGACCATTTTTCTAAAAGGTTAAGACTAGGTTCATGTCCCATACTGATGTATATCGAGGTTGTGGGGGTCTTGCAAATCTAACGCCACATAAGAAACTGCATACCAGGAGGTGTTTACCTGCTGGGGATCCTTCTAGACCCTTGTGTCCAGCGGAGATCGCTGATCTGTAGACATTAATAGTCCGGTACGCTAGACCTTGGTCGTATAGAAGTGTAAGAAAACGTAACAAGTAGTTCACAGGGGCACATACGGGATCCACTTGTTGTTCCATGCACCAACCACTCCATGAGTTCCAAGCCCGACTGTAGGATCTCCTTGTTCCTGGAGCCCAGGCTCCCGCCAGTAGTTCGAGAGTTGATTGTGGAACGTCTGGCATGACCCAGGGTCCCCGGAAGGGAGCCATGCTAACAACTTGAGTTGGCCCTGCATCATCAGTGGATGTGGGTTCCCTTCGGGGTCTGAAAGGAGATGTGGATTCTCAGGAAGCAGTATGGGAAGGTCTATAGACATCTCCATGAATGAAGGGAATGCGTACAGTCGTCTGTTCAGCCATGGTTGTAGAAATGCGTCCGTAGCTAAAGCCTCCAGATCTGGTCTCCAGCTGAAGAACTCTGGGAGTTGCATATTCAATCGAGACGCAAACAGGTCTATGTATGTCGGGCCCCAAAGCGTTTGTAGCCGTAGGAACACTCCGCGGTCCAGGCGCCAGTCGCTGGCATCCCGCAGGTGTCTGGAGTTCCAATCCGCTACGGTATTCGAGAGCCCCGGGATGTATTCGACTCATACTGATATGTTGCGCTCCAAGCAAAATTGCCAGAATTCTGTTGCTAAATCTGCCAATATTTTGGACCTGGTGCTGCCGAGGCGGTTGATGTATCGTACCGCAGATATGTTGTCCATCCTCAAGATGATGGAGCAATGTGTCGTGGGTCCTAAGAGGCTTTTCAGAGCGAATGATCCTGCCATGAGTTCCAGGCTGTTGATGTGTAGTTCCCTTTCCGATTGGGACCATCTTCCGCCTGTGGAGGTATGACCACATGACCACCGCTGGCATTGGATTCTATTATGCAATCTGGAGTGGTGTCGATGATTGCTCTGCCGTTCCACGCTTCCATGTGGTGCAGCCACCAACTGAGTTCTTCCTTGGCTCTATGATCGAGTGGAACGGAGTCTGAGTAGGAGTGACCTGAGTGTAGCTGAGCGGCTTTTAGTCTCTGTAGGGCCCTGTAATGCAGAGGTCCCGGGAAGATCACTTGTATGGAGGCCGAGAGGAGTCCAATTATCCTGGCCAGTTGTCTCAAGGTGAGCGTTGGGCGAGCCAACGTTCTGCGAATCTCCTTCTTGATGGTTTGATCTTTTTGAGCGGTAAGCTTAGGGTCCCTTGGACTGCCTCTATATTGAATCCTACGAATTCTATGGAGGGTTAGCACCGACTTCTCCCAGTTGATTAGGAATCCCAGGTTGTGTAGGAGAGATATCGCCCAAGATAGGTGTTGTTGAAGTAAGAGGGCATCCTGTGCCATGATCAACATATCGTCCAAATATATGATCATGCGAACTCCTCTGCTGCGCAGAAGTGCCACCACCAGATTCAGCAGTTTTGTAAAGCACCATGGTGCTGATGATAGGCCAAATGGCAGGCACTAGAACCTCCACGTCCTTGTGTTCCATTGAACAATTGGAGGAGGTGATGACACTCCTTCGCGATGGGGATGGTGAGATAGGCGTCTTGTAGGTCTAATACAAAAAAACAGAAAACAGCCCAGGTGGACCAAACCACTACAGGTGTCTCTTAGTAGAGCGCTGAGAAAAGCAAACTTACCCCTATGTACAATGGGGAAATATGCAGTAATATAATCCCTATATAATAAAAAGATATACACAATAGTGAAGTATATCAAGGTCCAATAGTAGCATAAATGTGAAGATAATAGGGACCACACTCACATGGTTAAGAGCCACATACAGATAGGCTCAAACAAGGGCGGACTGACAGGTCGGGCAGATCGGTCATGGACCGAGGGCCCGAGGCAGTCAGGGGCCCGGCAGCACAGCCATGATCTGGCTGAGGAGATCAGAGATCAGAGATCTCTTGAGCCAGAACAACATGATTTCCCCGTTATTCCAGTGATATGCTGCAGGGCCCCTGCAGCATATCACTCTGTGGTTTACCCCCTCACCCGCTCCCTCCCTCACCTGTTTCCCCTCTCTCAGGGAGACCTGGCAGTGAGTATTCAGTTCTTGCTGCCAGGTCTCCAGCCGTGCGGTGCTGTGTGAGGAGGAAGAGGCGGGGCCAGGAAGTGACATCACTTCCTGCCCTGCCTGAAGAGCACCCGAGGATAAGGAGCTGCAGCAGCCTGGCAGACAGCTCAGGTAAGCTAATTTTTATTCAGCTCAGCACCCCCTGTCTCCCTGCACCCACCTCTGCTCCCCTGTACCCACCTCAGTGCCCACCTCAGCCCCCAGTACCCACCCCAGTGCCCACATCAGCCCCCAGTACCCACCTCAGGCCCCTGTACCCACCTCAGTGCCCACATCAGCCCCCAGTACCCACCTCAGGCCCCTGTACCCACCTCAGTGCCCATATCAGCCCCCAGTACCCACCTCAGCCTCCAGTACCCACCCCAGTGCCCACATCAGCCCTCAGTACCCACCTGACTGGAAAGAAGGGTGAGGGGTTTCTGGGCTCCGTCTGTGGGAACCTCGATGTAGTGGGGCCTCGGTAGCACCGATAGGAGCCTCGTGATGGACGGCTGGACAGACGGCCCCGGTGTCTGCCAGCCCCCCCAAAAACCTTTGGAGAGAACACTCTCTTTAAATTTGTTTGCACCTTGTCCAGAGCTGTAAATGTGCTCATATAAGTGCCCAACTCCTTTACGAAACTGTCTCCGAAAAGGAGGCCTTTTGCCTGTGGCCCAGGCTCAGATATGGCCATATTGACTAGTTTTGGGTCAATATTCATGAGGATCGCTTTACGCCTCTCTGTACTTAACGCAGTGCTGGAGTTGCCGATGAGGCAAATAGAGCGCTGAGCCCACTCTCAGATAGCCAAGAGGTCCACTGGTGTGCCATCGGAGAATGCAGCTTCGACCATGTCGAAAATTTTTGCGCTGGGGCCCAAGGAGTCAAGCACCTTGTCCTGGCAGTGGCGCAGGGAGTAATCTAGCCCTTTCTTGGCTTTCCAGTCAGCTTTTTCCAGGAACTGGGCAATTTTTGGGTCTACCTCCAGTGTGGCACAAGCCATATCGGGGACCGTCAGGTGTGGGCATTCCTGGTGGTTTTATCCAGGGGTTTTCTAATCCTGGCCGCTATGTATTGGGCCACATGGTCAGCCGGGAACCATTCGGTAGACCTAGGATGTTGTAGGTCGTCCGGGTTAAATAGGGGTTCACCCTGCAGGTCTAGAATGGTGGAATCGTCAGCGGCCACCTTATCAGTGTTGGCTGGTTTTACTGCCAGGCTGCGATCTGGAGAAGAGTTCTCCAAGTCAATAGAGCCGATTTCTTCGGACTCACTCAATACCTCCTCAGGGTCCGAATCAGAGTCGGATACATCTGTTAGTGCTTTTGCCCATTTCCATGCCCTCACCGTTTTTGCCCGGCGGGTAGCTCGTTTGCATTTGAGCCCCACGTCCTCACTAGTGACAGGGCACAACCTGTCCGTCATAATCGTTTTGGAGGTTTGCTTGCCCACATGGCGGGTCTTTTCTGTAGCCTTGCGACCACTGTGGGATGCAGGCTTGTTATCTTGGGCCTTGGGGCGGAGGCCGCTAGGGTTGTGGCTAGATGCCAATATGGCGTTGCTGATGGATTGGGTCAGGTTATATGACATTGCCCCCATCGCCCCCCATCGTGTAGATGGTCTGCGTGACTGATTTGGTCATTGTTGCATCTAGGAGTGAATGGAACTCCTAGATGTTCAGTTGCTCCCTGGGGGGAGATTGGACGTGTTGTAGGGGACACGCGGTGTTTGGTGCCCTTATCGGCAGCAGTAGGAGTGGAAACCTCCTGATCCTTGGGGGTCTGCATACTAACCAAAGCACCTGAATCAGGTCTACTAGCAATAAGCCAATCAAATTATTACTAGTGGGAGCAAGTGGCAATCGGCTAGGCTGTGAATGAACCAGAATTATATATGTTTATATGTATCTGCCTGTACTATACCTATGTGGCAAGTTAGGATTGACAGGTCAAGGCACAAGCAAAAAGGCTGTCAGCTTACCGAGTGTTCCCTCCGGAATGGCCGCAAGGGAGCACTGGTAAGCTGCAAGCCACAGCCTGCAACCAATCTGGTCGCGCCCGCCCCTAAGGGCGCAGGGGGCGCCGGGAAAAGCGCAGCAAAATTCCAGTCAGCGCAGGCAATGGTAATGTGGGCCACGCTGTGCGGCACTCGCATGTGAAATACCCGCACCTGGGCAAACAGCCCCAGTGGGGTGTCCCAGGGGAGGTGACCGGGTTGCCGGGAGGTGAGTGGGTAATAAACTACCCGAAGAGGTGAAGGAGGGAGGGGTTTGCCGCCGGCAGGGCCAGATTAAGAGCCCAGTGGACCTGGTGCTGACAATTATGACGGGCCTAATTACAGAATTATATCGACCAAAAACAGTAAAACACTCCCAAGTGTCATGTATCTGATGGAGATGGTGCTGGAGAGAAAGAAACCAGCAGCTATAAGAAAACACATATCCTAGGCTAATCTCTCACTAATTTATGTTTTCATCTTTCAAGTAAATCCATAACCCCTAACAGCAGTGTCCAGTCAAGCAGGAAGTGAATGGGCACGGTAAAAGGGTGTGCCACTGACACAAATCACGTAACCTGCCAAAAGGGGCGAACATGCCCAAAAAGAGGATATGTCTGCCCAAAGAATTAGAAGGCCAGCCTGGTATGAATGCATGTCAGGCTGCCTGCCAATCATGCAGCTGGCCAACTAAGGGCATACTATGCAGACAGCACCCTGAGCTTGGCATAAATGTGCCTAATGATGTGCTCACTCAACGCTTTCTAAGGACTGTTCCCTAGCACTCGCTGGTCCACTTGTCTCCTTACCTTCTTACTAGCAGGCAGAAGCTCCTGGTATATAGTCTGGGACAGAGAAAAGCTGTATGTAGTGAGTGTAGAAGAAAGGGAACATGCTACAGTGTTAGAGGGACCAAAGTCAGCATTACTTTAAAGGATCACTATAGGGTCAGGAACACAAACATGAATTCATGACCCTATAGTGTTAACACCACCATCTAGCCCCCCTGGGCCCCTCATGCCTCCATAAATATAGCAAAATCTAACTGTATTCAAGCCTGAAGCTGTAACTCTGCATGTTGTTAGACTCAGAAAAACAAGCAGTCTGCTGACATCATTAGAAGTGGTGGCTTGATCCAATCACAGTGCTTAGCCATAGGATTGGCTGAGACTGACAAAGAGGCAGATCAGGGGCAGAGCCAGCATGATTCAAACACAGCCCTGGCCAATCAGCATCTCCTCATAGAGATGAATTTAATCAATGAATCTCTATGAGGAAAGTTCAGTGTCTCCATGCAGAGGGAGGAGACGCTGAATGTTTGGATGCATTTTAGGCAGCTATGACCCAGGAAGGATCTCTAAGAGCCATCTAAGGAGTGGCCAGTGAAGTTATCACTAGGCTGTAATGTAAAGACAGCATTTTCTCTGAAAAGACAGTGTTTACAGCAAAAAGCCTGAAGGGAATGATTCTACTCACCAGAACATATTCAATAAGCTGTAGTTGTTCTGGTTACTCTAGTGTCCCTTTAACTATATTCATTGTCAGCCAGTCCACACACGTTTTTGTTCCCATACATCCCTCTTAAATTTCCATACTTAAGTAAGGGTATGTGAAAAGTAGTTAGGGTTGCCACCTTTCATGGAAAAACATACCGCCCTTGCTAATTTGCATAATTAAATATGTATGGGTGACATCACATGATGTAAATCACAAGGAGTGACATATGACAAATGCCAAAAAACTACTTAGTTTGATTATGCTGTAGATGGATTCCTCCCAGTGGCCCCATGTCTCCCAGTGCCCCCATGTGTCGATTACTCCAGGTCTCAGTGTTCCTATGTATCAGTGTCTCAGTACCCCATGTCTCCCAGTGTCCCCTAGTGTCGTGTCCCCACGTCTCCCAATGATCCTATGTATCACAGCCCCATGTCTCCCTGTGTCCCCATCTATCCCAGGGTCCCCATGTCACTAGGAAGACAGGAAGACCTGGGGACATAGGGAGACCTAGGGACACAGAGACACCAGTGACACTGGGAGACTAGGGGACTCTGGCTGGGATGCATGGAGACACTGGGAAAATAGGGGACACTTGAAGACATGGGGACACAGACACCGGGGACACAGACACTAGAGACACTGGCTGGGGGACATGGGGACATTGAGACATGGGGGCACTGGGAGGCATGGGGACAAGGAGACACCAGGACCACAGACACTAGGGACACTAGCTTGGAGACATGGGGACACTGAGACACTTGAGGCACTGGGAGACATGGAGGCACTAGGAGACATGGGGACAGTGAGACACTGGCAGACTGGGGGCACTGGGAGACTAGGGGGCACTGAGACACCAGGGACACTGGCTGGGGGACATGGGGACACTGGGAGACTGTGCCTGTGTCATAATGTCTCCCAATGTCCCTTAGTGTCTCAGTGTCTGCCATAATGTCTCCCAGTGTATGTCTCCTTGCAGCCTTCCCCCCATCCCTTACTTCCCTGAGCTGTAGGCTGTCTCTGCAGGGTGGGAGTTGCTGTCTGGACTCTCTGTAGCTGCACCCCTCAGTGAGTATAGATAGGCAGGGAGAGATATGCTGGAATGTCCTTTCCCTGCCTGTCTCCACACACAGCGCCCCTACTGGCCAGTGCTGGTATTGCATAGTAATCTCTTGTTTATACTGAGAAAAATACCAGCATTTGTATTGCCAGCAGGGCCGCCATCAGAAATTTTGGGGCCCCTAACACAGCTCAAGGTCTGGGCCCCCCTTCAAGCCTGCCTCCAAATCCCGCCCACAGGAATACACACACACTAACAGATACAAATACTGAAACAGACATACACACATGCATAGGGAAATGCTGAGACACACACACATATACAAGCAGACATACATACTGACAAACATACATATACATACTGCATATTGATATATACATACATACCGACAGGCATACATACATACATACAGACACACACAGGCATGCACACACACACACACATACACTGGCATACATACACACACACATACACACATGCACTGGCATACACACACACATACACTGGCATTCATATACTGGCATACATACATACACATACACTGGCATCCACACACTGGCATACATACACACATACACTGGCATTCATACACACATACACTGGCATACACACACTGGCATACACTGGCATTCATACACTGGCATACACACTGGCACACACATACACTGGCATACACAATGGCATACACACACTGGCATACATACACATACACTGGCATTCAGACACTGGCATTCACACACACATACACTGGCATTCAGACACTGGCATACACACACATACACTGTCATTCATACACCAGCATACACACACACATACACTGGCATTCATACACATACACCTGGCATACACACACTGGCATACACACACTGGCATTCATACACTGGCATTCAGACACACACTGGCATTCAGACACCAGAGACAACCAGAGTGCTCTGAGCCTAATTGCAGGGCGGGGCAAGACTTTATAAGCCTTCCCCCACCCTGCAGAGCTCAGTCTACACGGAGCCCTCTATGGGTGAAGATGGATTTTTTTTTTTGCGCTCTGGGTTTTATTTTTTTTGTAAGTGCAACGGATATTATGTTTTTTTTTATTTGGCTTTTTTTTTTTTTTACAGGTACTTAATTATTGTTCCCCCTCACTATTTTTAGGGTGAGGGGGATAGGTAGGGATTTGAATAATTTTTTTGGGAGGGGGTGACTAGGGGATTGGGGACCCCTAGTCACCTGGGGGTGGGCATTTTTATTTAGGGCCCCCACCTCAGGGGTGGTGGCCGAGGGGAGGACAATAGGTGGACAATAGGTCCCTTTTTAAGTAATTTAGGGCCCCCACGCACCGCTCAGGGTTGGGGGGCAGGGGGGAGGCAATGTAATGTAATTTCATGTAATTTAGGGCCCCCACCCACAGTTCATGGGTGGGGGCAATGGGAGAGGACAATAGGTCCCCCCCCTTTAAAGTAATTAGGGTCCTCACCCACCGCTCAGGGGTGGTGGCCGGGGAGCAATAGGTCCCCCCTTCAGTTTAAAAGCCCACACTCGCGTGGCACAAGTGGCGGCTCGGGATGGGGGCCCCGTTTTTTGTTGTTGTTTTTTTAACAGTGAGCAGCCACAGGCAATTTAGGTCTTCAGCCTTTTGGTAGATAGCTCCCTAATACCGTGGGAATTAGGGAATTATTTACTAAGCGGCTACAAGAGAACATCCGAAGTCTCGAAATTCCGATGTCCCGAAGGTCCGAAGTTGCCGAAGTTCAGAAGTGTCGAAGTTCCGAAGTACCAAAGTGCCGAAGTCCGGAAATCCTGAATTTCGGAACGCCGAACCGAACCAATTTTTTTCCCCATGCACATCCCTATAAATAGAATAGTAAATATACTTTCTAATATATACTCACTCGCTATCTGACCTGGGCACAGGGAACACTGAACCTTCAATACATGGTGTTCTGGTATCACTGGCAGAGGGTGCTGTCTCTGTATTGCTGGCAGAGAGTGCTGTCTCTGTATCACTGGTATAGTGTGCTGTCTCTTTATCGCTGGCAGAGGGTGCTGTCTCTGTATCACTGGCAGAGAGTGCTGTCTCTGTATCACCGGCATAGTGTGCTGTCTCTTTATCGCTGGCAGAGGGTGCTGTCTCTGTATCACTGGCAGAGGGTTCTGTCTCTGTTTCACTGGCAGAGAGTGCTGTCTCTGTATTGCTGGTAGAGAGTGCTGTCTCTGTATCACTGGCATTGTGTGCTGTCTCTTTATCGCTGGCAGAGGGTGCTGTCTCTGTATCACTGGCAGAGAGTGCTGTCTCTGTATCACTGGCAGAGTGTGCTGTCTCTGTATCACTGGCAGAGCGTTCTGTCTCTGTTTCACTGGCAGAGGGTGCTGTCTCTGTATTGCTGGCAGAGGGTGCTGTCTCTGTATCACTGGCATAGTGTACTGTCTCTTTATCGCTGGCAGAGGGTGCTGTCTCTGTATCACTGGCAGAGAGTGCTGTCTCTGTATCACTGGCAGAGGGTTTTGTCTCTGTATCACTGGCAGAGTGTGCTGTCTCTGTATTGCTGACAGATTGTGCTGTCTCTGTATCACTGGCAGAGGGTGTTGTCTCAGTATCACTGGCAGAGGGTGCTGTCTCTGTGTCACTGGCAGATAGTGCTGTCTCTGTATCGCTGGCAGAGTGTGCTCTCTCTGTATCACTGGCAGAGGGTGATGTCTCTGTATCGCTGACAAAGTGTGCTGTCTCTGTATCGCTGGCAGAGGGTTCTGTCTCTGTATTGCTTGTAGGGTGTGCTGTCTCTGTATCACCTGCAGATAACACTGCCTCAGTATTGCTAGCAGAGGGTGCTGTCTCTGAATTGCTGACATAGTGTGCTGTCTCTGTATCACATGAAGAGTGTGCTGTCTCTATATTGCTGGCAGAGTGTGCTGTCTCTGCATCACCTGCAGAGTGTGCTGTCTCTGTATAGCTAGCAGAGTGCGCTGTCTCTGTATTGCTGACAGAATGGGCTGTCTCTGTATTGTTGGCAGTGTGTGCTGTCTCTGTATTGCTGACAGAATGGGCTGTCTCTGTATTGTTGGCAGAGTGTGCTGTCTCTGTATTGCTTGTAGGGTGTGCTGTCTCTGTATCACCTGCAGATAACACTGCCTCTGTATTGCTAGCAGAGGGTGCTGTCTCTGAATTGCTGACATAGTGTGCTGTCTCTTTATCACATGAAGAGTGTGCTGTCTCTATATTGCTGGCAGAGTGTGCTGTCTCTGCATCACCTGCAGAGTGTGCTGTCTCTGTATAGCTAGCAGAGTGCGCTGTCTCTGTATTGCTGACAGAATGGGCTGTCTCTGTATTGTTGGCAGTGTGTGCTGTCTCTGTATTGCTGACAGAATGGGCTGTCTCTGTATTGTTGGCAGAGTGTGCTGTCTCTGTATTGCTTGTAGGGTGTGCTGTCTCTGTATCACCTGCAGATAACACTGCCTCTGTATTGCTAGCAGAGGGTGCTGTCTCTGAATTGCTGACATAGTGTGCTGTCTCTTTATCACATGAAGAGTGTGCTGTCTCTATATTGCTGGCAGAGTGTGCTGTCTCTGCATCACCTGCAGAGTGTGCTGTCTCTGTATAGCTAGCAGAGTGTGCTGTCTCTGTATTGCTGACAGAATGGGCTGTCTCTGTATTGTTGGCAGAGTGTGCTGTCTCTGTATTGCTGACAGAATGGGCTGTCTCTGTATTGCTAGCAGAGGGTGCTGTCTCTGAATTGCTGACATAGTGTGCTGTCTCTGTATCACATGAAGAGTGTGCTGTCTCTATATTGCTGGCAGAGTGTGCTGTCTCTGCATCACCTGCAAAGTGTGCTGTCTCTGTATAGCTAGCAGAGTGCGCTGTCTCTGTACTGCTGACAGAATGGGCTGTTTCTGTATTGTTGGCAGAGTGTGCTGTCTCTGTATTGCTGACAGAATGGGCTGTCTCTGTATTGTTGGCAGAGTGTGCTGTCTCTGTATTGCTGACAGATTGTGCTGTCTCTTTATCACTGGCAGAGGGTGCTATCTCAGTATCACTGGCAGAAGGTTCTGTGTCTGTGTCACTGGCAGAGGGTTCTGTCTCTGTGTCACTGGCAGATAGTGCTGTCTCTGTATCGCTGGCAGAGGGTGATGTCTCTGTATCGCTGACAAAGTGTGCTGTCTCTGTATCACTGGCAGAGGGTGATGTCTCTGTATCGCTGACAAAGTGTGCTGTCTCTGTATCACTGGCAGAGGGTGCTGTCTCTGTATCGCTGACAAAGTGTGCTGTCTCTGTATCGCTGGCAGAGGGTTCTGTCTCTGTATTGCTTGAAGGGTGTGCTTTCATTGTATTGCTTGCAGAGTGTGCTGTCTCTGTATTAATGCCAGAGTGTACTGTCTCTGTATTGCTTGTAGGGTGTGCTGTCTCTGTATCACCTGCAGATAACACTGCCTCTGTATTGGTAGCAGAGGGTGCTGTCTCTGAATTGCTGACATAGTGTGCTGTCTCTGTATCACAGGAAGAGGGTGCTGTCTCTATATTGCTGGCAGAGTGTGCTGTCTCTGTATTGCTGGCAGAATGTGCTGTCTCTGTATCACTTGCAAAATAAGACATCTCTGTATTGCTGGCAGAGTGTGCTGTTTCATTATCACTTGCAGAATGCGCTCTCTCTGTATTGTTGGCAGAGTGTGCTGTCTCTGTATTGCTGACAGATTGTGCTGTCTCTTTATCACTGGCAGAGGGTGCTATCTCAGTATCACTGGCAGAAGGTTCTGTCTCTGTGTCACTGGCAGAGGGTTCTGTCTCTGTGTCACTGGCAGATAGTGCTGTCTCTGTATCGCTGGCAGAGGGTGATGTCTCTGTATCGCTGACAAAGTGTGCTGTCTCTGTATCACTGGCAGAGGGTGATGTCTCTGTATCGCTGACAAAGTGTGCTGTCTCTGTATCACTGGCAGAGGGTGCTGTCTCTGTATCGCTGACAAAGTGTGCTGTCTCTGTATCGCTGGCAGAGGGTTCTGTCTCTGTATTGCTTGTAGGGTGTGCTTTCATTGTATTGCTTGCAGAGTGTGCTGTCTCTGTATTAATGCCAGAGTGTACTGTCTCTGTATTGCTTGTAGGGTGTGCTGTCTCTGTATCACCTGCAGATAACACTGCCTCTGTATTGGTAGCAGAGGGTGCTGTCTCTGAATTGCTGACATAGTGTGCTGTCTCTGTATCACAGGAAGAGGGTGCTGTCTCTATATTGCTGGCAGAGTGTGCTGTCTCTGTATTGCTGGCAGAATGTGCTGTCTCTGTATCACTTGCAAAATAAGACATCTCTGTATTGCTGGCAGAGTGTGCTGTTTCATTATCACTTGCAGAATGCGCTCTCTCTGTATCACTTCCAGTGTGTGCTGTCTCTGTGTTGCTATCAGAGTGTGCTTTCTCTGTACAACCTGCATAGTGTGCTGTCTCTGTGTTGCTATCAGAGTGTGCTGTCTCTGTACAACCTGCATAGTGTGCTGTCTCTGTCTTGCTTGTAGAGTGTGCTGTCTCTGTTCTAATAGCAGAGTGTGCTGTCTCTGTATTACGTGCAGGATGTTCTGTCTCTGTATCACCTGCAGAGTGTGCTGTCTCTGTATTGCTGGCAGAGTGCGCTGTCTCTGTTTTAAAGGCAGAGTGTGCTGTCTCTGTATCTCCTACAGAGTGTGCTGTATCTTTATTGCTGACAGAGTGTCCTGTCTCTGTACTGCTTGCAGAGTGTGCTGTCTCTGTATTACTTCCAGAGAGTGCTGTCACTGTATCGCCGGCAGAGTGTGCTGTCTCTGTATCACTTGCAGAATGAGATGTCTCTGTATTGCTAGCAGAGGGTGCTGTCTCTGTATCACCTGCAGAGTGTGCTGTCTCTGTATAGCTAGCAGAGTGTGCTGTCTCTGTATTGCTGACAGAATGGGCTGTCTCTGTATTGTTGGCAGAGTTTGCTGTCTCTGTATTGCAGACAGAGTGTGCTGTCTGTGTATTCCTTGCAGATAGCGCTGTCTCTGTATTGTTGGCAGAGTGTGCTGTCTCTGTATAGCTAGCAGAGTGTACTCTCTCTGTATTGCTGGCAGAATGGGCTGTCTCTGTATTGTTGGCAGAGTTTGCTGTCTCTGCATTGTTGGCAGAGTGTGCTGTCTCTGTATAGCTAGCAGAGTGTGCTATCTCTGTATTGCTGGCAGAATGGGCTGTCTCTGTATCACTTGCAGAGTGTGCTGTCTCTGTATTGCTGTCAGAGTGTGCTGTCTCTGTATAACTTGCATAGTGTGTTGTCTCTGTCTTGCTTGTAGAGTGTGCTGTTTCTGTTTTAATGGCAGAATGTGTTGTCGCTGTATTACTTGCAGTATGTTCTGTCTCTGTGTCACCAGCAGATTTTGCTGTCTCTGTATTACTGGCAGAGTGCGCTGTCTCTGTTTTAAAGGCAGAGTGTGCTGTATCTGTATCTCCTTCACAGTGTCCTGTATCTTTATTGCTGGCAGAGTGTCCTGTCTTTGTATTGCTTGCAGAGTGTGCTGTCTCTGTATTGCTTGCAGAGTGTCCTGTCTCTGTATTGCTTGCAGAGAGTGCCATCTCTGTATTGCTTGCAGAGAGTGCTGTCTCTGTATTGCTTGCAGAGTGTGCTGTCTCTGTATTGCTTGCAGAGTGTCCTGTCTCTGTATTGCTTGCAGAGAGTGCCATCTCTGTATTGCTTGCAGAGAGTGCTGTCTCTGTATTGCTTGCAGAGTGTGCTGTCTCTGTATTGCTTGCAGAGTGTCCTGTCTCTGTATTGCTTGCAGAGAGTGCCATCTCTGTATTGCTTGCAGAGAGTGCTGTCTCTGTATTGCTTGCAGAGTGTGCTGTCTCTGTATTGCTTGCAGAGTGTCCTGTCTCTGTATTGCTTGCAGAGAGTGCCATCTCTGTATTGCTTGCAGAGAGTGCTGTCTCTGTATTGCTTGCAAAGTGTGCTGTCTCTGTATTGCTGGGAGAGTGTGCTGTCTCTGTATCGGTGGCAGAGAGTGCTGTCTCTGTATTGCTGGGAGAGTGTGCTGTCTCTGTATCGGTGGCAGAGAGTGCTGTCTCTGTATTGCTGGGAGAGTGTGCTGTCTCTGTATCGGTGGCAGAGAGTGCTGTCTCTGTATTGCTGGGAGAGGGTGCTGTCTCTGTATCGGTGGCAGAGAGTGCTGTCTCTGTATCGCTGGGAGAGTGTGCTGTCTCTGTATCGGTGGCAGAGAGTGCTGTCTCTGTATCGGTGGCAGAGAGTGCTGTCTCTGTATTGCTCGCAGAGAGTGCTATCTCTGTATCGCTGGCAGAGAGTGCTGTCTCTGCATTGTTTGCAGAGTGTGCTGTCTTTGTATTTCTTCCAGAGTGTGCTGTCTCTGTATTGCTTGCAGAGTGTGCTGTCTCTGTATTGCTGGGAGAGTGTTCTGTCTCTGTATCAGTGGCAGAGAGTGCTGTCTCTGTATTGCTGGGAGAGTGTGCTGTCTCTGTATCGGTGGCAGAGAGTGCTGTCTCTGTATTGCTGGGAGAGTGTGCTGTCTCTGTATCGGTGGCAGAGAGTGCTGTCTCTGTATTGCTGGGAGAGGGTGCTGTCTCTGTATCGGTGGCAGAGAGTGCTGTCTCTGTATTGCTGGGAGAGTGTGCTGTCTCTGTATCGGTGGCAGAGAGTGCTGTCTCTGTATCGGTGGCCGAGAGTGCTGTCTCTGTATTGCTCGCAGAGAGTGTTATCTCTGTATCGCTGGCAGAGAGTGCTGTCTCTGCATTGTTTGCAGAGTGTGCTGTCTCTGTAACTCTCTCTGTCCCTGCATCACATTCTGCCTCAGTACCCTGCTTTACTCCTGCACTATTCCCTACACATAGCTCTTCCCCTTTTTCTTTACTCTGCTCTGCCTCTGTACCCTGCCTTGCCCCTACACTCCATTC
The DNA here is from genome assembly GCA_933207985.1 of Pelobates cultripes. Classification (NCBI taxonomy): domain Eukaryota; kingdom Metazoa; phylum Chordata; class Amphibia; order Anura; family Pelobatidae; genus Pelobates; species Pelobates cultripes. The sequence goes on along the minus strand of OW240912.1, from coordinate 323,400,349 downwards.
TGCCCCTTCGCTCTGCTCTGCCTCCATACCAGATTCTTCCCCTTTGCCCCACTTTGCCCCTTGCTCCACCCATGTACCCTGCTCTACCCCTGCACCCTCCTTTACCTCTGCGCCCTGCTCTACCCCTGTACCCTCCTCTACCCCTGCACCCTGCTCTACCCCTGCACCCTGCTCTACCCTTGTACCCTCCTCTACCCCTGCACCCTGCTCTACCCCTGTACCCTCATCTACCCCTGCACCCTCCTCTACCCCTGTACCCTCCTCTACCCCTGTACCTTCCTCTACCCCTGTACCCTCCTCTACCCCTGTACCCTCCTCTACCCCTG
>OW240912.1:323380907-323399923 GCA_933207985.1 Pelobates cultripes | reverse complement strand
TACGTTAACCCTTTCAGTGATGGAATGCTAGTCAGTCTCACATTAACTCTTTCAGCGATGGAATGTTTCAGTGATGGAATGCTAGTCAGTCTCACATTAACCCTTTCAGCGATGGAATGTTAGTCAAAGACATATTAATCTTTGCAATCCATATGCTCTGTATGTGCATAGCCAGCCTCCTGCCCCTTGGGTCACTGCAGGAAATAGGGTAATGGCCTGATTTTGCTACACCATCAGGTCACAGCAAGTGAAACCAAAGGGGTTTCTCCAGCGGGCCACCTTTGCGGAGGGCCGTGTACTAGAGACTTCCCAAGGGAGAGAGGCTGAACTCCCAAGGGACCAAAGGAAATAGGAATAGGACAAGAACAAAAAGACTGAGGGTGGGAGATGTAGGAGGGGTTACTTATACCTTCTGTTTTAATTAGGTTCCTGTCTAATTAGGGATAGGGAGGAGCTACCCATTGAGAAGCTACCCATGGCCAGGAAATATAGATATAATATATGGTATATAGATATATATAATTTTTATTTTAGTATTATTTTTTTATTTATTAACTTAATTTCTTTATTTGTAAGTTTTGGGTTTTTTTTACTTTTTTTACCAGCGGGGGACTGTCAGCTCAGGCAGTCCCGCTGCAGGCAACACTATGGATGCCTATTGAGGCCATGTGATCGCTCTTATAGAGAGATCACATGGCCCTTGAGGTCCTATTTTGCTGAGGGGGGACTGTCTGTGCTATCAAATAGTCCCCCCAGTGGAGAAGAAGACCGATCGCTGGCAGGGGATCAGCGGCGATTGAGTAAGTGAATAGGAATGGAGGGAGGGAGAGGGAGGGTAAATGTTTTTTTTTTTTTACATTTATTTATTTATTATTTAATAATTGTATTCTTCACTGAGTGCCTCAACCCCTCGAGGAACTCAGCACAGGCAGAGCATCGGAAGCCTGCCTGATGTCTTCTGATGGTCTGCCTCACTGTCGGGCGAAACATTGAGCAAACCGGAAGTGATCGGTCAGCGGCCCAGCAGTGAGGGGAGGTATTGCAGGATGCCTCGACATCAAGGCATCACTGCAATACCATCAGAGCAGACGTATCAAGGTTAACCAAGGCTAGGCCTTGGTTAACCCATGCAACACTGTTCTAGCCTTGGTTAACCCCTGCAAACCCTGTTCCAGCCTTGGTTAACCCCTCCAAACCCTGTTCCAGCATTGGTTTAACTCCTGCAATTCTGCTACAACTTTAATCAATCCTTTCCTCATTTCCCCAGTGCTGAAACTCTGGTAAAAAGACTTTAGTTTACCTTAAGGACATTTATTTCTTATAAAGAAATTGCCTTATTTTCTGTTTTTATTTTGCATTGGGACTTTTTCATTATATTTATTTGGTTTATAATAAAAACCTTAAATTCAGTAAATGTGTCTGTATAAAATCTCTGCATACCGAGCCTATTCACTCCAAACAACTGAGCCTGTTATGGAGCTCACAGAGATCGCAGAAGCTTTAAATACCCTGACCGTCAAATTAATTCTCTGGGTCAGGCAGTTCATGATCTGCAGACAGTACTAATTCAGCTACAGTCACAGCTGATGGCATCACCTACCTATCCAGCTCATCTGACTCCACTGCCAGATGATGAACCTCATGCCCCTGAACCTCAGGTTCCCCTGCTTGAGCAATTTTCAGGAGATCAAAATAAGTATAATACCTTCATAATGTTTTGCAAATTATTATTTACCTTAAAGCCAAGTACTTATCACAGTGACTTTATAAAAATACGAACTGTAATTTCTCTCATGTCAGGAGATCCCAGAACTTGGGCCCCTAATCTCCTACGTAATCAAAGCCTTCTCCTTAACAATTGGGACTCCTTCAAATTATCTATGAATTCCCTTTACAAGGATCCAAACAAGACCTCCACTGCTAGGTCTACTCTACGGGCCTTAAAACAAGGAAAAAGACCTGTAGAGGAGTACATTACAGATTTTCACCATGTGGCTGCTGATACTGCCTGGAATGAAGAAGCCCCAACAGATCAATCTCGTCTAGGCCTGTTTGAGACATTAAAGGATGAACTTGCCCGTGTCGGGGTACCAGACACTTTGGAGGAACTCACACAGCTGTCTATACAAATTGATAGACGCTTTAGGGAACAGAGGTTGGAACGTGCTGTAACCAATGGTTATTACCGCACTCCACCTACTGTTGACCCACTATCATCTATCGATTTTATTTATAGAGATGAACCAGTGCAATTAGGACTTGTAAAAGGTCACCTCCCTGCTGCAGAGGTCCATACACGAAAATCCAAATTTGTTTTCATATAGTGAGGAACTGTCCTGAAAAAACAGCAACCAGACAAGGAAACCACATCCTGGCTTCTCTAAGCTCTTCTGTACCCAAACCTGACTCAGATACGCCTCATCTGATTCTGCCTCTTCTCCTACAATGGGGAGCTCAGAGGATTGAATTATACACTATGATGGATTCTGGCGCTAGCGGTTGTGTCCTTGATATTGCTCTGGCCAATACCTTGTCTAGACCCAAGAGTAACAAGGTTAAACCACTGCATATTCAAAAGACTGATGGCAGCCTTTCAAAGTCTGGTCCTGTGGTAAAAGACTATCCCACTAAAATGCTATGTTTTGATTTGGCTTCCTCTCCTTTGTCTCCTGTGATCCATAGATTACCCTGGCTTCGCTTAAACATAACCCTGCAATCAAATGGTAATTTGCTACTTTATCCTTTTCATTTGACCATTGCAGGAGGAATTGTCTAAACAGTAGAGACTCCTTAATTACCTCTAATATCATTCCTGAAATTAATGTGCAACAGGATCAGGAAGTCATCCTACCAAAAATTTCTGAAACATGCAGAGATTTGTATAGTAAAGAAACGATAGTGGGACTTCCTCCAAAATGTATCCATGATTGTCCAATTGACTTATTCCCTAATGCATCTGTTCCCCACAGCCCAGAAAAACACCCGTGTGTACCTACTGCCAAAGTAATCACCCCTGCTTTGGTGAGGACTTCAAATTAATTTCCAAGTCCAACTTTGGGCGCATCTAGAGTCTGCGCCTTAAAGTGGGGATTATGTCACAGCACACCGGGAGAGGCTGGTGCGTTGCACACACTCACCAGATGCCACATGCATTTCGGCATCCTGGGAGTGGGGGACGCCCCAAACCCTCCTCCCGCCCGCCAGCTTATACCCCAGCACTTCAGCAGCATGCCATGAGTGCAAGGTGCACCGCTCTCTCCTCACCCACCGGCCCCTGCAGCCACTCCAGGTCTGCCTTTATGCCTACCTCTCCTCCTGTGGGTATGTTGGGTAATATGTGTTGTTTGTTACCCATCCGGCTCCAGGATATCCTTACAGTGATAAAAGCCCTGGAGAGTCCAGCTCAGAAAGCATGAAAGCAACATGGGTTTCCACGTTCTGAAGAAAATAGACTGTGTTCGGTATTATATGTTTGGGCTTTTCTGCAGTATTTTGTGCATGTTGGATCTATTAGTTCGGTAGTTTAAAACTACAGAACCCCGACCACCCTCCTGGCTCATTAACTTCAAAAGAACCATCTATTAAGCGCTCTCTGGGCGGCCACTGTTCGTATAGCCGAATGCCATGTGGAACAGAAAATGCACGAAAGGAGGCAGCGGGACTTGGTCGTCGAGTGTCTGGAACTAAAATCGGACACCGCTGAAACTACCGAATGCCTGCTTCCTTTAGTTGCCGAACAGCCAGGAGAGCGCCATTCGGTAGTTTTGTTCATACAGACAAGGGGAGCAATCGCTCCTATAAGCCAGGAGGATTTTTATTTTTTATGAAGATATTGCCCATTTCTATTTTGCATTGGGACTTTTTCATTATACTTATTTGCTTTATAATAAAAACCTTAAATTCAGTAACTGTGTCCGTATAAAATCTCTGCATACCGAGTCCATTCACCCCAAACCCATGACATCTTCGTGCAAAATTTTGTAACACATGCTCACTAGCCTCCAAATGCTCTCCTATGAGAAAGTACTGAATTGACAGAGATCATCGATCTCAATGATCTCACCTAAAAAGGCTGAGTGGCATGCCGGAGACCAGCGCTGCAAGGGAGAAAAAGTAAACTCACCTTTTTAACCCTTGAAACAGGGGTCTGACCACCTACACAGTGACTTGGGCACTTTATTATTATTATTTATATAGCTCCAGCAAATTCCGTAGTGCTAGGAATGCACATTTCTAGTTCTAATGCTTTCTGTAGTGGAAAGCTGATATTCCACAGGTTATCTCCACTTAAGATCCCAGTGAGGCTCAGGAATAAGTATTATAAATCCATAAGGCAAGGCTTTCAGCAGGCAAAACAATCCCACAATATCCCAACATCAATCCCAATGACTGGACGACACACAGCATCAGGAGCAGAACTGATCTTTTAATTCACACAACCTCCTTATAAAGCATTCTCCCATGCAAGGGAGGGATTCATCATAATTAAGACAGTAGCCAACAATGTCACAGTTACCTCCCACACATCTCCTCCCCTCAGTGTGACACATAATCCCATAAATCATGCTGTACTTTTCCCCGAATTCTGGATGTACCCCAAAACAGCTAGGTACAATGGGCTAATTTGCACCCCCTAGTAGCCCTGATCTGGGTGACAAACATATCCCAAATTCACCCAGATCAGACCAGGGGTTCGGGAGTTAGGTGGAAGAGTTAGGTGGAAGAGACAATTTGACCGACCGCACACGAGGTGGTAGCCGAAAAGGGTTCCATGGGTTTTGGCCCTGCGGTCGGTCTCCGTAAAATACGCAGAATTACATGCCATCTACTATTAATCTTGTATTTGCATCAATCCCCTTGTTCAGTATTTTTAACTCACCGAACGGGGGGCTGATTAGCCTCTCCGTTCGGGAGTTATGGAGCTCTGGAGTTCTCAGCGGTGTTCGGGTAATTGAGTGTCCGATTTGAGTTCCAGACACTCGACGCCCAAACACCGCTGAGGGTTCGTGCATAAGATGGCCGCCGCCATGTGTTCGTATGCCGAACAGCGGCCACCCAAATACATGCATAAAGTATCAATTAACATGCGGTTAGAGCAGTGTGAAGCCTAATAAGGTGCACACTTCTCTCTGGGGTGGTCTACTGGTTCTGTAGTTTAATTTGTATGGGATACGGATGAAACTACCGAACAATCATACGAATTCTACATACACTTTTAACTATATAGGAAAATAAAAACACAAATTACAGTTTTAACATAGTCTTTTAGGACAGCCATAGTTCCATCCGCTACACTGCTCCCCCTTGCCCACAAGCTGGCCTACACAGTCTGATCCAACACGGATTGGCTTGGGGATGTCCGGGGTGCTCATGGATCATTTCTCCAGGTCTGTTTGTCTAGACAATCCATCAGCGTTTCCATTTTGTTTGCCCGGGTGGTACTGAATGTTAAAGTCAAAGGGCTGCATCGCCAAACTCCAGCGCAGCAGCCTGGCATTGCACCCAGCCACCCGGTTCAGCCATACTAACGGGTATGGCTGAACCGGGTGGGAAAGGGCTGTCCATACAAATACAGCTGCAACTTCTTTAGGGCCCACACCACAGCCAGGCATTCTTTCTCGATGGTGGCGTAGCTTACTTCTCTGGGTAACAACTTGCGACTGATGTAAGCCACGGGATGTTCTCCTCCATCGGCCCCGACTTGGCCCAGCACTGCCCCCAATCCAAACATAGAAGCGTCTGTGTGAACAAGAAAACGTTTAGTTGGATTGGGAGCTGCCAAGACAGGGGCATTGATAAGTGCATTTTTCAGATGTTGGAATGCCTGCTCACACTCTGGGGTCCAGGTTACTTGGCGGGGAAGGTTCTTACGGGTCAGGTCAGTAAGGGGTTTGGCCAGGGCGCTATAATTGGGGACAAACTTCCTATAGTATCTCGCTGTCCTGAGAAATGCTAGCACCTGAGTCTTAGTCCTAGGAGTGGGCCAATGGGCTACGGCCTCTACTTTGGCTGGTTCTGGTTTCTGTTTCCCACAGCCCACTCGATGGCCCAAGTATTGTACCTCGGCCATTCCTATACTGCATTTGGCCGGTTTCAACGTCAGACTAGCCTCCCTAATCCTGTCTAGAACCGCTCCTATATGGGCCAAGTGCTCCTGCCAGGTATTGCTAAAAATGGCAATATCGTCTAGGTATGCACAGGTGTAGTCCTGGAACCCGTCGAGGAGTCGGTCCACCATCTGCTTGAATGTAGCCAGAGCGTTTTTCATCCCAAACGGCATGACCTTAAAGTGGTACAAGCCGAATGGGGTGACAAAGGCTGACTTAGGAATGGCATCCGGAGCCAAGGGAATCTGCCAATACCCCTTACACAGATCAATATTAGTGAGGTATTTACCTCTGGCCATCCGATATAGCAGTTCATCTATCCTGGGCATAGGATAAGCGTCGGACACTGTCTTCTCATTCAACCTCTGGTAGTCCACACAGAAGCGGGTTGTACCATCCTGCTTTGGTACAAGGACTACGGGAGAAGCCCAGGGGCGGTCTGAGGGTTCAATCACCCCCAGTTGAAGCATCTCATCAATCTCCTTGCGCATATTCTCCCGCACCGCTTCAGGGATGCGGTATGGAGTCTGGCGTATGGGGAGTTGGCCTGGGGTTTTCACCCGGTGAGTGGCTAGAGGAGTGTACCCAGGCACATTAGAGAAGGTCTCCTGCTTCTCTCTTAGCAGCTGTTGTACCTCGGTACGTTCCTGTGGGCTCAGCCGGTCTCCCAGCACAACTTCCCTTAAATCTCCAGACAGCTGACCATCCCCCAGTAGATCTGGGAGGGGAAGGCTGTCAAACTCCTCAGAGGTGGGTGCACAAATAGCTGTCACCTCTTTTGAACGTTCCTGGTAGGGCTTCATCATGTTTACATGAAGCATGCGTCGCCCTCCAGTCCCTGCGCAAGGGCCAATTATATAAGTGGTGTCACATCTCTGTTCCACCACTTTATAAGGGCCTTGCCAGGCTGCCTGTAACTTATCATGTCAGACAGGTTTTAAAATTAAAACTTTCTGCCCTACGGTCCCTGGCGCCTCGATCATACCATGTGCGCTGCCGTGTCTGAGGCACCTGAAGGTTCTCCTTTATTGTCCTAGTTAGCGCTTCTAAGCGGTCTCGGAGCGCCAACACATATGGTACAATGGGGGTACCGTCTACGCTCCGTTCTCCCTCCCAATGATCCCTAATTAGGTCCAGCGGCCCTCTTACTCTCCTCCCGAATACTAGTTAGAATGGGGAAAATCCGGTGAATTCCTGCGGCACCTCCCTATAAGCGAATAGGAGGTGAGGAAGGAATCGCTCCCAGTCCCGGTGGGTCTCAGCAAAGGTTTGGAGCATTTGTTTTAATGTACCATTGAACCGCTAACACAGTATTTTAGGACAGCTATAGTACCATCCGCTACATATTCCTTAAAGCGTTCAAGTCCTCTCGTTACTGAAAATTTTAAAAATTGACTATGTCAACAGAGTGACAGAAAATGACGATACATTGTACTTGCCATGTGTGGGTACTAATGTGAATGTTCTGTTGAAGTGTAACTGCAAAATTATATTTGTATGTATTACACGTAAAGACTCTGGAAAAAAAACCTAAATGAAACATAAGTGACCACGGACGTATCAGGTACGTCTGACAAAAAATCAAAATCGCTTCCAGCTGCTCTAACGGTATTGCAGTGATGCCTCAATGCCTCACCTGACTGCCGGGCCGCTGCCGGGTGATCACTCCCCTATAAAAAATACACTTAGAGTAAAATCACACACACACACACACACACACACACACACATATATATATATATATATATATATATATATATATATATATATATAAAATTATAAGAAAGAAATAATAATTAAAAAGACAATCTTAAATATTATATATATATATATATATATATTTAATTTTAATTGAACTGTATTTTGATATACATATATATGTGTATTATTTTTACATAATTAAGTAATTTTATTGATTGCAATTTGGGGGACCTGCCTGACAACCCAGGTCGAAAGTCCATAGAATTGAATTTGCTAGCACTATAGTTAACCCTGTAACTTTCCAAGACACCCTAAAACCTTGACATGGGGGGTTACTGTTTTACTCGGTAGACTTCGCTGAACACAAATATTAGTGTTTCAAAACAGTAAAACATATCACAGCCAGGGCTGGATTAACATAGGGGCTGATGGAGCTGCAGCTCCAGGCCCAGGCCCAGGGAATAGGCCCATTTAAAAAAAAACACACTACTCTTAGGTTTGCCACCTGACTGGTATTTTACTGACATAGCTGGTATTTGAGGCTGCCTGGCCAGTGCCAGTATTTCAGTTATACAGGCAATACAAATGCAGGTATTTTTCTCAGTATAAACAGAAATTACTCTGCAATACCAGCACCAGCCAGGAGAGGTCACTGTGTGTGGAGAGAGGCATGGATAGGAAGTTACAGCATATCCCTCCCTGCTTTTTTCTACTACTCACTGATCCGTGGGGGAGCAGCTACACAGCACAGAGTGTCCAGACAGGAGCTCTACAGCTCAGGTAAGTGAGGGATGGGGGCACTGAGACACTAAGGGACACTGAGAAACTAGGGAACACATGGGGACACAGACACTAGGGGATACTGGGAGACCTGGGGACACAGACACTTGGGGACACTGAGAGAAATGGGGACACAGACACATGGGGACACTGGGAGACATAAGGACACTGGGAGACACTAGGGACACAGTGTCCCCATGTATCCCAGTGTCCCCTAGTCTCCCAGTGTCTGTGTCCCCATGTCTCCCAGTGTCCCTAGTGACTCAGTGTCTCCATGTCTCCCAGTGTCCCCAAGTGTCTCAGTGTCCCCGGGTCTCTCAGTGACATGGGGACACAGTGAGACATGGGGACAATGGGAGAAATGGGAACACTGAGACACTGGGAGACTAGGGGACTGGGCAACATGGGGACACTGACACTGTGATACATAGGGACACAGAGACTGGGTGACTTGCGAGACTGAGACACTGGGAGACAGGGAGACACTGGGAGCGATCCATCTATACAGCAGAATCAAACTGTGAGTAGTTTGTTGGTGATTTTACAGAATTTTCTCTTATGTCACTCCTTGTGAGTTAGATCATGTGATGTCATGCATAACTAATTAATTATTCAAATGTATAAGGCTGGCATTTTTTTCCAAGAAAGGTGGCAACCCTAACTACTCTACACATACTCTTGCTTAAAGGAACATTAGAGGGTCAGGAACACAATCATGTATTTCTGACCTTATTATGTTAAAACCACAATTTAGCTCGCCCGGCCACCTCTTGCCTCCCTTAATATAGTAAACTCTTACTTGTATTCAAGTATGCAGTTGCTGGCTCTGTCCCTGTCTGCCTCTGAACTGACTCTGTCTGCTGACATCATCAGAAGTGATGGTCTGCACAAATTACAATGCTTCCCCATAGGACTGGCTGAGACTGTCAACTAGGCAGATCAGTTGCAGAGCCAGCACAAGTCAAACATAGCCCTGGCCAATCATCATCTCCTCATGAAAATAAACTGATTCAATGCATCTCTATGAGGAAAGTTCAGTGTCTGCATGCAGAGGGTGGAGACACTGAATGGCAGTGCTGCACACTAGGCAGTACTGCCCCAAGAGGCACCTCTAGCAGCCATCTAAGGAGTGCCCATCAGAGTTATATTTTCTGAAAAGACAGTGTTTACTGCAAAAAAGCCTGGAGGGAATGATTCTATTTACCAGAACAAATACAATAAGCTGTAGTTGTTCTGGTGACTATAGTGTCCCTTTAAGTTTGTTAGCTTAAGAGGGATGCATGAGAACAAAACCTGTGTGGAGTGGCTGACAATAAAATAAGTTTAGATAATGCAGACTTTGGTCTCTCTAACACTGTAGCATGTCCCCTTTCTTCTACACTCACTACATACACCTTTTCTCTGTCTCAGACTATATACCAGGAACTTTTGCCTGCTAGTAAGATGATAAGGAGACAAGTGGACATGTGAGTGCTAGGGGACAGTCCTTACAAAGCATGGAGTAGGCGCATCATTTGATGCATTTATGTCAAGCTCAGGGTGCTGCCTGCATAGTATGCCCTTAGTTGGACAGCCTGCATGATTGGCAGGCAGTCTGGCATGCATTAATGCCAGGCTGGCCTTCCAATTCTTTGGACAAACAATGCCCCCTTTTTGGGCATGTTGACCCCTTTTGGAAGGTCTGGTCACGTGATTCGCGCCAGTGGCACACTCTTTTACCCTGCACATTGACTTCCTGCTTCACTGGACACTGCTGTTAGGGGATATGGATTTACCTGAAAGAGAAAAGCATAAATGAGAGAGAGATTAGCATAAAGTATGTGTTTTCATAAAGCTGCATCCTTTGAGTTTCCCTCCAACACCATCACAATCAGATACATGATGCTTGTGAGGTAGGGTTGTTTTAGTGTTTTTGGTCGATAAGATTCTGTAAATAGGCCCATCATAATTGTCAGCACCAGGCCCACTGGGCTCTTAATCTGGCCCTGATCACAGCAATGATATTGTCAGTGAAAGTGACAGGTTTTGCATTTTGCAAACACAAACGGCACTTTCACTGATGATATCATTGTTGTAATACGTTTTACTGTTTTGAAAAACTAATATTTGTGTTCAGCAAAGTCTCCCAAGTATAACAGTACCCCCATATACAGGTTTTATAGTGTTTTTGAAAGTTACAGGGTCAAATATAAGGCTGTTTTTTCACATTGAAATTTGCCAGATTGGTAATGTTGCCTTTGAGAGCGTATGATAGCCCAGGAATGATAATTACCCCCCTGATGGCATTCCATTTGCTAAAGAAGACAACCCACGGTATTGCAAATGGAGTATGTTCAGTCTTTTTTAGTGGCCACTTAGTCACAAACACTGGCCAAAGTTAGCGTTCACAATGGTTTTGTCACGTATCCATCCGCACATAAAAATGTGGTTAATGGCATTTACTGTCCACACAGGAAAAGTTTTGCCGAGCAGCAACCAAATCCACAGAAGGGTTAATGCTGAGCAGCAGTTATGCAAATGGGAACCTGGTAACTGCTTTTGGGGTTAAAGGCCGGTTACAGCCTATCAAATCTAGAGGAGGGGTATTTAGGCCCAGTTCTCATCCTGCTCAGTGCTCCTGTCGTGGTTTCCCTTGTGGTTGTCTGAGAGCGTGTTATTGATTCTGGTTATTTGACTTTTGCATTGTTTTCGACTTCCATGTTTTCTGGCATCCCTGACTCCTGGCTTTTCCTTATAGTTGTGTCTCTTTCTGTTTCCCTTGACCTCGGCTATTCCTGACTATTCTTTGGTACGTTAGTCCGGCCATTCTAAGGTCCGGTATACGTTACCTCTCAGTCCTCTGTGTTACACAATTCTATGTGCTGGATCATTCTGTAATCCTGACAGTTCTTTTGCATTTTTAAACACACAAACAAATAAATGCTAACTTTCTCCAGTGTTTGTGACTAAGTGGCTACTAAAAAAGACTGGACATACCCCATATTGAATACTCTAGGTTGTCTACTTTTCAAAAATATATGGTTTGATGGGGGTAAATTACATTGGCCGGCTTCAAAAATATCTCAGTTAGGACATGGGTGCATGATGATCAGCTGTGAAAATTCCACGTTGGAAAACTGGAATGTGCACCCTCCAAGTAAGGTATTTTAGCCCCCAGAGAACCTGACACAACTATACATGGGTGGTATCACTGTACTCAGGAGATGTTGCTGGACACATATTGGGGTGTTCTTTGGCAGTAACCCTTAAAGTACTCAGTACATGTATTCTTAAATTGCTATATGTGGTTTTTTAATTTTGCATAGATTGGTGGTAAAATGGTTGCATGAAAAGAGTCGAAATACCCCAAGTTTAATACCTTAGGTTGTCTTCTTTTAAAAAATATATACATGTGAAGGGTTATTCAGGGATTCCTGACAGATATCAGTGTTACAATGTAACTTTCGTTAATTCTGAAAAACAATGGTTTGGAAATAGCAAAGTGCTACTTGTACTTATTGCCCTATAACTTGCACAAAAAACTAAAGGTTATTTAGTTTCTCCAATGGCCATGAGAGACTTTAGCCCACCTGCCACGTCAAGGCAAACCTCTCAGGTGGGTCCTACACTAACCTTTCACCTTGCTTCCTTGAGCTTCTGGAAAAGATATCTCTAATGAGACAGAAAGGGGTATTTTTTTTTCATATACACCCCTACATGCTTATTAACCCCTAATAAGGTACACATGGGATGGGCGGCAGCATTGTAACATAGCTGTGTGATACAAAAGTGAATACAAAAAAACAACTCCTGTGTTCAAACTCCCATCACTCCTGGGCGACAGCAACAACCATAGTACATATCAGCCCCAATCCATACAGTAAAAACCAAAGAAACAGGTAACTTTTTTTTTCTTTGGTTTTTACTGTATGTATTGGGGCTGATGTGTACTATGGTCGTTGCTGCTGCCCAAGAGTGATGGGAGTTTGCACGCAGGACTTGTTTTAAAATTTTTTTATTTATAATATATTACTGGCTACAGGCAAATTAGAGCCACTTCGGCACGCTGGTGTATTCTCTGGAGTAGATATATTTTTAACAGGCATAGATTCAGTCTTTTTAGGTCTCTGGGTGATCAGGAAGAAATCAGGAGATGATAATAGATTTTTTTCCACAAATGTGTTTAATTTGGGGGGGCAGAGCCAGTGAGCGACAAGCCAGACGCTCATAACTGTAGCTCTGAGCGTTACCCAGAATTAACTGTTCCGAACTGTGCCTTTAAAAGAGATTCCTGGGCTCCCTACATCATGGGTAAGAAAAGCAAGAAACAGCGCGCATATCCGGGGTCCAGCTCCGGAGATACTGGAACTTTTCTCTGCACGGCCTGAGAATCCCAAGATGGCGCCCGAGGCCTATACCTCGCAGCCCTCAGATGAGGACAGTACCTATGCCGAGCCTACCACACAGAGCCGGGCAACACAGACACACCTCTGGACATGGGAGCCTCTGCACCTTTTACCAAGGCCTATTATTGTGATGGGATTGTGTAATATCCCTTTAATTGGAACTCAACTGCAGAAACAATAATTACACCTCCTTTATATTGAAGTAAACAAGCTTGACTGTATCTTTAAATACACATGCAGGAAGGAAAGCAATGCTAGTTCCAACTTAATTAAGATGGAATGATTTATTAGTATAATGATAAATAAGCTGGACAGGTTGCAATTAATAATAAAATGATATTTGCAGGAGAAATAAGACTTAGTAGTAATCCCTTATTGACAAGAGAGGAATGAAGTGAAAATAATTAATATGAATTGGTTTCCTTGGAGAAAAAGGATTACTTAACTTAGAGGAAGTTCTGGTATTGGAAGGGTTAATTCACCCAATGGAGGAGAGATTATGACTCTCTATGAATAAGCTGAGCGTTAGGAGTGGAAAGTAAGGAAGTCCGTTTTTACAAGCCGAGGTCTGGGAGTGGAGAAGGTAGAAGTCCGTTTTCCAAGCCGAGGTCGAGAAGTGGGGAAGGTTGAAGAAGTGGGGAAGGTTGAAATCTGGTTACAAGCCGAGGTCGAGAGAGGAGTGTAGCCGGTAGCATTCAATAGAGCAGCTGATCTCAATGCCGTACCTGCGTGAATAATCCAGCCCCTTGAATCTGGCGCGGTCTTCCTAAGTATCGTGGAAGGACCGCGTCAGAGAAAAGGGGCGGGGCTAAGCGCCGTGAACCCGGAAGTGGGTTCCGGCGGCAGTATGGATGATAGAGTATACCTGACAGTACCCCCTTCTCATGGGGCATCCTCTGGGTGCACTTACTTTGGTTTAGAGGGACAGCGTTTGTGAAAAGCATCAACTAATCTTTTTGCATGAACATTAGATGAATCTTCCCAAGTATCTTCATCAACTCCATAACCTTTCCATCTAATAAGGTATTGTAAGGTGCCACGGTGGACACGTGAATCCAAAATCTTGTGTATTTCATATTCTTCTTCACCTTGGACGATGATAGGTTCAGGAGTTGTAACTATTTCTCTATGAAAAGGATCAGGGATGTGTGGTTTAAGAAGAGAGACATGGAATACTGGATGAAGTTTAAAACTTGGAGGAAGTTTTAATTTAACAACGTTATCATTGATAATTGTAATTATTTGAAAAGGACCAAGAAAAAGAGAGCTCAATTTCTTTGAAGGACGGTTTGTGGTAATATTTTTTGAAGAGAGCCAGACAAGATCCCCTACTTTGTAAGGAGGGGGAATTCTTCTTCTATTGTCAAAAAACTTTTTCTGGTAGTTTTGAGCAAGTTGAAGATTCTCCCGTAATTTGAGAAATAGAGAAGACATAAATTCGTTTTTTGATGTAACAGTAGGATTGGATGAAGTAATGGTTTGGATGGGGAATGAAGACGGATGCAAACCATAGTTGGAGAAGAAAGGAGTCATTTTCGTACTAGAATGAATGGTATTATTGTAAGAAAATTCGGCCATAGGTAACCATGTGGTCCAGTCATCTTGGAGGTATGAACAATAACATCGAAGATATTGTTCCAAACATTGATTAACCCTTTCTGTTTGCCCATTAGTTTGGGGATGATAAGCGGAAGAGAGTTTGCGTTGAATTTGAAGGGAGAGACACATCTCTTTCCAGAATTTGGAGGTAAATTGTGTCCCCCTATCAGAAATAATTTCTTCAGGAAGACCATGAAGTTTCACAATATTGTCAATAAAGACCTTAGACAATTCTACAGAGGAGGGTAATTTTTTTAAAGAAATGAAATGGGACATTTTTGTGAAGCGATCCACAACGACAAGAATAGTGGTGAAATGTTGAGAAGGTGGAAGATCAACGATAAAATCCATGGAAATGGATTGCCAAGGTTTTTCTGGAATAGGTAAGTTAAGTAGTAATCCAAAAGGTTGATTATGTTCTGGTTTAGACCTTTGACAAATAGGACATGTTTTGACATATAATTCAATGGTTCTATCCTGGCGAGGCCACCAATAATATCGTGAAGTTAGTTCAAGTGTTTTCTTTATTCCAGGATGTCCAGCTAGGGGGGAATCATGAACCATCTTAAGTAATTTATTCCTAAGAATGGGAGGAATATAAATTCTATTTTTAAAATAAAATATACCATCCTTTTTTGTTAGTATAGCTGTTTTGGGAAGTTCAAGATCCTTCTGATTCAAATTCTTTATGTCATCATGAAGAGAAGAGAGGATCCCTATTATTTTGGTAGGAGGATAATCATCAGTAGTAGTTTTAGAAGGAATTCGAGAAAGAGCGTCAGCCTTTTTATTCCTATTTCCAGGTCTGTATATTAATTGGAAGTTAAATCGGTTAAAAAATAGGTTCCATCTAACTTGTCTAGCTGTAAGGGTTTTGTTAGTATAGAGATATTCAAGATTTTTATGGTCAGTATAAACGATTATAGGTTGTTTTGTATCTTCCAGAAGATGACGCCAATTTTCGAAGGCAGCTTTAACACTTAATAATTCTTTTTCACCAATAGGATAATTTTTTCAGCAGAGCTCAGGGATTTTGAAAAAAAGGCAACTGGATGAAGTGGATCTTGTGGAGTCTTTTGTTGAGAAAGAACTGCTCCGATGGCTGCATCTGATGCATCAACCTCAAGAACATATAGGAATGTTGGATTAGGTAGTTGTAGAATAGGTGCAGTTGTAAATCTTTTTTTTTAATTCTTCGAAGGCTGTTTGTGCATCTTTATTCCAATTAAAAGGACGTTTACTACTGTTGAGGAGGTTAAGAGGATGTGATACATCCGAATAGTTTCTAATAAATTTTCTATAGAAGTTTGCAAATCCAAGAAAACGTTGTAATTCTTTTGTAGTAGTAGGAGCAGGCCAATCAATAATACATTTGATTTTGGAATTATCCATCTTCAAAGAATGAGGTGAAATAATGTATCCTAGAAAAGAGAATTCAGTAACCTCAAAAAGGCATTTTTCTGGTTTAGCGTATAATTTATGAGTTCTCAGTCTAGATAGAACCCATCTAACATGCTTCCTATGTTCATCCAAATTGTTAGAATATATTAAGATATCATCTAAATAGATAATAACACATACATCCAGAAGATCTCTAAAGATATCATTTATAAAATGTTGAAATGTTGCAGGGGCATTACAGAGCCCGAAAGGCATCACTAGATATTCGTAGAGACCATATCTTGTCCGGAAGGCGGTTTTCCATTCATCATCCTGTTTTATTCTAATGAGGTTATATGCGCCTCGAAGGTCGAGTTTAGTGAATATAGTTGCAGTTCTTAACCTTTCAATTAATTCATTTATTAGTGGAAGAGGATAACGATTTTTAATAGTTATTTTATTTAAGGCTCTGTAATCTATAATAGGACGGATGGTTTGGTCTTTATTCTTCACAAAGAAAATACTAGAAGCAGCAGGAGAGGTCGAGGGTCTGATGAACCCTTTGCGTAAATTTTCATTAAGATATTCTTTTAAAATTTCTAACTCCTTTTCAGAGAGTGGATAAATATGACCATAAGGAATAGGAGCTCCGGGTATGAGATCTATTGGGCAATCATATACCCGATGAGGAGGAAGTGTTTCTGCTTCTTTTTTACAAAAGACATCTGCAAAGTCGGAGTAGAATGGAGGTATAACTGGTTCTACAGTAGTATGGAGAATAGGAATGTGTTGTAAGCACGTTTTTTTACAGAAATCAGAAGCAAAGGAGATGGAGAAAGGAGACCACTTAATTAAAGGATCATGGTTTTTAACCAATTAATTCCTAGAATGACGGGATAAAGTGGAGATTTAATAATATCAAATGTAATGAATTCGAAATGTACGTTGTTGGTAATCATTCTTAGAGGGATTGTTTCATTTTTGATGGGTCCTGAGGATATAAATGAACCGTCAATAACCCTGATTGGAATAAAGTTGGTTTTTTGAACACAAGGAATTTTATTTTTTGAAACAAAAGAAAAATCAAGAAAAGTTCCATTAGCACCAGAATCAATGATGGCCTCAGTCACGATTCTTTTTGTATCCCACTGTAATATGAGAGATATAGAAAAATAAGTAGATGCTTTTCTTTTTTGAAAAACGTTCAATATAGAGGTAGATGAATGAAGCTTACCACCTTTTGAATGTTTCAGTAGAGGACATTCGGAAATTAGATGTTCATTCGAAGCACAATACATACATAAGTTTAGTTGTCTCCTTCTTATTCTTTCTTCAGAAGTAAGAGGACTTTTTATTATACCTACTTCCATAGGTTCAGTTTGTGGAGGAATTTTTTCAGGTAATTTTAGAGTAGTGAAAGGTTTTCTCCAGGTATAATTAGTAAGAACCTTTTCAGCTTTTCTTTCCCTTAGACGTCTATCAATACTGATGGACAGTTGAATCAATGCATTTAAGGTAGGAGGAAGTTCTGTACGAGAGAGTTCATCTTTCACAGCTTCAGATAATCCGAGACGGAATTGATTGCGTAAAGTAATGTCATTCCATTGGGTTTCTGTAGCCCATCTTTTGAATTCTGCAATATAATCTTCAACAGGTCTATTCTTTTGGTGTAATGTTCTGATGGTTAAATCAGCAGTAGTTTGTTTAAAAGGATCTTCATATAATAAAGACATAGCTTCAAAGAACTCATCCAATGAATCTAATATGGGATCATCATTTTCCAAAAAGGAATGGGCCCAGGCCATAGGTTCACCTCTTAAAAAAGATATTACTGAACAGACTTTGGATCTTTCGGTGGGATAAGATCTAGGTTTTAAAGCTATTAGTAATTTGCAAGAATTCAAAAACTCTCTGTACTTTGTTCTATCTCCATAAAATTTTTCTGGATTACAGACAGCAGGATCACCAGCCGATTGAAGAGCGGCATGAGGGAGATGGTTTTGCATGTCTCTGACATAGGTTAATATTCTCTCATTCGTGATTTGCAGTTCTTGTAACCCTTAAACAATCGTATCCACTCTATTGGTTAGAGCAGTAACTTGTGAGTTAATATCTGCTGGTTCCATTGAAAAGGCTGGATTATTCTGTGATGGGATTGTGTAATATCCCTTTAATTGGAACTCAACTGCAGAAACAATAATTACACCTCCTTTATATTGAAGTAAACAAGCTTGACTGTATCTTTAAATACACATGCAGGAAGGAAAGCAATGCTAGTTCCAACTTAATTAAGATGGAATGATTTATTAGTATAATGATAAATAAGCTGGACAGGTTGCAATTAATAATAAATGATATTTGCAGGAGAAATAAGACTTAGTAGTAATCCCTTATTGACAAGAGAGGAATGAAGTGAAAATAATTAATATGAATTGGTTTCCTTGGAGAAAAAGGATTACTTAACTTAGAGGAAGTTCTGGTATTGGAAGGGTTAATTCACCCAATGGAGGAGAGATTATGACTCTCTATGAATAAGCTGAGCGTTAGGAGTGGAAAGTAAGGAAGTCCGTTTTTACAAGCCGAGGTCTGGGAGTGGAGAAGGTAGAAGTCCGTTTTCCAAGCCGAGGTCGAGAAGTGGGGAAGGTTGAAATCTGGTTACAAGCCGAGGTCGAGAGAGGAGAGTAGCCGGTAGCATTCAATAGAGCAGCTGATCTCAATGCCGTACCTGCGTGAATAATCCAGCCCCTTGAATCTGGCGCGGTCTTCCTAAGTATCGTGGAAGGACCGCGTCAGAGAAAAGGGGCGGGGCTAAGCGCCGTGAACCCGGAAGTGGGTTCCGGCGGCAGTATGGATGATAGAGTATACCTGACACCTTCTCCCCATACCTCCCCAGGTTCCTTCTCCCCCCATACCTCCCTCAGGTTCCTTCTCCCCCATACCTCCCTCAGGTTCCTTCTCCCCCCTCAACCTCCCCAGTTTTCTCTCAACCCTCCCTCCCCACCTCCCTCGGTTTCCCCCCTCCATCCCTCCCTTAGTTTTCATTCCCAACCTCCCCTCCTTGATC
>OW240912.1:323256926-323380807 GCA_933207985.1 Pelobates cultripes | reverse complement strand
TGTCTATCATCCAAACTTGGTGATTTGTACAGATTCAGAATACATTCTGCTGAGATCTTCCCATAAGAAAAATGATTGTGCTGCAAATGTTAATATTCATCTGCATCACACTAAATCTGGAACTCACGTTATACTTTTTCCCCCAGTATAACTATGTTGGAACTAAAGTGGCTAACTCTTAAAACCAGACATCCTTTTCACCTTAATTGACTTATTCATAGCTTCTCATCCGGAAAATTGCAACAGTATGAGCAAGTACGAGCAGTATTCACATTCTTGCTGCCTCTACCCCTACGTCCTCCATTCCACTTCTTGTTCCATACATTCCTTGAAAAATTCTGTCAAGAAGCCTTTACTTATAGATGTGATATATGGCCTGTTTTAGAATATCAAATCTGTCACTAATCTAAAGTCCTTGAAAATATCAATAAGCAACCTGTCACAATATCTAGTGACCCAATGTAACGGAGCTCCTTGTACTCCGACCGAGTACCTCCGTTGATGGATGCTCCAAGTGCTTCCCAAGGGCTCCAAGCACTTCTCCAGACACCATAAGCACTGCATACCGAACCTCTCTTCCTGCAGAGAGGGAAGCTGGAACAAGCTCTTAAAAGAGCTTAGTGATAATAGCTAGGGGAGTATACAGAGTATAGTAATCCCCCAGTAAAGATGCAGCAGTATCCCCAAACATGAGAAAAGGCTCTATGTTGAGGGTCAAAACATGAACAGACAGAGCTGTAGCTTTATTGTTCTTATATACACATTTTACATATAAAGTACCACCCACAGGGTTTTGTGGAAAAGTCAAACACGTAATATACAGTAAAACACTCCCATTCATTCCAGCAAAATCCTCCCCTCTGCCTGTGATATAATTACTGAACACAATGGGTTAACGTTATTATCACAGGCAGGAAAATACACAGTTTTACACAATATTCAAAACTTTAAAAGTATACATCACATTCACTTACATTTTCAGGACCAGCATACTCCAAATACAAACATACTCAAAAATAGGACAATTCCTTTCAGTGGTTTAAAAGTTAGGCCGAAGTCCTTTGTGACTGTAGCAGATGGCACCGGGCTGTCCTGAGAATTACATGTGTTTGAATGCATTCATGTAAAATAGCAAAGTTATATGTGTTAAATGTATTGTATTCGTCTGAATGTTCAGTAGTTTAATTCCCTTGGTTTGTTCGAATGAAACTACCGAACAGCCAAACCTCCCCTGTGTGAAGTGTGCCTTCAATTACCCGTTGCAACATTGTTGCGAATGGGTAATTGACAAGCTGAGTAGCCATCCTTTGTTCTCGGGGGTGGCCGCCATTCGGGAAACGAACACGTGGCGTCGAGTGTCTGGAACTCAAATCGGGCACTCGACTAGGCGAACACCGCTGAAACCTCCACAAGCCCGGTCCGTTCGGTTCCAAACTACCGAACGGACCCTCGTTCGGTAGATAGAAACAACCGAACGAGGGGATTCAGGTGAACCCTCCCTAGTCTCTGTAGCTAGAGGCTTTCGTGCAGTTTATTCCCTTACTCCAGGACCGACCGCAGGGCCCCATCGCATGGAACCCCATTCGGCTGTTCACTCCAGTGCAGTGGGTCATTTTATTCCCTCCATAAATTTCCCGAACCCCTGGTCTGATCTGGGTGATTTTTGGATATGTTGTTCACCCAGATCAAGGCTACCAGGGGATGTATAATTTAAAGTGGTACCCCTAAGTTTAGGGGTACATCTAGAAATGGGGGGAATTGGTGTGCTGTATAAGGGGATTATGATGCAGGCTGAGGGGAGGAGATGTGTGGGAGGTTACCAGAGCAGGATTGGCTACAGTACAAATTAATGGAAATCCCTCCCTTACATGGGAGCAGGCTTTATAAGGCCACTGTCTGAATAAATCTTTAGTTCTGCTCCTGATACTGTGTGTCGTCCAGTTATTGGGAATGCTGTTGGGATACTGCTGTGTTATTTTGACTGCTGGATACTTTACCCTATGGATTTATATTGCTTGTTCCTGAACCTCCTTGGGATCTAAAGTGGAGATAGGCTGTGTAATACCAGCTCTCCGCTACAGTGACCAACTGCAAGCATGGCTTTCCAGCACAAACCAGCTCCACAGAGTTGTGCGAGATAACTGGCTTAACTTGGTGTGGTAAGGCAGCTATCTCCAGGTACAGAAAATCTCTATTCACAACAACAGCAAAAATACAAAAAAATACATAACTCCTATCATACTGAACAGAAACCCCACATTCAACCTATCCCCAGATGGCTTGGATCTGAGCGATCAATATATCCCAAAATCGCTCAGATCCCACAAACACAGTCAAATCGCCAGAGGGTTTAAGTTTAGCATGAGCTGATGAGAGGGGGCCATAGTCATGAGGCAGGAGGCTGGTAATCAGGCTTCTCCATAACCCAGGGAAGCAGGGCAATTTGTCATAAGAGAAAATAGGGACAAAAGGCGTTTTGTAACACAGGCTTCTCCAGGACCAAGTGGCGAGGTTAGTTTCGCCACACCCAACACCCTGTAACGGAGTCTTACCTGATAGGGAGTCCAGCTCGCAGAGTTATACGCTCACCCTTGCAAAGTAGACACAGACCAGGGTAACCAGGTAAGACGCCACCTGGCCTGTGAGTCTGTGCACGGGGGCTTTCCAGGAAAAGTGTTCCAAGTCTCAGTACAGCAGGGATTAGCAGAAGCATGGTCGAGGGAAGCCAAAATCAGGGAAGCCAGAGGTCAGAGTAGTCCAGGAGGAAAGCCAAGGTCAGAAGCCGGAATTAGACAGAAATCACTGGAACGCCGTTACGGAGTAACAGGAACCAAACAAGGGAACCAGAGTCAATGAACTGACACCCCTCCCAGGGTGAGGCAGCCTTTTATACCTTGTTAATTAGGTATCAGATTCAGCTGGAGAGTTACTGACAGATCCGAGCCTTTGGTGAAGTCCAGCCCCCTAGTGCTGCAGGCAATACAAGAATAAACAGGAGTTATCCAAAGTCCTGAAATGGCTCAGAGAAAGAACAGTTGGATACGGTCCAGAAGAACCACAGTTCAAATCCCCTATCGGGCGCTTCCGGAGCGACCACGTCTGGCAGACTGGATGTCACATCGTGGACCGTGACACACCCAGAGTAAATATATGATAATAGATTAGACCCTTTTACCGGTCCTTAGAATGGCCGGGTTATATACTGTCAGAACAAGAATGGTCAGGGACAAGCCGAGTCAGGGAAGCCAGAAATAAGGGAAGCGAAAAACTAATAGCCGCGTCAGGTGAACAGAACGGAAAATAGTCAGGAGAAAACCAAAATAGACACAGAATAAAACGCACTCTTGGGAACTGAAAACAGAAACCACAACAGGGCAATCACTAGCACCAGAAATGTTCTTTATATAATCCATGCCTTTAATTGATAGCCATGCCCCCAAATCGGTTGAATTTGAACGTTTTGGTAGGTTGTGACATCATTAGTGTCATTAAAGGGGGAGGAGCTACGCCATCCACAGTTGGAACGGCTGGTGAGATGAGAGGGACCGTGGAAAGGGTCCCTCTACCCTTCAGTGACCTCCACGGGTTGTGTAACAGCCTGGGCCACATAAGGTAATGTGACACAACTGTACTCACTGGAAATGTGTAATTGTCTTTCATTGTCTATTGTATGTATAAAACTGTATTTATACTTTTATGGTGTACGTCTCCTATTATATGTGTAATATTGTATTTGTATATGCTTTCCCAGACATATTGGAAAAGTAGAAGAAATTTCACTGTTTCCTTCCTGGGAAAATGTTATGAATAAGTAAATTTTACAAGATGCAATACGTGCTGCTCCTTTTGGAGAAACAAAAACTATTAGATTAATTTCTAGGAATCAATCAATAATGGATGAGTTTGCCTAAATATTACCTAACATTGTTTTCAGGTTACTGCGTGACTTTATGTTCTATAATGACAAAAAAATATTGATTTCATTGTGGAAGGAAAGATGGGACACAAAAGTGGGAGATACACGTTGAGAAACCCAACTAATGGTGTACAGTGTAAAGGTTTGGAATTGTGATAATGCACAATTGAGAGGACTCACAGGAAAAAAACAACCACAACTGGACTGTTTATCACATCCAGAATTATATGTGAGTCTAGTAAAACTACTCACCAACAAAATTGTAAGTGGTTTTAACTGTTTGGAATGAATGTATATTTACTTACTACCAAGGACATGTTGTTTTCAAAAATCACAGTGCAATATTTATTTGGAATTATTTATTTGGAACATGGGAAGTACAGCTGTCAAATAAGCTAATGGTAGATTTCATAAAAATGTAATTTTGCACATTTTTTTATTTGTCCGTCCTTTATAGAAATATTGAGGTTATGAAAATCATTAGACCACATAGATTATCCCCTATATTGCAATATACAATACAATGATCATATTGCTTCTAAATTTACTCAAACGTCTTTGTTGTCTACATTTATAGGTCCTTGTCTCATTGTTCAAAAAGGTTTTCATGATGCTTCAAAACAGGTACAGTAGATCTCATGATACATAGATAATTTAGCACTCCTGGGAACTGGAGGGGTGGCACCGGCGTTCACCGGTGTAGGGGGTGGGGAGCTCATGCGGGTGGAGCTTCAGGGATGCGGGAGCCGGGAGTTTTTTCTTTGCCTCCTAACCCGGTAAACAGAATCCCGAACCCTGCCCCCGGTATGACACTCTTTAGAGTGGTCTCCCCGACTGGAAAAGGTGCATTAGGACCCCATGCGGGATGTTTCCGCACGTTCCTGCTTGATTCCGCTTGACGGCATTCCAACCCTCCCCTCCCCCTGGATTGTGATCTTTGTCTAATGACATGCAAAAATAAATAATAATAAAATAAAAAAAACAGGTACAGTAGTAGGCTTTAATATAAAATATAACAAGATAAACTGATCTAGAATACTTAAAGGAACACTCCAAGCACTGTAGCCACTATAGAGTTCTGTAGTGGTTATGCTGCCAGTAGTGTTCTGGTGCCTCCATTATTGTGTGTATTCAAACTATTTTAGAAAGGTTTAAATTTGTACCTGCAATTTACAGGGTGCTGCTCATTGGTTCTTTTTTTTAAATTTTACAAAAAGTGCAGATTTCAATAGAAATTGTCACCTTTATAAATTAACCTTGTTACACGCCCCTGATTGTCAATCAGATCACCGGTTCTCTTAGTTGCTGGTTGTTTAGCTCAGTGGACAATCAATTGCCCAAAGAACCTGCATTCCAAATGTATCATTTAGCTGCATTGAAAAGGCTGTGATTGGACAGCCACAGAAAGTCTAGACTGGATTAGAAGGGGAGGGCTTGCAAAGGCTTCAGACTAGAGATATTCACTTTTTGTAAGACTGTTTTTGGATATACCTCCAATGGAAAATGTATAATTAAATGCATGCATGCTTTTAGTGGGTTATTTGTGATTTGTTTATTTTGGATTTTTTGTTTTTGTTTGGGGAGGGGCTTTGATGGTGTTAAATACGCTGCTGGCACTTCTAGCCCAGTGCAGGGGTGCTTCCCCCACAACAGTCTGTGTAAAGTTTTGAGTAGGCATAGGGTTGATTCAAGAATAATAATAAAATACAAATTGTACATTACTTTACATCATTTGAAAAATAATATTTTGAGCAATTCTTTTTTATGCTAGTTTTCTTAGAATATTTTTTCTTTTTCAAATGTAAACGGTTTATCATTTGCTATTTGTATTGCAATTCAATGTGTTTGTTCTCTGTAGGTTAACAAATCACTCTTCTTATTTGCTGATTCTACTGCTATTCTTGTCTCAAATCCAGCGTTCTCTATCAGGTATGTGAGTTACAGCAATTACTTTATCAGCAGCAGCTTGCCAACAATTAAGCCAATAAAACTAAAACCATTTGTGTATAACGCAGGCTATTATCCCTAATTCTGTTTACTGTTCCCTTCTTTTAACAAATTTGAGTATGTACATTAAGTCATCCGACTAGTTACCTCTATTCAAAACCAGAGTGCCTCCTTTTTGACTCCATGTTAATCACTGTTATGAGCTCTGCTCTTTGCACCTTTTGGTGAGCCTGGGAAGTGAAGAAAACTAAAACAATAAGTTCTGTTTCTCCTTCTTTAAAGCAACGATTGCCCTGGCTATGCCAGGATTGATGTGGTTTGTGATGGCAATTGCTAACTCTAAAGTTAACATTTTAAAAGAAAACTAAGTATCATGAGAGATAAGAAAAGAAAACCTATATTTTTTTATTTAAACAATATATATATATTCTCCTTTTTAAAATGACTGAAAAACATCAGATTTAAAAAAAATGAACTATGACATATAGTAGATGTAATTCCATATCCCATTTATCCTGGCTACAGGCAATGGACATACAGGTTTTATAGTTAGATTCCAAACTCTACTCAGATGAGCAACTGGCCAGATGATATTATTGATTGATAGTATCCAATGATCAGATCATTGTAACAATATATGGCACAAGGAATCTGAAATGAGAGTCTAGCAAAGATACATATGACATATTCAGAAAGTCAAAGGTTGTTCACTGAAAAAGTGAATTGAAAATTTCAAGGTGAAGATTCAGATCAACTAATTTTACCTAATATGTTGAAATTCACTTTGTTCGCAAATCACGCTTTAGTAAATAACTGATCAGTGAAGATGTATACACTGCAAACTTGCATATTAGAGATGTTTATTTGAATTCATATTTAAACTACTGTGATATCTAAAATAAGAGAAATACAAATAAATACTCACAGAATTTAAAATGGAGAAAGTCCTAAAATGTCTATCATTCAATCAGTAGTGATTTTTGGTTTCTTTGTTAATGTATGTGGATCCAAAATCTAGGTTTTAAAAGTTAGAGTTGCAGTCCTCAATGCATTGAAGGCATGTACCTCTCTAACCTCAGACTACCCCTACCCCACTCAAACATGTATACAGCTAACTCTAAATACTCAGGGTTGTTCACGAACTTCACATTTAATGCCAAAGTAGCATATAGCCATTTTTAGCTATTATTACTATGAATTTGAATTCACTTAGAACAGTCAATTATATTCATTATCATTCACAGATCGATTTACTGTAATTGCTACTAAAACACCTATCAGCGCTACAATTGGTTCAGATGTCACTTTATCGTTTCATCTCTCGCCTGAAATCAATGCTGAAAATATGGAGATTGGAATTTCTAGATCTCCATCTACAGAATTTGCATTTTTGTATCGCCGTGGTCAAGAGGTGACTGGAAGTCAAATAAAAGGATACAAAGGAAGAACAAAGCTTGTAACAGAACATTTAAAAATGGGGGAAATCTCTTTGCTAATCCGTGATGTTGGCCCATTTGATAACGGCATATACTATTGTTTTGTTCAGTCTGATAATTACTATAATGAAAACAGCTTGGAGCTCATATTAACCAGTAAGGTTTTTTTTTTTTTGTTCTTGTACTCTTTTATATGATAAAGCAAACTCGTTGATTATGAACACATATACATATTCTAATTAATTCATGAAATATTTTGAAAATCCAAGCTTTCTCCTACAACAGTAGACATCACAAAATAACTTCAGTAGACACACCAATGCATTCTACTGCAAGAAACCCAACCTTAAAAGTAGGACGTTGAAATGTGTTCACCCTCACAAATATTTCTAGATCACAAATCCTATCATTCGGTAATTCTGCCAGAGAAACCATGGAGAGTACGTATTTGACATCACTGATGCAAATGTTTTCTTGAGGTTGAGTGGATTAGCTCATGGGAATTTTCAACCCTTTCTTGTCTTGCTAATCACATATCTGCTTGTGTTGTGTTTGATTTTTTTTGGAGATAATGTTCGTTTTGTTTTTGCCCAAACATGCATTGGTTAACATCTACAAAGATAGTAATCTAAATCAGGGATTCGCAACAGTGTTCATGTAGCTATGCAGTGGTGCTTGGATTTACCAGGTATGTTCCAGTCAGGATATATGTAAAACTGGGTTGGATTCAACAAGCACAGATAAATAAAGGTCTCTGTGGGTACTGATCAGTAGTTTTTTTCATATTGACAGTGGTAAAAATCCCATCCCATAGCTTGAGTTAAAAAGAACTCTTGTCATAGAGTCCAGCTCTGCAACAGTTGTGTGCGTGATTATAGACTTGCGGTGTAATGCTCTAAATCAGGGGTGGCTTATAGATCCATAAATACTAAAAAAAACTATACCTCCCATGTGGCTTAACCAACATTAAAAGAACATCCAGAGCACCATAACTACTATAGAGCACTGTATTGTTGCCAGGAGTGCTATGGAGCCCCCCCTTTAGTGTGGAGAGCTGGATGCTCCTGCTGTGCGCATTGTCTGAAAGTGTCAGATGATAACTCTCAGCCAGTGAGCTAAGCCCGTATTGTCAGACTTAAGTCAATGCGAAGAGCTTCTGGCTTTCACAGAGGCATGCACTATAACCACTTCAGAACACTGTAGTGGTTATGTTGCTTGGATTGTGCCTTTAAGGCCAACAAAGCATCATGGGATCTGCCTTTGACCACCACAAGTTTAAACAGGCAAAATCACAACATGTAAAGAAATCTTGGCACAATTTTGAAAAAAAGAAAATGCTTCAACAAGCCACATTATTAATTATATTCTAACTATATATTATACTTTACCTGGGCTTGATAACAAGAGAACCCAACGTCATGTTGTTTTTGTTCTGATTTACAGTGTTGGGCACTGGCCCTGTGATTCGAATAACTGATAAGGATAAAGGCATTACAGCTGTGTGTGAATCTAACGGTTGGTATCCTAAGCCTACAGTTCTGTGGAAGGACAGTCTAGGAAAACCATTGGACAATTCAAATGAATCGAGCACGGAAGACAAATCAAGATTATTATCAGTCTATTCTTTAATAAACGTCAACCCCAACAACCCAACATTTTGCAACTTCAGATCTGTGTTGTTAAATATACAAAATCAACCAGGAATAAGGATTTCAGGTCAGTGAATTATATTTAAAAAGAAAAAAAATCTGTGTAAATATAAGTTTTATGTTAGGAACTTCATATCCTCTTGTTTCCTCTCCACCTAAATTAGTCATCATTTATGTTTAATCTCATCATTACAGTGTAGCAAAAAACTTTGCCACCTTAAAATAGTAATAAAAAAAACCATTTCATTGCCACATGCATAGCCTAAATTAATCATAAAGATACGGGTTACAAGAATGGCTTGTTTATATTTTTCTTGCGTTTGAATGTTTTTTATATCATATTATCTGTTAAAAAAAAAAAAGCCATTCAAATATTTCTGGCTACTTCAAATAAACATTGAGGCTAGGGCCTAATAATATATATATATTTTTTAGGAGGATCAATTTTGTATACACGTAGCACTTGACTTCTTTGACATCTGTTAAATCACCAACACCATCAAATGTCCCATACACGATACAGCAGAGATGTTGTTCAAAACGTCTACAATTAAGAGAGTGGATTTCTGCTCTCAGTTGCACACATACAGAAAACGGTTTTCTGCAAAGCCACACTTAACATATGTGAAGCCTTGGGCAAGAATAAATTACAAGGCCCAACCCCATCACCAACATTGTGCACATAAAGACAAACTTAGCCACAAGCACATCTACAAACATCATTTGCCACAATCTTAACCTTATTAAGGGGGCCCACTATGCAACAAAACTTTAGCTTAATGAAGTGGTTTTGGTATATAGATCGTGCATTTTTACTGCTCAATTTTCTACAATCTGGACATTTAATCCCTTTGTTCATGCAGCCCTAGCTGTGACGTACACAGCCTCCATACACACTTACTGAAAAACAAAAAGGCCTTAAAGTACTAGTGACGGGCAGCTATAGTTGCTAGTCTTTTTTATTACAGCACTGGCTGCTTGCTATTTAGCGGACATGCCCCACTCCCAACATGGCAAGTGAGGGCATGGGGGAGATTTTAGACCATCGTACTGGCCACCATAGGCTTTTTATTTTTTTAACCATTTGCCGCCAGCTGCTAGTGCTGCCAGCAGGGATATGGTCAATAAAAGCATATTTCAATCACTTTTTGCTGTTATTTTCAAGGCCATTTTACTGAGAGATCATTAAGGGCTGTATTTTTGACATACATGAACAGTGGCAGTGCCTATGTGGTTTCATTGTGTGTAGGTCACTACTTATCTTTATCTTTATAGGAGTACCTTGTCTGCTAACTAAAAGTTTGGGAGGTTAGAATGGAAGACCGCATTTGTGTCAACGTTTGTTATATAGTTATACTTAGTTATATAGTTACATAGCTGAAAAGAGACTTGCGTCCATCAAGTTCCGCCTTCCTCACATATGTTTTTGCTGTTGATCCAAAAGAAAGCAAAAAACCCAGTCTGAAGCGCTTCCAATTTTGCAACAAACTAGGAAAAAATTCCTTCAAAACAACCCCAAAACAGCAGTCAGATGTCTCCTTGGATCAAGCAGCTATTACCCCACTGTTACAAAAGACTGGAAATCACCATGTTGCTGTTTTTACTCACTGATTGATACTGTTTGCCACTGCATAAGTTAAACAGAAAACCACACGAATGGATTACACGAACCCTTAGGGAGGCTCCATTCGTGGTACGAACGGGGGACCCCCCAGAAACTGGCGTGTGCCGCCACTTAACCCCGTCACCCCGCAAACTACCGAACGGGCGCCCCCCCGGCTCGCGGAGTGTGGTAGCCATTAACCACCCAGATGGCTGCGGTTTGCGGTTAACCACAATGTAATTGGTAGGCCTGGGGGCATCGACGTTCGCACCCAAAGTGCCGAAGGGAAAATACCGAACGATCCACCGAACGACGACCCCCTACAGCGGGTCGCGTGGCGCTCATTAACTGTGGTTTCTGCGGTTAACCGCAGGTCAAGTACCCTGCTCTCAGGTGGTCCTCATTCCCTTACCGAACGAGCCCACTACCAGCCCGACAGCGGGACTTCGCAGGAACTGATACCGAGTTTAGTTCCACGAGTTAGACACGAAGTCCCGCTGCTCGCTAAACCAGCAGAAAACATGGCCGCCAACAAAGACTAAACATCTCAAAATGCCGAACGGACTTTATACGGCAGAAACAGTACATTCTGTTCGTGGGATTAGAGCGGCATTCGCCTGGTTTATCTATACGAACGCGAGCCTTCAAATGAATGGTGGAATGAATGGTTTTCCTGTAATAATGTACAAGTTATGGATTTTTATGTAGTTTTCTGGGACATAATAAAACGTGGTCTTTTGTGCGCTTGGAGATAATTAGATTGTAAAACCGTTGGCCTCATTATCTCCAAGCTAGGCGGGTACTAATTCAAATAATACAGTGTACTGTGATTGGTTACCTGTTTGTACTGTACCTGTATTCCATCAGGTCCACAGGGGGCTGTCCTTGGACCTGAGGAATCACATAAATTGCCATGCTATGTGCCAGTAAAGCCAGTTCGTTTTGACCCTCAACTTGCAGCCTCGACTCATGTTGTAGGGATCCGGGATATTGATGCTTATATCGTGCTTGGGGATATTCTACACTTACAGCCGACTACCGAAAGACCTCCGTTCGACTCTCTGCAGCGGGAACCAGGACATCCAAGCGATCAACACCCCTGCTAGACCGGGGGCAATCGTAACAATTGGTGGCAGCGGCGGGATCATCCTGGAATTCCTAAAGAGAGATATCTAGGACGGATGGAGAGTGTGATGGGATTGTGTAATATCCCTTTAATTGGAACTCAACTGCAGAAACAATAATTACACCTCCTTTATATTGAAGTAAACAAGCTTGACTGTATCTTTAAATACACATGCAGGAAGGAAAGCAATGCTAGTTCCAACTTAATTAAGATGGAATGATTTATTAGTATAATGATAAATAAGCTGGACAGGTTGCAATTAATAATAAAATGATATTTGCAGGAGAAATAAGACTTAGTAGTAATCCCTTATTGACAAGAGAGGAATGAAGTGAAAATAATTAATATGAATTGGTTTCCTTGGAGAAAAAGGATTACTTAACTTAGAGGAAGTTCTGGTATTGGAAGGGTTAATTCACCCAATGGAGGAGAGATTATGACTCTCTATGAATAAGCTGAGCGTTAGGAGTGGAAAGTAAGGAAGTCCGTTTTTACAAGCCGAGGTCTGGGAGTGGAGAAGGTAGAAGTCCGTTTTCCAAGCCGAGGTCGAGAAGTGGGGAAGGTTGAAATCTGGTTACAAGCCGAGGTCGAGAGAGGAGTGTAGCCGGTAGCATTCAATAGAGCAGCTGATCTCAATGCCGTACCTGCGTGAATAATCCAGCACCTTGAATCTGGCGCGGTCTTCCTAAGTATCGTGGAAGGACCGCGTCAGAGAAAAGGGGCGGGGCTAAGCGCCGTGAACCCGGAAGTGGGTTCCGGCGGCAGTATGGATGATAGAGTATACCTGACAGTACCCCCTTCTCATGGGGCATCCTCTGGGTGCACTTACTTTGGTTTAAAGGGACAGCGTTTGTGAAAAGCATCAACTAATCTTTTTGCATGAACATTAGATGAATCTTCCCAAGTATCTTCATCAACTCCATAACCTTTCCATCTAATAAGGTATTGTAAGGTGCCACGGTGGACACGTGAATCCAAAATCTTGTGTATTTCATATTCTTCTTCACCTTGGACGATGATAGGTTCAGGAGTTGTAACTATTTCTCCATGAAAAGGATCAGGGATGTGTGGTTTAAGAAGAGAGACATGGAATACTGGATGAAGTTTAAAACTTGGAGGAAGTTTTAATTTAACAACGTTATCATTGATAATTGTAATTATTTGAAAAGGACCAAGAAAAAGAGAGCTCAATTTCTTTGAAGGACGGTTTGTGGTAATATTTTTTGAAGAGAGCCAGACAAGATCCCCTACTTTGTAAGGAGGGGGAATTCTTCTTCTATTGTCAAAAAACTTTTTCTGGTAGTTTTGAGCAAGTTGAAGATTCTCCCGTAATTTGAGAAATAGAGAAGACATAAATTCGTTTTTTGATGTAACAGTAGGATTGGATGAAGTAATGGTTTGGATGGGGAATGAAGACGGATGAAAACCATAGTTGGAGAAGAAAGGAGTCATTTTCGTACTAGAATGAATGGAATTATTGTAAGAAAATTCGGCCATAGGTAACCATGTGGTCCAGTCATCTTGGAGGTATGAACAATAACATCGAAGATATTGTTCCAAACATTGATTAACCCTTTCTGTTTGCCCATTAGTTTGGGGATGATAAGCGGAAGAGAGTTTGCGTTGAATTTGAATGGAGAGACACATCTCTTTCCAGAATTTGGAGGTAAATTGTGTCCCC
The DNA here is from genome assembly GCA_933207985.1 of Pelobates cultripes. Taxonomy (NCBI): domain Eukaryota; kingdom Metazoa; phylum Chordata; class Amphibia; order Anura; family Pelobatidae; genus Pelobates; species Pelobates cultripes. The sequence goes on along the minus strand of OW240912.1, from coordinate 323,367,449 downwards.
CTATCAGAAATAATTTCTTCAGGAAGACCATGAAGTTTCACAATATTGTCAATAAAGACTTTGGACAATTCTACAGAGGAGGGTAATTTTTTTAAAGAAATGAAATGGGACATTTTTGTAAAGCGATCCACAACGACAAGAATAGTGGTGAAATGTTGAGAAGGTGGAAGATCAACGATAAAATCCATGGAAATGGATTGCCAAGGTTTTTCTGGAATAGGTAAGTTAAGTAGTAATCCAAAAGGTTGATTATGTTCTGGTTTAGACCTTTGACAAATAGGACATGTTTTGACATATAATTCAATGGTTCTATCCTGGCGAGGCCACCAATAATATCGTGAAGTTAGTTCAAGTGTTTTCTTTATTCCAGGATGTCCAGCTAGAGGGGAATCATGAACCATCTTAAGTAATTTATTCCTAAGAATGGGAGGAATATAAATTCTATTTTTAAAATAAAATATACCATCCTTTTTTGTTAGTATAGCTGTTTTGGGAAGTTCAAGATCCTTCTGATTCAAATTCTTTATGTCATCATGAAGAGAAGAGAGGATCCCTATTATTTTGGTAGGAGGATAATCATCAGTAGTAGTTTTAGAAGGAATTCGAGAAAGAGCATCAGCCTTTTTATTCCTATTTCCAGGTCTGTATATTAATTGGAAGTTAAATCGGTTAAAAAATAGGTTCCATCTAACTTGTCTAGCTGTAAGGGTTTTGTTAGTATAGAGATATTCAAGATTTTTATGGTCAGTATAAACGATTATAGGTTGTTTTGTATCTTCCAGAAGATGACGCCAATTTTCGAAGGCAGCTTTAACACTTAATAATTCTTTTTCACCAATAGGATAATTTTTTCAGCAGAGCTCAGGGATTTTGAAAAAAAGGCAACTGGATGAAGTGGATCTTGTGGAGTCTTTTGTTGAGAAAGAACTGCTCCGATGGCTGCATCTGATGCATCAACCTCAAGAACATATAGGAATGTTGGATTAGGTAGTTGTAGAATAGGTGCAGTTGTAAATCTTTTTTTTTAATTCTTCGAAGGCTGTTTGTGCATCTTTATTCCAATTAAAAGGACGTTTACTACTGTTGAGGAGGTTAAGAGGATGTGATACATCCGAATAGTTTCTAATAAATTTTCTATAGAAGTTTGCAAATCCAAGAAAACGTTGTAATTCTTTTGTAGTAGTAGGAGCAGGCAAATCAATAATACATTTGATTTTGGAATTATCCATCTTCAAAGAATGAGGTGAAATAATGTATCCTAGAAAAGAGAATTCAGTAACCTCAAAAAGGCATTTTTCTGGTTTAGCGTATAATTTATGAGTTCTCAGTCTAGATAGAACCCATCTAACATGCTTCCTATGTTCATCCAAATTGTTAGAATATATTAAGATATCATCTAAATAGATAATAACACATACATCCAGAAGATCTCTAAAAATATCATTTATAAAATGTTGAAATGTTGCAGGGGCATTACAGAGCCCGAAAGGCATCACTAGATATTCGTAGAGACCATATCTTGTCCGGAAGGCGGTTTTCCATTCATCATCCTGTTTTATTCTAATGAGGTTATATGCGCCTCGAAGGTCGAGATTAGTGAATATAGTTGCAGTTCTTAACCTTTCAATTAATTCATTTATTAGTGGAAGAGGATAACGATTTTTAATAGTTATTTTATTTAAGGCGCTGTAATCTATAATAGGACGGATGGTTTGGTCTTTATTCTTCACAAAGAAGATACTAGAAGCAGCAGGAGAGGTCGAGGGTCTGATGAACCCTTTGCGTAAATTTTCATTAAGATATTCTTTTAAAATTTCTAACTCCTTTTCAGAGAGTGGATAAATATGACCATAAGGAATAGGAGCTCCGGGTATGAGATCTATTGGGCAATCATATACCCGATGAGGAGGAAGTGTTTCTGCTTCTTTTTTACAAAAGACATCTGCAAAGTCGGAGTAGAATGGAGGTATAACTGGTTCTACAGTAGTATGGAGAATAGGAATGTGTTGTAAGCACGTTTTTTTACAGAAATCAGAAGCAAAGGAGATGGAGAAAGGAGACCACTTAATTAAAGGATCATGGTTTTTTAACCAATTAATTCCTAGAATGACGGGATAAAGTGGAGATTTAATAATATCAAATGTAATGAATTCGAAATGTACGTTGTTGGTAATCATTCTTAGAGGGATTGTTTCATTTTTGATGGGTCCTGAGGATATAAATGAACCGTCAATAACTCTGATTGGAATAAAGTTGGTTTTTTGAACACAAGGAATTTTATTTTTTGAAACAAAAGAAAAATCAAGAAAAGTTCCATTAGCACCAGAATCAATGATGGCCTCAGTCACGATTCTTTTTGTATCCCACTGTAATATGAGAGATATAGAAAAATAAGTAGATGTTTTTCTTTTTTGAAAAACGTTCAATATAGAGGTAGATGAATGAAGCTTACCACCTTTTGAATGTTTCAGTAGAGGACATTCGGAAATTAGATGTTCGTTCGAAGCACAATACATACATAAGTTTAGTTGTCTCCTTCTTATTCTTTCTTCAGAAGTAAGAGGACTTTTTATTATACCTACTTCCATAGGTTCAGTTTGTGGAGGAATTTTTTCAGGTAATTTTAGAGTAGTGAAAGGTTTTCTCCAGGTATAATTAGTAAGAACCTTTTCAGCTTTTCTTTCCCTTAGACGTCTATCAATACTGATGGACAGTTGAATCAATGCATTTAAGGTAGGAGGAAGTTCTGTACGAGAGAGTTCATCTTTCACAGCTTCAGATAATCCGAGACGGAATTGATTGCGTAAAGTAATGTCATTCCATTGGGTTTCTGTAGCCCATCTTTTGAATTCTGCAATATAATCTTCAACAGGTCTATTCTTTTGGTGTAATGTTCTGATGGTTAAATCAGCAGTAGTTTGTTTAAAAGGATCTTCATATAATAAAGACATAGCTTCAAAGAACTCATCCAATGAATCTAATATGGGATCATCATTTTCCAAAAAGGAATGGGCCCAGGCCATAGGTTCACCTCTTAAAAAAGATATTACTGAACAGACTTTGGATCTTTCGGTGGGATAAGATCTAGGTTTTAAAGCTATTAGTAATTTGCAAGAATTCAAAAACTCTCTGTACTTTGTTCTATCTCCATAAAATTTTTCTGGATTACAGACAGCAGGATCACCAGCCGATTGAAGAGCGGCATGAGGGAGATGGTTTTGCATGTCTCTGACATAGGTTAATATTCTCTCATTCGTGATTTGCAGTTCTTGTAACCCTTGAGCAATCGTATCCACTCTATTGGTTAGAGCAGTAACTTGTGAGTTAATATCTGCTGGTTCCATTGAAAAGGCTGGATTATTCTGTGATGGGATTGTGTAATATCCCTTTAATTGGAACTCAACTGCAGAAACAATAATTACACCTCCTTTATATTGAAGTAAACAAGCTTGACTGTATCTTTAAATACACATGCAGGAAGGAAAGCAATGCTAGTTCCAACTTAATTAAGATGGAATGATTTATTAGTATAATGATAAATAAGCTGGACAGGTTGCAATTAATAATAAAATGATATTTGCAGGAGAAATAAGACTTAGTAGTAATCCCTTATTGACAAGAGAGGAATGAAGTGAAAATAATTAATATGAATTGGTTTCCTTGGAGAAAAAGGATTACTTAACTTAGAGGAAGTTCTGGTATTGGAAGGGTTAATTCACCCAATGGAGGAGAGATTATGACTCTCTATGAATAAGCTGAGCGTTAGGAGTGGAAAGTAAGGAAGTCCGTTTTTACAAGCCGAGGTCTGGGAGTGGAGAAGGTAGAAGTCCGTTTTCCAAGCCGAGGTCGAGAAGTGGGGAAGGTTGAAATCTGGTTACAAGCTGAGGTCGAGAGAGGAGTGTAGCCGGTAGCATTCAATAGAGCAGCTGATCTCAATGCCGTACCTGCGTGAATAATCCAGCCCCTTGAATCTGGCGCGGTCTTCCTAAGTATCGTGGAAGGACCGCGTCAGAGAAAAGGGGCGGGGCTAAGCGCCGTGAACCCGGAAGTGGGTTCCGGCGGCAGTATGGATGATAGAGTATACCTGACAATTATAAAGGCCCTGATGCAGGACATTAAGTCCATGTTTCAAGCGGACATGGCACTGGTGCGAGAGGATGTTCCACACTCACCAAATGGGTGGTAGAGGACAGCATGAGAGGCACCAAGCTAGCGCAAAACGCCACCCATGCTGCACTGAGCTCTCTGAGAAAGCAATGTGCCCACAAGCAAGCGCAATTAGCCAGCATAGAAGATAAAAACAAGGCAAGGAACCTGAGGGTCCAGGGTGTACCAGAGACTATCTCTGGCACTGAATTGCCACAATTTTGCTGGAGGCTCATAGCCACCTTATTGACGCTGCGGCAAGTCAAGCAGGTGATTGATTCATGCTTCAGACTCACCAGGGCAAATACAGTGCCCCCAAGAACCACTACAGCTTAATGTAACTCTGCATTGAGGCTCTGAACATTCCTCTAGAGCTGCATTGATTGAATGCATCTCTACGAGGAGATGCTGATTGACAGCAATTTGCAGAAAATGCGCAATAGCATCACCATTGGCTGAGATTATCCATTTTTATGCTCGCAGCTAGGGAGGCAGAGCCAACTGTGGCAGACTAGCGCTGTGCTGGAATAAACTTGAGTTTTAAGCATATTTAAGGGGGACGGGAACCTAAATAGTGTTTTTAACACTATACTGTCAGGAATACACGTTTGTATTCCTGACACTATAGTGTTTCCAGTGCTCTGCTCCGAAGTCATGGCGATGGGAAAACTAATGCTTTTCTGCGGGGGGATTTGAAGACGCTGGACATCTTTATGTGAAGTGTGAGGACATCCAGCATTGCGTCACAGAGCGCTGCGGAATTTGTTGGCGCTATATAAATAATACAAATAATAATCAACGCTGCAAAAAGCCAGGAAGTGCCTCACAAGAAGTGGCGTTAATCTTGCAATGTAATTATTTGTTTCTCTAAAACTGCAATGTATACATTTTATGGTTAAGAGGATAAGGACATTGCACCCAGCCTTCTTTAATGGGATGATAAGGTCTGGGTGCCTATTGAGTCCTTTAATGGGATGATGAGGTCTGGGTGCCTATCGGGTCCAGGGCCGTCTTTAATATTGATTGGGCCCTGGGCAAGCATTTGCTTGGGCCCCCTGGATCCACTCGCTAGCATGCAATCACGCCTCCACCCCAACGCAGTGGGTGAACTAAAGTAGAAAGAGCCCTGGTGCAAGAATTTCATTTGGACCCCAAATTGCAAGGTTGGAAAGAAGGTAGAACCCTATCTGTCATGCAACTCCAACAATGCATTGACAGTTGGGGCTCTACCAATTTCCCATGCTTGCAGGGTTGTATTTAGCACTGTGTTTGTGTGTTTGAATGTAAGCATGTTTTTGTATGGAGTATGTTTGTGTGAATGTGTTTGTATGTGGTGTTAGAGTTTGAATGCAAGTGTACATTTAAGTGTAGTGCTGTTTTTTTGAATGTAGGGGTTTGTTTATATATAATGTTGGTGTTTAACACAGAGGTGTGTTTGTATGAAGTGTTGACTTTCAATGCAGGAGTGTGTTTGTATGTAATGTTGAAGTTTGAATGGTAGGGTGTATTTGTATTTATTGTTTGTGCTCAGACACAGGTAGACATGCTGACACACAAGCAGATACACACACTGACTACATACAGATACGCATACAGATAAATACACAGACACATACAGATACACACAGATAAACTGAGACATACTGACACACATAAATACATACAATGATAGACATACTGACACACACACTGACACAAACGGTCTCACAGGCACATACGATGACAAACATACTGACACACACACAGGCACAAACACTGATAGACATACTGACACACACACACACACAGGCACATATACAGACATACTAACACACACACACAGTATCTCTATCAGCGTATGTGGCTGTATGTGTGTCAGTATGTCTGTATATGTGCCTGTGTGTGTGTGTGTCAGGATATCTATGTCAGGGTACCTGTTGGTGATGTATCCAGGGAGGACATCCTCTCTGCTTAGGGGCTCCCTTCCCCTAGCATTTCGGCATATTCCGGCCGTTTTCGCGCCGGCCGCGCTAGCTCCTCCCCCTTTTATGACGCGACGGCTAGCGTCGACGTCATGACGTCGGCATTTGCATAAAGTGCCGGGAACCGCTATTCCGGACCTTTTGGGGGCGTGGTCTCTATTTAAGTAACAGGGTATTTAAAGGAAACCTTTACTACTGCTCATTGCCCTGTCGTGGTTCTAGCTTGCTAGTCACTCAGCGCGTTCTTTATCTTGTGTTTCCGGTTTTGACCCTTGCTTGTCTTTTGTCCTGTTGTCCTCTCCTCTCCTTTGACTCGGCTTGTATCTCGCTTACCTGTCCTCCGGCTCCCTTGACCTCGGCTTACCTTTTGACTATTCTTGCTTTGTCCTTACGTTAGTCCGGCCATTCTAAGGTCCGGTATACGTACCTCCTTCTGTGCGCACTCTGCGTATTGGATCCCTGTCAGTTTCCTGACATTACGACAGGGCCATGATGGATCCTGCAGGTGCTAGTCCTCCTGACCCCAGATTTGAGGCCATGGACCATAGAATGGACCAAATGGCTTTAGCGTTACAAACTTTGTTGACACGCTCCAGTACCCAGTCTGAAGAAATACGTTCCACTGCTAGCCACTCGCTAAGTACTGGTTTGGAAGTAGCCACTGTAGGCGCATCTTCCCATGTCACGTCACCATTACGATATGGGGGTTCGCCTGATGCTTGTCGTGGTTTTTTAAACCAGATAAGTATACATTTCGAACTACAACCCCGGGCTTACCCCACTGACAGGGCTAAGGTAGGCTTTATCATAACCCTGCTAATAGATAAAGCACTTAGATGGGCCAATCCCCTTTGGGAGAATGACAATCCTTTAGTCTACAACTACACTGCGTTTGTCACGGCTTTTAGAAGAACCTTTGACCCCCCAGGGAGGAAGATTAATGCGGCCAGATCCCTGTTACGCCTTAAACAACAAGATAGGACCCTTGTAGAATATGCTCTAGAGTTTAGATCATTGGCAGCAGAAGTGAAATGGAACGAACAAGCTTTTATGGATGTTTTCTTGAATGGGTTGTCTGATGAAATTCTAGATGAAATTGCCACAAGAGAACTTCCGGAAAATTTAGAGGATTTAGTATCCTTCATTTCCAGAATAGATGAACGCATGAGACAGAGGCAGAACACTCGGGAAAGAGTTACTAGACTTCCTGTAAGACTCGCTCCCTCATTTCAGAACCCTGACTCCTATAATCCTACTCCACCAGAACCTATGCAAATAGGTAATACTCGCTTATCTGAGGCTGAGAGACAGTACAGGAGAAGGGAGGGTCTCTGTTTATACTGCGGGCTGAGAGGTCACCTACGTCTTAGTTGCCCTAATCGTCCGGGAAACGCTTGCACCTAAGTTCCCTTAGAGGACGGGCCTTGGGTGTTTCATTACTGTCCTCTATGCATAATAAAAGAGACCATAGGCTTCTGATTCCTGTCTCTCTAGCTTGGGAAAAGGGGTTTATTGCTACGATGGCATTATTAGATTCTGGAGCAGCAGAAAGCTTTATAGACCAAACTTTTGCTAATAAGCATTGTATCCCATTCCAATTGAGAGATACACCCTTGGCCGTTGAGGCCATAGATGGTAGACCTTTATCTGAACCAGTAATATTCCATGAGACCGAACCCGTTAAGCTTACTGTTGGTATTTTCCACGAAGAGTTGATTTCCCTTCTGTTAATTTCCTCCCCGGCAGTCCCAGTGGTTCTAGGATATTCTTGGCTCAAGAGACACAACCCTCAGATTGACTGGGAGGGTGGAGAAATCGTTTCTTGGGGTATGGGTTGTAGGAAAGAATGTCTGCAGAGAGTTACTTCTGTTTGCCCCGTGAAACTCTTATGCTAACACTTCTCAATCCACAGACGTTCAGATACCATTACAATATCTAGACCTCAAATCTGTATTTGACAAGGGTAAGGCGGATACTTTACCTCCCCACCGGTCTTATGACTGTTCTATTAAACTTTTCCCTGGTACTATGCCTCCCAGGGGTACGGTATACCCTCTATCCACCAAGGAAAACTTAGTTTTAGAGGAATATATCAAGGAGAATTTAGACAAGGGATTTATTAGAAAGTCTTCTTCTCCGGCGGGGGCGGGTTTCTTTTTTGTAGAAAAGAAAGACGGTACCTTACGTCCTTGTATAGACTATCGGGGATTGAACAAAATTACTATCAGAAATGCTTACCCTATTCCTTTGATTACTGAACTCTTTGACAGACTAAAGGGCTCGAGTATTTTTACTAAACTTGACTTAAGAGGAGCATATAACTTAGTGCGAATTAAACAAGGAGATGAATGGATGACAGCATTTAATACCCGTTACGGGCATTATGAGTATACCGTAATGCCATTTGGGCTCTGTAACGCCCCGGCCGTCTTCCAAGACTTGATCAATGAAGTTCTTAGAGAATTCCAACATGAATGTGTAATTGTATATTTGGATGATATACTAATCCATTCTAGAGACATTAATTCACATCATAGACAAGTCAGAAAGGTATTACAGAAACTTTTACAACATGGATTGTATTGTAAATTGGAAAAATGTAGCTTTGACCAGTCTCAGGTAACTTTCTTAGGTTACGTAATTTCCAAAGACGGGTTTATGATGGACCCGACCAAACTAAAATCGATTTTAGATTGGCCTTTACCTAAGGGACTCAAAGCCATACAAAGATTTCTTGGATTTTCGAATTATTACAGACGTTTTATTAAAGGGTACTCCTCTGTTATCGCTCCTATCACTAATATGACCAAACAAGGAGCCGATACCAAAACCTGGTCTACTGAGGCTTTATCTGCTTTCGAAACGCTCAAACAGTCTTTTGCCTCAGCACCTGTATTAGTTCATCCTGATACCTCTCTACCCTTTTTACTTGAAGTTGATGCGTCTGAAACAGGGATAGGCGCAGTGTTATCCCAAAGACAAAGTTTAGATAAGCCGCTGCACCCTTGCGGTTTTTTTTCCAAGAAACTATCACACACTGAAAGGAGATATGACATTGGTGATAGGGAACTTTTAGCTATCATTATGGCATTAAAGGAATGGAGACATTTGTTAGAGGGCACCGTCCTCCCAGTTACTATCTTGACTGACCACAAAAATTTATCGTATATGGGGAGGCCAAAAGATTATCTGCCAGGCAGGCACGTTGGTCTATGTTCCTTACACACTTTAATTATGTGCTTACTTACAGGCCTGGTTCTAAGAACACTAAGGCAGACGCTTTGTCACGTCAGCACGAACCTACCACCTCTACAGAGGATACTTTGTTCCCTATTATTCCTGAAGTCAATATTATCGCCAACACCAATGTCAAAATACACTCTCCACTGCTCGCTGATATTCAGAACGAACAATCTCTTGCTCCCGAACGTACTCCTGTGGGCCGCTTGTTCGTGTCTCCCAAATTCCAAGTGGACATTATTCGCTGTTTCCACGATAGCAAGATCGCTGGTCACCCCGGCATCCACAAAACTTACTGTCTGATCTCCAAAGACTTCTGGTGGCCCGGTTTACGTAGGGATGTGGAAGACTTTGTCAAGGCTTGCAATGTTTGTGTCAGGAATAAACTTCCGCGGGATCTCCCTTGTGGTTTATTGCAGCCCTTAGTCGTTCCCAACAAACCTTGGGCTTGTTTGGCTATGGATTTTATTGTTGATCTACCAGCTTCCAATAGGCATACAGTTATCCTCACGGTCCTTGACAGGTTTACTAAAATGGCTCATTTCGTTCCCTTGCCTAAACTTCCGTCCTCCCCCGAACTGGCCGTGATATTTGCTAGAGAAATTTTCCGTTTACATGGTATTCCCAATGAGATTGTGTCAGACAGGGGTTCCCAATTTATTTCCCGTTTTTGGAGATCCTTCTGTTCACAGTTGGGCATCAAACTGAATTTTTCTTCGGCCTATCATCCTCAATCTAACGGAGCAGCCGAACGCACTAACCAAAAAATTGAGCAATATCTACGTTGTTTTGTTTCTGAACACCAGGATGACTGGGTCGGTCTGATTCCTTGGGCGGAGTTTGCTCACAACAACCTTGTTTGTGGTTCCACTCGTAATAGCCCCTTTTTCTTGAACTATGGCTTTAACCCTACTGTTCTTCCGTCGGTGTCTCCTTCCCAGGGTATACCGTCGGTTGATATTCATATAGCCAACCTGAGAAAGTTGTGGGATCAGACTCGACAAATTCTTGAACGTAGTTCCGCGGTGTTTAAGTCACATGCTGATAGGCGTAGACGTCCTGCTCCTATTTTTTCTCCGGGGGATAGGGTTTGGTTGTGTACCAGACACATTCGCCTGAAAGTTCCTTCCTTGAAGTTTGCTCCTCGTTACATTGGTCCTTACAGGGTACTGAGGAGGATCAACCCGGTTTCTTATTTGCTGGATCTACCTCCTACTCTACGCATCCCTAACTCTTTTCATGTGTCGTTATTGAAACCTCTTGTTTGTAACAGATTTTCCTCCCGCTCTGCTCCTCCATCCTCGGTCCGTGTGGATGGTCAGGAGGAATATATCATCAAGTCCATCCTTGATTCTCGTATTTCTAGGGGGAAGCTGCAATACCTCATAGACTGGAAAGGTTATGGTCCAGAAGAGAGGTCTTGGGTTCCTGGTATAGACGTGCATGCTCCTCGTCTTCTTCGGGCCTTCCACGTTCGTTTTCCTTCTAAGCCAGGTCCCATCCGCCCGGTGGGCGTTTCTAGAAGGGGGGGTACTGTCAGGGTACCTGTTGGTGATGTATCCAGGGAGGACATCCTCTCTGCTTAGGGGCTCCCTTCCCCTAGCATTTCGGCATATTCCGGCCGTTTTCGCGCCGGCCGCGCTAGCTCCTCCCCCTTTTATGACGCGACGGCTAGCGTCGACGTCATGACGTCGGCATTTGCATAAAGTGCCGGGAACCGCTATTCCGGACCTTTTGGGGGCGTGGTCTCTATTTAGGTAACAGGGTATTTAAAGGAAACCTTTACTACTGCTCATTGCCCTGTCGTGGTTCTAGCTTGCTAGTCACTCAGCGCGTTCTTTATCTTGTGTTTCCGGTTTTGACCCTTGCTTGTCTTTTGTCCTGTTGTCCTCTCCTCTCCTTTGACTCGGCTTGTATCTCGCTTACCTGTCCTCCGGCTCCCTTGACCTCGGCTTACCTTTTGACTATTCTTGCTTTGTCCTTACGTTAGTCCGGCCATTCTAAGGTCCGGTATACGTACCTCCTTCTGTGCGCACTCTGCGTATTGGATCCCTGTCAGTTTCCTGACAATCTATCAGTATAAGTGCCTGTGTGTGTGTGTGTCAGTATGTCTGTATATATGCGTGTGTATGTATGTCTGTCAGTGTATGTGCCTGTGTGTGTGTCAGTATGTTTGTCATTGTATGTGCCTGTGTGTGTCAGTATGTCTGTTAGTGTGCCTGTATCAGTATGTATATCAGTGTATGTGCCTGACACACACACACACACACACACACACATACACTGGAAGACATACTGACACACAGGCACATACACTAGCAGACATACTGACACACACAGATACATACACTGATAGACATACTGACACACACAGATACATACTAGGGATCGACCGATATTGATTTTTTAGAGCCGATACCGATACCGATAATCTGCGAACTTTCAGGCCGATAGCCGATATCTTGCCGATATTCTGTACATTTACTATTTTGAATAAATAAACTAATTCGAAAGGTAAATGCACAAAATATACATGCCACATGTAGTGGATGAAGTGTGTTTAGACAGGGGAACTGTGTGTGTTTGTGTAGTGTGTGTGTGTAGTGGGTGCAGAGTGTGTGTATATAATGCAGTGTGTGTAGTGTGTATATAATGCAGTGTGTTTATGTAGTGTGTGTATAATGCAGTGTGTTTTTGTGTGTGTATGTAATGCAGTGTGTGTGTTTGTGTAGTGTGTATGTATGTAATGCAGTGTGTGTTGTGTAGTGTGTGTTTGTGTAGTGTGTATGTAATGCAGTGTGTGTCTGTGTAGTGTGTATGTAATGCAGTATGTGTACTGTGTTTGTGTAGTGTGTATGTAATGCAGTGTGTGTATGTAATGCAGTGTGTGTGCAGTGTAGTGTGTGCAGTGTGTGTCTGTAATGCAGTATGTGTGCAGTGTGTGTTTGTGGTGTGTGTGTAGTGTCTGTCTGTGTAGTGTGTGTGTATGTAATGCAGTGTGTGTGCATGTAATGCAGTGTGTGTGTATGTAATGCAGTATGTGTGCAGTGTGTGTTTGTGTAGTGTGTGTGTGTGTTTGTGTAGTGATGTAATTTGTGTAATTTTTTATTTTAATATTTTTTTAAATATTTAAATGTTTTTTTTTGTTTAGTCCCCCCCCAGTGTGTGTTTGTGTGGTGTGTGTGTTTGTGTGGTGTGTGTGTTTGTGGTGTGTGTAGTGTGTGTGTCTGTGTAGTGTGTGTATGTGTAGTGTGTATGTAATGCAGTATGTGTTTGTGTGTGTGTGTGTGTGTTTGTGTAGTGATGTAATTTGTGTAATTTTTTATTTTAATATTTTTTTTAATATTTAAATGTTTTTTTTTTGTTTTTTGTTTAGTCCCCCCTCCCTGGGGATATAGTATTCCCTGGTGGTCCAGTGGCTTGTTAAGTACAGTGGTGGCTCAGCAGCAGCAAGCGCTGACTTACCTTGCAAGCAGCTCCTACAGCTCCCTGTGTAAATCTCGCGGCTCTTAGTGCCGCGCGGAGCGATGCCATGGTAACCCGTGGCAACGCTCTGCGGCCGCGGGTCTCGCGAGATTTACACAGGGAGCTGCTGGAGCTGCATGCAAGGTAAATCAGCGATTGCTGCTGGCCCCCACAGGACCGCCGGGCTTGTAATGGGCACGGCGGTCCTGTTATATATTATCGGCAATATTGGTATCTGAATTGGCCGATACCGATATTGCCGAAAATACCAAATATCGGCCGATAATATCGGCCAGACCGATAATCGGTCGATCCCTAATACATACACTGATAGACATGCTGACACACAGGCACATACACTGGCAGACATACTGACACACACAGATACATACACTGATAGACATACTGACACACACAGATACATACACTGATAGGCATACTGACACACAAACAGGCACATACACTGACAGACATACTGACACACACAGATACATACACTGTCAGACATACTGACATACACTCACAGACATACTGACACACACAGACCTTCTGACACACACACAGATACAGACACTGTCAAACATACTGACATACACACATACACTATCAGACATACTGACATACACAGACACACACTGACATACTGACACACACAGACATACTGACAGACACATACACTGTCAGACATACTGACACACACACACACAGACATACTGACATACATGTAAAATGTACATTTTAAGCCCACCCTCCAGTTTCCTACCTTTTGCTGGAGGGTGGCATCCCTGGGATCCAGTGTGCTGCCTGAGGATGATGTGAGTGAGGAGCCCCTATCCTCACTGCCTCCTCCTCCCTCCCGTGCAGGTCCTTCTTCTCCCGCGCAGCAGCTCTTTATGGGAGGAAGTGACGCTCGGCACTCACTTCCTCCCAGCGCTGCCGAAACGCAAGAGGCCCGGTCGTGTTAAAGGGCCACAGCGCCCGACCGGGCCCCTGCTGGTACAAGCCCACTGGGTGGCCCTAAGTGCATGGGCCACCCGGTTGGACTCCTTACAGTGCGGGGCCCGCCTAAAGCGGCCGGGAAACATTTTATTTATTTTTTTAGGGCAGCGGGGCCCACGGGACAGCTGCCTTCGGCCCCCAGGAGTAATTGGGCCCTGTTTGCCCTGCATTAAAGACGGCCCTGATCGGGTCCCTTAATGGGATGATGAGGTCTGGGTGCCTATTGAGTCCTTTAATGGGATGATGAGGTCTGGGTGCCTATTGAGTCCTTTAATGGGATGATGAGGTCTGGGTGCCTATTGAGTCCTTTAATGGGATGATGAGGTCTGGGTGCATATCGGGTCCTTTAATGGGATGATAAGGTCTGGGTACCTATCGGGTCCCTTAATGGGATGATGAGGTCTGGGTGCCTATTGAGTCCTTTAATGGGATGATGAGGTCTGGGTGCATATCGGGTCCTTTAATGGGATGATGAGGTCTGGGTGCATATCGGGTCCTTTAATGGGATGATGAGGTCTGGGTGCCTATCGGGTCCTTTAATGGGATGATGAGGTCTGGGTGCCTATCGGGTCCTTTAATGGGATGATGAGGTCTGGGTGCCTATCGGGTCCTTTTAAAGGAACAATGTCAGCTACCTGATCCTTGTCTGGGATCAGGCACTTACCAAACGGAAGTTCACAATCTTTAACCAGCATTTATTACCACAGAAATGACAGCGGCAGCAGCAGCCACCATTGGCGTTTATTTAGTAGTAGCACACCTTTGACTGAGCATACGATAAATGTTAATATGCAGACAGAGCAATCTGAGGGGCTGACAGCTGACTCTTATTTACTGTCAGCACTCGGCCAGTGGGTTTTCCTACATGTAATTGGCCGCTAAGTTGGACAAAACTGTGAAAATGAATGCTGTTACCATAAAGGAGAGTGTATCCCAGAGAGTGTATATAATATAATGTTTGGAACAGACCGGGTTTCCAGTGGTTTCCTGACCTTTTACCGAACTAAGACAAAGTTTAGTGAGCCAGGCAGTGTCCCAGCCTGCCTGCAGAGGGCGCTGTGGGCGGCTGCTACCGTGGTGCCGCGCTGGGTCTCTGCGCTAGAGCGGAGTCCCGGCCTCTATGGTCTGTTCGCAGGGCGTTCCCCGCCGCTCCCTTCGGCCATTGGCGCACATGACGCAATTGATAGCGCGAGCCCCGCCTCAGCCCCTAGTGCGCATGTGCTGTGTGCGTCACAGGGGCCGCGCCGCCTCTATATGAGCCGAGTGAAGCTCTGACTCGTTCTTTTCCTCTCCCCACCCTCTGCAGGCGCTGAGCCTCCGATAGACCGCTCCGGGACAGAGCCGCTCAGTACCCCGCCGCCATGATCATCTACAAGGATATCATCTCCAGTGAGTAGCGCTTCTCTCCCGCTGCAGGATGGCCGTGTTAGCAGCCGGTGCGATCTATATTACCGAAGTGGGAAAGGGAGTTTTCCTGTCAGAGCGCCGGCCTGGGTCCTCGTGCTGCTGGTGTGGGAGCGCGCGCTGTGACGGGAGCGGCTCGCGACGTCGCGTTCCCAAGCTTCTGGAACGTTCTCTGGCGGGCGCCACACGAGCCCTTCCCGCCGCTCCCCGCGCGGACTCTACCGCTGGAATCCTTATTACTCATGGCACGCGGGCAGGCCACGCTCTCAACGGCCAATCCTCTCCCCCCGGGGGGCCTCACACCTAACTCAGCAGCACGCGATCCCGGGTTCTCCCATCCCCCCCCGCTAGGCCATGCCGGGGGACTGGGCTTATTCAGGGGGAAAATGTTCTGACGTCACGGTCTACGGCGCGTCACTGCCATGAAATGGGTGGGGCTGTGGTGCGGTGTGCTGTTACCAGGCAGACTTGGCGCGGAATGGGGGGGGGGGAGGGTTTGAGAGACTGGGCGGATTTTTTCTTCTTCCATCCGTTGGAGATCTAATCAGTAACTTTCAATCGGCAGTCTGGCGGCCGGATCAGTGGGCTCACACTCCGGCTGTCCTGCTAGAGCCGCGCCGGGTAATGGCGGCCGGGCGGAGTCCTGCTGCACTGTGCGCGCTCCTCGCCACGTGGGACCCCCGCGCCGGGCAGCATGGGGGGGGGGGCATGCTAGAGACAGGATCCTACTAACAGGGATGGAAGGGTGTGTTCTACTAGCTGGGGATCCTGGCTAACGGCAGCCTCTGGCACTCCACATGCTGTGGACTACATCCCCCATAATACTTACACCCATAGTGCTGGCACAGCATCATGGGAGGTGTAGTCCAAAACATCTGCAGTGCCGAAGGTTGCCTATGCCTGGCTTAGCGCATGCTGTTATGCTTGGATCACTGAGGAGCATTGAAGTCTGATGGAGACCCGGGTAAGGGGAAAGTGTGATTTCTGGCAATGTAACATCTACTCAATTGTTCTGGTTGTTTACCATCCTGCACTTTCAATTTTTAAATGTTTCACAATTCAATTTTTTTTTTTTTTCTTCTCTTTTAGAAGACGAGATGTTCTCAGACATCTACAAAATCAAAGAAAGCAGTTGTGGACTTTGCTATGAAGTTGAAGGCAAGGTTAGTGGGTTTTTTTTGCGTAAATCACTTGACTAGTGCCAAAATATTAGCTACCTCAAACACTAAAGTGTACTTTGGACTTTTATTGTACTTTGTGGGGTGTTTTTTTGTTTTTGTTTTTTGTTTTTTGAGGTGTAGATGTCAGTAGAATTTTTTTAGCACTTCTTAAATAAACCATGTTACTTCCTGTATTTGGCTCCGTGGAACTAAAATCAAATGATAGGGAACTGCCTTGTTAAGAACTCGTAGCTGTGCAGGACAGTCTTGACCGCACAGCCACTGACAGTCTGGGTGGGTTTAGAAAGGGAAGGGTGTTAGCAAAGAATCTGCAGCATTTGAAAGCTGTTTTTAATCTTTGCCAATGGAATAATGTGTAAATGCGTTCACTTTATGGTGTGTATGTAAAATAAACAGTATTATCTTTATAAAAGAATATTTTTTGTATTTGAGTTGTGAATTTTCTCACTTAAAGGGACACTATAGTCAACCAGACCACTTCAGCGCAATGAAGTGTTCTGGGTGCCAGGTCCCTCAGGTTTTAACCCTTCAGATGCAAACAGTTTCAGAGAAACTGCTGTTTACATTTGGGATTAATCCAGCGACTAGAGGTGCATCTGTGACGCTGGAGGCATTTTATGCGTCAATAGGAAAGCACTGAAAATGCTTTCCTATGGACACTTTGAATGCATGTGCGGCCCTGCCACGCATGCGCATTCGTCTCCGCTAACGGTGGGGGAGGAGATGTCGCCCTCAGGGCACTATGGTGTCGGGAAAATCGTTGTTTTCCTAACACTAATGATCCTGTAAGTATTTTATAAAGATTGAATCTTTATGAAATACTTTTTCTGACTTCTGGAAATTCACTGGTATTCTAACCCAGTCAAGATATATAAAGTAGGAACTACTTTGTCTCTGTAGATTTCCTCCACATTACTTTCTTAGACACTTTCTGCTGCTACAGTGTAAATCCCAGTGAGCTCTGTAGAGATTTGGCTCTTTGGGAAAACCTTAGAGGCATCCTTCATACACCGCAATGCTATTGGCTCCTGGTTAGAGAACAGACGAAAGGAAGATGACATCACTCTTAAGGTTCAAGTAGGTAAACTTTACCTGCCCCACCCAAACCACCCGTGGCAATGTCAGTCTGGTCTTTGCAAAGTCCTTGGGTAGTGATGCTTCCATTTTAATCTAGGTCGTTTCCACTTCAGCATTCATTTCCAATGGGAAACGTACTGCTAACGTGAAATATTGTGGTCACTTGAAAACTACCACCTGGAGTTATTAATTGAAGTCTGTTATACTGCGTGTGTGCTAGCAACTACTATGGGAGCTAGTCTTATTGTGAGACATGGTCTTTGGAGTTTTGGGAACTTTCATAGACATCAGTGTTGTACACTCGCTCATGCTTTAGTACTGCACCGACATGGCTCTTGGCAGGTTAAGTGCCAGGTGCTAAAGAAAAAAGTAGTGCACACACGGGGATAGCTTCAGTTAAATACTACAGCATCAAAGACACTGAAAGGTGTCCTAGTTACTGTAAGACAAAGTGGGTACTACTTGTGATAAGTTACTGTATTAACAAGGCAGAACTTGTAAATTCAATGTCTCATGTGTATTCTTATGAAATGCATAATTCAGGGTCTCCTAAAGACCTCTGTACTTCTGCATGCTCAAGTAACACGTTTATGTGGAATGTTGGACTGTTAATAGCAAAGGACTAGACCTGTGCTGTCAGCGACTTGGCTACATGTCTTGGGAGGGGGCAAACTTGATATAAGAAATATGCAACAAAGGGCACAGTTCTTAGACTTCCATTAATTGCATGTGTTTTCTTTTCTTTTAGATGGTCACTAGAACAGAAGGTTCAATTGATGAAGTTCTGATTGGTGCAAATGCATCTGTTGAGTCCCCAGATGAAGGGTCAGATTTAACAACCGTCACAGGAGTTGATATAGTATTAAATCACAAGCTTCAGGAAACTGGCTTCACAAAGGAATCTTACAAATCTTATATTAAGGGTTACATGAAACTGTAAGTAAACTTCTAAAGCATGTAAATAGTCTGCTCTGATGGCTGCCTTAAGGGCAATTTGCATTTTTAAAATTCCCTATTTAGTTGATATACCCTTAATAACTACATGCAGTTATGATGGTACCATTGCAAGCACTCTCCTTCCTCAGAAGAGAATTTGGCTCCTTGCAAGCTTAAAACCAATTAGAAGCCTCTGTTGCAGTGCACAGTGAAATTCAGTGTTCAGGAAGATTGCTGGTTTGATGTGAACTCTGTGAATGAATGGGCAGAAGGCAGGCTTGCTCAAGTAGTGTACCTGCCACTTTTGTTTGGAGCGAACAGTAGGGTGCAAACCTCTCCAGCTGGGGAGGTGCTTCTTTAATAAACTGCCTTTTATAAATGGTACATTTCAAGCACACAAAGCGCTTTAGCCAGTTTAATTACCTGGTATGGAGTGGTCCTTTAACCTCTTAAGGACACGTGACATGTCATGTTTCCCTTTTATTCCAGGAGTTTGGTCCTTAAGGTGTTAAGGTGACCTTATTGGTAGATGTACTGATGCATGCATCTGACACCATTCTCTTCACCTCCCAACACCTCGTTCTTAAGGAGCTGTGTTCTTGCAGACTTACAAAGGATTGTGTGATTTTTTTTTTTTAAGGATTTAATGTCCCTCAGTGCTGGGTCAGGCTCTGCCCACTCTCCTCCCCAGCATCAGCTGACAGGGGAGACCTAATGCGCATGCTCAGCTGTCTGGTAGACAGCCACTGAGTGCAAGCTTATAGCTGCAATGTTTTACATTGCAGCACTAAGTGCAATGGGGACACTGTAGCCATTCAACTTCAGTTAGCTGAAGTAGTCTGGGTGCCTACAATGTCACTTTAAAGCAAAGTGCCCAAAACTGCAAGCTTGGCAGCCTTAAACTTGAAATTCTGTGAATTTTCACTTTAGTGAATAACACTGTTAGAGCAAATAGAAAAATGCTAACTCACAGTATTTAAACATTTTATTTAAAATGCAACATGAGGCTGGCACAAAAGTGGCATGGATAGTACAAACGCCAATGGTGTTTGAGGTGACAGGCTGAACTGAATGCAACATGTCTACAAATTTAAAGCCGATTTAACACTTCGCAAAATTGATGCTTTACCCAACTGACTACTATGATTTTTGTATATTGCATTACAAATTGTAGAAAATCTTGGTCGTATGCTGGGATTTCAATGCTGCACATTCTATATTTCATGTACCTAAATGTCTATCTCTAATGCAAACTGGTATTGGAGTTATGCTATGATGACTAACTTAGGACACCTTTGGAGGCTTGTTCCCATGAAACAAATCTAAAGTCTGAGCACTCAAGTAGACTGCATTTACATGTCAGTTGTGTAATAAATGCTTTATTAAATATTTCATTTCCCTTGTTTTAAGAATCAAAGCCAAGCTTGAGGAAACAAATCCAAGCCGTGTTAAACCTTTCATGACTGGTGCTGCAGAGAAAATCAAAGACATCCTTGGCAACTTTAAAAACTACCAGGTAATTTTTTATTTTGTCTTCCCTTAATGGCTCTTTTGGTGCGGAGGGTACATGACTAAACATTGTTAAAATGTTGCCTCTCTCCTAATCCACTATAATTTTCATCTTGGTTTCACAAGTCAGATAAAGTAGTAACAATTGGTTCTGTTAGTTCTTTACAGGAGAAGGCATGAACACAGAGGGCATGGTGGCTCTGCTTGATTTCCGTGAAGATGGTCTGACTCCTTTCATGATATTCTTCAAGGATGGCCTGGAGTTAGAGAAATGTGTAAGTTTGAAACTGCATTCTCTGTTTCAAAACAGCCATTGTCACGTGATGTGGTATCCTTTGTACAAAACCGGGGGGTTACCTTTGTCATTGTGGTACATGGTTTGCATGTACAGTTCAGCATCCATTGATAGACCATGAGCCCACTTAGTTGCTTTTTGGTTTGCACAGAGATGCAATAGAAACTTTCCTTGCGCTTTCTGCCTTGTCTGATTCTTTGACTTGTCGGTTTGAATAGAGGAATACATGCATACATTTGGGTTTGTTTTTGTTTTGTTTTTCCCACACACAATTAAATGTTTACCCCTTATTTATTTATTTTTTATCCTTTTGCAGTAACAATCACACCTTGGATCGGAACTGGCTGCTGCTTCTCATCTATAAATCACCTGGATAACGCAAAGTCTTAAGACTCAAACTGGACTGATAACATTGAGCTTCATGATTTACTTTGGCCCTAAATTATTCCAGTGGAGGCACGTCTTTACATATTCACTTTCGTTTATAGTTGAAATAAAGTCCATCGTTCTCCACTGTAGGTAATGGCTCTTGGTTTCCTACAGTTCATACCTGATGACTCTTGAGTGCATTTGAGAGGACACAACTTAGCCTGTTTGCACAGAGGTCTTGTGCTTCATGAACAGCTTTTGCCTGAACATGCAAAGAAGTGGACAACCTGCTTATCAAGTAAACCAGGGGGATACACTCTGCTGCTGGCCCTTTGAAAATTGCTCCTCCACTGCCAGAGGACCTTTCTGTTCTGTTGTAAGAACCTCTGGCTCTGAAGGGGTTATGTTGGTTACACTTCAGTTGTCCTGCATTGCTCAACATTGGTTGTGTTGAATGGGGAGAGTATAAATGACTGCTGCCTGCTCTGCACAGGCTTATGATCATCCTTGAACTTTTTTAAATTGTTGACTCTAAGAAATAAACACAGTGAAATGATTGGTCCTGATAAGTGTATAGTTTCGTTTTAATTCTACACAAAATGCAATCTTTGGCATCTAATTTATCCTACTGTTTTTAACTGCAATCAACCTTGATTTGCACAAGATTAAGAAACTGCCACTCAAACTAGAACATCATGAAAGGAAACTTGCATGGATTATACCAAATATCTTGCTATATTAATATACTTAAGGGAACACTCCAATCACCACACAAGCTTGCTACTCCTGGCACTTTAACCACTGTAGTCGTTTTGATTTTGGGTGTTTTACTTTAATAAGTAAACCTCTAGACATAGCTAACATTTGCAGCTGTTGTCCACTAGATCTAAAACTGACTGGATTTGTAATCAAATGTGATCTAAGTCTTGTAGGAGGTAACCCAGAATATGGATTGCCTTGTGTTAGCAGGTTAGTCCTTTCTAAGGAATCTTAAGTGCCATGAATTCAAGGTTTACAGTGTATTCCACAGCATTTCTTGCTAGACAAATGTATTGGAAACAAGTATTAAAGGTTCAATAAAGCTGTAGTAATTTTAGGTAAGTTTTGCTGTCAGATTACATTATTACTACACTGCTGCATACAAACTCTAGAAGGTACATGGGTTAGGGATAGAAATATATGCATTCTGAAAGTTTCTGTTTAAAATAGAGTGTCACATCACCACGTTCCTCCACCTGTGTATACTAAAAGTAATCAACTTAACATTGTCTTCATGTGAATGCGTACATTGCTTGGACTCAATGCTTCACCATAGAGAAAAAAAAAAAGCAAGGCTAATACACGTCAGTTCGGTGTCTCACACCTGCAATCTTTGAAGGACCTTTTCAGGGAAGTCCTACCAGTGGCCGAGTGACTGTTACCAGAGGTAGTGTAATTCGGAAGAGGAATGGTGCTTGCCATTCAGGCAGGCTTTTGCTCCCGAGCCACTGCAGGAAACTACAGCTTAAAGAGACACTATAGTCGCCAGAAATACAGCTTATTGCATTTGTTCTGGTGAGTAGAATCATTACCTTCAAGCTGTACTAACAGGTTCCTTGTATGGCCCTCCACCACAGATAAGGGCTTACAAACCGCAGCCAAATTGCCTATATGCTCTGATTACCAAACCTGATGAATGGGGATTTTAGTTTAATTTTATTTATCTACAGTACACACTATATTGCTACATAATATCAAAATGTGGTCTGCAGAAACCTGGGAAGGATTAAATACTGACATGCCACACTTTAGTGGAGTCTGGTCTATCTAATCTATCCAAAAGTTTAAAGATCCTTATACGTTGTATTTTTTTGAGCTGATATGAAGTATATGGCAAATCTAGGAATACTACACTTCTTGTAAACCATCCATTCTGACTGCTGATAAAGCTATTTAGAATGTATAGATTTCCTCTAATACAAGCAGTCTTTATTCTAACAAACTCCACTTTACTCTAAGCAGTCCCAAATGAGTATATTCTGAAGTGGCCGCCTTAATTTCTTGGAAGCACTGTAGAATTTGCTCATAGGACTGCTTAGTGAAAACATTACAAACCTCCCATTCATGCCTCACTAAAGATCTCTTGTGTATGTAAGTACATTAAATTCTATCTAAACATTCTGGAAATAGAATGAGCATGATCTTCACGATGAAGGAAGACTGGACTAAACTGGAAAATTTAAGTTGAGAAATATGGATGAGTGCAGTTACAGAGAAAGGCAGCTACCCTCTTTACTTTATATAGTGACTACATTTGCTTTTCTGTCCCATTGCCTTTTTTGAGACATGCTTTTCATTTTGAATTGCATCCAAATTCGGCAATTTTGTCTGTTTCTGTCTGAATCGCCAGAAAATAAAGAAATGAAAACGAATGGATTCATAATAAATCAAAGCGATTTGTTTTAGATTCATTTGTGTTAATAATGATCAAAAATTGTGGAATTATCTACTAAAGACCTGAAAGCGCAAAATAAAAAAAATTATTTTCTTAATTTTTTATCTTTCAGCACTTGAGCGGATAATTTCACAAATTGGTACTTTGACTGCCACCATCATTGATTCCTCACAGGGAATAATGGAGATCCCCCAAAAAAAATCTATATGAGAAAGTGTGCACTTTCTCATATACTTCCATATATATATATGTATATATATGTTCAAATGTAATATTTGAGTAGTGTATTTGGATTTGTGTAATTAGTCCTGTACTCCCTTCCGTCAAGCAAGACAGAGAAGCAGAGTCTGCAGGAAGGTTGGAACCAGACTTATTGGCACTCAATGGAAACATTTATAATGTGCACAGCAGGAAGGAGAACTGGACTTGAAAAGCAAGGGTGAGTATCTATTTGTACGTGTGTGTTTGTCTCTTGGAGTGTCAATGTGTGTAGCTCTTGTATCTGTGTCAGTGTGTATTTATGTGCATGTATATGTGGAAGTGAATGTATGTCATGGCATACATACAGGGCTCACATGGCATCCTAGAAGCAGTCCAGTGGTGGTGGCTGCTGCTCTTTGTTTCTCACTGGTCTCCTGTCCTGCCATTCGGGGCAAAGGTCTTCTGCGAACAAGCCGTCACAGCAAGTTGGCAGCTTCTTTACAGACTCTGCTGGCAAGCAAAGGGCAGAGAAGCACTTGGGCACGGTGGGGGAGGCAGTCCAGGGACAATGATGCAAATCAATATAATATGATCAACCAAACCACAGCTTTTTGTCATAATGTATATATGTAAATACAGTCCTGCATGCAAACACCAACAAAAAGACCCTATATTCAAGTGCCAACACTAGACACAAATACATCCCCGCATTAAGACATTCACAAACATACCCCATACAAAAAAATGCCTAGAATTGCACACACACATACTGCACACGAATTCAACCCTGCAAAGATGGGTAGATCCACAGCTGCCAAAGTATCATGGAAGTTACACAGCAGCTGAGGATCTACCTTTTGGGGGAAGGTTTATAACAGACCCCAGACACGGTGGAGTATATATAAGTGGCATGCCCAGACCCACCTTATGTAAGGGCTAGTTTATTTTGTCATCAGGAAAAGAGTACTAGCCCTGGCTTGGCCTTATGTATCCAATACCCCATTGTCATCTCCTCAGGAGAAAGTTAGGTCAAACCCCAGGTCACTAAAAGGGGTAACCAATGAGGCACTTCTTGCATATGTGCAGTTTGCTTGGTTTGCAGAGATTATCGGCTGAACCCTAACTGGGCCTAAAAACAAATTGGCCTGGTGCGTCTGAAATAAAAATTTAGGCCTGCTAAGCAGACTACTTCCCAACTGCTGTGAAGGACAGGAAAAAAGATTGAGGGCCAGTCCTTTCTTCTGTGAGGGGAGGAGCTAACCCATATGTAAATGCTGCTATGTTTGTTTAGAAAATTTATTTATATGTAAAACATACAAGATCCAGCACACTCATTCATTCCCTCAAGAGCTTAATTAATCAGTTAGTGCACTGAATCTTGTATGTTGTATGAACTGGCCCTAGCATCACCCTTATAAGTATGCATGTTCAGATGAGTGGAGCCCTCTTGGTTTCATTTATTTATATGTATGTCCACACAAGTAAGCTTTAAATAATTTAACTTCTCAACATACATACATAAACAGTTACACTGCTAGTGCACCACCTAAGAGAACACACCCATATCTCCAGGTGTCTCTATTTAGGACATAGTACAGTGATAGGTTGCGGGCCTCTGCAATCTATCACAGTGAATGTAACCCCCCCCATCCCTTCGGAGTGAGACCTTGCAGCAGTCCTCTTGTTCTTGGTAGGTCTGGGAAGTGACATAATTTCCTGTCCTGCAGAGGGCTCCTGGATGTGAGAAGCCAGCCTGGTAGAGACAACAGGTATGCCCCTTGTAAAGATTTTCTAAGGCCCCTATTTACCCATTTAACGCCCAATGCCTCCCTGAACCTACCTCTGCCTCTGTACCCACCAAAGCCCCTATGCCTTCCTGTACACACATCACCCACTACAGCTACCTGGCCCTATTTCTTACTTGCAGTCACCTGTACCCATCTCACCCTCTACAGTCCCTGCACTCACTCAAGCCCCATCCCTCCCTGTACAACTTCATCCTCTATCCCTTCCTGTAGCCACAACCCATCACTTCTATGACCCACCACATGCCCTATGCCTTCCTGTGCCCACTACAGACCCCCATCACTCCCTACACCCACTACAGTCCCTATACCCAACCATAGTCCCAATGCCTTTGTGCACCCACTTCAGCCTTTCTCTCTCCCTGTACTCTCCTCACCCACTACCACTCCATGCGCCCACCACAGCCCTTATCCCTCCCTGGCCCACTACAGCCTCTATGCCTCTGTGTGCTTACTACAGCATCTTTCCCCCAACACGCTCACTACAGCTCCTATCTTCCTACCCACCCACTACTACAGTCCCTATCACCCCACACTCACACACTGCAGCCACTATCCTACATACATACACACATATACTGTAGATTCTATATCCCCCACACAGTAGAGCCACTATTATCCATAGAAACACACAAAGAAGTAGTAGCCAAAAAACCTTGCATGAGGAGGGGGGTCCTTGATCTCCTATTGCCTGAGGGACCAGTACATTGTCAGTCCACCATTGGGAGGGAAAGTCCCTATTTTGGGCCCAAATACATCTGACCCTCTTTTTTAGGAGCTCCATGTTGTTGGTGTGCTTTAGTGTAAAACAGAGCTCCACAGGGGAATTGGATGTACTTGTCCATCTAGGGACAAATGACTTGGCTTGCAATGAGGTTTCAGAGGTTATGGAAGTTTTTAGTGTTTTTGCCAATGATATATGGCAGGTTGCTTCCACACTGTCATTCTCTGAAGTTCTGCCTGTGCATAACACTCAGAACGACAGGCGGATGCGTATTAGGGACTTTAATTTGTGGCTTGGTGAATGGTGTCGGGAGCAAGGATTTGGCTTTATTTCTCATGGTAGCTCTGTTTGGAATGGAGATAAGCTGTACAAAAAAGATGGTTTGCATCTTTCTCAAAAGGGAACAAATGTTCTCAGTGAGCAGTTCAGAGGTTTTGCTAGGATGTATTTAAACTAGGAGGGGGGAGGGCAAAAGGGTGATAAAACATCAATCCAATTGTCCCCCAAAACAAGGACAGAAGGTGCCTGTAGCAAGTGTGTTAAAAAAATGATAAGCTCAGAGTCATGTCTACAAATGCTTGCAGTTTAGGGAATAAGATCCATGAACTTGTGGCAATAATGGCAACTGATAGTGTAGATTTAGTTGCTGTTACTGAGACATGGTACAATGAGAAAAATGACTGGGACATAGCAATACCAGGGTACTCTTTATATAGGAAAGATAGGGAAGGCAAGAAAGGGGGAGGGGTGGCCTTGTATGTGAAGGATAGCATAAAATCTAGCCTAATACAAGTTAGTGAGGCAAACATAGAGTCCGTTTGGGCTACGTTAGAATTTGGTAATCACACAGTAACTCGTGTAGGTGTGATTTATAGGCCCCCAGGACAAATTGAAGAGTTAGATAATCTACTAGTTGAGCAAATAGCTAAAATGACAATGAAGGGGGAAGTTATCATCATGGGTGACTTTAATCTTCCTGATGTAAATTGGAAAAAAAAATTAGCTACTTGTGCCAGGAGAACACATATTCTAAACTTCCTACTGGGATTGTCTCTAAAACAAGCTGTTGAGGAGCCAACTCGTAAAGAGGCCATACTAGATTTAGTGTTAACAAATGGTGATTTGGTATCAGATATTACTGTAGGTGAAAGTTTAGGATCCAGTGATCATCAGTCAGTGTGGTTTAATATAAGAACAGTGACTGAGTCACACCACACAAAAACAAAAGTTTTAGACTTTAGAAAAGCAGACTTTTCTAAAATTAGAATATGGGTAGAGGAGTCATTATCAGACTGGATCAATTTAAGTGGAGTCCAAGAGAAATGTGATTATTTAAAAGTTGCACTATTGAAGGCAACAGAAAATTCCATTAGGCTTGTCAGTAAAAGCAAAAAATTCAAGAAACCACTGTGGTACTCCGCAGATGTGGCCAAAATAGTTAAAAACAAAAAGTTAGCATTTAGGAATTATAAAAAAAGAAGGAAGGTATGTAGAAGAGGATAAAGGTCTAGCTGACTGCCTCAATTAATATTTTTGTTCTGTATTTACAGATGAAAATGAAGGAAAGGGACCTCAGTTGAGAAAAAGGATAAATGAGTCATTTATTACACGTGAGTTTACAGAGGAAGAGGTTCTATTTCAACTGTCAAAAATAAAGACAAATAAGTCAATGGGACCTGATGGAATACACCCAAAGCTATTAAAAGAGCTTAGTGGTGTACTAGCAAAACCATTAACAAAATTATTTAACCAATCATTGTTAACAGGAGTAGTCCCAGAAGATTGGAAGTTAGCGAATGTTGTGCCAATTTACAAGAAAGGTAATAGGGAGGAGTAGGGCAACTATAGGCCAGTAAGCCTTACTTCAGTAGTGGGGAAAGTGATGGAAACCATGTTAAAGGATAGGATTGATGAACATCTAAAAACACATGGATTTCAAGATCAGAGACAACATGGGTTTACTTCAGGGAGATCATGCCAAACTAATCTTATTGATTTTTTTGATTGGGTAACTACAATATTTTTATTAGTGATATTGCAGAAGGTCTTGATGGTAAGGTATGTATTTTTGCTGATGATACTAAGATATGTAACAGGGTTGATGTTCCAGGAGGGATAAGCCAAATGACAAATGATTTAGGTAAACTAGAAAAATGGTCAGAATTGTGGCAACTGACATTTAATGTGGATAAGTGCAAGATAATGCATCTTGGACGTAAAAACCCAAGGGCAGAGTACAGAATATTTGATAGAGTCTAACCTCAACATATGAGGAAAGGGATTTAGGGGTGATTATTTCTGATGACTTAAAGGTGGGCAGACAATGTAATAGAGCAGCAGGAAATGCTAGCAGAATGCTTGGTTGTATAGGGAGAGGTATTAGCAGTAGAAAGAGGGAAGTGCTCATGCCATTGTACAGAAACTGGTGAGACCTCACTTGGAGTATTGTACACAGTACTGGAGTCCGTATCTTCAGAAGGATATTGATACCTTAGAGAGGGTTCAGAGAAGGGCTACTAAACTGGTTCATGGATTGCGGGATAAAACTTACCAGGAAAGGTTAAAGGATCTTAACATGTATAGCTTGGAGGAAAGACGAGACAGGGGGGATATGATAGAAACATTTAAATATATAAAGGGAATCAACACAGTAAAGGAGGAGACTATATTTAAAAGAAGAAAAACTACCACAACAAGAGGACATAGTCTTAAATTAGAGGGACAAAGGTTTAAAAATAATATCAGGAAGTATTACTTTACTGAGAGGGTAGTGGATGCATGGAATAGCCTTCCAGCTGAAGTGGTAGAGGTTAACACAGTAAAGGAGTTTAAGCATGCGTGGGATAGGCATAAGGCTATCCTAACTATAAGATAAGACTAGGGACTAATGAAAGTATTTAGAAAATTGGGCAGACTAGATGGGCCGAATGGTTCTTATCTGCCGTCCCATTCTATGTTTCTATGACATCCATGCTTAGCTATTTTTTGCAGGGCTGGACTTGAGATACAAAGCATCCATGGAAAAAACTGCATGCCAGCCCTATAAGTCATTGTGCCATGTAGTGTCTGTGTGTGTATATGTTAAGGCTTTGACTGGAGTTGTGGGTGGGGCTTTTATTACCTATAAAAGGGACTCCCCCCTTTTCTACCCTACCATTAAGGATCTGGCAATCTGCATGCTGCTACGTCCGGTGCATACAGATCGCCATCTTGCAAACTTACCTGTCCACGTGGAACCGCTCTCCTGACTCTGCTGTTGGTTCTCCTGCCTGCTGTTCATCCAGTAGCCCAGGATCACTTCACTGAAGGCTCCATTCCTGCTGTCTTCACCGCTGCTTCGCTCTCCAGTGCAGCAACTGACCTGGAAGCACCCGCTGACCTTCGAACCTGCGGATAGGCAATGGTGCTGGCGCCTTCCCACGGCGTCATCACGGTTTGACTCCATTCAATTGTCACTTAATTTGCTTGCTAGGTTTCTGTTCATTCAGTTTTGTTTGTTTTTAATTTGTTTATCTGGCTCACAAACGCTTGCCTTAGGTTCAATTCCTGGGAAGCTTTTGGGTCGTATACCCGCATAGAAACCATTCCATTCGGCTCTTTCCATATGAACGACTTCTTAGGCATAGGCTTACAAATGAATTCATGATTTAGGCACGAATGCTCTATGGCCGTATGGAGCATTTGTGTATTTTTTTCGTATGTTAGTATGGTTTCGTGGATTTCAGGGAGGCATTCGTTCATTTATAAAAAAAAACGAAATGCCACGCGAGGGTCACAAGCTCTAATTTTAGCATTAATACACTTTGGCTGTATAAAGCGTTCTGCCCCTTTTACATACGAACGTCACTTAGTTTTAATTATACACCGAAGCCACACACGAGTACGCACGAACACAATATTCTTAAATAGAGCCTAGTGATGACTTTGGCTTGTAGCCTTCTAGTAGTTGATTTCTATCACTACAGGAATTCTCCTTGTATGTATTTCTCATTACATGCGTTAAAGCATGTTAAAGAGTAAGTTTTATTCAAGCTATTTCTTAGTGTCGTATTATGAACTTCATTTTATTTATGTGGCATATGTTGTTGAATTTCAGGTCCTTTTGTTAGGGTAATAATACTTAGGTCTGTTAGCGTACAACAGTTTACTATTTCATCATTTCATAGGTACTAGCACACAGGATTTGTTTGATTCATATGTATAATTGATGGTGTGACACAGGGTTCATTAGATAATACAAACTACTATTCCACTCAAACTCATTTTCCTGCACTCACTGCCTTAGTCCGGCTTATGGATACCTTATAGCTAATAAATTATCACCATGAATAAACAATTGTTACAGATTATGAAGTAATCAACTTTCAGAGTGCATTTGCTCATCCTCGGATTCTGCAATAGGTAGGTTAGATCATGTATGTAATAAAGAATACGTTATAGGGATTTTAGCATAACATGCATATTATTAATTCGAATACACATACTTGTCATTATTTAGATACTAGGCCTCTCCTACCACTCCATTTTCATACCTCCCTTCAACCTTTTTACTAGGTGTACCCATACAATACATCTACACAAGAACGGTATACAAGTCCAGGTACATTAATGGCCAGATTGACTTTCTCTCAACATTCCCCTAGTTAGTATGCTTATTGGCTTACAGGGATCTAGGTGCCCAATAGAAGTTACATTTTTTTTCAGCTTCTCTGCCTTACTGTTAGTGGTCCAGCAAGGCCAACACCCATCCTCCACTCAGAGGTAATAAGTCCCTATGGCCACCTCGCATAGTTGCATAGAGAGGGCCTCAGCTGTCACACCCAATCGTATGCTTTAAATGTCACAAAGAGGCCAACACCCCGCCACAACGTTCGGTGGGCATGAAATCATGTATAGATAGAGCCTCTCAAGCCGCTTGGCAACTAGCCGGGCTTCACCTGTCACCAACTTAGTGAGTTGTTTCGCCACTTGGAACTCGCTAGTCAGCCAGTAAAGCAAGTAGACATACTTTAATTGTTGCTATATTTTTTGTATGTTTCAGAATCCAGAAGGAGGTGAAGATATTTCACTACACCTACACGAAGTGGTAATATGAATAGCCCTGCTTCCATCAGGTCATGGACCATACCACGCATTACGGCAGAACTATGCAGGTGCAATATTCCATTCCCACCAACAGCTAGGAAGGCTGAACTTTTCAGACTCATGTGCACAACTACTGATAATGCTGATGCCAGTGAAGAGACTAGTAGTTCAAACAACTCTGACCTTCATGCTATGATATCGTCACTCATGTCCTCTATGGGAAAGATTAAGGAAAGACTGGGAAAGCTAAAACCACGTAGTCTTGCAATGTCACCAGCGCTCCCGCCCCCCCTCCACACTGACCCAATGGGCCCTACTCAGACACAATCTGGTAGTAGCTTATCGGCAGGGTCTGCTCATATGGTTCAAGTTAGTCTCAAGAAAGATATCCTGGAAGGCAAGGACATTAACTTGGTCTCACTTTTGATTGCCTCCCAGGATATAGTTGAGAATTGTACTAATGACTATGGTGATATATCTGTTGTTCTAAAGGCCAGGGATCCAAGATTAAATAGGAAACTTTCTATCCCAGAATTCGTGTTGACATTCGGAATATACAGGGACGTCCTATGCTCAGTTTATCCGCACAGGAGAGAGAAGCTGGATCTTTACATGCGACAAGTTGGTGGACTTGGGACGTAAATATGGTGGTACGGCATTTTATGACTACCACAGGTCCTTTTCAGCGAAGGTGTCTGCAGCTCTTACCCAGTTTAATGTTAGAACAGCAAAAAAACAGAAAAAACTTGGGACCTTGCTGGTGTTTCCACCTTTTGGGTCCTTAGGTTTTTAAAGAGTGCAGCGCTATATAATAATGTGAGGTGAAATTGTGTTTTCCAATATTTTAAAAAACACACTTACCTTCTACAATAATCTCAAGGAATGATGTATATGTAAAACGAGAAGAGAAAATATATACAGATAATAGTGCAGTATATTAAAAATTGTTTTTTGAAAGAACCTTTTCTAGAGCCTTTTGATAACTGGCTCTAAGTATACCAGCTTGGTGTCAATTTTTGGGGTGACACTGCCCCCTTCCCTGGAATTATTTTCAGGATCCAATGGGATGGTGTGGAAAAGGGTATATTTATTACAATAAAAAATGTATATATATATATATATATATATATATATGAATTACTTTTAAAATTAGATATATATAAAATAACAAACAAAATAATTGGAACAGAATAATAAAATATGGGTGGTACAAAAATAGTAAGTCCACTTTAAGCTAAAACATGTTTCGCCGATCTCGAAGGCTTCCTCAGTCAGCTTTCAGGAGTCTTTCACTGTCCCTGTGTTTAAAAATGTTTCCATTCCCGCCAAAAATCTCGTGGTCCAATGGCTTCCGTGATGCGATTTCATTGCCGTCGCGTCACTTCCTGTTTTTCGTAACTACAAAGTCCATAGTGCTTTGCGCTTTGTGCGCAACTTCCGGTCCGCATCACAGGGGAACCCGATCAACCGGAATCCCTACTGCACAGTTCACATTCGAGCCTTGTCGGCTCGTATCAACATAAAGTACACAGAAAGGAGAAAAGTTATAAAAACATTGAAGCAATATATCTAGTATTTTTTGGGGTACATAGTATTCATATATAAGTGTAAATCTTATCATATCCCCAGTTAATCTTTAGTATCATACAAATAGTTACAAGTTACAAGAAAATTTAATATTGGGATATATCCATAAAATATTAGAAATATAAAACAAAGGAAAAGTCTTAATTAAAAGATTGTGAAGAATAGTAAAAATAATGAATGTTAAATGGTAATTTAGAGTATAACAATAAAAGAAGAAATGATAAAAAGAATGGATAAGAATGAATTTGAATTACAAACTAAATTGAATATATGAAGTAAAGAAATGAAGATCTAAAATAAATAAAATAAAAATGGTAAATGAAAATAAAGAAAAATAAAGAAAAAATGGAAAATAAATAAATTATTAAAGGAAATATATATCTAAATTGAAATAAGTATTAAATAGAAAAATATTGATACAATTAAAAAATAAAAATAAATATAAATATAGATAAATATGAGAATATAAATAAATATAAATTTAAAAATAACAAAAATAAACATAAATAAAAATAAAAAATAGAATAAAAATAAAAATTAATTCAAAATAAATAAAAATAAAAAAGCTGAATTTGATTATAAAAAATAAGTTCGATGATAATAAAGATTAAATGACAATTAATAATAATAGTCCTAATGATAAGAGTGTCTATTCCTTTATTTTATAGAAAATGGCATAACTCGAAATCTGCATTTAATCCTAAAGGGGCTAAGGTGTTTAGGTCAAAAATCCATTTTGTTTCAATTTTTCCTAATTTTCTTATTTCGTCTTCCCCTCGCCAATTTAATGTAACTTTTTGAATTGCCATAAAGTCTAAATATTGAGGATCTTTATTATGTACTAAACTGAAATGTTCTGAGATGCTGTGTTTATCGGAACCTTTTTTAATGTTCCTTACATGTTCATTTATTCTTACTTGTAGAGGACGTTTCGTTCTGCCTACATAGAGGAGATTGCATGTACATTTTAATATGTATATTACCCTTTTCGAGAAGCATGTGATCATTTGTCGTATTTTATATTTCTTTTCTAGGTAAAGACCAACCGCACAGCCTGATTCTCTGGAACTGTTTTGGGCATGAAAATGTGCTTGCGGTTGGTCAAACTTGACTTATATCTATCTCCCGAACGGCTAAACGGATTCAAATGATTTTTGGGTATGTTTATATTTGAAATGTGCTGATTAATAATATGTAATTTTTTGTGAAGTTTGGATGTATATTTTTAAAGTTATAGTACATATATAAAAAGTGTATTTTTCCTGCTTGTGATAATTATGTTAACCCATTGTGTACCATAATTATATCACAGGCAGAGGGGAGGATTTTGTGTATAATTGCTGGGAGTGTTTTCTGTAATGTACGTGTGTTATTGGTTGTTCTGTAAAACCCTGTGGGGGCAGTACTAAATTTGTGGATTGGGAATAAAAGAGCCTGTATGTGCCAGTACAGTCAGTTCTGCTTGACCTCAAAACGAAGTGTTGTCTTGTTACTGGGGGAATCTGCTACAAGGGATTGCTATGCTTGTCATACTCCCTTGCGATATCACTACTAAGCTCTTGTAAGAGCTTGTTCCTGTCTTGCTCTCTGGAGGAGTCTACAGTGGTTATGGTGTCGGCTGGAGTGCTTGGAGCCCTCAGGAAGCACTAGGAACATCCTTCAACGGAGGTACCCAGTCGGGGTGCCAGGTGATCCGTTACAAATAAGTTCATATCTGAACACAACATAGCAAACATGTATGACATAACATCGCTGGTAGGATTCGCTGATTTTTGCCACCTTAAATTTAACCTCTCACACACTACCATCAAATTATACCTGACCAGCATACATCTACATCACCGAACAATCCTTGTTTTCCATCATCCTATCCAATTAAGACAATACTTAAAGGTATCCAAAAAGCCAGAGATTCAACCTCACAACAAAGACTACCAATCTACAAACAATTATTCCAAGCCCTGTCTGACTTACTAGACTCAGCCCCTTTTGAACCTAACACTAACGTAGTTATCAAGACAGCAATATACTTGGCTTTTTATGAGTTTCTCAGGCCACAGGAATTCACTACCACTAACGCAAACAACTCCTAAAATAGATCCTATCTGATTAAATAAATGGTGCCCTGTGAAAGTTTTGGATAACTACCTTCTATCCCTGTTACCGCTACCGTCACTACCTTTACTGTCATTACATGGGTCTATCTTGACAACTACAAAATTTATGTTATATGTCCGGTTATTAATCATGAGACTAGGTCTCAAACATAGTAAGAATTCCGGCCATTCTTTCAGGATAGGGGCAGCATCTACAGCATCCAGCCAAGACATACCAGTTCATATAATTAAATCACTGGATCGATGGAAATCATCAGCATACTCTCAATATATACCACAACATGTACAGGAAATGCAGCAGGCTTTTGTTAAAATGTCCTTGTAAATGTAATATACTTTGTATCATGTTCATTGTCCAAATAAATTTATGTGCATTACATTTTCCTTTTTTGCCCTCTATTATTTTCAGGCCTACCGCATCGTCAGTTCCGGCACACCACAGCCGACTTTTCCTATATCAGGTGTTTTGTCACAGCACTTTCTTGCAAATACAAGAAAAAACTAACAAGCTCATTACAGACAAGCTCACTGACACACACACATGCTCACTGACACACATTCTCCCTACAGACAAACTTACTGACAAATACATGCTCACTAAAGACAAGCTCACTGGCACACACATGCTCGCTACAGTCAAGATCACTGCACACACATACACAAATTCACTACAGACAAGCTCATTTGCGCACACACATGCTCACTACAGACAAACTCACTAACACACATACACATGCTCACTACAAAAATGCTCACTGACACATACAAATGCTCACTACAGACACGCTCACTACAAAAAAGTTAGCTGACACACACAAGCTCACTGACACACACACATGCTCACTACAAACTCACTGACATACACACACATGCTTACTACAAACTCACTGACACACACACATGCTCACTACAGACAAGCTTACTGACACACATGCTCACTACAGACAAGCTTACTGACACACATGCTCACTACAAACTCACCCTCTTGAGTTTAGTTCCACTGAGTTAAACACCCAGGAAGTAACAGGACCGGTTGTGTCCGATTGACAGCCAAGGGGTGTAACAAGGTTAATTTTTAAAATTGCCAATTTCTATTGAAATCTGTAATTTTTGTAAAATGAAAGAGAGGACACACTCGTCACATATAATACACTTCAGCAAGCTAGAGTGCTTTAGGGGTCTGGAGTGTCTTCTTAAGGAATAACAATTAGCCAGGAAGACCATGGGCTTGCCTAAAGATATGAGTTTTAAGGGAATAAAAAAAATAAAGGAGAACCTGATGGGAGGCAGATTTAACAGTACATGTGCCCTCCAGCCACACACTGCACTCTCATGCAGAAACTGGACAGATTACTTGTGGATTTCTGGTCTGCACTTACCCAGCTCTTACACGTTCCTGCCAATGTTCCGCAGGTGCTCCCTCTGCAACAAACCAAGCAGCAATCAACAACCCCGGGCGACACCAACGGGCAGCCGTGGGTGAAAAGGCAGAAGTGGGCACCCCAGAGAAACCCTTGGCACCAAAGACCGGGTCTGGCTATAAATCACTGTCTTCCCGCATTGCGACCCCTACCTAGATTGTTCCATGGGCACATCTCACTCCCCTGGAAGGTCACAGTTCATCCTGTGCAGAAACATCTTTCAGAAGGCTTTGTGATGGGACTTGTGAGCACAGTACTCTGGGCTATGTTGGGGCCTGGGGCAGGAGGTGTAAAAATACACGGGACTTGAGTCCTAAAGATTACAGGGGTAGCTCTCATCAAGTACAGGGTGTAGGCGGAGCCACAGGCCCTCTTTTACCATCCCAAAACCTGGGTGCTTTCTGCCTATACATAGGTATGTATGTTCAAAGTTCTGTTTTGCTTTGTTTCTAAAAACTAGCCTCTATTATTCTTGAAGAGATATCATTGTTCTGTCAATATTTTATTTCTGAGCCAGTGAGCACGCAGTCTATTGCATCTCAATAGACTGCAATGAGGCAGTCTATTGCATCTCAATAGTTCTGTTCTGTTTGCATGCCATAACTCCCATTTTCCTTTTCTGTAGTGTATACATCACATTCCTCAATAAAAGAAAAAATTACAAACCCCCCCATCCCCCCAACAAAAAAAACAGTACATGTGCAAGAAGAGGACAGGAGGTCGTCACTGCCAGAGCGGAGTGGCCAAGAAGGTATGTACCTATGTTTCAACCAAAGGAGGTCTCTTAAAACCCATTTTATCTAGCATTTTTTTTTTTTTTACTGTTCACCTCACTTTTTGTTTCAATCCATTTTTTTTATTACAATAGGTATCATTCCTCCATATGCTGCAAACTCTGCACTCCTACTGGTGATTTGGAGTGGCATATCAAGTTTGCGGGTTACCTTAAATAATAGTCTGACATTCTAAGTTAAATTGAACTTTGGT
Organism: Pelobates cultripes; assembly: GCA_933207985.1. Classification (NCBI taxonomy): domain Eukaryota; kingdom Metazoa; phylum Chordata; class Amphibia; order Anura; family Pelobatidae; genus Pelobates; species Pelobates cultripes. Next base: position 323,330,506 of record OW240912.1, on the reverse strand, counting down.
TATTTGCTGCTTCTGAAACTCTTGCAGAGAAACTCTTTGGGATTTATTCACTCAGAACTTAAATTTGCAATCACTAGGCTATGATTTTAGTGGAGTTGGAGAATGTTTCCAAATTGGTACCTCTTGCGTTTAACAAATCCCTTTATTTGTGCACAGAAAGGCAAGGCAATATGTCTACTTCCACATAACTTTGTCAAGCCAGAGAAGGGACAAAGAGTCAAGGAACAAAAATATGCTAGGGTCAGTGTGTTGCTTTGCCTTGCCTTTTTTGCGCACACAAATTAAAAAAATAATAAATGATAAGATAATAATGGAGTATCAAGTCCTAATTTTTTGCCTTCTTTGGACTGTGGCATAAGTTTTAGCCTAAAGACACCAGCACCGCCAGTTTTAGCAAAAGTGCCAATATATTGTTCGTCAGATTTAGATAACTAATTCAAGAATTTTCTTTATTGGATCTTAATTGTAACAGAGTGCAATAAAGAATTTATGCAAACATGTCACCCACAAATGATAGTTACTCTGATCTTTCTGGGATAAAGTCACAGAATGCAGTCCTGCCATTGTGACTCTGTAATTAACAGCTGAACATCACTGTTCTCTGCTTCGGGTCAAATTTAATTTATCGTCTCACGTAATTCTTCTAGGGTGTTGAAGACTCGTGTGTGTGTGTCAAAGTGTGTGTATCTGTGTTCATATGTGCCAGTGTGTATGAATCTGACACACAGATATATACACACAAACTGACACTGGCAGATAGTGGCACACAGATACACACACCTTGACACACAGTGTGTATCTGTGTTTGTATGTGCCGGTGTGTATATCTGTGTTTGTATGCGCTAGTGTGTGCATCTCTGTGTCAGTTTGTATCACTTCATTTAGAAACAGATTAAAGAGCAGTGGGCCCTGGACAGAAAACAAGTAACACGAAATAAGATACCTAAGAAATAACTTCTTAGGATCTATTCAGAGGCAGCTCTAGACTTCATGAGGCCTTAGGCAAAACTCAAACATAAGGCCCCACTAACACCAAAAGTGAAAAAAATAATAATAGTGGTGCATTTTATGTGACAGGATTAGAGGCATTAATGTGACAGGATAAGAGTATCAGGGTTGGGGTGAGAGAAGGTGCTTGTGGCAGAATTAGGGGGGTTTAATTTGACAGGGTTAGTGTGGCAGAGTGAGGGCAGGTGAGTTTGGAGAGGGTAAGATTACCAAGATTAGGAGTGGTTAATGTGAGTCTGGATGCATAAAGGGCTGAAAGTGTGTGGGGAGGCTGACAGAGTATGGTGACACTACATTGTGGGGGGGGTGACTGTGTGGGGGCATGACATTATGTATGAGGGAAGGTGACAGTGAATGTGAGGGGGTGATACTGTGTGGGAGGGGGTGATACTGTGAGGGAGGGGGTAATACTGTGAGGGATGAGGGTAACGATGTGAGGGAGGGGGGTGACGGTGTGAGGGAGTTGAGTGATGGTGTGAGGGAGGGGAGTGATGGTGTGAGGGAGGGGAGTGATGGTGTGAGGGGGGATACTGAGAGGGATGAGGGTAATACTTTAAGGGGGAAACTGGGAGGGAGGGAGGGGGTAATACTATGTGAGGGATACTGGGAGGGAGAGGGTTAATGTTGTGCGGGCAATACTCTGAGGGAGAGGGTTAATGCTGGGGGGATATTGGGAGGATAATGCTGGGGGGCTACTGGGAGGGAGAGGGATAATGCTGGGGGGATACTGGGAGGGAGAGGGATAATGCTGGGGAGAAATACTGGGAGGGAGTGGGTTAATGCTGGGGGGATACTGGAAGGGAGAGGGCTAATGCTGGGGGGGTACTGGGAGGGAGAGGGTAAATACCTTGTTTCTCTCCCTGGTGGTCCTGTGGCCATGGCGTTGCCGTGGTAATCCGCGGCAACGCTCTGATTGGTCAGAATTCACAAGACACATGGTCTGCAGATCTGCGATGGGCGCTCCAGTATCTGTGATGGGCACTCTCTTCCCAGGTAGACGGCACGGAGGGGCCTCGCACCTGGCGGCATATCCAGGAAGCCGCTGGGCCCAGTCCTGGTGTCGGGTCCTCGGTCACTGACAGAGTTTGCCTAGGCGAGGCCTTACTCGGCCGCCTAAACCGTCTAATTAGAGACCCGCCTCTGGATCTATTCACCAGTTGGACACTCCAGTTATGTCCGAAGGGCTTGATCCTATACCGTTTAACAAAAAGAGTTTTACGTAATCCACCTCAAGTTGGGTAGGTGAAGTCTGGAATAATGTAGTTAGTACCGGTATCCTATAGTAAATGGAATAATAGTCCATTCTAAATACAACAACTCTACCAAATTGTCAGCTGTAAAAACCCATAGGGGACCTAAAACAAAGTGCTTAAAATATACGAGTACGTAAGCTTTATTAGAAAGGCTTATTATAGCACACAAACACAAAAGCATACCCCTTGTATATAAACAATTTATCTGTCTGAAAGGAAGACAGGTTGTTAAGCCAAAAAATACCTTGGCGGTAACCAGGGTAAGCTGGAGGTAAGAACAAGGGTACCAGGCTAATGAGGTCTTATTCAGTGTATGCTGAAAAAAAAATCACTATACTTTATCCTAGAGACCCTAAAAGTATCAAAAGTAGACACTGGAAAGGTAAAGGAAAGTAGAAAAATAAGACCAGATAAAAATCCTCTCTCCCTGTTAAACTGACTAGATAGATAGCAGGAGTCAAAGTTTAAAGAGTGAAGAAAAAAAAAAAAAAAAAGTGAAAACATGTCATGTCTATAAATTAGATAAACATTCCAAAGTGTGGCCCTGGACATACTTTTGTCACCTACAACTACTTTATTTTCTTAAAGTCAATATTCTATCCAAGAACCTGATTTATTATCTATACCTACTGATTTTAGCTTTAATACTAATCATTTGTGTGGAATTGTATCGAATGCCTTAGAAAAATCCAAGTAGATCACATTCACTGGAACAACCTGCTCTATACTTGTAGTAACATCTCCATAGAACACAAGTAAGTTAGTTTGGCATGACCTGTCTTACATAATATCATGTTGATTCTGTCACAGGGTTGCTGTTGGGGCATTGCAAGCTAATCCAGTTATTCTATTCACAACAAAAATTAAAAAATATAAAAAAATAAAATAAAAATACAGTTTCACATTTTACAGGGCTACTTCAAATCACCTATCTTAGCAAACAAATATGGGGATTCAGCTACATCATAAAGCCATATTGTGTTAAACCCACCACTGCGTCAGAGTACCCCAATATCAGTGGGTCTTACATGAATTTTAACATGGGAGATTTACATGCGAACTTGCAATACTTATAGCTTCAACTGCTTCCAGAGACTCCTCAATTATGCTTTCCTTTGGTCACCTTCGAAGGGCCACCCATAGTGGGTGGGTGGTCTGGATTCCAAATCTACACAGAAAAAAAATGGGAATTGGGGCACACCCAGAACAGGCATTTTTAAGTAGTGATGCTGCCGTACAGACCAAAATATATACAAAATACAGTTAAAGGAACAGCATGCACACACATATTAAATGTTAAAAGGCTACTTAAAATCACTTATATACCATATACACCTGTTCTGTCAACCAGCTAGCTCTTGTCTTTACCTGATTCTTCACTGTAGCTGGTTTTATAATGTCCACTCCTGCTCTACAACATTTCGGCACTCCAAATGTGGTGGACTATATCTCCCATAATGCTGGCAGAGCATCAGGGGGGTTGAAGTTACATAGATACATAGCTGAAAAGAGACTTGCGTCCGTCAAATTCAGCCTCACATTTGTTTTTTGCTGTTGATCCAAAAGAAGGCAAAACAACCCAGTTTGAAGCACAATTTTGCAACAAGCTAGGAAAAAAATTCCTTCTTGACCCCAAAATGGCAGTCAGATTTATCCATGGATCAAGCAGTTATTACCCTACATTGAAAGATTATATCCTTGAATATTCTGTTCTTGCAAGTATGCATCTAGTAGCCGTTTGAACATCTGTATGGACTCTGATAAAACCGCTTCTTCAGGCAGAGAACTCCACATCCTGATTGTTCTTACAGTAAAAAAACCTTTCCTTTGCCTTAGACGAAATCTTCTTTCTTCCAGTCTAAACGCATGGCCTCGTGTCCTATGTAAAGTCCGGTTTGTGAATAGATTTCCACACAATGGTTTGTATTGGCCCCGAATATATTTGTATAATGTTATCATATCCCCTCTCAGGCGACGTTTTTCTAAACTAAATAGGTTTAAATTTGTTAACCTTTCTTCATAGCCGATATGTTCCATTCCTTTTATTAATTTTGTAGCCCGCCTCTGCACTTTTTCCAGTGCCATAATATCCTTCTTTAGAACAGGTGCCCAAAATTGCACAGCATATTCAAAATGGGGTATTACCAGTGATTTATAAAGAGGCAAAATTATATTCTTCTCCCGAGAATGAATGCCCTTTTTCATGCATGACAATACCTTACTGGCCTTGGCCACTGCTGATTGACATTGCACATTGTTGCATAGTTTGTTGTCTATAACAATTCCCAAGTCCTTTTCATGTGTTGTTATCCCTAATTCGCTTCCATTAAGGGTATACGTTGCTTGTGTATTCTTTATGCCAAAGTGCATAACTTTGCATTTTTCAACATTAAATTTCATCTGCCATTTGAGTGCCCAGTCCCCCAGTCTATCTAAATCCCTCTGAAGCAAAGTAATATCTTGCTCACATTGTATTGTTTTACAAAGTTTGGTGTCTTCTGCAAACACTGAAACATGACTTTCAATGCGGTCTTCAAGATCATTTATAAACATGTTAAATAAAAGGGGTCCCAGAACAGACCCCTGAGGGACACCACTTGCCACTTCTGTCCAGCTTGAAAATTTACCATTAATGACAACTCTTTGTACTCTGTTTTTAAGCCAATGTTCTACCCAAGAACAAGCATTTTCATCTAGACCGATTTCCTTGAGTTTGAACACTAATCTATTGTGTGGAACTGTATCAAATGCCTTGGCAAAATCCAAATAGATCACATCCACGGCAACACCCTGATCTATACTTCTACTTACTTCTTCGTAGAACGCAATCAAGTTAGTTTAACATGACCTGTGCTTCATAAAACCATGCTGATTTTTGCTGATAACCATGTTCTTCTCAAGGAATTCTTGAATATTATCCCTTAATAACCTTTCAAATATTTTACCAGCCACAGAAGTTAAGTCTCTATAATTTCCAGGCAAGGATTTTGAACCCTTTTTGAATATAGGAACCACATCTGCCTTCCTCCAATCCTCCGGAACACTTCCTGAAAGAAAAGAATCTTGAAAGATTAAAAACAGAGGTTCACTTATTTCTGCACTTAGTTCCTTAAGTACACGTGGATGGATACCGTCAGGCCCTGGAGCTTTGTTTATATTAACTTTCTTTAGTTGCTGCAGCACCTTGTCATGAGTTAACCAATTACAATTATTCTGCAAGTTTTTAGTAGCAATCATTTGCACATCTATTTCCATGGGTTCTTCCTTAATATATACGGAGGAGAAATAGTTATTTAAAATTCCTGCCTTTTCCTGGTCTTCATTAACCAACACCCCTGTTTCAGTTTTTAGTGTACCTACACTTTCATTTTGTTCTTTTTTTAGAATTGATGTACTTAAAAAATGCTTTGGGGTTGGTTTTGCTCTCTTCAGCTATCATCATTTCATTTTGAAGTTTAGAAAGTCTAATTGCCTTTTTGCACGCATTATTTGCATCCTTATATCTTTTATAAGATGCATCTGATTTGTCTGATTTAAATGCTTTAAAATGCCCTTTTCTTAGTTGTAATCTCTTGTTTTACTTCTCTACTAAGCCACATTGGTTTTAATTTGTTTCTTTTATATTTATTTCCCAACGGTACATACTGAGAAATGTACCTTTGTAATATTTGTTGGAAGATGATCCATTTATCCTCAGTGTTCTTTTCACTAAAGAGTTTATGCCAGTCAATATATTGTAAAGCTTCCCTTAACGTATTGAAATTGGCCTTTTTAAAATTATATGTTTTAGTATTCCCCATGTGCTTTTGTTTTTTTTTGCGTTTATTTCAAAGGACACTATATTGTGATCACTATTTCCCAAGTGCTCACCTTGTCTCGAAGGTTGCCAACCCCTGATCTATTTGCGCCCAACATCAGGATATTGAATGCCAAGAAGGGAAGTTAGAGTGCTTGTGTCTGTCTAAAATTCACTGCTTGAGAATGGTTGCCAGGGTGACCCAGGAAAATGATGCAGACGTTACGATACCTCCCTTACCACATGTAATGAATATGACACAGTATTCCAAGCAGCAGCCCATTAAACACCCTCGTAAAAACATCAGACATCTTGGACCAGTTACAACATGTGGGCCAGATCTCACAACATTAGTTCCTACATTCTAGCCCTGCAGTTGGTATTATTGGGGGTTAATTTGTGACTCCCTACAGCTATGTGAAGTTAATACCTTGGGAAATATCAAATCAAACGTAAGTGCAAGGAACAGGGGAATTAAAAAATGTGTAGCACAGCATGACTGCATAGCAATCTGACACATAAGACATGCACTGGCTTGTATCCCAGTCTTTCTGCAGGTGGAAACTCCTCTACATCTGGGCAGGTACACAGGCCATATGGTCAAATATGAATTACTGTGGAGCTAAAAAGGTGTCAAGATATTACCATAGCAACAGCAAAATCATCCCCAGCTGTATCATTGACTGTACAGAATGTTAAAACTATACAAAATGTAAAGCTATGGATTGCCAAATTAGAAAAATAAATAAATAAATATATATATATATATATATCTATATATCATATACACTGATTCTTCTGATACATGAAAATGGCAAGAGTTTACATAATTTAACAAACTGTTATATGGCTGTTACGAAGTATGCTTCACAAATGCTTTGTCCTGTGATTATTAACTTAGCGTAACGTTTTAAAATGTTGATATCCACTAAAATTCTTGAAAATGCAGTTATTTTTGCAACTGTAGGTTTCACAATAATTTCACCATAATAACCAGCTGCACATTATCAATTTACAATATGCTGTCATTTAGAATTAAGTTAATAAGCCTATTGTAAAAAACAGTCACATATATAAAAAGGAAAACTTAACTTTATTAACAGAAAATAGAGAATGGTTTAAAATCAAAATAACAGAACATTGCTTATCCATTTCATTAATCCATTTATTTTTATTCAATTATTTCTCTATTTCTAAAGACACGCTTACACTAGTATTTCAAATGAAAACATTTTCTAAACCAACACAAGCCTGTATGTCTGTAACAAATTCGGGGCAACATTTTAACTTTGTCTTTCATAATCTCAGGTATTTGCTCTGTTAAAAATAACACTCCAAGAATAATGCCCAGTGCCCTGGTGCTGCCCCACAGTAGATGTTAAACAGTTTTAGCACGTACTAAGCCAAGCAACTCCTGTCACCATAACCACTACAGTAGGCTGTAGTAGTTATGGTGCTTGAAGTGTTCCTTAAGAAATATATACAGATGCATATACTATCGGGATTTGCATAGTCTCAGCCATTTACATGGTATTAAATCATCTTGGAAATGTATTGCTAGAAATGTGAAGTATGTAGGTTTGAATATTTTTGACATTTCAAAAAAAGATTTTTTTACTACTTGTACAATAAAGTAAAATAGGTGTACAATTGTGAGTTACAAGCACTAAATTCTAAAATTCTAATCCTGCAATGCATTCTGTTTATTATAAGTTGTAGTAAGAACATAGCCCATGTTTAGAATGACAGAAAAGGACAATGTTAGTTAGCCTTTGGCCGACACAAACAAACCTACACTCACTGGTCTGAAACCTGAGGAATGACTGATAAACTGATAAACAGAGAAAAACACACCCTTACTCACACAGACTGGGAAGACAATTCTGCATAACACAGCAAAAATATTAAAAAAAAAACAAACAAAAAAAAGCAGTTTGAAAACAGCCAGCGATCCCTAAATGTGGGGCAATCACCATGGGAACTAAAAGAATGATAATGCTGATATCAATTGGTTTACACAGTATTGAGAATTTGCCCCACTTTCTGTTAGTGACACTTTATCACTTCAATGCTGCTTTTACAGTGCACAAATTGCAATCGGATGACAAGCACAAACTCACTTTTTTTTTTGGCTTGAAGTTAACTGCTTTTAACAAAATGGATATAAAGTATCAAAAATATTGCTTTCTTTATTTTTTTTGCAAAATACTGTGTATTAAATGCCAATCTGTATCAAAGAACTTTTTTTTTTTTTATATATATTCAAAAACATTTTACTGTCACAGAGGCCTCTGTGTTGTCTAGAAGGTAAAATAGCGAGTTTGATAAGCTGATCTTAGTTGCAAATAATGGCCAGTCATCCTTATTTTCCTTTTGGTGTTATGCAACGCTAATCACTTTTATCTTCTGCTTGGTAATGTCTGTATTCTGGTTTCAGCTCCCATGTGTTTTTGTGTGTTCCTTTCACATTGTATATTCCGATGTCTCTCAGAATTTCCTTCAGGTATGTCTGTGGGAGGGGCAGGGGGGGAATAAATAAATTAATATATCAAGAATGTCTAATTGGTTAAAAATATATGCAACAGATTATGTAATTTGTTTTACAATAAATACAACTTTTTATTTGGTAGAGGCTTCTTAAGTTCCACCTAGAGGGTGAAGGCAAAGATTAGTTCTGAATCTTACCTTTTCTGATGTCAGGATATATTCAGAATCCATCCTATTACCCTATTAGTTTCAGAGAAACTGCAATATTTACATCTTCCTGACAACCGCTAGAGGTGCTTCTGCGACGCTGGATGCGAAATTCGCATCCAGCGTGCAGAAAGTCCATAGGAAAGCTCGGGAGCTGATGTCGGCGGGGGAGGAGAGGTCACCAGCGCCGAGGGAGCCCGACGCTGGATAAAGGTAAGTGATCCTTTAAATATACTGGTAGCTTAATATCCTATTTTTGCAACACATTTCCACTATGGCATCCATATTTTTACTGCAAAGCTCATATAAATAATTAACTTTAAAGACATAATTAACGTAACATTCTTGTAACATTTAATCATATATTGTGCGCAAGTTGATGTCACATCATGTAGTAAGGAGTTGTTATTTTAAAGACTTCCAGAAGATGGCAGTAACAACTCATTCATATTATATATTATCAAGTTTATTGAATAACCCTAGCGAGACAAGAGGAAATAGGAGATTTAAATCAGATTTATACAGTTAGCAAAGTTTCTGAACAATGTTTTGGGTTTTCATTATAGGACCTAAGTTTACATAAAGGGATACCTCATTCACAATGAGGTAGTTCGCTTTAGATTGTAAGTGCATGGGCTATCTAGCTAGGCACTTTGTATACTATGGCTAGATCTCAGCTTACAGGCAGGGCTCTCTCTACCATTTGTATTTGTCTGTATATATTGCTCTCCTCTAATTGTACAGCGCTGCAGAATATGCTGGCGCTTTTTAAATAATATATATATTTAATATCTAAAGTCTGTGTGACTACCACAAGAGTCAAGCTACAAGTCAAATATAAACACTTAATTATGATAAAGCGAATTGCCTGTTTTAGTCTAATTAAAAGGTTAGCTTTACTTTATTTAAAAAAATATATATATAAAAAAAAAACTATAAAAATAGCTTAGCCGGTATATTATTTCAGGAAGAATAACTAACTTATGATCTGTTCTTAAAGATAGAATCTTTCAAAAACAAAAAAACAAATTTTTTTGTTCCATGGAACTGAAATCAATATCTATATATCTGAAAAGAAAGTAGAGACTTGTGAGCAGATTTTCATCAAAACATGGCAACATGCAGGGCTTCAAACAGCTTCTATCTGCCAGATCTTGACATTTTCCATCACACTTCACTCGAAGCACGTGTTCAAAACCGGCATCATCTTCCAGGATCCACAACAGACGCCTATGGCACCTCACTGCACACATGCTAGAAAATCTACTGAGGATCTCCAGTCTACAATATAGACCCTCATTTTATTGTACACTAGGTACACTTATAGCCCCCCCTCCAAATTCCACTATGCAAACAGACAGGTTAACATGGGGGAATAATGGACAAAAATGCCAATTCTCGTAACTGACAGTGCAGTTTGAACTGCTAAATATTTGTAATTAATATTGTAGGATTTTCCTGAAATATAACTTTTTGGTATATTCCAAACACGTTGCTAAAAAAAAAAAGTATAGGAAATGCACATTAAATGTTTATCTCTCACAAAAGTGTTGGGCTCTGTTTCAGGTCTATTTTCTGATACTTTTTTGATTTGTACCGAAATATTCCTTATTGCCCACCTTCTATCACTTTATTTTTTTTGTTCCAATTTGGTTCTTTTGTGGAGTTTGGAAATGTACTTTATATGACAATGAAATAACATACCCATTTAGCCCTGTACAGTTTTGCAATGCTAACTTGCGTGATATGTGTCCTGATATTTTAACATGAGCAGACAATGATAAATATGTATAAGCACTTCAAAATCTACATGTCTGAAGCTGTGCAATGATAGGCCCAGTGGCCAAACACATTCTCCACAATGTTTTTTAATTTTATAAACGCAAAGTTTGACTAAAGAGTCAGTATATTGTGATGTGGCATATTTTCAATATTCAATGCCTGTTTTACAGAATGTATTATGACCACTATTACAGCAGGTTGGCAAACACAGACTTTGAAGTCTAGGTAGTGAGAGCAGTTCGTATGATTTCATACTAAACTTGGGCATCTACATCGACAGATGGAAAAATCAGGTAAATAGATTTCAAACAGAGTACAATTACACACACAATCAATTGTTTCTCTAAACACCCAAGCACAGCTCTTTGGATTATCACGGAGTGCTCTAATCTGTTATATAATTCCTTGTCGCATGAATGTGTAAGATGTATTGTGTTCTTTTTTAAAAACAAAAAAAGCCCAACTAAATATTAGAGATTACTTAGAAATATGTTAAATTCATTTAGCAGCATATAAAAAATAATAGCCAGCATGCTATATACAGTGTAAAATGCCAAGACCGACAGTGCATGCTGTTTGCTACTGTCATAGCCACACAAGGAAAATCTGAAGAGTAAGAGAGGGCAAGTACTTAACATACTAACATTACACGAAAGGGAAAGGATAGCCTCCTAAGATCCAAGTTGCCATGGGAACAAGAACACATAGAACATTACTGGAAAGATCCTATCTAGCAAATAAACATATCAAATGTTTAAAAATAAAAATAAAATCACAACATTGATGGTATGAAAGTAGAAACATTGAATCTGTCCAGAGAAGAAGTTTAAGAGTGTCAATTTAGCATCTTACTCTGCAGGTATTATTGGCTGTACAAGGCCAATATGTCTAGTCTATTACTATAATTAACAGAGGCTGCGCTTTTTTTTTTTTTTGCAGGTTCTGCAGCTCTATACAATGCAAGACAACTTAGATATGAAATATGGGTCATTGCGCAATGTAGCTTACTCTCAACAGCAGCTAAACCTAGAGCCATTAGCTGTTAAGGACTAGATATTCCAAGAGTCAATGGCAGCCATTCTGCTGGCTGAGAGTAATGGGATACCCAGCGTACCAAAGCAAAGCCATTAGTGATCTATGAGAAATGATGTAGGAACTAATATGGGAACTCTGATTGGCTGTTAATAGTATGTAAGCATATACTGTAACTCCGTTAATAAAATTAAGACTGGTGGCAGGATCAGTTATGCAGGGAGTTTATAAAACAAAAAAAGAACGGATTTGTCTGGGTTAAAAAAGGAGACATTAATGTTGATTAGCACATCTCAGGCTGTGCTAAAGTACAAGAAAACAATCCCTCCTGTACAAATAATAATAGGCAATTTGATATTAGTAGTTTCCCAGTGTTTATATAATTTATTTTCACAGCAGAGGCTCAGTGATTTTCGAAACGTTACAAAGCTAATGAGGGTAAAGAAAAAAAAACACCCAACACTTATCAAGTTAAGCATTTATTGAAATCATCATTATGTGATAAGGAAATCACTGTTTTACATTTGACATCTTTTCTGGGTGTGGATAGTTCAACCCTTAACAGTAACTAAATCAATTTACCAAAAATGCTTGCCTACTTTACTGTCACCACCACTCCTTCAGGTGGACCAAGTACTCTGTTGCTGGAGCGGTTTCCTTTAGTCTGGAACAAGAACATTCTGATCACAACATGGTGTAATCTCAGATAATCCAGGTGGAAGGTCCAATCAATGTTAAAATGGAACTAACTTCCCCCTCCTAATAGATAAACAAGCAGATCATACTAATATTACATCACATTTATATAGCACCAACATATTCTGCAGCACTTTACAATGATAGAATGTGGATATTTACATATGATGAATGACTTTACAATCTATAAGGATTTGAGGTAGGTTGATATACATCATTGGGTGTCTTGTCAAATGACAGTTACTAGTGAGGTGGTTTAACTAGGATTTCCCTATTCTAAGGCAATGTTGTTTTCACTGCTCTATCAGCCAATATACAAGTTTTTTTGAAATTCCATTCTGCACAGAAGGTGATATCGTACCATCCATTAAAAATATATAATGGATTGTGGGACTGTCACAGTGCAGTCCTGGGCTGCTAATGTCAGGGCTTTAGGAAAAATACATGCTTTGGTCTTTTGAGAAAATGCATTTGTACAGGTGCACTCAGGGCCGGATTAAGAGCACAGTGGGCCTGGTGCTGACAATAATGATGGGCCTAATTACGGAATCTTATCGACCAAAAACACTAAAACAGTCATACCTCCCAAGCGTCATGTATCTGATGGAGATGGTGCTGGAGGGAAACTCATAGAATGCAGCTATAAGAAAACACATACCCTATGCTAATTTCTCTCTAATTTATGCTTTCATCTTTCAAGTAAATCCATAACCCCTAACAGCAGTGTCCAGTGAAGCAGGAAGTCAATGGGCGGGGTAAAAGGGTGTGCCACTGGCACGAATCACGTGACAAGACCTGCCAAAAAGGGGGCATGTTTGTCCAAAGAATTGGAAGGACAGTCTGGCATGAATGCATGGCAGGCTGCCTGCCAATCCTGCAGGCTGTCCAACTAAGGGCATACTATGCAGGCAGCACATTGAGCTTGACATAAATGCGTCTAATAATGCGCTCACTCCATGCTTTCCAAGGACTTTCCCCTAGCACTCGCTGGTCCACTTGTCTCCTTACCTTCTTACTAGCAGGCAGAAGTTCCTGGTATTTAGTCTGAGAGAGAGAAAAGGTGTATGTAGTGAGTGTAGAAGAAAGGGGACATGCCACAGAGACCAACATCTGCATTACCTAAATTAATTTTAATGTCAGCCAGCCACACAAGTTTTGTTTCCATACATCCCTCTTAAGCTTCCAAACTTAAAGGGACACTATAGTCACCAGAACAACTACAGCTTATTGTATTTGTTCTGGTAAGTAGAAGCATTCCATTGAGGCTTTTTGCAGTAAACACTGTCTTTCCAGAGAAAATAACTCCACTGGCCGCTCCTTAGATGGCTGCTAGAGGTGCTTCATGGGGCAGTACTGCCTAGTCTGCAGCACTGCCATTCAGTGTCTCCACCCTCTGCATGCAGACACTGAACTTTCCTCATAGAGATGCATTGATTCAATTTATCTTTATGAGGAGATGCTGATTGGCCAGGGCTATGTTGGACTTGTGCTGGTTCTTCCCCTGATCTGCCTAGTTGACAGTCTCAGCCAATCCTATGGGGGAAGCATTGTTATTTGCTCAGACCACCACTTCTGAGCCAGCTGCTGCAGACTTGAATACAAGTAATATTTTACTATATTTAGGGAGGCAAGAAGGGGCCAGGGTGGTGGTTTTAACATAATAGGGTCAGAAATACATGATTGTGTTACTGACCCTATAGTGCTCCTTTAAGCAAGAGTATGTGAAGAGTAGTTAAGGTTGCCACCTTTCTTGGAAAAAAATACCAGCCTTAATCATTTGTATAATTAATTAGTTATGCGTGACATCACATGATGTAAATCACAAGGAGTGACAGCAGAGAAAATTCTGTAAAATCACCAACAAGCTACTCACAGTTTGATTCTGCTGTATAGATGGATTGCTCCCAGTGTCTCCCTGTCTCCCAGTGTCTCAGTCTCACAAGTTACCCAGTGTCTCAGTGTCCCTATGTATCACAGTGTCAGTGTCCCCTAGTCTCCCAGTGTCTGTGTCCCCATTGAGACATTGGGACACTGGGAGAAGTGTGTCCCCATGTCACTAGGATGCTGGGCACACTGAGAGACATGGGGACACTGAGAGACCCGGGGACACAGAGACATGAGGACACAGAGACATGGGGACACATAGACATTTAGGGAAACTGGGAGAAATGGGGACACTGAGACACTAGGGACACAGACACTGGGATACATGGGGACACTGAAACATTTGGGGACACTAAGACACTAGGAACACAGAGACATGGGAACACAGACACTGGGAGACTAGGGGACACAGAGACTAGGGGACACTGGGAGACAGACACTTGGGGACATAGACATGGGGACACTGGGACATATAGGGACACTGGGAGACATGGGGACACCAGGCACACTGAGACACTAGGAACACAGACACTGGGAGACATGGGGACACTGAAACATTTGGGGACACTAAGACACTAGGGACACAGACACTGGGAGACATGGGGACACTGAAACATTTGGGGACACTAAGACACTAGGGACACAGGCACTGAGAGACTAGGGGATACTGGGAGACTAGGGGACACTGGCTGGGAGACAGACATTTGGGGACACATGGGGACAGTTGTGGACATAGACATGGGGACACTGGGACAATAGGGACACATGGGGACACTAGGCACACTGAGAGACATGGGACACAGACACTGGGAGACTTGGGGACACTGAGACACTAGGGACACTGGCTGGGGGACATGGGAACATAGTGTCTCCGTGTCCCAATGTCTCCCAATGTCCCTATGT
The DNA here is from genome assembly GCA_933207985.1 of Pelobates cultripes. Lineage (NCBI taxonomy): Eukaryota > Metazoa > Chordata > Amphibia > Anura > Pelobatidae > Pelobates > Pelobates cultripes. Next base: position 323,315,458 of record OW240912.1, on the reverse strand, counting down.
CTCACAGCATCCCCATGTGTCCCAGTGTCCCATAGTGTCTCAGTGTCCCCATGTTTTCCAGTGTACCCAGGTCTCCCAGTGTCTGTGTCCCCATGTGTCCTAGTGTCTCAGTGTCCTCTAGTGTCTGTGTCCCCATGTGTCCCCTAGTGTCTCAGTGTTCCCAGGTCTCCCAGTGTCTGTGTCTTAGTGTCTCAGTGTCCCCTAGTGTCTGTGTCCTCATGTGTCCCCTAGTGTCTGTGTCCCCTAGTGTCCCCATATGTCCCCTATTGTCTCAGTGTCCCCATGTGTACCTGCTGCCTTTCCCCCCATCCCTCACTTACCTGAGCTGTAGAGCTGCTGTCTGGACTCTGTGCTGTGTTGCTGCTCCCCCACGGATCAGTGAGTAGTAGAGAGAGGCAGGGATATTCTGCAACTTCCTATCCCTGCCTCTCTCCACACACAGTGACCCCTACTGGCCGGTGCTGGTATTGCAGGGTAATCTCCATTTATTCTGAGAAAATTACCTGCATTTGTATTGCCGGTATTACTGCAATACCGTCACGGCCAGGCAGCCTCACATACCGGCTGTGCCAGTAAAATAGCAGTCAGGTGGCAAACCTAAGGGTAGTGTGTAAAAAAAAAATAATAATTTTTTTTTTTTAAATGGGCCTATTCCATGGGCCTGGGCCTGGAGCTGCAGCTCCATCAGCCCCTATGTTAATCCGGCCCTGGGTGCACTGGACGTTATAAATATAAATAAGGGGGTGGGGCCTGGCAGCCAAGTTGGCTTGCGTGCCTTGTGAGTGCTCTGGCACAGCTGAGCTAAATTTTGTCTCTTACTGTCAAAAATAGAGATATTTACGGCTTTGTATGCAGGTGAATTACTGCTGAATCGAGTGAGAGCCTCTAGACACAGGTTCCCTACTAATCTACCGAGAAATATCGCAGCCTGACCATGTGTCTTAGTGTGGGGGTTATCTCAATCCCACTGGGGAATCCTTCCTACCCCGGCCTCTGCAGTCTCAGGGATCCAGCAATGGAGATAGCATATTGAGGCTCAGTTTGATCAGAATTGTCAAGTGGGGGGCGGGGCTGGACCACCGGAGGGATCAGACGCTTTCTGTCTGAGCTCCCACTTCAGGGTCGAAAACCGTCGATAACTGAGGGCCAAATTTAACCAACGACACACTCCGGCGACTAAACTGACCCCCAGCTGTTGGGGTAAGCAGAGATGCCTCCCAAAGACCCTACCTCGTGCCAACGGTGGCCCGAAGCACGGAGGACCTTGGACCGGGGGGTCATCCCGGTCTACACGGACATCCATTAAGGCGCCAAACCGGGCCTAAGAACTACCCTGCCAAGGCACACTTACTAAGCAGTACCCCTCAAGATGGCCGCCGCACGCAATCCATGTGCGTGAGCTGCCAGCACAATGGAGCCGATCGCAGAGGAGACTACCGATCTGACCTACTCCAGGGCTGTACCGGCTGACCACACCGAGACTGGCAGCGGTGAGAATGACGAGAGCGGGAACAAAGCGGAGGAGCATGCAACCTCTCCTACCTGCACAAGACAATCCACTGATGAAGAGAGAGGTGGTTAAACTCAGAGGCTGCAGCCGGCTGCACAACTTGGACCCAGCTTCCTTCACCGGACCACCACCCGTCAGGTACAAGCTGAACAGACAGCACAATGAAACCTGCCAACCACATGGACTAAGATTATACAAGCCTTTGAGCCTATTTTACTGAGCGGTATTGTTCGGACACTCTCTCATGGGTCTGTTTAACCCCTTAAGGACACATGACATGTGTGACATGTCATGATTCCCTTTTATTCCAGAAGTTTGGTCCTGAAGGGGTCAATGTCACATACCCATGCTAGACTCCAGGCCCACAAGTCTCCTTATGTAGAATGCCTAACATAACTAAATCCTATGGCATGCCAGGCTACTAGCGAGTTGAAGGCTACATACAAGCTGAGGGTAAACTAAGTATTAAAGAACCAACCTGCTGATTTGGTGTGACTGCATATATACACAGCGAGATCCGTGTTTTAAGAAGCAAAGTATCACTCTCCAGACAAAGCTACACACATAAAACTCAGCCAAGCTACTTAAAACCATACTGTTATAATCATATATGACACATAGTCAACGTTATATTCCAGCACCACAAGTGTCATTACAAGCATAGCCTCACACTACTCAAACCTATTAATATAGCTATGCCAATCTTTACTAAGCTTGTACTTCCATTGTCAATCTGCACCGACACCATCACGGATTAGTACTAGCCTGTTTAGGTAGCTACCGTTGAATATATCTGTATTACTCTTGACCCATAAAAGTTATAAAATGTGCAGCTATCTCAAATGTCACACATGTTTAACACTGTTCTATTAAGCCTGCTAATGCTGTCGTGGCACTGCATGCATGTATGTTACTTCTTGCACAATAAAAAAAAAAAAAAAAAAAAAAAAGAATTGTCAAGTGTTCTGGAAACGCATACAGCACATACCTCCCTTCTTCACCTTCCTTGTCAAAACAGAGAGTGAGGATGCTGATGCGGTCCACCTATCCTTCTTCTAGCCCAGCAGTTCCCAAAGTGTGGGTCGTGACCCACCGGTGGGTCGCAGGGCGATTCCCAGTGGGTCGCGCTGACCTACACATCCAGGGCCGCCGGGGAGGCAAGCAGACTGACACAAGGAGGGAGTCCGGTGGCTTGCCCTGTATGCCGCCAGGCTCCCTCCAATCAGTCTGCCCAGCAGCTCCGCCGGGTGCAGAGCTGCAGACCGTGTGATAGAAGTCTCGCAAGCACCCAGAGCGTTACCATGGCAACATTTTGGGTGCTCGCAAGACTTTTATTACACTGTCTGCAGCTCTGCACGCGGCGGAGCTCAGACCGGAGAACCACAGGACCACCAGGGAATTTATTACAGGTAGGACACAGCCCCCAGACCATGTCCCCCCCCCCTCCATGCAACCCCTTTTCTCCTTGCCCCCTCCCACCCCCATAACCCCTTCTGGCCCTGCCCCCCCTGTCACTGCCCACAGTGAAACCCCTTCACTCCCTGCCCACAGTGTAAACCCTTCTGGCCCTGTCCCCACCCCTGTAACCTCTTCTCACCCCTGCCCCCTGTAACCCCTTCACTCCCTGCCCACAGTGTAACCCTTCTGGCCTTGCCCCCCTGTATCCCCTTCACTCCCTACCCACAGTGTAAACCACTTCTGGCCCTGCCCCTCCACTCCCCGCCCCTTTTTGTAACCCCCTTCTGGCCCCTGCCCCACCCCTGTAACCCCTTCACCCCCTGCCCCCCATAACCCCTTCACTACCCTACCCACAGTGTAACCCCTTCTGGCCCTGCCCCCTCTGCACTTTCTCTCCCTGCCCTCTCCCCACACTGTAACCCCTTCTCTCCTGCCCCTCTCCCCACACTGTAACCCCCTTTCTCTCCCTGCCCTCTCCCCCACTGTAACCTCTTTCTCTCCCCCTGCCCCCCTCCCCCCAATCTAACCCCTTCTCTCTCCCCTGCCCCTCTCCCACCCTGTACCCCTCTCTTTCTCTCCCTGCCCCTCCTCTGTAACCCCTTCTCCTTCCTAAGCCCCCTCCCCGCACTGTAACCTTTTCTCCCCCGCCCCCACACTGAAACCCTTTCTCCCTCTTCCCGCCCACAAACACACCCCTGCATTAAAACACTAAAATGATCTACAAACATCCCTTCATTCAAACACCAACACTACACATAAAAAGCACACCTGCATTTAAAGTCCTACACTACATATACAAACACCCCTGCATTCAGACGCAAACATTACAAACAAGTACACCACTACATTCCAATGGCAACAGTACATACAAATACACCCATACATTCACACATATACTTAATACAAAAACATGCTTACATTCAAGCTCTGCTCACAAATATAACCATGCAATGATGCGCAAATGGTAGCTCTCCATCTGGTATAGCATTGTTGAAGTTCTCTGACAGATGGAGATCTACCTTTTGGCCACACTTTCACTAGAGGGGGGCCCAGAAAACATACTTGCACCAGGGTCCTCTCTACATTAGGTCCACCACTGGGATAATCAACGTGAGGTGCCTGGATGAAAGAGCAGGACAACAGCACTTCTGATTCTGAGTCTGTGAGTAAGCAGTTGTATGTCTCTAAAACTGATTGCCATGATGTGCAAAGTTTCTGCCTCTAAAACTGCCAAGATGTATCAAAATTATGCCTCTAAAACTGCCATGTTATGCCAATTTTATGCATCTAAAACTGATTGCCATGGTGTGCCAGTTGTATGCCTCTGAAGCTTATTGCCATGATGTGCCAAGTTCATGCATCTAAAAGTGATTGCCATGATATGCCACTTATATGCTTCTAAAACAGATTGCCATAATGTACCAATTTTATGCATCTAAAGCTGATTGCCATGGTATGCCAATTGTATGCATCTAAAGCGGATTGCAATGGTGTGCCAATTTTGTGCCTCTAAAACGGATTGCCACTGTGTGTCAATTGTATGCATCTAAAGCGGATTGCTATAGTGTGCCCATTTTATGCATCTAAAGCGGATTGCTATAGTGTGCCCATTTTATGCATCTAAAGCTGCCATAATGTTCTAATTGTATGCCTGTAAAGCTGATTGCCATGGTATGCCAATTGTATACATCTAAAGCGGATTTCCACGGTGTGCCAGTTGTATGCATATAAAGCGGATTCCACGGTGTGCCAATTGTATGCATCTAATGCGGATTGCTATAGTTTGCCAATTGTATGCCTCTAAAGCAGTTTGCCATGGTGTGCCAATTTTATGCCTCTGAAGCCGATTGTCATGGTGTTTAAAATACGCATTAAAAGCAAGTCGGTCTCGGGCCATAAAAGTTTGGGAAGCCCTGTTCTAGCCTATCTGAAGGTGCGGTCTATTTTTTGCTATACACTTTAAGTTGTGTGACATGATATGCTATGAATTTTTAAAAAGTGTAAACTGTTTAATGCTTTGTCTTTACAAAAAAAAAAAATGAATATAAATAAAACAAACAATGGTAGCATTCAAATGTCCTATTTGTGGAAAATGAAGAAGAAATGTATTCTATCATAGATATAAACAAACAGAAATAAAATGATTATATAGATAATCCAAATTATTATGTGAATACAATCTAAACAGATGCGTAGCCATTATTAACCGTTTAGCAATCATCATTAGTTATTAGTGGAATGTTTTAAGTATCAACAAATCCCAGGGAAAACCACACACAAAAAATACAGTTTGTTTTAAAATCATCTATTTTATTTTGTGTCACAGTACCCCAATATCGGTGGGTCCTACACTAATTTTAACCTGGGAGATTAATATGCTAACTGCAATACTTACTGCATAGGCGTGTGCAGCCTATTGTAGAAGGGTGTGCACACTAAAGCACAAACACACAAGCTGTGTGCGCGCGGGCGCTGTGTGTGAGGGTGCTGTGTGTGTGTGTGAGAGAACTGTGTGTGTAAGAGTGCTGTGTGTGTACAAGGGTGATGTGTATAACGGTGCTGTGTGTGTAAGGCTGCTGTTAGTGTGAGGGTGTGTGAGGGTGCTGTTAGTGTGAGGGTGCTGTTAGTGTGTGTGTATGTAATGTGTGGGGTGACCGTTAATATCCCTCCTCCCTTCTTACCTTTTGTAGGGAGGGGTGACCGTGCTGCTGCCGTCCCTGGTGGTCCAGTGGTGAGTGAACTCTAGCCCCACAGGGTGCTAGAGTTCACTCTCGCGAGATCTGAGCATTGCTGCGGTAACCACGGCAACGCTCAGACCTCGCGAGAAGAACCAGGAGGAGCTGCTGGCAAGAGCTCCCTGGGTCCTCTCCTGCCTCCCTCCATGCTGCTGTGGGTCTGTGAAGGAGATCTTTGAGCTCCCTCACCGGCCCACGGAAGAAGGCACATAGCGCGTGCCGCGGGGATTAGGGTGTGCCCAGGCACACCCGGCACACCGCATGTGCACGCCTATGACTTACTGATTAAATTGCTTCCACAAACTCTCCTCAATCTATGCCTTCCTGTTTTTATAATTGCCAAGATAGGTGATTTTAATTAGCTTTGTAAAACTTAAAAAAAAAAAAACTTTTTTTAATTTTTATTCCTTATTTTTTTTGTGCATGAATTGACTTTGAGCATGCAGAGTCACGACAGCCGCTGAAAGCAGTTTCATAGCATCACATAACGTGGCAGGTAAAACAGCACAGTTTTTTTTTTTTCCCCATCATGAAATTAACAAGCTAAAAGACATTTGTGGTTTGTGATAGACATGCTAGGCTACATGTGTAAATAGTAAAGTTGTTCTCGCTTGATGTTGCAGTGGGGTATGTTGTTTGGTAGACCTATGCATCAGGTTGGATTGTAAATGCAAGTGCAAATGTGAAGTTCTAACTGACATGACATAAAATGGTACGGTTTAGCTAGATAGTGTGTATGTAAAGTGATGTAATGTAATGTACCACCAGGCAAAGTGGGGCACACTATGTTATCGTCAGCATTGGGCATCCAAACAGGCTAGTATTTCCTATATTGGTAATTATAACATTAATGACATTGCAGTATGTTTAATTATGAAAAGCATCTATAACCGCTTTTAAAGGCTGTCGGCAGGTTCCGTGGCGTGTGCCTTAGATACTACTCATCGTGGGATATAGTGACAGAGCCACTTTAAGCATTTGCAGAACTAAACAGAATTTTATTGTCCAAATAATTAAATCAATCCACTCCAATGTAACTGTCAAAGGAATATCTAATTTTAGATTGTAGATGGTTTGAGCAGGGTCCTCTTCTTACTGTTCCTCTGTGTCAAATATATTTTGTTAGAATTGGTTGTCTTTTTTTACCTATTGTACACTGCTGTGGAATATGTTGGTGCTACATAAATAATTATCCATGGATCCCAAATAACATTAATTCCAGTGAATAAAACATCGCATTTGATAATGAAACAATTGCTTCTCTCTCTCTATATAAATATTTATATCTATCCTTCCCATTGTATTATTATGGTTGAATGATAAAGGTTTAATGTAGCAACCTTATCAAACAGTACCATTTATAGTCACTCACGAATAACGCTTTTTTTTATATGATAAAAGTACATCATTTAAAATGAACTTTCCTTTGTTTAAACTGAGACATTTTGGCATTTCAAAAAAGTTATACTTCCTCTAAATGAGATTAGCTGGAGTACCAGCCTCTAATATACTGTATCAAGTCACTGACTAGCTTGTCTAGACAAAAACATTGATCTTTAACTCACTACTCTCTCAGCAACTACACAAAACATGGCTAAATATATATTTTAAGAATTAACAATGTTCACTAATGAAAGATTCAGACAAACACACCAAACAATGAGAGCAGCCAGTGTCATAAATACTAAACCAATTTCTTACATTGGGTTACCAAATAAATTCCCTAAAAACCTGCTACTTATTCCACTTTAGCCCTACATATTCGAATTAAGCTAAAAATAGTGAAGCAATGTATATTTAAGTATGACGTTATTTGTGCTTCGCTTATTACACAATGAAAAAAAGAAAAACAATTGTTTTAGTTAGTCGTCAAAAGAGCATTACCCTTATAGGGTTACAATAAAACAACATTAGCTGATTGAAGTAGTTTCTTGCTCCTGCAGCTTTGATGCATGGCACTCCACAATACCTCTGAATGTGTCTTGTGGTATTTATCACCACGACATTAACCCTGCAAGTTGGGACCTCCATGGATCAGACGTTGTTCCTGCACATTCCACAGATCAACTGGATTGAGATCTGGGGAATATGGAGACCAAATAAACATAGAAAAAATGAGTTCTGCGCTTCCAGTTATAGTGTGCATCAATGTGCTACCACGCATTTATTTGAAGAAAATAAAAGACAGGCAAATATTGAAGGGCACAAGCCCTTTTTCAATGCAGATGTCCTTCCACTTGGAATCTGGAGACCAAGGCAACACCTTGAACATATTGTAATATTCTTCAAACCATTCCTGAACAATTTTTGCAGTGTGCATTATCCTGCTGAAAGAGGACATTGCCATCAGGGAACACCATTGCCACGAAGGGGTGTGTGTGGTCTTCAACAATCTCTAGGTAGGTGTCTAAGTAACATCCACATGAATGCCAGAGCCAATGTTTCCCAGCAGAACACTGTCCAGTGCATAACAATGCTTTCAATAGCCTGTCTTCTTCCCATAAGGCATCCTGATGCCACCTCTTCCCCAGGTAAACTATGCACAAGCACCTGGCCATCCACCTGATCTAAAAGAAAACATGATTCATCAGACCAGGTAACATTTTTTCATTGCTCCATGGTCCAGTTTGGACGCTGACATCCACATTGAAGGTGCTTTTAGCCATGAACAGGGGGACATTGTGATCAGTCTGCAGTAAATCGCTCTATACGACACCATTCTATCATGGCCAGCATTAAGTTGTTTTTTTATTTATTATTATTTGTTTTGTTTTTTTTTACCAATTTAAGCTACAGTAGCTCTTCTGTGTGATTGGACCAGATGGGTTAACCTTTTCTCCCCACTTGCATCAACAAGACTTGTGCACCCTGACACCGGTTGACAAGTTGTCCTTCCTTGCACCACTTTTGGCAGGTACTAACCATTGCATAGCATGAACACCCCACAAAACTTGCCGTTTTGATGATGCTCTCACCCAGTCGTCTAGCCATCACTATTTGGCCATTGTTAAAGTCAGTCAGATCTTCGCTTGCCCATTTTTCCTGCTTCCAATACATGAAATTTAAGAACTGACTGTTCACTAACTGTCTAATCCAGTGGTTCACAAACTTTTAAGATTGCAGGAGTGTGCTTGTATGTTGTGCTGGTGTTGGACTGCTTGGATGTATGCACATACACTACTACATACATACACAGATATTCATGCACATTAACACACAGATGCATATAAATACACCAACACATACACACAAATTCACAGACACCATAACATACACACATAGATACACACCGACATATATACACATGCACCCTGACACTCACAAACATTGATACAGGCCCATACCATGACACAGATACACACTGGTACACCCTGACACACAGATGCACATACACAAATGTGTGCATGCGCACATAGACACAGAAGCACACTGACATATAAAGAAGAAGAAGAAGAGAAGAAGATTCTTGGCACTCACCCTTAATTTTTCAAAAAAATGGTACATTACTGCCTGGGTGCAATCCTCAGCGTTTAGATATAACAAAAATCAATATATAAGGAGCACTCACAGGTCTTCATCTGAATACTGATTTATTCTAAGGTGCAAATTACATGTGCAATTGACGTTTCGACCCTCACAGGGTCTTCTTCAACACACACACACAGATGCACACAAGTGATTTATTTTTTTATATCTCCAGCCACCCTCCTGTTAGCTTACCTTATGTACCAGGAGTGTGGTTTGCAGTCCTGCTGCTGTAAGAATGAGGGGTCTGGAGCTCTTCGTGCTCCTCTCCCTCCCATGCTGTCTCCCTGCAGGATGCTGGGAGGAAGTGACAGGCTGTCACTTCCTCCCAGCCGGCTGACATTACAGGGGCCTGGTCGCGGTCTTAAAGGACCACGGAACTCAAACAGGTTCCTGTTGAGGGAAAGATAACTAAATTATTTGAGAATAGGAAAATTTGGTTCTTAATCAGTTTTCAAACTGAATGACTGTTTCACATATAGACACCATATATAGAGTTAAGGGATTAAACAAAGTTCCATACAGAATAGCATTTCGCATGAAGCGATACTGGTTCTGGTTCAGCAATGACTAAAAACTTTATTAAAACTTTACTATAAAGAAAAGCACCATCTGAAGCTGAGCTCAAATAATATTACATCCCGAGGATGAAGTCAAATTAAATCTATGTAATAAGAACTTTAAAATACATTTTCATTTCTCACTTGATGTTAAAGGGACAGTCCAGGCACCCAGACCACTTCTGCCCATTGGAGTGGTCTGGGTGCCAGCTCCCGCTACCCTTAACCCTGCAACTGTAATTATTGCGGTTTTCATAAACTGCAATAATTACCTTGCAGGGTTAAGTCCTCCTCTGGTAGAGAGACTTTCTTAGAACACGAAAATTGTTTTAAATTGGACGACATCCAGCATCGCCGAAATCCCCAAAGGAAAGCACTGAATAATCCCTTCCTATGGGGAGGTCTAATGCCCGTGCGCGACCATTGCCGTGCATGCGCATTAGGTCTCCCCCCACAGGCTAATGTGGGCGGGAGAGGAGAGTAGGTGGAGCCTGTACCAGCGCCGAGGGACATCGGCGCTGGACTCCGGTAAGCAACTTGGGACAGGGGGTGGGAGGGAGAGGGGCACTGTAGGGTCCTGCAGTGCCAGGAAAACTAATATGTCTTCCTGGCACTGGAGAGTCCCTTTACCCTATAAATTTAGAGGGTTTAACAAAACTATACTTTATACAAAATAAACACCCACAAAAATATTTACTGTGTTTTCATTATTCTCAATTGTGAGCAATTTCATGTTATGCTAAAGGCATTATACAGTATAATAGATTGTTCTATGCTTGGAAGCTCTGCAAGCCTCCTAAGCTAAAAAGGCCTTCCATTTTGTTAGCAATCAATCATTGATGGCTGAAGTCTATTTTTCAAGTAATGTGCCATAGACAAAACGTGAAATACATGCTCAGGGTCGGAAATATGCTGTGACTGTAACCGTGTTAGAATTTATTTTAAAATCAACTATTTTGGCCTATATTTTACTTTTCATTTCACTGTTTAGAAAATAAGCCCTGAGTCCCCCAATTTATTATGGTGCTCTCGTGTCAACGGTGTGTATTTTAACTTAAGAAACAAAATAAAAGCAAAAACCACTTGTGAGTTGCGACAAGTCTGCATTACACAGTCAGAAAAAGTGCATTGTTGGCAGTCAATGGGAAATTAAAGACTACTTATTTTAATAATATGTTTTTAAATACATAGTCCAGTAATAATTTGGGCAGTGTCAAAAATTCTGCCTACATATTTTGATGTATAACTTTCCTTTTATTAGAATTTGACTTGTACCACCAACATGTATTAATTGGTCCTGTTCAATGTCTACATGTATTTAGTAAAACTGCTTTTGAACTCAGACTTGGATTCTCTATGGAATCTGACAGCGTGTGTGCGTGCACGTGTGTGTAAAAAACGGCTTTAAATTATATGTGTCATCTTGCTCAGAAATGCTTTAGACTTGAGAAAGGAAGGTTCTCTCGAATGCTTGTCCAATAAAAAAGGTATTACAAGATACAAATTTTATCTGTTTTTTAAGTCTACATCGCTAGACTAATACGGCTAATATATATATATATATATATATATACACACACATATATATATATATATATATATATATATATATATATATATATATATATATATATATATATATATATATATTATATATATATATATATATATATATACAGGGCTAGACATATCCCAGGCACCAGGTCGCCATGTCGACTAGACATTTTGCCCTGGTGTCTGGGATTTGACAGCCTTTTAAATAAAGTGGCTGGCTGGGCAAAATGAAGGCTCAGTAAGCAGTATAGCCGGCCAACTGCAGGAGGTATGGAAGCGGCCAGCTCAGGGAGCTTTGTAACCGGCCGCCTGCCTGCCTGCCGACGGAAGGTATGGAAGTGGCAGGCTGGGGCAGCGTGCGAGAGAGCAGTCTTCCTGCAGCTCCTCTCTGCTCCCTCGCGCTGTGTACTGATACCGGGAGCCAGAATATGGCGTCATTCCGGCCCGGCATCACTGCAGGTAGTGCGAGGGAGCAGAGAGGAGCTGCAGGAAGATTACTGCTCCCTCACACCCAGGAATATCAGCCCCACCAGACCCCATGGAAAGTCCACCCTGCTCTCCCAAAGGTAGGGAGAATTGGTTGATTAGAATTAAAAATATAAATGTGTGAGTGTTAGAGAAAGTGTGTCTGTGTATGTCTGTGTGTGTATGTATATGTGTGTGTGTCTCTGTCAATGAGTCTGTATGTATGTCTGTCTGTGTATATATGTCTGTGTGTGTGTATGCCTGTGTGTGTGTGTGTCTATATGTCTGTCAGTGTGCAAGTGTTTGTCAGAGAGTGTGTGTCTGTTTAGGTACCTGCCCCCCTCTGATCACATGATTGGTGTTTTTACTTACCCTTTTCCCCCCACACCGTGCTGGTTTCGCTGTTGCTTGTCCCACCTCCATAGCTGAGATCTTAATGATCTCAGCTAAGCTAATGCTGTCCCATAGAAAAGCATTGGGAGGATATTACGCATGTTCTCTATGGGTAACATTCAACGCCTCCATGCAGAGCACTGACACAGGACTCTAGTGGCCATCTGAGAGACTGTCAATAGAGGTCTTAGTAGCCAGCAATGTAATCACTGCCTTTTTTCCGAAAAGGCAGCGTTTACATTGAAAAGGCTACAGGGACAGGCTATAGGCACCAGACCAACTACATTAATTTGTAGTGCCCCTTAAAAATAAAAACTGTCTCCTAACCTTTTTTAGCTGGCTCCTAGATTCCAAACAAATTTGTCAAGCCCTGTAGGTGTGTGTGTATGTGTATATTATATATATATTATATATATATACACACACAAACATTTTTCATATAAGAAAAGAAGAAATAATTGTGTCCTTTAGCGATCTGAGGATAAAAAAAGAAAAAGAAATAAAAAAGGGCCGCATAACAGATAGAAAAGGCAAAAAGGCAATGGGGATTTTGTGATGGAAAATCCTTAGAGACATCAAATTCAGTAGCTGAAGAAAACAAGGAGAACTGTCAGCTGAATACAAATCAAAGGCTGCACGTAATGTATGCCGAGCACAATCTTAAGTAAAAGAAAAAAAAATAGGAGGGCGGGAGAAGAGCGACAAAACAAAAACTGTAGACAGAGCCACACTCACACAGACTGCAACAAAAAGATTTTCTTGATATTAAATACGGTAGTTTTCTCTCTTTTTTTTTTTACTATACTTTATATAGTCTTTACTATATAAAGGAACAAAAATCTGAGACTCTGTGCAAATGCAAATTGTTTCTTCTTTATGGCTTTCAAGATTCACTCAAAGTAAAGTACTTTAGGGGAAAAGTGTGGGAGGAGGTAAGCAGACTTGTTTTGTAATAAAGCACATTATCTCAGGTAATAGGGAATGTAAGTGCAAATGGTTTACATTTACAATATATTTTTTGTTGTTGTAAAAAATGCATTTCGTTTTTTAACAAGCAGTTAAAATATTACAGTCAAAACATTGTCACACATAATTACAAAACTATGACTCCATGACAACTGCTTTCTCATTAAAATTCAGAAATTATTGTTCACAAAAACAATATATATATATTTGTTAAAAAACATAATATTCTAATATGTCACAAACTGGCATGTATTAAATTCTTTAATTTACCCTTTATTGAAACCCATATATTTTAGATACTTACAGGAACAATGACATGGCACTGTTTATTTACAGCACACAGGGACAGAACACAGATGTATAATTTTATCCTTTGGTCCAAAATTAAATATATAAATATATATATTAATAAAAAATAAATGAATAAAAATACTAGGAATGTTAATATGACATATTTTGGTATCAAAAATATTAAAGGGACACTATAGTCACCTGAACAACTTTAGCTTAATGAAGCAATTTTTACGTATAGAACATGCCCCTGCAGCCTCACTACTCAATCCTCTGCCATTTAGGAGTTAAATCCCTTTGTTTATGAACCCTAGTCACACCTCCCTGCATGTGACTTGCACAGCCTTCCATAAACACTTCCTGTAAAGAGAGCCCTATTTAGGCTTTCTTTATTGCAAATTCTGTTTAATTAAGATTTTCTTATCCCCTGCTATGTTAATAGCTTGCTAGACCCTGCAAGAGCCTCCTCTATGTAATTAAAGTTCAATTTAGAGATTGAGATACAATTATTTAAGGTAAATTACATCTGTTTGAAAGTGAAACCAGTTTTTTTTCATGCAGGCTCTGTCAATCATAGCCAGGGTAGGTGTGGCTAGGGCTGCATAAACAGAAAAAGTGATTTAACTCCTAAATGACAGTGAATTGAGAAGTGAAATTGCAGGGAAATGATCTATACACTAAAACTGCTTTATTTAGCTAAAGTAATTTAGGAGACTATAGTGTTCCTTTAAATCAACATTTAGATTATATTTTATCTTAAATAATGATATTTTACTTAATGGCATATACCTAAGTTTAATGTGATATATAGTTCTCCTCTGGTGATGTCACTCCCTTTCACAGCAGTGTGCCACCAGTGGATGTCTGTCACCTGCATGCTATGCATGTTTACGCCATACACCCAATATGCACAGATTTAACACTAACCAGTCTGGAATGCTCATTCAGGGCTGGCTAATGGCACTGCTGGAGGTCTAGTTACACCTCTGGCAGCACTGGGCTATATCTCTGTATACAGAACTTGGCAATATTAAGCGCTGCACATAAGGGGTGTAGCCTAATTTCGAGTGAGCCACAAAAGTAATCACTCCCTTCCTGGTGCACCATAACAAAAAATAATACATACTTGAATTGCAAAATCTGTCTCACATTTATACAAACGTTTAATCTCTCTATCTTAGTCAAAGAATGTTGCGCAGGACATTGTGACAGTCATTGGACACATGCTAGGTAAGTAAGAAATGTTTGGATATGGCCTTCATAAGAAGAACTCTGTGTGCGGTGCTTGGAATAGAATTAACCATACTGGGCCAGAAGGGGAATGTAAAAATTAGTGTAGCTTCTAGAGGAAAATTTGATATCGGATCGGAGTTTAATTCATTAGAATGAAATTCCGATCAGAACAAAGTCACGAATTGCGTCCCAACATGAATGAACAAACTGTTCTCATTCTGTTAGGACGAAATTCGGTCGTTTCGCCAGCGTTCTGTCTAAGTTACAGGACTTTGGGAATACTGACAGGAAGCATCGCGAGATCACAGATCGAAGGTGAGAATTGTGGGAAAATTGCTTTGATCCCCAGAAACAAAGCACACTTTGCTCCTCCACTGGTCACAGCTGGTCAGGCGTAGGAAACCTCCATAAGACAAATATACCCTACTTTTCCAAACTAATAATTTACGCTTTTCCTTTGTATTTTAATATTAAACGTTATTCTTTATGTAAAAGCATATTTTTATTCTACAGTTGTCTATATTAACTATTTTGCCTGCATGTTCTTATACATTAACACAGCAGGGTTGCATAAAATACAAAGGAATAATGGATGATGGGTGTGAAAAAAACACTACAATGGAGAGGTGGCTGTTTCTAAATCATTGTTATAAAAAAAAAAAAAAAATTATCCAGCATTAGACGGTTAACACTGTATAATGTTATAGGTGATGATTTACATTAAACTAACTTTTTTCCCTTCTGTAACTTTAAAATGCCTGGTGAGAACATGTGTCTGTTGACTAGTGTTATAAACTGCAGGTTAAGTAGAATGAGCATTAATTAGCATCTAAATTATCTGTAGCTTGCTGATGTGGTTAGAAATCTTTTGTAGTTTTCAAGGTTTTATGTTATGGTAAGGATCATGATTTGTTTTCTAATGTTCTGAGATGCTAATTTTGTCTTCCTAATATTTTTGTGTGTGGAAATTTAAGAAGGCTAAGCACACTTCTTAAAGGAGCAGACCCTGGAGGAAATGGCTCACTTGGTATAATCGTTGAAAAGGCTGTTGTACAAAAAGTCCAATAAAATGGGGGGGGGGGGATCTGGGTCGGGCTGCCGAGCCGAGCGGCAGCCATCCTCGCTGGCTCCGGCTATAAGCTGTATAAAATACCTGCAATCTGACCTAAAAACCCACTAAACACCGACGAAAAGACAGACAGTCGGGAGGTGAAGAACCCGGGAGTGAAGTGCTGCGGCATGATCTAAGCGGGCAAGGCAAACGGCGCAGAGAAAGCCCGTGAGGCCTGTGGCATGCCGCATGAGCGGGGATTGCAGCACGCAGGGGACATGCAGGGTGTCGGATCTTAATATGGTCAACCCAGTGGTGCACTGGCCTATGGCACAGTCATGGCTGAAATCTCAGATCCGATCTATGTCACAAGTCATAGCTAAGAAAAAACACAATTATTTAATGGACAAGTTACAAAGCAGGTCAGGAACACGTTACCTACATATTGGAAGGAATGGTGGGTGTCCGCAGGAATTTTTCAAAGGGGGTAAGAGGGGGCGGGGGGGCATAATTGTAAAGACATACATGCTTGGCCCCTTGTTGACCGTGTCATGAAGGGGAGGAGCATAGTCATTATCACATAAAGCCAGGGTGAATAGCGTTTTCACAACAAAGGTGTCAGAAATACATGTATGTATTCCTGACACTATAGTGTTCCTTTAACCCCTTAAGGACCAAACTTCTGGAATAAAAGGGAATCATGACATGTCACACGTCATGTGTCCTTAAGGGGTTAAGACTCTATTCTGCTGATATGTCACCCCAGTAAAGCTCTATCACATGAGAAAGACAACCACAGACACATGTTGGCACCAATTAGGGGAGAGAGTAACATCTACACATGTGGTAAGTCATGCCCTGTGAGCACTTGAGTGGTGGAGGGAGGTGACCACTTTAGAGAAAAAGATTTTCAATGGACACTTAGACCTAGATTTCTGGGAATGTATACTTTTCAGACCCACAGAAAGAATAACCAATTGGGAACAAAAACTTCTTAATATGGTCAACCCAGTGGTGCACTGGCCTATGGCACAGTCATGGCTGAAATCTCAGATCCGATCTATGTCACAAGTCATAGCTAAGAAAAAACACAATTATTTAATGGACAAGTTACAAAGCAGGTCAGGAACACGTTACCTACATATTGGGAGTAATGGTGGGTGTCCGCAGGAATTTTTCAAAGGGGGGTAAGAGGGGGCGGGGGGGGGAGCATAATTGTAAAGACATACATGCTTGGCCCCTTGTTGACAGTGTCATGAAGGGGAGGAGCATAGTCATTATCACATAAAGCCAGGGTGAATAGCGTTTTCACAACTATGGTGTCAGAAATACATGTATGTATTCCTGACACTATAGTTTTCCTTTAACCCCTTAAGGACCAAACTTCTGGAATAAAAGGGAATCATGACATGTCACATGTCATGTGTCCTTAATCAAATTAAAGGAACATTCTAGTCCCCATAACAACTTCATCTAAATGAAAATGCTATGATGCAAGAAGGCCGCTGGGTGCTCTCTTTCCTTTAACCCCTCAACAACGAGTGATGGACGAGGTCCGTCACTCAGGGGATTGCCATAACGATGAGTGATGGACCTTGTCCGTCACGCGTTAAAATTAACCCGAGATCGCCGCGATCGCAGGGTTAATGGTGCTCCGGTCTGCCTCTGTATTAGGGGCAGGCCGGGAGCACCCGATAGTGTTGCCCCAGCACATGTGCTCAGTATACTTACCTTCCGCCTCCCTGCACTTCCTGGTTCTGTGTGTTAATACAAAATCCCAACCCCCTTTACCCATTTTAATAAGAAACTAACCCCTTCCCTGCCAATTGATCACTGACTACAGTGCTCAATTGGCAGGGATTACATTTTACTGTCATCTGATTTTTTTTTAACCCTTGAGGGTTAATTTTTTTTTTTTTAACCCTCAGGGGTTAAATTTATTTGATTAATTAATTTAAATATTTTAAAATGATATATTTAGCTAGCTGGGGTGGGTGGAAGTTAGTGGGGAATTTGGGGGATTTGGTGTTAGACTAACTAGGGGTTAATGTTAAAGTTTTAAAATAAGTTTAAAAAGTAAAAATTTAAGCTAAAAAAAAGTTTTTATAACGTTTAAGTAAAAAATAACCCCCCCCCCTTTACCCAGTCCAAATAAAAATTAACTCCTTCCCTGCCAGTCAATCACTGCCTTCAGTGATCAAACTACAGATCACAGTATTATACTGTGATGTAATTTTTTTTTTTTAACCCCTGAGGATTAACTTTTATTTATTTTTTAACCCTCAGGGGTTCAATTTATTTAATTAATTAAAATATTTTATAATTATATATTTTGCTAGCTGGGGTGGGTGAGAGTTATGGGAAAATGGGGAATTTACTGTTAGTGCTGCTTGCTGCTAGTTAGGGGTTAACAGTAAAAAAAAAAAAAGCTTAGAAAAATGTTAAATCTGTAAAAAAGTTTTAAGAAAGTTTAGGAAAGTTTAAAAAAGTTAGAAAGCAAAACAAAAGTTTAAAAAAGTTAAAAAAAATAATTAAAAAATGCCCATTACCACTACACTTGGTACAAGCTAGCAGAAAAATGATCCCACACTAAGGTTCAAAATATGCCTTTTGAAATACCCTGAGATGTCTTCTTTAAGAAATGGTATGGCTTTATGTGGTATTTGAATTATATAGCCTGGTAAAATACTCTAAAATGGGACATTGGCACAGCGTAAAAATGAAAAGTTTGAAAAAAACTAGAATGGCTGTGTCCCAAATGTGCTCCTCCGAAGACCATATATACCTGGCAAAGGTACATACGGGGGGTATTGCTGTACTCAGCCGACATAGCTGAGTAATATATGAAGTATTATACAGTGGTAGCACACATAAGGATTGCAAAATATACTGTGCAAACTCACTTTGTGTGTCAAAAAGACAGAAAAACGCTTATTACCACTACACTTGGTACAAGCTAGCGGAAAAATTATCCCACGCTATTGTTCAAAATATACCTTCTGAAATACCCTGGGGTGTCTACTTTAAGAAATGGTAGGCCTTTGTGAGGTAGTTTGAATTTAAACCCTGCTAAGATGCTTGGAAATTGCACATAGGCCCAGCGTCAAAATTCAAAGTTTGGTAAAAACGGATATGGCACTGTATCTTCACCAAATAGTGCCAAAGACATTCATTGGGGGTGTCTTTTTACTCTGAAGACTTAGCCGAGCATAATTTGGGGAGTTTGAACTTAGTGGCACGTGTGAAATATACAAAATGCCCAGCAAAAATGCAATCCATATGTAAAAAACATGCTTTGGCATATATTGGTGAAAAAATGGGGGCATGTTAAGGCACAATATGCACCTTATGAGATACCCTGGAGTGCCTACTTTTACAAATGGTAGGCCTTTGTGGGTTTTTTTTGAACAGTCAAACTGTTATAATACCCCAAATGGAAGCATAGGCTCATTAAATCCGTCTCTCAAAATTCTACTGTGAATACTGAAAAGGACAGGTCTCCTATATGGCACTGTAGCTTCACGAAATAGTGCCAAAGACATACAATGGGGGTGTCATTTTACTCAGCAGATGTAACTGAACACAAAATAAACGTTTTAACAGGAATAGCACACACCAACTTTACAAAATACACATGAGAATTTCTTTGTTATAAGTTCGTGTGCCAAAAACCAGAAAACCCCCCACAATTTTACTCCAATATTTAGCAGAGGTTGGCGGTGAAATGGCTACGTAGACAGTGTCAAAACAACCTTAGGTAAACAGCCTGTGATGTCAACTTTCTATAAATATATACTTCTGTGTGGCAATTTTGTTTTCTTTTATGGCTATTAAGCTTACAAGACAAACATACCAAATTCTAAAAGCGCTCCACATTAAAAGTTTATTTTACTCCTTGTGCTTTGTGACCTGTAACTACCAAAAAAAAAAAACTTAAAATCCCAGACACATTATATATTCTGTAAAACAGAACAACTAAATGAATTTATTTTTATTTACTTTCCTTAACCTGCACTAATTATGCACACATTATTATTGCAAAAACTGTAAAAATAAATAAATATTTTTTTTTGCCATTTTTCTGTATTTCTTTATAATAAATAAGCATATATATATATCTATCTCATCAAATTAAAGCCCTTTCTGTCCTTTAAAAAACGGTATATAATGTGTGTCGGTGCAATAAATTTGTAAAATGCAAATGGCAAAAAATGCTGTTGTCATTAAGTGAAAGACAAGCTTCTGAAGCTCTGTCCTTAAGGGGTTAAGGGGTTAAACCTCTCTCAAATGGTTTAACCCCAAAGACTTCCTTCAGCTCCAGATTGCTCAGTGGTATTCGGCTTCTGAAACGGAGTGTAGGGAAGTGCAGAGTGAAGTCAGGCATGGGTGCCACTGATTGGCTAGAGTCAGCTGACGCTGTAGGAAGCATTTGTGTAGCAATGAGCTTTTCTGTAGTTAGCGTGAGTGAAAGTGAGCTTGTCTGTAGAAAGCTTGTGCGTGTCAGAGTTTGTCTGTACTACGTTTGTGTGTATACCAATAAGCTTGTCTGTGTGTGTCAGTGAGCCTGTGTGTGCATCTATGAGCTTGTGTTTTTATGTCAACGAGTCTATATCAGTGAGATTGTTTGTCTATGAGGCTGTGTTTCAATGAGCTTGTGTGTGTCAGTGAGATTGTCTGTGTCTGCATGTGAGCATGCTTACTGTATAATTGAACGTTTTACTCTGAAAGGACCAATATTTATATTAGAAAAATAAATATATATTTATATTACATATATGTTATGGCAAGACATAGCCTTACATATTACATGTGACAATATATAGCGCAATTACTTATTGGGCGGGCACAGATTTTTATTTTTATTTTATTTTTTACAGGGCTGCTTTGTATCCCCAGTCCGGCCCTGGAGACAGATAGGAGATGGAAGATCTGGAAACATGACAGAGAGTTGGGAGTAAGTACTCTGACATCACTTTTATTAACTGTAAAAAATAAAAATAAAATAACACCCAAATAGGTATTGCATTTGTGCACCACTGTGGTCTATTCAGAGTATTTATTCATTAAAAAAATAAGCATTGCTCCCAGGCAACTTTAAGAACAATCTGTTGTTTTGGGTCACATGGATCAGTTTGCGTTAATAAAACCTGTAATATACACTTAATGGCAATATATATATTTTACACACCAAGGCTGGTTTTCTCAGGCACTGGGTGTTTGATTTTATTTCCACCAATGCAGTATTTGTTTTTCCTGTTTACAATGAAGCTATTTGAAAGTTATATGGAGTTATACCAATAGGATAAAGCAGAGGAGAGATGCAAAACAGGAATGATAAAGATACAGGAAAGAGATTAATAAAAGAGAGGAATGAATGAGAAAGGAAGCATCAGAGGCAGGATGGGGGAGAGCATGACAAAGAAAGAGATAAGGAATTGATGCTGAAATCAAGAAAATGCAATTTGCAAAACGGTTCTTAATCTGAGTACTACAAGCAATAATTGCTAATAAAAGGCACTGAATACATATGGGGGGATTACAGGCAGTGATGTGAGTTACAATTTCCAAGATTATAAAGAGTGAAGAATATTCAGATATTTTACAGAAAGCTTACACAGATCTGCGGGTTTAATAGAGGTCACACGAGAAAAGTAATTAAGGAAAATAATGTCATGTTAATGAGGGCATTTTATTCTAATGAAACAGCAATTTAGATTTTCACATGATAAAAGGAAATGAGCGCAGCACATTCAGAAAGAATTGGAATTTTCTGCATCTACTCAAACATGTCCAAGAGCTGACCTACATAATCAATGGATGAATTGTTTGATTATTTCATTTCTGCATTTACTCCATTATTCACAAAATATATCAATTCATGATTGGTAGCAACATACAGTTTGTACCACTGACCTACCAAAATTAACAAGCTTAAATCTGCCACAAACTCCATCTACAAGTATTAAACATATTCAGAGTTTGAAGCTTCATTTGACATTTTTTTCCCCCAGAGTGTCAATCTAATATAAAATATATTATAAAATAAAAAAAAAATATATATATATATATATATATATAGTAATAAACTCTATACATATATATATGTGTGTATGTATGTATGAATGAATGAATGTGTATATATACACACACACAGACACATATATATGTATAGATTTTATTACTATAGCTGTACTATAGGGGACACATCAGGTTCCAGACCTCTTGCCCAGCCTCTTTAATGAACGTATACTTACCACAGGCTGCTTTGTGATATCGACAAGGTCTTTAATGTTGTAGTATTGATGCTTTTCAAATGCTGAAAAGAGCATATCCAAAACCTGCTGCCTATCTGCACGAGCACGTTTTCCATCATCCTTCTTCTTTTTCTCGTATTCAATCTAGACACAAAATTAAAGGCAAATTAGAATGTAAGTGTAAGTAGATTTCATCCAAAATCTGCATTTATATAACTACACAAATCAATTTTGTAAACTATATTGTTTTAACCTTAAATCTAGCTGGCAAACTCCAAGCACTTAAGAAGGTGATTGAATGTCCATTTCCCTCAGGTGGTTTAATTTGAAGCTGTGCAACTAAACATAGATTGTTGGACTTCCAGGCCAGAACCACCTACTCCATAAGATGTCTACCTATTTACCGGACATGGCTCCATCCTGCCTAATTTTAATCAGAACTACACCCATTTCTTGGACCTTTCCCTTCCTGTACACAAAGTAAATATTATATTTCCATTTACCATGATATCATCATCAAAGCATCAAGAACGAAAGTGGGAGAAAAACAAAAAACACAAAAACTTACATTTTATTATTTGAACTCGCTCAAGAAAGTTAGGGCTTTGCAAAAAAAATAAATGGATGTGGACCTCTTAGAATTTGCAAGGTGGGTCTGTGCTTTCTGCAAACGTACCCAAGCCGGCAATGCTAAGGAATTTATGACATAAATAAGCATATATTAAGAGAGTGAAATAAAAAGATTTATTATGTGAGAAAAGTATCTCGCAACTGAAATCTTTCATTATATTAACTGCTAATTCACGAAGAAATAAGGTGTAATAACTCTGGATATCATGACAAACAATATCTCCTAGAGACCTAGAATATAAATTTTTCTTTTTTTCTCCACAGTTACATTAATGTTTCCAGTAGGGAAAGAGGTTTTGCCTGGTCAGAAAGGAGATTATCAATCTGAAGATGTGGATACAATGAACAAAGGAATTAACTGAAAAGAAATTAGCCAGTTGATAATCTCCCAAAGTGAGCAAGAGGTGTAATGGTTATAGAAAATAATAACAATAAATTATCTATTTTTAAATTCTTTCGGCACTGGACCCAAATAGAAAAAAACAAAACAAATATCTAGTTGTTACGCTACCCACTTCGATTCTGACATAAAAGCGGTCACCACCAGGACAATTTATAAATAGGGAGCCGTAGGGCTACCTTGGTCAAATGAAGGTTAACAAAATCTCAAAACACAATACCATTATGTATTCAATAACGTGCTTCTTAAACCAGACAAAGGCAGGAGGTAATAAAAGAAAAATGTTTTAACAAACGGAGTCACAGTGCATACATTTAAAAAGGTATTACAAATTTCAGCAAGAAAACAGCTGAAAAAGAAAGGGTGGGATTAAAGGAAAATCATAATACTAAAGAAGAAACAATTTCTGTCCCACAAGAGCTTTTGCTAAAAGAAACGATAAATCAATGAAATACAAGGTGTTATAAATGCATCTAAAACCTGGCTCAATATATACAATATTTTTTTTGAACAGCAGCATCTAATCTCACCAAAAACATTACAGTCCATAGGTTATATACAGTATGAAATAGAGATTAATTATGTAGCATGAGGTTGTATATATTCATGTACAGCCTATAAGTTGAATGCAGCGCTCAAAGGAAGCACTGCATACAGCCCTTTGAATCCATTTAAACAACAGAGGTTGAGTGGTCGCTGCGGTGATTCTAGGGCTGCAGAAGGAAGACCCACAAGGTCTCAGATAGGTTGCCCTGTATGTAACCAAGCAGATTGTGATTGGTGTTGGGCTTTGCCAACTACACCGCACCAATCACTGTGTAATCAAAAGGGAAACAATGCTTGATTCAGTATTACAGGAAATGTCACTATAATAGCAGATGGTGGAAACATACCACTCGTTACTGTTTTAAGTAGGAAGCCCATCTAATAATTTCAGTACTGATATTAGCATAGCGCTTAGGTTAGTGGTAGGGCTAGAGTTTAGGTTTATAGTTGGGGTAGTGTAGGGTTAATTGCCAGGTAAGCAAAGGATCAATACTGGGTGTGAGTTAATGTTATTTTAGCTGTTTTTATAGAATGCTGTATTATCTAGCTGCAATTAGGTTCCCATATGAATTTTAGTTTTTAAAAATCAAAACAAATTAAAGCTCAATGAGACAGCCACTAGAGGCTGGATTAACCTATTTGTAAACATAGCAGTTTCTCTGAAACTGCTATGTTTACAGCAGAAAGGGTTAATCCTCATTAAGCTGAAGAGGTCAAGGTGCCTATAGTGGTCCTTTAAGTCAGTAAGACAACTAAAAAACTGGAATTTCCAAATGTTTATAAATGTGATTATATATTTTTTGTTGATTAGCGTGTTATTTCAAAAGGCAGCTCATATGGAGCGTGAAAATCAGTATTGCACAGTGTGAGGTCACACTATGCATTATGGAATAACCATAATTCACAGTGTGAACGCGTTGACTCCCTATATCTCAGTGTAGCACTAGGGTCTGTGATTGATGACTCACAATCATGAGCTACAGACAAAGTAATTAATTATGTCTATCTGCGTTTAGTCATATGAAGAAGGGCAGAGTCACTAAGACTTGTTCATTCAAGAAACTCATCTGCCTTATGGACAAGCTAAGAGGGAAGGACCCGATAACATTATTGGGTGTCTAACAGTGAAGTGTGTGTTAGGGGAAATAAGTTAAATGTTCAAGTACTCACTAACAAAATAAAAATAAAAGTTATTTAACAATAATAGTTGCAATATAGTCGGTTTGGTTAACTTCAGCCACATTAAAACTTTTCTACATGACATCTCTACATCTTGAATGTCCTTTTTTTATAAGTTCCAGCCATTTTCAATGCGATAGAAGCCTTGGGCTTTACTTGTACTTCCTTGCTGTGTTCTGAAGCTGTCTCTCCCTGGATGAACATTCCATTATATGCACTTATTGTTCGTTTCTCTCTTCCAACATTTGTCAAGGACACAATCTTTATTAAAAACACTGGGGCTTTCATCCATGCTGCTTAAAGTTTTCCAAATGGAATAGATCTCTCTTCTAGTAAGGCAACAATAGATTCACAGAAAAGGACAAAAGGCTTGTGTGCAAGTTATAGAATATATTTCACTGCAAGCATTTATGATTAACCTGCTACTAGAACTGTGATAATAAGATTCCAAGGGAAGCATTAATACTGCCTCGGTATTCAACAGTAAAGTGGAATATACCATTTTAAATTTCAAGTTTTTTCCCCCCTAGGTAAAATATATTACAATGTTTAGTTTTTAAGTATGTCCAGAAATAAAAATGCATTTTCCCCCAATTATTTACATTAAATATACAGAGAGCGATAAACAGGGAGAGAATGAGCAAGCACACCAACACCAGGGAAATACAGAAGAAAGTAGCCAGTATTAACAATGCCCTAACCAACGGTTTTGATTGCATCGCAGTGTATATTCTATAAGTAATCTACAGGCATCACTGGGTCATGCAAAAAGAAATGGTTTATTGGCCCATAAAGACAAAAAGTACAACATTTAGGCCTCAAGGCCTTGATTATGCAGCCTTGCAGCTGAAACATATTTTACTTAGTGTTCCAATAAGCTATTCCTTTTTGTATGACACTGTGATGCCTGTTGATTATTTCACTTAGTTCACAATTGCAGACTGTGGGTCCTTACCATACTAGTGTGCAGAACATAATTTTTTTTTTTTAACTTGTAGTGTGTGTGTGTATATATATATATATATATATATATATATATATATATATATATA
The DNA here is from genome assembly GCA_933207985.1 of Pelobates cultripes. Taxonomy (NCBI): domain Eukaryota; kingdom Metazoa; phylum Chordata; class Amphibia; order Anura; family Pelobatidae; genus Pelobates; species Pelobates cultripes. The sequence goes on along the minus strand of OW240912.1, from coordinate 323,289,656 downwards.
TATATATATATATATATATATATATATTTTTTTTTTTTTTTTTCTCTATCTCTTGATAGAGATAGAAAGATGGAGAGAGAGTTTTTTTGTGGTAGTGGACACTTGATGCATTATCACATACATATATCAATTATCTGAAATTAGTTTAACACAGGGCCAGAATAAGCTGTAGCCATTTGGCTTAGACGCATTTAGAATAATTTAGACTGTTCAATGAACCATCCACTAAAACTATAATTTACCGTGGTCCTTCTAGCGGCCTGTCCTGTCTCAATAGTCCATCTTTGGCCTCTCCATGTTGTTGAATTTGATAATCATATGGATTCCTACAACATAGTCACTACTGTTCTTTGCCTGTAGCCCTAATCATCCGGTTTGTAGATTCTCCTCCGTCTTAAGTGCTAGCCCGCTCCCTTCTTGTACATTTTGTTTTATGGGCTCCTCTGTAATTTCTGTAGTCCCAGTTTGCTTTTTTTCTCCAAGATTTCCTCTGTCGCACCCCTTTCCCCGTGTCTCCTTGCTGTGCACTGATACCTCTAATACAAAAATATTTATAAATGTGATACATGGCAGAGAGAAGATCCTATACTATTTTAAGAGGATACTGTATCATGTATTGCCACGAGAATCTATCTTACTTTAAGGCCAGAGATTTGCTTCCATAGGTAAAAAGAACCTCTGCAGCCAACTCAATAACATATGCGTTGTTGCTTCATGATATCCTCATGCCTGCCATTAAATCCAGCAGGTTTCATGCTACAGATAACGAGAATACCTTAAAAATAAGAAGTCTAATTCTGGGATAAATCTGGGTATAAAATTTAGATACAGATTTAACGTATTTTATTATATCTATTCACACCATTATTTCATATTCGTAAAACCTATTCAGCCATTGTCACATTGTATTGAAACGCAGAACATAAATTAAGATAAAATGTGAGTTGCTGTTTCACATCATTAACACCCAAGTCTTTCACACTGCTGCTTGCTTTAACTTAATGACCAACCTGATAATAAATGGAAAAATAATACATTCACCAAAATGCAAATGTGGGAAATTGAATTGGATTAAAAATATAATCTATTCCTTGTGTTTACGGATTGGCAGATTTTCCACCTATGGAGCAGTGAGTCACACAATGATATTTAAGTGGAAATAGCAGTTCTGGGACAATTTTACATTGACGTTGCACGTCCCCATGCGCTATGAGGGGAAATCCAGAATTGTTTCATGGAGGAAAACAGAGTGAAACTGCAGGAAGCACTTCTAGTGGCTGTCTGATAGACAGTCACTACACGAAATCTTAACACTCACTGCAGTTTCTCAAAAATGCGATGTTTGACATTGCAGGATTAAGGAATCAGGGACAGTGCACCCAGACCACTTCAATGAGCTGAAGTGGTTTGAGTACCTATAGTGTCCCTTTAACTACATCCATACATATTATATATTGTTTTTTAAAGAAATGGCTATATTTTAATATAGCCAAGGTTCATATGGTTGAATGATCCTGTCATAATCGAAAGGTAGGGATGAGCGTTAGTCTTTTTTTTTTTTTTTACATATACTTAATCTAACAAAGAATCAATTTCCCTTCTATATTTGATGAGAAGATCAGTATATTAAAGATGGTGTGTTTTATTGCAAGTTTTTTTTTTTTTTGGGGGGGGGCGTGAGTTTTGGGTGAGAGAGAGGCATAGAAGAAACAGGACAACACTGAGGAAGAACGGACAGTGTTTACTTCTGCCACATCAGCCACAATTAATCACCTCCAGTCAGACAGCCACATAGTAAGGGTGTGCATACTGGACTATCTGGGGTGGGGAAGGGGGGATACGGTGTGCTGTATTATCTGGGGTGGGGGGAGATACAGTGTGCTGTATTATCTGGAGTAGGGATATGGTGTGCTGTATTATCTGGGGTGGGGGGATACAGTGTGCTGTATTATCTGGGGTGGGGGGATATAGTGTGCTGTATTATCTGGGGTGGGGGATACAGTGTGCTGTATTATCTGGGGTGGGGGGGATATAGTGTGCTGTATTATCTGGGGTGGGGGGATATAGTGTGCTGTATTATCTGGGGTGGGGGATATAGTGTGCTGTATTATCTGGGGGGGGGGGGGATATAGTGTGCTGTATTATCTGGGGTGGGGGTATATAGTGTGCTGTATTATCTGGGGTGCATTCAGGCGATGACGGGGAAAGGAGGAGGAGAGTTCCCCAGGCCGAGGGAGCCCGCCACTGGAAAAAAGGTAAGATTTAACCCCTTCCTCCCCATCCAGCCCAGCGGGAGGGGGACCCTGATGGTGGGGGCACCCTCAGGGCACTATAGTGGTCCTTTAATGTGATTGTATTGGCAAATAATCACACAAATGAACACACAGAATAGCATGGAATAAACAGCAGATATTCTAAAATACTGATACAATTCCAAAATGCTACAAAGTGTGCAAAACAACAGAGGCCATTTAGCATGGGCAAAAACCTTATACATAAGAATAGCCTCCATCACGTTCTAGGCATGCATTTGGAATTTATCACCCACTTACTGCTGTTCAGACAGGAGCTTGAAAGGTAATTGAGCAGGCAATTTAGAGTACTACATAATTATAATTTGCAAGATTAACGGCTATAAGTGATCAAACAGCTGATATATTGGGTTTTGACTTATGTCAATGGATCAGTCTGCATGACATTTCAAACTAATTTCTGGTAACAGTTGTTGGTGTTGTACCAGTTGAGAATGTGTTTATTCTGCAGTCAGGTGTTACACTAGATGTGCAGAATAGTATTCTATTTAACAGTTCATACATCTATGTATGTATGTATGTATGAACATTTCTCGCAACCTTTTCCTGTTTTGTTGCATTATTCTATTTTGTTGGGTCTTTGAGGGAGCCCCATTTTTTTAGGTCTCCTGCCACATTTTCTTTACTATTTGTCCATACAGCGCTGATTCTTCTGTCTGCTTTTCCTCCATACATTTATCTATTGATCAGTTTACAGATAGCAAACTAAAACGGCAATACAGCACGCAACACAAAATCTTAGCATTTTAAGCTAATATAAGAAAATGGCTAGACTACAGACGTCAAATATCTGAAACTATTATCAAATTTTCACATACTATTTTTTGTAAATATGATCTTTATTTGTATTTTGCGTATGAATTTGAGACTCGTAGGTCTCCGTACTCGCATCACCTGAGCTCGTTGTTTCGATGCGTTGTTGGGCTCGCAGGCCCACCATGGCATTATTAGTTAGCATTGAGACTCGCAGGTTTCCGTGTATATTCATTTAACACATTTGTTGGGTTCGTTGAGACTTGTATGAGGTTGGGCTCGCAGGCCCGCAATGTTGTCGGACACGCAGGTCCCTTACATTTCGTATTCTTTTGTTATGATTCGAGTCCTTCGTGTTGTGTTTAGGTTTGTTTCGGTGTCTCATTTTCTTGTCCGTTTTCTGCTCTATATCTATTACCATGTGTGTTGTGGTGTGTTGATATTCTGTTTGTCGTGGTCTAATTTGGGTGCGTTTGATTGTTTGTGTTGTATCTAATTATAGTGCATGATCGCTTTAATGGTTGGTGTAGGATGCTTCTATGTGTATGCTGTATTCGGTTTATTCAAAGGGTTCAGGTGGTGCTTATTGTTTTGCTGGTTTGTGGTGTCTGTTTCTTGATTCGTATTGGAGCTCAAGGGGGGGTTCGACATCGGGCCGTCAGCCCCATGTCAGTCTCGGTCTTAGGAAGGGGCGGAGGGGGGGGAGGGGGAGTCGGGGCTCTGGGGTGGTATTGCCCTTGATCCTCAGTGTAAAAGCATCTTTAGTGGTCTCAAGTATCCACTGTGTCCAAGTCTCCACGGAAGTCTGTTGCATGGCTGTGGCAGTCATGGTCAGGTCTTCCATTTGATTGAACCATGTCCCTAGCGGGGGTGTTATCTTTTGTTTCCAATATTGGGGGAGTACGTGTTTAGCTACGTTCAGTATCCTAATTGTAATGGATTTCTTGTATTTAGATCTAGGTACTGTGGTGTGGTGTAGGAGCATTGATGCGAGTTCCTTGGGGGGTGGTGCGTCTGAGAATATTTTCAGTATGTCGTGTATGCCCTTCCAATAAGGTCTAATTACCTCACATTCCCACCATATGTGTATCGCAGTTCCCACCTCTCTTTCGCACCTCCAGCATAGAGGTCGATGTTATGTAGTAGGTGCGGGTTTCGGTACCAGTTCGTCAGGATTTTAAAGGCCGTCTCTTGTGTCTTACTGTATGTGAGCAGCATATTTGCTCCCACTCTGCCTCGGTAAATGACCTATTCAGTGCTGTTTCCCATTTTCCCTCAAAGAGAGGTTTGTCAGTAGGAGTCTCCGTCTGCAGCATCGTGTATAAGAAAGAGATTCCGTGCGGTAGTGGGTCTGGATTCTTGCATAGTGTTTCGAAAGTCATGCGGTCCCCTGCGGTAGGGTGTGTACGAAGGTGGAGAGTTGTGCATGTTTGAATCTGTGTAGGAATGTGGGTGTAGTGTCTCCTAGCATGTCCGCCAGTGGTTTACACTTGCCGTTGGAAATTATGTGGTGCAGTCTCGGGGCCGGGAGGATCCCCTGGAATGCCTTTGGGTCTAGGCCTGGTGGAAAGTCGGTGTTGTGTGTCAGTGGTGTTAGGGGGGAGGGGTATGGTGCTAAGCAGTTTGCCTTCGATGTCCTGCGCCACACGTTCATGTTGTATTCGTGTATGGGGACATTTCCCTGTGTCCCGGATCTCTCCGGCCCCAGGGTATAACAAAGCGGCACGCCCGCCTCTGTCTCCTCCGCTACTTTCCAGAGTTTATGGACCCCACTCTTCATTCACTCCATCACCCTTTGGAGATGCGTGGCAGTGTAGTACAGGCGAAAGTCTGGTAGGGCCAGGCCTCCTCTGTTTTTGGGTTGCATGAGTGTATAAGCTTTCATCCTGGGTTGCTTACCGTCCCAGATGTAGTTGATCGTGGCTGTTCATCGTGATTTGAAGAATGCCCCTGGGATTTTGATTGGGATGGTCTGAAATAGGTATAATAGTCGGGGAAGAAAATTCATCTTTATGACCTGTATCCTCCCTAGCCATGATGCGAGTGTGCCCAGTAATTTTCACATACTTAACCCCCCGAGAACCCTGTGGTCTTTCCAGTACATTACATCCTTGTCGCACAGTGGTTATTATATATCTGCCAGCGATTATACTCTATTAATAATTTTCTGATCTGTCAACGTTTAGCTATATTAATCACTCAGCCTGTAAAATATTCAGTATAGTCTATTTATTTGTTAGGATAGATATATCTTCCATGTAATATAAAAAAAAGGGAACCTGGAGAGCCAGGAATAAAAACCAAAAAACCAAACCTGAATATCCTTTAATTTTGTGTTTATTAAAAAGGCATTTTTAACACCAGTACAACAATATTTATAGATTTAAATATTAAAAAAATAAAATGTTAGGGGGGGGCGGGGCCGAACCGCTGAGCTGGATGGTCGCATGCATACTCAGCTCCTGCAAGTTTCCAAACCTAAAGCCTTAAAACCAAGATTTTTTCGCTTCAAACGCGACCTCCAGCAACAATCCTCAATGCACAGGAGTATCCGAAACCAGGGTGAGGCTGGCTCCTCGAGCTACAGTCCCCTGGAGGAGAGGTCATCGGTATCCCAACTGGGGCCTACTCCGGCAGTGAGTGGGGTGGACGGCCGCTGCTCCACTATCCTGCCAACCGGAACCCTACCAGAGGCCCGAACCCAAGCAGACCGGACCCTGTTCCCCCCCCTCTGGACCGGTGGGGGTGATCCCGGTCCACACCCTGGGGCTCAGCCCGCGGAGACAAAACCCGAGCCTAGCGACATTACCAACCTGCGATGTGGCCCAGGCGCATCAATCAAAATGGCGGATGCCAGGAGAACCAAAGCCAGAGGGAAAGAAAGCCCTCACTTCGAAGCTGCAGCAAGCAAGGTGGCATTCAGGCACAAGATAGCCCGATGCCCGCCACCACAAACAACAAGCACTCACTGCGACATCAAGACAAGATGCCTACCCCTCCAGACGCAACGCAAGACCGTTGCTCCAAAACCGTGGCAGGCCCGAAGCGGAAGGAAGGGTCGGAGGCACAGCAGGCCAGAGTGCACATTACAACACAGGCTACAGACACCCAAAAAACGATTTACCCTCAAGATGCAGTGGGGAGCAGATCCAGCAAGCGAGATACAGCACTGTCCACATGGGATCCCTATTGCCGACAAAGCACACAGCGACATCCTCTCCAAAATAGAGGGACATTTCTCCGACTTCTGGCAGAAATTAACACGCCTTTTGCTCCAGCCCTCTCTACCACACAAAGAAGCCTACTTACCCAAAAGCTCTCCACCTAAGCACCTAAGAAGATCAGTGCCGAGCCTCAAAATGGCGCCGAAGACATCACCCAAGCGCACTCAAGCAGGACCACAACCACGACCTAAAAAGCTGAACAGTGCGACACACAAGTCACGAACCCCAACCTACCAGAGCATAGGCGATGTCAGGCAGTGGGCCCCTGCACTCAGAGACTGTGTCGTGTCCCCTGCTGGCATAGGCTGAGTCTGTCCCTGAGACTGATCCGCGAGGGGTAAATTCCAAGTAGCACGCCACAGCAGACCAGCTACGAGACTGTAATGTTATGTGCAAATATTCAATAGCATGTGTGGTTAATACTCATGATACGTATTTAATAGTCTCTATGCCCACTGGCCCCCATGGCGTTATTTTACTTATCATTTCGTTTGCATTGTTATTAAGCGTTATCTTAATTATCATTTTGTGAAACGTTAATCCAGAGGCAGACTCTAAGGCATCCCCACTAGCGCAAAATCACAGCAACTGCTTAACTAAATATCCTCAGAGCAGTTAGCTCGACCCCAGGAGTCTACAAAACTACTCCTATCTCCTCAGAATGCCACTAGACAACTAATATTTTAAGTTTAACAAATGACATATCACCGAACAGCAACTAAATAAGCAACCACAGTAGTGACTTAACTAGCATGTACCTTAACGTATGGTTCATACCTAAGCAGTCATACTCCTGTTATACCCATCTATCTGGTCTATGAATGTTTGTCGTGGCATTATATATAATAGACAATACATTGAGAATAAGCTTACTAAACTGTATATTTAACATAAAATTGTGCACGCAAGAACATACCCATTACTGTTATAAATTTATGAAAAGCATGAGGAATGCCGTTGGGGTACCCCATGCACGCTGTTATATCATATGCACTATAAAAATAAAAAAAAAAAATGTTTGGCAGAATGCTGCACCATAAGCCGGCCTCTTAAGCTATGTCCCCTTGCTCCAGAAATATACTTTTTTTTTTTTTAAATCAAATGCGTCAGTGACTCACAGTGAACTAAACTACAAAGCAACCCCATTAGAAGGATAGGACAACCATGAAGTCATATAGAAAGGACATCCCGGTTTGTTGTTTCTCAACTTATCTGCAGCCGGGTTGTGAATTAACAGCCCGAGCTGTGTGCCAAGTACGTTAATTTTGAATGAGGGGTGTAGCATTCCGTAAAACATTTGTTTTGTGTGCAAAAACTATAAAGATTTGAGCATGCAAAAACGACAGCATACTAATGAGGCCGAAACTTAAACACATTACAGTTGTATTGCTGTTCGAAGTGTCCCTTTTATGTATATGTGTGAGCTAAGGAAGTTTATCTGGTACATGTGAGAATTGCCAAATGCACATTTAGGATCACAAATTTTCACATACTTAACCCCCAAGAACCCTGTGGCCTTTCCAGTACATTATTACTGTTGTAGGGAGAAGGAATTTAGTATTGTGGAAAGGGAAGTTATTTTTTTTACCCCTATTTTATATTCTTATTTATAAAATGACAAGTACAAAGACCAACAAGTACTATAGATGGACTAACAGACAATTATTTGCAACAAGACAAGTTGGACATACAGGGTCCTGTTGAAACATTTCAGATATTCATTTGTTATCTTGCCATAGTAGTAATTGTAGGGTTTTGTTGTTGTTGTTTATTTTTTTCTGAGGGAGAAAATTATGTACTTTCTTCCTTTATTTTCTCTTTAAAGTTAAGACATTCAGATATTCCATATTGGTGTATATGATGCTATGTTTTTAAAAACACTACCTTCCTGGTATGTAAGCCAGTGCCCAAACACTAGGTTCATTGCAAAGTAAAGCAGGGTTTTACTCTAGAAATGTTGTACAACTTGCTCCTGACCAGTTGGCAAATATAAAAAGTAGCCACTCGAGCATGATCGTGCCACCATTAAGTCTTACATTTGGATAATGCAGGCTTTGTGCTGTACTCTTATTTTCTTGGGTTAGCACTAAATCGCAACCTGTGTTTATTGTGATGAAACCAACATGCTTATTTGAGACTTATTTTTTTGATTCGGTAGTCGAAACTACCGAACACCGACCACCCCCCTGGCTCATTAACTTCAAAGAGAACAGCTCTCCCTGCGTGGCTACACTTGTTCACACGAAAGGAGGCAGCAGGACTTGGTCATCGAGTGTCTGGAACAAAAAAAAAAAATCAGACACTTGACTTCCAGAACACCGGTCAGACCGTACGAATGCTTGCTTCCTTTTCCCGAACAGTCAGGAGAGCGCTGTTCGGTTGTTTTGTTCCCACGAACTAGGGGAACAAATGCTGCTATGAGCCAAGGGGTACTGTTCGTGCATTTGTTTGTTTTTAAGACTTTTCCGAAATAGACCAACCGCACAACCTAAACTCATGGAACTATTTCTGGGCAGGAGCCTCGTGTGTGGTCAGTCAAAATAAGACTTCCATAAAATTCCAAAACCCCTGGAACTGATCTGGGTGATTTTTGGATATGTTGGTCACCAGATCAAGGCTATCATTTATAGGGATTTTATGTGGTTTGGGGTACTTTTTAGGTTTTGTGGAAAATATGGTTTTTTTCTGCCTGGAGATAATTGAGTTATTACAGTAACTGATCCCAAGCAGAGAGGAGGGGTTGTATGATGTGTAGGGGAGTGTCATACTTTGCAACTGTATTGTTATTGGTAAAATTTGTGTTGGTGTCCCCAACAAGGTCCACGTGGGAGTGTCCCTTTGCATGGGGACTTGCAAAAAAGCCAGTGGCACCATTAAAATTCAATCCTGTTGTACCCTCCATCTAGTCTAAGTTGATGTTTGGGTAACTGTCTACTTGCTGGGCAGAAACTACCTGGATGCTGCATTAGTCTGGACAAATCTACACCCGAACTGCGAGCTATAATCACTCAGGCTTCAGCAGTTCGGGAGAAAACAGGCAAATGGGTATCTACCATACCAGCGTTCATAACATTTATCATTACTTGCAACTTTTTAGAACACGAATGGTGATTCAACATCTTAAACTGAGTGGAGATTCTGGTGATAGGTGGTTTATAGTATGAGGTTTACCTGCTCATCCAACTATCTTTCCTCCTCCTTCAAAACTACAATTAGCTTATTTTGTCCCCATCAAATTGATCTGCAAAGGAATTGAACTGGGAATATTTGAAGGTATGCATGCAAATCAAGACAGATAAGATAGTGCTTTATTTTCACGTTTGTGACTATGTAGAATCAATTAAACTTCAAACTGAACATTCTGATATGCAGAACGTGTCTGTCTGACTTGCTTTGTGACAATGTGGATTTTACATGTTGTAGTGTCTCTACATTTGCATCAGAAAGGATAACTGACAGGTCCTGCAGATAAAGGATGACAGCAAAAAAAAAAAATGTTCTACATAATTCAAACTAATTAGTCATCACTGCAATAAAAAAATATTGTCTTCTCGTGTGCTGAAATTTTATATGTAGTTTAATTCATTATTTCTTTTTATAGGTGCCTTGTTAGAATTAAAGGACCACTATAGTGCCAGGAAAACATACTCGTTATCCTGGCACTATAGTGCCCTGAGGGTGCCCCCACCATCAGGGTCCCCCTCCCGTCGGACTCTGGGGAGAGGAAGGGGTTAAAATCTTACCTTTCTCCAGCGCCGGGCGGGGAGCTCTCCTCCTCCTCTTCTCCTTCGTAGCGACGTCATCGGCTGAATGCGCATACGCGGCAGGAGCTGCTCGCGCATTCAGCCAGTTCATAGGAAAGCATTTACAATGCTTTCCTATGGACACTGGTGTCTTCTCACTGTGATTTTACAGTGAGAAGCACGCAAGTGCCTCTAGCGGCTGTCAATGAGACAGCCATGGGCGTCCGCGGGGGGGGGCAAGAGGGGGCACTTGCCCCCCCCTGGATTTTTCAGCTTGTTCTGCTATTTTGTGTGATTTAAAATGAACTGCAATACCGGCGCCGGCCAGTAGGTGGCGCTGTGTATGGAGAGAGACAGGGATAGGAAGCTGCATCTTATCCCTGCTTCTCTCTGCTGATTGAAACCGCAGGGGAACAACACATGCAGCCAGAGACAGCCTACAGATGAGGTAAGTGGGGGATGGTGGGAGGGTTTGAGATAGCCTATAGATTTGGGGGGGGGCAGCAGCCTATAGATTTGGGGGGGGGGGCAAAGCCCATGCACACCCGACACACCCTGTGCGCACGCCTATGGAAGTGAGGGATGGGGGAGACAGCCTACATGAAGAGTCAGCAAGGAGCAGGAAGGTAAAGTAAGAAAAGGAGAAGGAACAGAAATGAGCAGGAAGGGACATCAAGGAGCAGAAAGGGGCAGCAAGGAGCTGGGACAGCAAGGAGCACAAAAGGTAAAGTAGGAGAAGGAGCACAAAGGAACAGAAATGAACAGGAAGGGTCAGCAAGGAGCTGGAAGGTAAAGCAGCACAAAGGCAAAGTAGAAGGAGCAGAAAGGGTCAGAAATGAGCTGGAAGGGGCAGAAGGAGCACAAACATAAAGTAGGAGAATGAGCAGGAAGGGCCTGCAAGGAGCAGGAAGGAGCACAAAGGGACAGCAAGGAGCACAAAGGTAAAGGAGCAGAAAGAATCAGAAGGAGCACAAAGGTAAAGTGCCTGGCAGGGAAACGCTGGACCTTCTCATCTCCAAAGGTAAAAAAATATTGGTGTTAATGTGTTCACTTTTATTTACTGAGTGTCAGGAAGCACAGAGTGCCGTTGGGTAGGGGTGTTGCTGATTGGCTAGAACGGTCAGCTGGCACTCTAAGCCAATCAGTAGCTCCCCATTCATAAAAAAGTAAAAATATTTTATGAACCGGGAACTAGCGATTGGCTTAGAGCGTCAACTGACCACTCTAGCCAATCAGCGGCACCCATGCCTGACGCCAATCTGCACTTCCTGACACTCTGTTTCAGAAGCCAAATACCACTGAGCGACCTGGAGCTGGAGGAAGCCTTTGGGTTAAACCATTTGAGAGCGATTTAACCCCTTAAAGGAAAGCGAGCACCCAGGGGCTTCCTGGCATCATAGCATTTTCATTTAGGTGAAGTTGTTATGGTGACCAGAAATGTCCTTTAATTTGCTTAAAGGAACACTATAGTGTCAGGAATACAAACATATATTCCTGACACCATAGTTGTGAAACCGCTATTCACCCTGGCTTTATGTGATAATGGCTATGCCCCTTCCCTTTCATGACACTGTCAAAAAGGTACCAAGCATGGATGTCATTACAATTATGCCCCCCCCCGGAAAAATTCCTGCGGACGCCCATGGAGACAGCCACTAGAGGCTTTGGAGGCTGGATTAACCATATTATAAACATAGCAGTTTCTATGAAACTGCTATGTTTATAAAAAAAAAAGGGTTAACCCTAGCTGGACCAGGCACCCAGACCACCTCATTAAGCTGAAGTGGTCTGGGTGCCTATAGTGGTCCTTTAAGTTTTGCCTTTTTTTTTTATTTTTTTAAGTTTTACAGTAAATTAATGGGGCATCAAAAAGCTACAAAGTCTATATTTGGCAAGACATCAATTCTACCAATATTTTAACATGGATAGGCTTCTATTATTGTCAAGCACAATTAATCTGCACTGCAACGTATTTATGTTTGCAGTCTTCCCAATTTCTGGCAAGTCTGTGTTAGACAGCTGGAGTAAGCTTAAACATCAAAGCAAAGAGCAAATCACACTAAACATTATTTAAAGATAATGAAATGTTTCAACATGATGAGCAATGTCACCTTTAAAGCTCAGCAGATAGTCACAGCTGCATCTGCACAGTCCGATGATGAATCTTCTACGCTAAAACCCACATCTTATTCATCTCTGCATTCTGCACTGCTGGACCATAGCCAGCTTTAATATACTCTGTATAGCTCTCACATTTTACAGTCAAGCAGAACAATAATGCACTCTGCTGATACGGAAACTTTTCCGAAACGAAATAAAAGGGGTAATATATTTATGTTATATAAAAAAAAAAAATCCAATCAGTACAGCAAAAGACATTCTGGTGTGCGTAATCGTATCACTTAGTAAGAAATAGGCAAATGGCAGTGTCAACTAGATCGTGGAATCATAGTAGATACATGAGCAACACATCACCATGTTTTTTTGTTTTTTACTTTTACAGTGTATCAGTCTCTAATTGTATGGAAGCATGGCAGTGTAATAGGATGTGGACAAAGAGCACGCTAGACATTTTGAAAAGCCTGATGCATATTAAATGTGTAAAATATCAAATCTTTTTAAACTTTTTCTGACGTTCCTTGCCGACCTGAAAATAGTGGGCTTTAAAATCCCTAGAATGGCATGTAAGATTCCTTACTTTTGGTGAGGGTATGGAAAGAACTGGACAGTGTCTTCATGAACACCCTGCTGATAGTGATCTGCTCTGGGCTGTGCCTGCTTCACTGTACCAATCATATAGTGATCAGCAGGGACAGCATGCAGGAACTGCAGCATGAGAGCGAGATCTCCTTTTGTGATGCGATGACATCAGTGCGCGAGTGGCGGCTGTTAAACTGAAGGGTCCTGGCACCCACCCATGAGCAGCGGGTGGGGGCCTAAATTTAAATGGGTGGGGGACCTATTGTCCTACCCCCTGACCCCCACCCATGAGCGGCGGGTAGGGGGGACCTATTGTCATTCCCCCCAGCGCCCACCCATGAGTAGGTGGCCCTAAATGACTATGGGGGGAGGGGGGACCTATTGTATATTTGAAAAACAACCATTTACAGTGTTATGAGTCAAATTACAGAGCATGGGAAAATTCCAAAGAACTTTCCCACTCTGTGTAAAATGACAGCACTCTGATTGGTTGAATTTCAAGCCAACCAGAGTGCTGTGACAAGTAAATGTAGAGACTTATCTGTCAGTCTCTTCATTTACCTGTCAGAGCACTGTGATTGGTTGTCTTGGAATCAACCAGAGTGCACATGTCAAATTGCAAGGCGTGGGAAGGCTTAATAACGTGTGGAGCTTTGGGTGGATCACATTTTTAGCGTCCGTTTTTTATTTTTTATTTTAACAGTTGCGACAGGAATTATGGATTTTTATTTGGCCTTTTTGGGGGCTGAAAAAAGATGATTTTAGAAAAAAGAAGACATCAAATGGTTATTTTTTTTATTTTTATTTTTTATAAATTCTTTATTTTTGTTGTGCAGGTGGTTACAAGATACCAACAAACGCCACAACAGCGTATTGCAAGATTTATACATGTTAGACAGTGGCATGAAGAGTCGCACATATTTTGTGTTTTTTATCCAATATAACTAAACGATTGTAGTGCCCTAGTTAAGGTAAATGAAACAAGTAGAAACTATGTATGTGTGACAGTACTAGATGAGCTGTATTAGTGTGGTTAGATCTATGTGTTGAGTTACACGCTAGTTGAATCGTTATCGTAGTCACTTATGTAGATGCTATTGGTTAGCACAATTAGTTTATCCCATCCACACTTGTATAGGTGTAAATATTGGTTGTGCGGCTACCTGTTGTCTGGACCGGGATAAGTATGGATATGGATACTCTACACGTGCATAGGACATCAGCTTATCACAGTTGTAGAAAACATTTGCTTGTAACAATTGCATAAAACCTTTGCATATACTATTTGCATATGACATGTGCGAGATAGTTAGTAAGAAAACGTAGTAGAGTATTCAGCTTAGGAGCGGGGTCGTGAGTGTGATGACAGCCTGATCTGCTAAGAGGGTGTGTGCACTGTGGTGTATATTGTGTGCTCCTAGATTACCCCTCGGCATGGGGGGGGGGTTGTCGTTCAGATAATAGGCAGTCGGGATCTACTCTGGGCCTCTGCCTGTCCATCAGTGGTTGTGGTCTGATGTGGGGGGGAAGTTTTTAGAGTCCCTCATAGTAATGGCGATGCATAGGGGAATGTCCCAAAAGTCTTTTGGTGGTCTTCTGGTCTGGTTCAGGTCGTGACCGCTGTGTATTGTTCCACTTGAGGTCTCCTTGGCACGAACTCCGGTGCTCTGGTTGCATCCCGCCCAAGGGGATATGTGGTTCTCGCTGGTGGTTCCGCTGGTTGAATGGAATTCAGGGGGAGGCCCAGAGTGCCTAAGACCTCCGTGGCTTCATGTATGTTGCTTACAGCGTGTGGCACGTCTCCCCTCATGATGTGTAGGACGTGAGCTGGGCCCCAGCGGTACCTGATTTGGTTGGCTCGTAGCACTGCAGTAAACTGTTGTAGAGATCTCCGCCATGCTAATGTTCCACTTGAGAGGTCTGGGAAAAATGACAGGGTCATGTTTTCAAAGGGGTATGCCGATTGCTCCCTGGTGGCCGCTAGGACTGCAGTTTTGTCCCTCAGGTTTTGAAATTGGAGCACTATGTCCCTAGATGTGCTGGGTGGTGCCCTGGTCTGTCTCGGCAGGCGGAATATGCCATCTAGCGTAATCGCCCTGGCTGTTTTCGGGGGCAAGAGTGCGGTGAGGAGCCGCCTGGCAAAGTGTGGGAGCTCTGCGTCAGGGACTGAGTCAGCCACCCCCCTAACCTTTAGGTTTTTGTAGCGTCTTTTATCTTCCTGTAAGGAGAATCGCTGGTCCTGTAGTTGGTTCTGTTTTTGAAGTGCGCTTATTGCAACTTGGAGCTCAGTTATTTGAGTGGTATGTGTTGTGGAGGTTCCCTCCACTGACTGGAGACGGCCTGTCAAATTTTTCAAATCATTTCTTATCATAGCCACATCGGCCGCGATTTTCCTATGGTGCTCAGCCATGAGGTCTCCTATGGCTTCCATAGTTACCGGCTTGGGGTCGTTCACGGGTGGCTGGTTCCGTGTCTGCACCGGTTGTTTTAAGGCTGGGGCTGGTGCTGGGTCTCCCTCCGTGTCGTCCGAGGACCCCTCGTAAAAATCCGAGCAGCCGCCGTGCAGGGACGCCATTTTGGAGCCCGCGGCTTCATGAGCCTGCCGCCAGAGGTTCCCGATATCCATGCCGGGTTGGGGCTTGTCCGGCTTTTGTTTTTTCATTTTTCTCCCCATGTGGTCCGGGGGGGTTCTGGGCTCACTTTGCGGTGGATTCCGCCGATGCCCAGGTGTGGAAAGGGTGAGTTTTGCTCTGACTTAGTCCGGAGCTTCTCCGCCATGCGTCCATCTGCTTCCCTGGCTTAGCTCCGCCCCCCCAAATGGTTATTTTTTATTGACAGGTATTTAGTTTTCTTGTTCCCCTCTCACTATTTTTAGGGTGAGGGGGGTAGGTAGGTCTTTATTAAATTTTGTTTGGGTGGGGGTGACTAGGGGCTCGGGGACCCCTAGTCACCTGGGGGGGTATTTACCCTTAGCTCCCACCCGTCGCCCATGGGTGGGGGCCGGCGGAACAATAGGTCCCCTCCATTTTTATTTAGGTCTTTCAGCCTTTTAGTAGATAGCTCCCTAATACCGTGGGAATTAGGGAGCTATCTACTAAGCGGCTGCAAGATGCAGCCGTGGCACAAATTGGAACCGAATTTCATTCATTCAAATCAAATTCTGATCCAAAGAAAGTCCCGAATTGCGTCCTAACACGAATGTAGAAACTGTTCTCATTCTGTTGGGACGAAATTCAGTAGTTTCACCAGCGTTCTCTCTAAATGACAGGACGTTCGGAAATACTGACAGGAAGCATCGCAATATCACGGAGGAAAGATAAGAATTGTGGGAAAATTTCTCTGACCACAGGAAACGGAGCACACTTTGCTCTTCCGCTGGTCAGAGATGGTCAGGCGAAGGAAACCTCCATAAGACAAGTAATCCCTACTTTGTCTCATGTTTTAAGGAAAACTAGAGCAGACAGGAAGAAATGAAGTTCAGCACGACAGCGCTGCTTTAAAGAAAATAAAAAAAATATTAATGGTAAACACGAACACACATTAATATAAGCGTGGGTGGCTATTAAGCTGGGCAAGTAATTCTCATCAACTTTTTGTGGTGAATGAGATCATGCTTTTTTCTGCAGTGCCCCCTTGTGCTTGGCCAATCACTACTTTCAATTAGAAGTGATTATGTTCCCTAACATCATACGCACAAGTACGCGCCTAAACATTATCTTAAAACAAGAGTGATCAGCAAGCAGATCCCCAAACTGTTTGAAAACTATTACTTCCACAATGTTTTAGCACAATCTAAAACTCTTAAAGCAATCTGCAACAGCTGAGAATATACCATTGGCCTACCTCATAAACCAACACCGAAGTGTAACTTTTAACCATTTTTCCTAACCTATGCAATTGCCTACATCTTTCCTAACAAAATGTGCACATTATTTATTGCTCAACATAAAATATACGCCTTGTTGGTAACCTGCCGTGCCTTGGACATATTTTGTTATTTTTGCATGAGCACATTTTGTTAATTTTGTAGTAAAGCTGTAGTTAGGGTTGACGTAAGACACAAATGAACTACAGAAGTACTTTGGAATAAAAAGTGGTCAGGTGCTGACTCAGGAAGCAACATTTTCATGACGGTTTGGTCTGGTAACGATAGAGGATACAAAACTTAAAAGGAAATGATCATGCACTACAATTATGACAAACGATAGCATGTTATTTACTGTCCAGTGAAGAAGCTATTGTCACATGAAAAGGAAAATATGCATTGCTCTAGCCAGCTTGGAAGCAAGACACATCAAAAGAAAAACCTGTTTGTACATTTGATGTCAATGGCAAGTACACCTCTGATTACCGTATATACTCGAGTATAAGCCGACCCGAATATAAGCTGAGGCCCCTAATTTTACCACAAAAAACTAGGAAAGCTTATTGACTCGAGTATAAGCCTAGGGTGGGAAATGCAGCAGCTACTGGTAAATTTCTAAATAAAATTAGATCCCAATAAAATTACATTAATTTAATATTTATTTACAGTGTGTGTGTAGAATGAATGCAGAGTGTGTGTGTGTGTATATATAATGAATGCAGTGTGTGTGTTTGTGTGTGTGTATATAATGAATGCAGTGTGTATATAATGCAGTGTGTGTGTTTGTGCAGTGTGTGTAAACTGGGTGAGGGGAGGGCATTTTTATTTTAATATTATATTATTTTAATATTATATTATTATTTAAATATTTGCATTATTTTTTTTAAATGGTTTTTTGTCCCCCCTCCCTGCTTGTTGCCTGGTCAGGGAGGGGGGACAAAAAAACATTTAAAAAAAAATAATGGAAATATTAAAATAATAATAATAAAATAATATTAAAATAATATAATATAATAATTTAAATATTATATTTTAATAATATTATTTTATTATTATATTATTATTATTATAATATTTGCATTATATTTTTTTAAATGTTTTTTTGTCCCCCCTCCCTGACCAGGCAACAAGCAGCAAAAAATGTGCCAAAAAACTTGGCTTATACTCGAGTATATACGGTAATCTGCAAAACAAAAAAGCCTACATAGCACAATACTGGTCGATGATATAAAAAGATAAAACCCACAAGTAATGGGTCACTCACACTTCCCAGAGCCACATATAGCAGGCTGTGTTGACAAAAAGGTACAAGTGCAGCTCTCCTAGTGTCTATAATCACTTACAAGACACTCTTATATAATATCACAAGTAGTATAAAAATACAAGGTGCACAATAAAATCAACACACAGTGAGATATACTTATTACAGGAAAAGTCCTAATGGTATACCTCTGATTAATCTGACATATCTATATATACACACAGACTGTAGATGGCCACCAGGAGAGAAATATGAAAACCAGAACTAGAGGTCCAAGTAACTTTAAATGAGTATTTGTGACTAAGCAGAAAATATCTATTCTGTCTTTTGATGATTACCTATTTCCCAAATACAGTGATGGCTAATCGTAGCACCCCAGATGTGTGTAAATTACATTTCCAATTAAATGTTGGAAATGACATTTTCTGTAATCTATGAAAAACTAAATTTTAAATCATCAAGTATGCCATGGATAGTATTTACAGCACTATGCTATACCAATTTTGTGGGACAAAGCATACGTTACATAAACAAACTAAACTACATCAAATCGCATTTCTGTTTCAGTTAATAGTGGTAAATGTCATGGTAAATATTCTATATCTATACAAACACACAAACCTTTATGGTCCAGCACACCCCAGTGAGTATTTTTTAGAAATGTATCGTGCGTGAGCAATGTTTCATGTTGAGTTGTCTGGATTATGTGTCATTTGTATTATCTTTTACACTAGGCAGTGTGACCCAGGTCCCTGTGCAGTCTCAGAGAATAAGTATAATAAATGTGTCCACTTCACTGAAGGAATGTTGACTTGGTCGAGGAGCTGGAAATTCTTCAAGCAAACAGAATTGGGAAATATGTGTGATCTAAACAATGGACTGTAGTATGGTTATTGGTGTAAGATGTGGTGATATCAACAGTCTAAATATCTGACTTCTTTGGAGTTTACAGAGAAAGGCACACTAAACATTCAGTTAGCAGTTGTTCATTGGGTGAAAAGTTTTGTTAATAATTAAGGTCAGATGAAAAGAGCAATGTTTTTCAAGCATTCAGATACTCATTACTAACATGTAACACATCAAATCATAAGAGGCCATGCAGCAGAAGACCACCTCAGATGTCACATAAGATTGTTGGAGCGACGAGTGGGCAAAACAGACCTAAACAAATTAAGTCTCGTGAAAAATATGATTTAAGGTGTTACATGAAAATGGCTGAGGCATTGTTTAGTTTAAACATATGATTTAGCATTATTTCAAGCTTGTTCCAAAAATATATCACACTGATGTTTTTCTCCAACGGTCGGAACAGATCTCAACCCAGTAGAGTTAAAGGGACACTCCAGACCACTAAAGTACTAAGAGGGTGTCCTATTTTTTTCCTTTTGGAAAAAGTGCCGATTTTCAATAGAAATTGACACATTTATAATTTATACTGGTCACATCCCCCTGGCTTTGCAAGCACACAACAGGTCTTGTTCAACATCCTGGTTTGGTTAGCTTAGTTGCACTGAACTAAAGCGGCAATTCCCCAGAGCACCTGCCTTGCAAATACTTTTCATTGAGCTGCATTAGGAAGTCTGTGATTGGTCAGGTACATAAATTCTATGAAGGGTTATAAGGTGAGGATTTGCAAATGCTGAAGACAAGAGAACTGCAGGTTCTGCAAGCTGATTTTAGATATAACTCCAATAAAAAACAGGAATTTTTACTCACTGTAAATTCTTTTTTTCTTAATATGGTGGCCGTATGTATGGGTTGTGCTTCCTAAGTGGGACAAGTACCTGCAAGATCGGAATTAAGAAAAGTCCCTCCCCCATCACCCTATAAAGGGCTTGCCCTGGCAAACCCACCTCAGATGTAGCAAGAATAAACACCCTCGCCCTATATTGCAAGCAAAATTTGTATTTCAGAGGGAAGGAGATTTCTACTGCCACCATATTAAGAAAAAAATAATTTACAGTGAGTAAAAATTATTTTTTTCTGACATATGGTGTTAGTACGTATTGGATATAGCAAGATCCCAAATCGGGTGGGCCTTATGCCTCAACAGCTTGTAGTGCCTTATGCCGGAACGCAATTTTAGAGGAAGAGAGTACCTCTACCCTGACAAAGATACTAAAAGATGACCAAGAAGCAGCTTTGTCGATTTCTTTGGGTGAAGCAATAGCTTTCTCTGCCCATGACATGGCTATTGCTTTTGTGGAATGTGCTGTCAGAGAAGTTGGCGTAGCAAAACTACTGAAGCCCAAGCCATTTTGATAGACCAAACAACGAGAAAAAGAATTACAAAAGGCTTCATTCTCATTAAACTTTCCTTAGAAGATGACAAACATATGATGTGGTTCACTGTATTCGGCTGATCTTAAGGGGTAGACCTGTAATGCCCTTTTTAACCTCTAGTATATGCCATCTTTGTTCCAGTGGGGAGGTGGCATTGTTGTAGTAGGATGTTAGAAAAATGAGCTGATAAACTGCTCTAAAGGATAACTCTGGAAGAATTGAATGTTTATGATGAAACACTACTTTACCCTGACGAAATATACTAAATTCTACTGAAGAAGATAAAGCCTGATGCTCACCTACTCTCTTGGCAGAGGTAATGGCCACTAAGAATGCTGCTGCAGGAGGCAGAGCTAAGCACCTGAAGCGAGCGGTCGCATGGCCGCGTAGATCCTGATAGGAAGGCAAAATAAGCGACATTTCCAGCAACGGAACCCGCATAAATACAAACTCAGGGACAGCCCGAAGATCCAGCAGCATAAATGGGCCGGAAAACTAAGAAAGCGAGGACCGACAAGCCCCGTCAAGGTATGGACATAAGGGAATTATGGCGGCAGGCGCACGAGGCGCCAAGATGGCGGCCATGCAAGGAGGCTGTTTGGATTTTACAGAGGGGTCATAAGACGACGATGAGGGAGATCCCACAATGACCATGACGATCCCACCGCCACCTAAGGTGTCACCACATATAAAAGCCCCCACCCCTGTGACAATGGAGGCCATCGGGGAATTAATGGCAGATCACCACAGGAAAATTGCGGCCGACGTAGCCCTAATCAGGGATGACATCAAAGGCATTACAGACAGACTGGGAAAAGTGGAAGCCTCCTCTACCAGCCACACTAACCAGAGCTTAGACCTGCAACATGAACAATTAATTGCCCCGCAAGAAGACAGGTACCAAAACAATCTCAAACTCAGGGGAGTCGCTGACTCCATACCAGAGGCAGAATTACCACACTTCGTCAGGCGTCTCCTCACAGAACTACTGACCCCAAAGGTGGTGAAATTTTATTCTTGTTCATAACACCAAGCACTGCTCCTCTCCTCTCGAGAAAAGTGTTAAAATGCGCTATACAACCGTAACACCACACAGGGGACTCAAGGCCCCTTACTGTCATACAGGCGACTCCACACTTACCGTTTACTTTAAGTTACCCCGGTCAACCTTTAATCTCCCACCCACAGAGACAGTTAGCAAGAGGGACAGGCCCTGCCTTCAATATGAGCCTATTAAACACTTCCAGCCGCCCATCCTGTCTTCTAAAAGTGTTTTTGAGATAGGGAGATCCGGAAACCTGGAAATCAGCTCCATCAAGGCTGAAACCAGCTAGTGTTTGGCAGGTAGGGAAAGACTGACAGAACCACTGCTCCGTCTGTTCATATATTTTGAATAAGTCTTGGGATCAGTCTATAGGAAAAACGCAAGGGCAGAGAAATGTCCTGTATAAGGAGGCAAAACTAGGAATCTTCACGTTCTCCCTCCTTGCCATAAGGTCTATCCGGGCCCTCTATATCTCCCTTTAGAATGGTGAGCATCATAGGATCTATATACATTCTCTTGATCCCACTCCCTCGTGCTGGGGTTGAAGGTGATGACATTGTCGATACCCCATAAGTTGAATGGAGTGAGGACCTCCAAGAGATCCTGAGCCCAGCTCACAGTTGAAACAGACTTTGCCACTGACACCATCCTGTCGGTCAACGTGAGAGAAACAATGTTGTGGTCTGACTTCATCCTAATAAGTTTCTCCATTAATCAAGATCTGAATCGGCGAGGGGAGTTAAGAACTGCCTTACGAGCTCTGAAATTAGTTTACTAATTTTTCTTGGACTAAAAATGCTGGCAGATTAGAGAATTTAGAGGAGCACCCCAGCCTGTGATAGATGCCTTAAGTAGAGAGAACTACCCATTCTATAGGCTGAAAGATCAGACTTGTTGGAAGAAAACTTGACGTTGTCCACCATTTAAACCGATCTTCCATGAAAAGAGTCTAGGAGATACAAATTCAAGACCTCCACACTTTTGACCCAGATAAATTTCCACTGTATCGGCCATATTTTAGATTTTGCCCAGTTGAAGTAAATTTCCCTTTATTAGAGATTGGATCTTTCCTTTTTAGTCAGCTGCGGTCAGCTGCAGAGATAAACGTATTAGGGTTAACCCGAACACCAGAAACCTGTTTCCTCGAGGAAGAAGAAATTACTTTTATAGTCTCTGAATGCATCCGTGATCCAGTAGCGTTCTGCTAGCTATCTGAACATACTTAAAGGGCAAAGACAGAAAAATGGAGAGGGAAAACCACTCACTGAAAGTGGGTGGCACCCCTTCCACTCAAGAGAACCTACTAGGGTTAAAATCTCATAGAAGTGGTATAAATCTTTATTAAATTGAACAAAAAACAATACACAAAGATAAAGTATAAACCCAAACAGGTGTGTAAGTGAGAAAATGGTGATACACCTTTAAAAACCCGGGTAATCTGTTCTAGAACTACAATCATGCGTTAGAGGGCCAGAATTGCATATAATGGCAATCCTAAAGAGGATTTGGTAAAGAAATAATGACCTCTAAAATGCAGGTATAGTGTTTTTTGGTTCTAGGGATTATACATAGACTGTTTAAATATAACAGTAATGTACTAGAGGACCACAAATACACACAATAGTTATCCTTAAATTGGATTAGTGATAGTCTAGATACCTCTAGATCTAATGGTATAACCAGTTGTCTGCTCAAAATGTGCCAAATGGACAACTAAAAATCCCTGTCTGGCTATATCATCGGCAGAGCCAGTGTAAATTCTAAACAGCTATACCCCACTGCTGCTTCATGGCAGCCTAGCTCTCCAACCCCACTTGAAATCTGAAAAATATCATAAACTTAGATCCGCATTAAACAGATCCTCAGGCAAATAAAAGAAAATTAAGTCAGATGATCGTGCATCGGCCTAAACGCTTGCTGGAACACGCCTTGTCAAGAGTTAACCTGTGAATGGATCAGAGCTGTTTTATGAAGGGCATAAGGACACTCCCCCAGTCAATTATATCCAATCAATGTGGAGGGACCGCTAGAGGGCTGTTCTAGCAGACGTGTCAGAACCTCCCCCCTTCCTTCCTTCCTTCCTCGCTTTCATTGCATGTTTTAGTGTTGCTACTTTGTCTCAGCTTCCTATATTGAGGGAAAGTTGAATGGATACACAGATAGAGAGTTTGTTACAATTGTCAATTCTGCTCTCCCCAATCTGAACACTTTTTGACCGAAATATATACCATTAGGTCTAGAGGTATCTACACGATCACTAATCCAATTTAATAATAACTATTGTGTGTATTTGTGGTCCTCTAGTACATTACTGTGATATTTAAACGGTTTATGTATAATCCCGAGAACCAAAAAACACTATACCTGCATTTTAGAGGTCATTATATCTTTACCAAATCCTCTTTAGGATAGCCATTATATGCAATTCTGACCCTCTAAGGCATGATTGTAGTTCTAGAACAGATTACCTGGGTTTTTAAAGGTGTATCACCGTTTTCTCACTTACACACCTGTTTGGGTTTACACTTTATCTTTGTGTATTTTTTTTTTGTTAGAATTAATAAAGATTTATACCACTACTACGAGATTTTAACCCCAAGAGGTTTTCTTGAGTGGAAGGGGTCCCACCCACTTTCAGTGAGTTGTTTTGTCTCTCCATTTTTCTGCCTTTTTCATATTTCGCTTGGGGTTATGCCACTAGATACCTCCAGTAACCGTCTGTGAGGCAACCGCGCTGGTTTATCCAACACTATAGCCTCCTATCTTTTTTGCTTTATACTTAAAGGGCAACCGTACTGATGAGTGTTATGGGAGCAAGAACCTATTTACTATTCCTGGGCAGAAAACCACCCAAAGGGGAGTGTTTGTACTGTAATAAAATCTCTTCAGTTCACTTATGGCGTATCTTCCGAAAACTTCTTGAGGGACCGCAATAGGGATATCTGGTATATATCTCTGTGATCTATATACACCATGCAGTTCCCTTTCTGCAGAATCAGAGTTACAGAAGCATCAGTTTCGATTCTGAACCTCAGGAGATTAACTAAATTTTAATTTTAAAATGGTCTAAAGGTTTTGATATCCAGGAGATTCCTGAGAAACTTTATGAACTTCATGGTTCACTAGAACCATATCTCCAACTCCTTGTATCCAATAGGGACACTGTTTCTGTAAATAGAGTACCAGATGTTCGGAAGAATTATAAATGAAGCAGACTCATAAAGAGCAAGCGGTGCCCTCTGTACTAGATAAAGAAACCAGTTATTGCAAGTAGATTTCCCTTAAATGGGAGGGAAGAGACATTCAGATATACGTGGGTTCCCAAATGCATCCTGGGAATGTTAAGTGACTTCATTTAATGGTACTCAATACATGAACCGCAAAGGGATGAAGGGCTGAGTCAACCCTGCTGGGGAACTGAACCTGTGACCCCCAAGGGTTGTACAAAACACTGAGCTATCTACACTTAGTATAGATATGTAGGATTCTGCCTCCAACCTTCTTGGCATCAGAAACGCCTACCCATGTCGCCTACCACCAGGGAAAAACTACTTGTCTTGAGGCAGAGCTTTTTTTGTTTTTGACTTAGGTTATAAGATACCCATTTTCCTAATGGGAGTAAACAGAGGACCAAAAGGGACGCTGTTCCGCAGTCCAGGCCTAAGCCACAAGGGCAACAAAAGATCAACCCATGATTTTGGTCGTCAATTTCAAAATGTATTAGTCATGTCCATCACAAAAGTATGTGGCAATCACAAATACAGCAGTAAACTTAAAAGCTACTATCTGGAGACTTCATAACCTCCATTAACAATAGTAATCAAAGTTATAAATTCTGGGCACCGCTGCACCTGCCAGCAAAGCCTTATAATGAAAACCAGCAGACTGCAAGATCGTCTGTAAGAGGTCTCGGCCTTCTTGACCACAGAGTATTTAACAGCTATTTCACCTATGGGATTAGGGAATAGAAATGCAGAACTTTCTGGCTTCCCAGTGTATCTTGGGGATGAAACCTTCACCCCATTTGATGGTAAACATATTAAACGCTGGGCAATAAAGGCTCGTTACACAGAGTTTTCCCATATTCTGCATATAAGAAAGACATGGGGTCAAAAGTTCAGCAGATTATCCTGCCACATGACTAATTTACAATGAACCTTCTTAATACATCAGGTGGGAACCAACTCCACACAATATGATGAACCAGATATGTCTCAATAAGTGGTAGACAAATATACGCCAGAAGCCACATTAGATGTAGCCAAATGTCTTCTCTTCTACCTGCCTCTTTGGACCGTCTCAGGCATAGCAAATGATAAACTTTTTGATTCTGCATAAGAATCCCATGATAAGGTTTGATAATCTTGACACACCAGGCTAGGAATAAAGCATTGTCTTCGCTTAAATTTTACCAAGGAAATTGCAGCACCTTGGTAACAATTATAAACCCCAGTACGATAGGAAGGGGAGTAGCACAGATACCACAAGAAAAGCATGTTTTTGGAAGAGACATTCCAAGTAGCATTTACAGACCATTAAACAAAACTCCAATTCTTCGATCCCAATCCGAACAGATTTTCAAAGTAAAGATTAGCTAATCTTACCTTTAAAACCTCTGAGCCGTGTTGGGGGGCTGGTGACATGGGGTACCCACCAGACAGGCGTCCTGCTGCCAGAGGGAACTGCACAGCGATCCCACTTGGCTGTTTCTAGGAAATTCCGGTTTGCGCATGTGCAATAGCGCAACTGGAACTTCGGTGGAACACACCACCACAGGGGCAGACGTTCCACCGCTTTGTGCAGGCGCAAGGCCTGCCATGTACTCACTGTATCCTGGGGCCATGCTTTCTTCCAAATGCCAGTACCTACTCGGCATACAAAGATCCTGGTGTTGAAGCTCCGTACCTCCGCAGAAGGAGCCTGGCCGCTCAGCCTGCCACCCGTGACAGCTTTCGGGCCGCATCCCCCAGGCATCAACCCATGTGCCTCACGTCAAACAGATGCCTTATCCATCCCGTGCTGGGATAAGGAAGAACTCTGGTGGGTTTGCCGGGGGAAGCCCCTTATAGGGTAAAGGGTTAGGGACTTTTCTTAATTCCTATCTTGCAGGTGCTTGTCCCAATTAGGAAGCACAACCTATACGTACTGCCACCATATGTCAGAAAAAAAATGCATGATCACGCATGCAAGTTTTCATTTGGGATATATCTACTAAACAGTGATTTTTATTTATTTTGTATTTGAGCAATGGAGTATCCCTTTAACTCAAACTAGAAAGGTGCACCTGATAATGTGGTGTTTTGGTGTTTGCACGCAGGACTGTTTCTGTCTACAATGTTGGCACTGAAAGCAGTGGTGCATTTTTGTGTAATGTTGGCACTTGAAAGCAGGGGTGCGTTTGTGTGTAGTGTTGGCACTTGAAAGCAGGGGTGAGTTTTTTAAAATTATTATTAGCGTTTCAATGCAGGGGTGTGTTATGCTGGAATTTAATAGCAGTGTTGTGTTTGTATGCAGTAACAAATCCACATATAGACATACACGGACACATGCACAGATTCACACACAGACACACTCCAAGAGACAGACAGACAGATACACACACAGATCCGCACATGCACAGATTCACACACAGATCCTCAACATGAGTTGTTGATGATCACATTACACTTATTCTGTGTCAGAAACAAAGGAAAATCAAACAATACACAGTTTCTGATGTGTTACTGGAACCACGAGCAGTGTTAGACATTTGTTTAATTGAAAAAACACTGAGGTTAAATGTTTCTATGGAATAATAGTGCAGGCTGGATAAGCACGTTGAAAGGCCATGAAAAATAAGGAGCACAAGCATAACTTAGTTCAAGCTCTTAGATTCCATGTTCATCAGAAGTCCATTTAAAATTTCATTTAAATAATATGAAGAAAAATCACTTTAGTATTACTAATTCATGCCTTCTCCCCTATAATAAAAACATGCTA
The DNA here is from genome assembly GCA_933207985.1 of Pelobates cultripes. Lineage (NCBI taxonomy): Eukaryota > Metazoa > Chordata > Amphibia > Anura > Pelobatidae > Pelobates > Pelobates cultripes. The sequence continues at coordinate 323,262,491 of OW240912.1, read as the reverse complement.
TCAATCTGTTCACTCAACAGTAAATTTGAGTTTTTATAGAAAGCAACACCCTCTGCATTGTAATCCTTTTTAACTTGGAAATCAATGAAAAACTGACAAAGTCAATATAGTGACATGTACACTTATAAAACCGTAGCATTTCCCAGATTATCCCCATTAACAATGCTGTTGACAATGTTAAAAACTACTGACAATGATAATGAACAAACAGTGTATGTCATTGCAGGTTATTCCATCTAAACAGAGAAGTGACTGAAAAGGAGATAACGAAGGTTATCTCGGCTTTGACAGATATACTGTGAATTGCAAGAAGAAAGAATTGTATATAGTCAGAAAACTGATATGCTTACAGGTTCCCATGAATTAAAAAGTAATCTCCTTGGCACAGTGTTCTTCAGATTACTATTGCAGCTTTTGTCCTTGGTGTTAAGAAGATCCCAATTCTTCATCAAAATGCAATTTTTATTTTTCACTTAAATCTCCACGCTATCAATTTTAGCATGGTCTTCTAAACCTCATTGCCATTTAATATACTTCTCTGCCAATGACTACCTGTACCCAACACCTTTCAAAAGATCTTAAAATGATGACTCTGATAGTGGTGACAAAGTTTATTCACTCCTCGTAAATAAATATATCTTGTCATTAGCTTGTTTTCTCCTGCGACAAACAAATATGTTCCTTATGCCAGTGACACAAAGGTTAAAAATATGTCCTGAGCGGTGGGTGGGGGCCCTAAAAAACAATAAGGGGGGGGACCTACTGTCCTTCCCCCCAGCCCTGAGCAGTGGGTGGGGGCCCTAAAAAAAACAATAAGGGGGGGGACCTAAATAAAAATTCACCCCACCCAATCAAGGTGACTAGGGGTCCCAAGACCCTAGTCACCCCCTCCCACCAAAATAAAACTCTCTCTGCCTACCCCCCTCACCCTAAAAATAGTGAGGGCGGAATAAAATAACTAACCTGTAAACAAAATTTAAACTTACCATTTGACTTTTTTCTAAAATCTTCATTTTTCAGCCCCAAAAAAGGCCAAATAAAAAGCCATCATACCCGTTGGACTTAAAATGAAATAAAAAACCTGAGCACACAAAAAAAATCCTGATGAAAAAGAAAAAAACAGACGCTAAAAAAATGAATCCATCTTCACCCATGGAGGGCTCCGCGCAGACTGAGCTCTGCAGGACAGGGGAAGGCTTATAAAGCCTTGCCCCGCCCTGCAATTAGGCTAAGAACACTCTGATTGGTTGGTTTAAGCCAATCACAGTGCTCTTTGTCATTTTACACAGCACGGGAAAATTCTGACAATGCTATTCATTCATTCATTCGGCTTTCTGATGAATGGATGAAATTCCCGTTCGCATGTCCAAGTGTTTCACTGGGCATGTGCGGGAATCTCACAGTCTGTCTAATGTGGGCAGATGACGTGTCCCACAGGGACATCATCTACCCACACAAAGATGGTGGCGCTCTGAATATAGATCGGGGCAGAAAATAAAGATAAAAAAATAGGTAATATGGGGGTGACTAGGGGTTAAAAAAAACCCAAAAAACGGGATTCGGCCATGACAGTGACGCTTTAAAGGAAATATGATGGATTTTAATGTCAACATTTTGTACATGTAGTTAATGATGGAGTGAGAACAGATTGGTCCCGGGGGAAACCAGTCATAAGCTTCCATTAGTATGTTAATGTAAACTGTGTGGAAACAGCAAATCTTATGCCTGCAACCAAGTCTATTAATCATGCAGATATGGTTACACAGCTTCATAACTGATCAATTCTTACAAAAGAAAAGACCTTAAGGATAGAATTGCTAGTGCCATAAATATGGTGGTTTCCAAATCCCCATAACAGTTGACCGCCTTAGATAACATTGGGTAGTCTTTAGCATTCACAGAGTATGAAGAGCTAAACATCGAACGAGTGTCCGTTCTGTAGGTGAAAATATCTTGTTGAGAGATGTCATAGGAGAAATGGCCAGACTCATTCAAGATGGCAGCAAAGGTATAAATACTCAAATACCCACTCATTACAACAGTACTGTGTAGAAAGGCACATCTGAAAAGACCAAATGGTGACAACCTTGGAACTTTGACATTGGTGAGCCCTCAAAGTCAAGCATTACAGCAGTAAAAGGTACTTTATAGCAGAGCCTATGCAATATGGGAGGAGGGGTGGGGGCAAGGATCACATTAGCCAGCAACTACTATCTAACCCACTATAGATGATACAATCAGGAAAATACAAGTATTGCAGGAAAAGCACATAGTAGGTAATAATTACACCATCTGCTTATGTGAGAGTTTAGGGATAATTCAGTCTATTCTTAGCTTTGCAATATGGTGTGTTTTTTTCACTAAAGTGTAGGTGCTTACAAAGGCAGAGAAAAGAGAAAGTTTTTTCCCCTCTTGCATAGCTCCCACTCGGTCACCTTTTTTTATTATTTGTCTCTACACTTAATGCTATCACCTGATAAGTGTTGTCTCATTTATTTGGAGACAGACCATATGGACTTGTGTGAATATTTTCTATCCCGTTGCCCCGTTGCCCCCAACCTGGATCCGCCAATGCTTAACACACTGTATCGTTAGACATACCATTTTTTGTACAAGTTACACACTACCTCTTACACATATAGTGTGCAGTTATTTGAAATCACTATAACCAGCGATTAGTACTATTTAAGAGCAATTGTTACGTTTTCAAGTTGCATTGTTTAGATGTTATAACAAGCCAGTGATAAAAAAAAACACTTCAACCATAGTAAGTAAATCTAACGTGAAAAATTGATTGCGCTGACTACATGGCGTAAAGTCTGCCATGATATCTTGCATTTGGAAAATCCGTTTTCCAAAAATGTCTTTTTAATGTCTTTATGACTGTTTGCTTGCTTGTTTGCTCCCTGTATAGTATACACCAAGGGTAGTCAACATGGTTCCTTCCGGTTTGGGATTTCAGGTGGGCAGTGGTTCTGCAGAAAACGCAGAGTGGGCTTCGATGTTTGTGGACCAAAGCCGGCAGGGGAGATCCTTTCATCTCCCCCTGCCAGCCCATGCAGAGCCAGTCTTGCTGTAAGTCAACGATCTCCCTCACAAGCACGCTGGCACTTAGTTCCAGCAGAGGGAGGAAAAGGCCTGGGAGGCTCTCTGTTCCTCCCACGAGCAGGCTGGTCAAAACATTGCTGCACGTTACCATGGCAACGCCGCTCCAATACAGTGCTGTGCTTACAGGAGAGTCAGCTAAAGTAAACATGCCACCACTGGACCACCAGGGCTTTCAGCATTATGTCCTCTCTCCCTGATAAAAGGTAAGAAGAAGGGAGGGGGAGACATTAGGATAGATTTTCACATCTCACCCACCTACACACAGCATAGACCAGGGCTTCCCAAACTTTTATGGGCCGAGACCCACTTTTCAAAACGGTAATTTTTCGAGACCCACTTGCTTTTAATGCGTGTTTTAAAAAGTGAACACCATGGCAATAAGCTTTAGATGCACACAATTGACACACCATGACAATTACTTTTAGAGGCATAAAATTGGCACACCATGGCAAACAGCTTTAGAGGCATACAATTGGCAAACTATAGCAATCCACTTTAGATGCATACAATTGGCATACCATGGCAATCAGCTTTACAGGCATACAATTGGAACATTATAGCAGCTTTAGATGCATAAAATTGGCACACTATAGCAATCCGCTTTAGATGCATACAATTGGCACACAGTGGCAATCAGTTTTAGAGGCACAAAATTGGCACACCATGGCAATTAGCTTTAGATGCATAAAATTGGTACATCATGGCAATCAGTTTTAGAGGCATAGAATTGGCATATCATGGCAATCACTTTTAGATGCATAAAATTGGCATTACATGGCAGTTTTAGAGGCATAATTTTGATACATCATGGCAGTTTTAGAGGCAGAAACTTTGCACATCATGGCAATCAGTTTTAGAGACATACAACTGCTTACTCACAGACTCAGAATCAGAAGTGCTGTTGTCCTGCTCTTTCATCCAGGCACCTCACGTTGATTATCCCAGTGGTGGAACTAATGTAGAGAGGACCCTGGTGCAAGTATGTTTTCTGGGCTCCCCTCTAGTGAAAATGTGGCCAAAAGGTAGATCTCCATCTGTCAGAGAACTTTAACAATGCTATACCAGATGGAGAGCTACCATTTGCGCATCATTGCATGGTTATATTTGTGAGCAGAGTTTGAATGTAAGCATGTTATTGTATTAAGTATATGTGTGAATGTATGGGTGTATTTGTATGTACTGTTGCTATTGGAATGTAGTGGTGTACTTGTAATGTTTGCATCTGAATGCAGGGGTGTTTGTATACGTAGTGTAGGACTTTAAATGCATGTGTGCTTTTTATGTGTAGTGTTGGTGTTTGAATGAAGGGGTGTTTGTAGATCATTTTAGTATTTTAATGCAGGGGTGTGTTTGTATGTAATGTTTGATTGCAGTGTGTATATTGTGTTTATAAAATATACATATACACAATGTGTGTTTGAATGTAAGCATGTTTTTTGTATGGAGTATGTGTGCAGTGTACAAACACACAGACACACAAATACACACATTGACACAGTGATACACACAATGACACCTAGTTTCCCCACACACTGATACACACACACCCATGTACACAGATACACACAGACTAACACAAAAGGACATGCAGAGACAGGAGGTGAGGGTGACAGTGTGGGAGGGAGTGTGTACTGGTAACAGTGTGGGGGGCAGTATGATGGCAGGGTGAGAAAGGGTTACAGTGGGCGAGCAGGGGGAGAAAGGGTTACAGTGCCAGGCAGGAGGAGAAAGGGTTACAGTGGGCAGGCAGGGGGAGAAAGGGTTAGAGTGGGCAGGCAGGGGGAGAAAGGGTTAGAGTGGGCAGGCAGGGGGAGAAAGGGTTAGGAGTGGGCAGGCAGGGGGATAAAGGGTTAGAGTGGCAGGCAGGGGGGATAAAGGCTAGGAGTGGGCAGGCAGGGGAAAAAGGGTTACAGCAAGGCAGCAGGATAAAGGGTTAGAGTGGGCAAGTAAGCAGTGGACAGCTGTCAGGAGTGGGGCAGGCAGGGGATGTAAAGGGTTACAGTGGGGCGGGCAGGCAGGGGACAGCTGGCCACAGTGGGAAATAAGCAGGGGAAGCAGTCAGTTGCGGGCAAGTAAGCAGGGATAAAGGGTTAGGAGGGCAGGCAGGGGGGAGAAAGGGTTTACAGCAAGGCAGCAGGGGATAAAAGGTTACAATGGGCAGCAGGGGGATAAAAGGTCACAGTGGGCAGGGCAGGTGGACAAAGGGTCATGGGAGGGGCAGGGAGAGAAGGGGTTACAGTGGGGGGTAGGCAGAGAAAGGAGAAGGGGGGCAGGGAGTGAAGGGGTTATGGGGGAGAAGGGCAGTGAGAGAAGGGATTACAGTGTGGAGAGAGGGGCAGGCAGAGAAGAGGTTACAGTGTGGGGAGAGGGGCAGGGAGAGAAGGGGTTACAGTGTGGGGAGAGGGGCAGGGAGAGAAGGGGGTACAGTGTGGAGAGAGGGGCAGGCAGAGAAGAGGT